>CM065312.1:3750000-5000000 GCA_033032175.1 Saturnia japonica
TGTCACTTTTCATTGAGTGACAATGTCAATATTTTAGGCGGTCTAAGTTCAATGGCACTTGTCCGGTTAAGATTCGTAGTATTAATTTATTTAATTGTATGTATTAGTAATAGATATTATAGATACATTTTAGCTTTCAGCACTCCTTCTCCATATAAACTTTAACCATGCCAAATCTCACAGTCTTCCGTGCACGCAATACGCTTAAAAAAGGGTAGAAAGCTTTTGCTTTACGTATTAATATATAGATAATCTATAAGATTACTATGTCACACGAATACACGATGTGATGTGGAGGTATATTTTCTTCTCTGTCTACGCCTTATTGAAAAATCTTAGTATGAAAATATAGTCTGCCCTCTCTAGGACTCGCGCTGTAAAGGAGGCCTCTTTGATTTTGTCCCAGTTTTTGGCCACTCTATTCAAACCTATTATTGATTAAAGTGAAATTGATTTGTTAATTGATTAATGTTTATTTATTCTATCGCTAAAATTTTTTTTTCGTGACATTTCGAGCACTCTCAATGTTATTCTGAAAATTATGACGGACACTGAAGTCGACAAGGCTCTAAGTAAACAAAGGAATAGCAATGTTCACTAATATGCAAATTTTTATTGTTATTTGAAGAGATACATCCCTAACATTAGAATAATATAAGGTTGCTACTAAAACCACGGTCAATCGATTTTTCTTTCATATGAACTTGCTTCTATACAAAAATGGACCAAATAGCTTCCGCCGTAATGTAGGCATTCATCTGCGAGAATAACTCGCAATTTTTAATGGATATTGGTTAAACGTTGGATGTCTTGACCTTGAATTTATGCGACGTAGTATGATTGTACAGCCAGACTGTGACGCAATAAGGCGAGAAGAACGTCATAGTGTTTCGCTTAATGGTCGTCACTTTTCTGGCTCTGCCGGTGGATATCTCATTTCTATTTACGTATCCACTGGTTTTTGTGTACTATTTTCCTGTCCAAAGTATGTGGTTGGCAATACGCACTAGTATACGAAGTATTCCAACTCAGTCCTCAGACCTAAAAAACTATTATTAACTTACCTGATTATACATAAAGAATGCAGTTACAACTTAATATCAGGCAGGACTCCACGGTTATTAGTATAGTTTACAATTATTGTTTTCTAGTAGAAAGACATTCTTCAAAACAAATTCTCATGTTGGTTGGTCACCCTATAAGTTTTCGTTTTGCCCGCAAATATAATAAAAGAAGAAAAAATAATAACCCGTACATAATGAATGTCCAAGTTATATCTCACATATTGTAACATGAATATAACAAGCAGCTTACACTATACAATACGGTCTATTCATTGTACGTTATTATCGAAGTAAATGTTAGCACAATTAGGAACGTTAGAGAAATTGTCTTCGAAGCAGCGTAGATGAGTTACAGTTTCATTGTAAGCGATTATCTTCACTGAATATATATTATTACTAGCTGACTCGTGCGAATATTTTATACATTATATAATGTAGTCAATCTAACAGATATCATATTAGTTTTTAAAAAATCTGTACCCATATTTATAAAAAACAGATTGGAATTTTTAATGTAAAGTTTTTTAATATTCTTTAAATGATAAAAACAATTTAGAACTATTTATCAATAATGGGGAACAGAAGCTTTAAAATGATATTTTAATCATTAATTGTGAGAAAGAATTAAGGGAAATATGGCGATATAAAAAATTCGCGTATCACGCAATAGTAGGATGCTCAAGGGTTTTTAATGCTCCCCTTGTCCGCAAGTTCTGTCTGTAAGTGTAACAATATAATAGCCCAAGGCATCTGACGACATCTTTATATCCTAGGATTTGCCGGAAACCTCTATGACTTATAATATTTCAGTAATAATTATATAATATATATATTTGAGGTATCAGTAAAAATTATTATAATATGGTGTAATGCAAGCTGCACCTTTTTTATAGGCTGAAGTTTATTTATTATGAATTACAATATAAATATAACACATTATAAATTTACATATATTTTTATTGTAAAACCATAGATGATAATTTGCAATAGTCTTATAATTTGTTACAATGACTAATGGTATAAATTTAAGTAATTTTATATGTATTTAATTATTCACATAAAGCTCAATATATAATAAATCGCTTAGAATCACACCACACCTTTAGAATTGCTTAATGGCTGTTTACACGGTCCGGTACAAATCGATAAAATTTATTAGGTCACTGATTTACCGTTTTCCCGCTATTTGCATTTTAAATATTTTTATGCACTTCGTCTTTTATATTATATTTAATAAGCTATTTACTATTTTTATTCTTTATAATAAAATTATATATTAATTCATATGTTTTAAATCATTATTTTTTAAAGCCATTTTACAAAAATTTCTTTACTATTACTATCCCTATACTAGACCATTTTTGGACAGACCTGAATCAAGTATTTGGGGGTTAGAGTGAGAATACCATATAAACATCACTAAGGTTTTTTCTTACCAGATTTTAAGTGAATCAATTTTAAAAGTCTTTGCCTGACCGAAGCATTGGAAAATTTGCTAACCCAAAAATTCAAAATTGAATACAACAATACGTAAAATGTATCAACGGAATATTTCTACATTACAACAAATAACATACATATATTTATAAGATACATAAATCCGTATTTAAAAGTTCATATATAGCAAATACAGAAGTTAACGTAACAACTGATTGTGAACCCAAACGAGCCTAGTTTCAGATGCATATAGCAAGCCTTGTACAATCAGTGACTCTATTGTGAGTTTTACAAAGCATAATATTGAATACCTGATTCAAACTTCATATCTTTTTTCCCTTTTAGTTCTAGGTGCAAAAGTCTTTGTTTGGTTGGTTTGTTGTTTATATTGTGTACTGATATCCAACTTAATTTAATCGATTTTATTAAAAACTTGGTGACAAAGAATTGTGAGTCTTTGACTATTTAATTATGATTATTATATAAATTAAGCTTATTTAGATAATTAAGGTTAAGATTATTCAATAGACAATGAGCGCATTTGCCGAGTAATATTTGTGAAATGCTTTTGCCTTTTGTTGCATTGATAAAAATTACATATATTTAAAAAAAAAAAATTGTGTACTCGTTCTTGCCAGTTAATGATATAATAGCAAAAGTAAATAAAGAAAAATCATGAAATTATTTTTAGATTTTTCATTTTTTCTTTATTACGAACTGACGTCCAATCAATTTGAAGATTGTCTTAAAAATTGTATATTTTCTACTTACCGTAGACTATGGTTAAGATAAATCCGATAGAGTTCCTTACCGGTTCTTCTCGATGTCTGGGATATTTTCTGACCAGACAGTAGCATTTTAAACATTCATAAGTGCCTTGTTAGGGCCTAAATTGAATAAAGTTTTTTAAATATTTTGATTATGGTCATCTCTTTGGATCATTGTCTCCGTTTTCACATAAATTACACTTTTTTTTATTCTTTATAAATTTCATGTTTGACAACATTCTCACCAGACGTTAAGTGACGATGCGGCCCAAGATGTAACACACTCTAAGTCTAGGGAGGGAACTGGCTCTCAGGTGCAGCTGCCGGAACACACCTATAGGTGCTTGGCGATATTTCAACTTGAGGTAGCCTTTTTTATAAAACAATGGCGGCAAACAAGCATACGGCTGTCTGATGGTAAGCGGCTACAGTAGCCCATGGATGGTTGTAATACCATAGGTATAACTAGCCCGTTGCTGACCTTAAACCCCCCTTCCTCAAGGAGCTCTGGGCTCCCTACTCACCACAGGAACACAATACTAGATTATTTGACTAGGATCTTCTGTAGGGTGGAGGTATTCCACCAGTCAGACTGCTCCACTGCTCCAAGTCGAGAGAAATCCCCAAAGAAAATACATTTACAAACTCACTCTCTAAACTAACTTACTAATAACTATTCCATAAAATCCATTTAAGAGTTCCTAGTCTCTTTGAAATAAAATTATTTTAACTGTTGTAATACTTTTTTGAAACTTTTTATGTGCGACTCGAGTTCACTTTGCAGTTCAATTTCCCCGATATTTCCACTTCGACACCGTACTGCGGCACCAATTAGTGGTGTGCCGTTGCCGAGTAATTCACTGTCACAATCAGACATCAACGAGTGCTGGAAAATCCGAGATCTATTACGTGTCAAGGGAATTATTTCTAAAAACTATAAACTTTTCAAAAGTCCATTAGTTGAGCAATTTCTTAAGTAGTTCCGTATAAAAGATAAGACATTTATATAATTGTAGAATTATTTTTGCTATTAAATAATTCCACTACCACAAATCTTATTTTTTAAAGCTTTACGGTGAATAATCTAGGCGCAAACAAAGAATTTTGTCTCTCACCTACAACATGGAGTCCTACAAATATTACGTGTAGAGATATTTGAGCAAGCTGGCATAACAACAAGGGCGACCGCTGATGAATAAAGATATCACGGTGGTCGCCGTTGTGTTTGGTTTGTACTTTGCTTACCATCATGAACAGTGCCACCAACTTGTCGAGCTAATATAAAAAACAAATAGATTGTAGATCCCACGGTGATTGGTGATATTTTTGAATTACTCTATGTTTACCATCATGTGCATTGATCGTTACTTTAACCATGTTGCGAAAAAAAAAAATTGGAAATTATTTCATATGTCATTCATTATTTTTCATTTGCTTTAATGTAATGAACGCACTACATTCACTGCACTAGAAATGACATTTGAATTTATAAATAGTGATTTTAACTATTTAATGGGGCTCAAACGTCATAGAAGTGCTAACATATATGCCATTGTATTATAATAACACGTAATAAGTCAAGAAAAGCAAGAGCCGCAGACGAGTGATTAAGGACTGTGGTCGTGACTCCACCTTTTCATGATAATAAATAACCGGCAAACAAAAATATTGCCTTATACCGGCTAACCTCGACGGTTCTTTTTAAATCCATTTAAAAACTTTTCCTAACAATAATTTCGCAAATCTTATTGCAAAATTATTAATGTAATGAACTAATATTAAAAACAAAGTCTATGGTTATAATGGCAATCTCTTTTATTATTTATTTTTAGGGTTTCCAAGTCAACAAGTAATCTTTATAGTTTCTTCATGTCCATCTTTCCATGTCTTAACTCAAAAGATTTTACGACAGTGTAGTAAAATAAAATCTTGAAAAAAAGGATTTAGGGTACCTTCCCTGCACGTAAAGTGGAGATGACTTTTTTTCTCGTCTGTCCCATAGTATAGACTGTCGTTAATTAGCTCGTTCAAAAATATCGTGGGTGCATGAAAACTATTTTTCGTCTCAGGGATTAAGCTTAGAAGTGTTAATTTTTGTTAGAGTCAAGTGTCTCTCTTGCCTTCCAGCTAAATGGTTGCTTTTGGATATGTGAAAAACTCAATGGCAGTAGTATATAATATAAAGAAGATAAAGGGAAAACTATTACAGTTAATTAGGCATTACAAGTTAACGAGTAATAGTCGAACTTATAAAATGGATTTTATGAAGTAATTTTGTACCAACTCCATTCAAAATTGCTTAAAGAAGCCCCTTCTAAGTTTGCACGTTGTGAAGGGTATTTATTTATTTTACAAAATTTCTAACAACGAATAGACTGTTGTAACATGTGATTATGTATATAATAATATGATCAAAGCTTGTAACCTTACTGAGGCCCATGAATTTTTGTTTGTGTCGATGTTCGTAATCCTAATTAACTAACATGCATTTGTCTAACAGTACACGTTAGTTAATTAGACTTTCCATCGTCGATATGTTCCCCGATGATAGGTAACAGGTATAAAGCTAAGCTAACTAAGATAACTGTAACATATAAACTCAAATACTTAAAAGTAAGATATAGATTATAAATTATATAAAGATTAAATTACATTGATATTGTATTTTTTAAATAGAAGATGTATGTATTTATGTATGCACGTAAGAAGTTATAATTCTTTGGAAAAACAAAACAAAGAATTCTATTTTTTTTATCTCCCGTTGAAAATTATGAAGTTAGCCAAAAATGATAATAAGGTAAATTCATGTTATTCACATTTTATTTTATTTGTTAAAAATTATATAATGTTTATTTACACATCGTTATATTAATATTAAATAATTTAAATAAATAAAAGGTAGTAAAATGAATTCACATTATTATCATCATGTCGCACTTCTGTTATATGATGCGCGCGCAGCTCTTTAACCTCTACTAAACGCGGCAATAGAATTATAGCTTGAAATTAAAATGTAAACGTAACTGTAGTGCATGTAAATGTATCCACAGGCTCGGAACGTACTTACTTGTAACACGTCCACTCTCGCCCATGGTTCTCGCGCAACTGACGCGGTGCGATGCGCTCGGGATAGTGTATTGACTTTACTGTGTATGTTTGTGTTGTAGGCATACATAAGTAATAGTATAAAATATATATACATTTAGGTATATTATAGTTCACCATACAATACAATAACAAAGATAATTTTAATTTTAGAACTATTAATATAATATGCATTAATTAATTACATGAAACTTTTATGATTATTGATGAAAGTACAACAGTCACAATAATTTACATTATTTCTTTATTAGGTTACCAACAGAGCTAATAACAACTTATTGTCATGTAACAATTTTATATTTATACAGTTCAAAATTTTTGCTATTAAATGTAACTCTAATTCCAGCCAATAGCTGCGTGTACATAAACAATGTTATTATATTGAGCTTTTGTAATACATTTATGACAGTAAATGCATCACTATTTCAAAAGAAATGTCATAAAATATTGTGTTACGTATAACTACAGAGACAAAGCTACATGAATTACCGAACAGGACTCCTACTCTGAAATACCGAACTCAGTTGCAGTACGCAAACTGTCTGATACATTATTCTCTCTGTCCAGAGCATTCGCGCAACTGCTGTATCAGATGAATAATTCCAACGAAATACCAGATTATGATAATGCTAGAAATCAGTACCGCCATTTTGCCGACTCTGAACGTATACAAGAAACAATACTGGCGAGTTAGAAACATATGGAAATACATTCTAATGCGGCTATGTAAAATCGGAAAGTTGTATCGGCTGGTGGAAATTCAGTGCCGTCTAAAGTTAGAACGGGTTCATTACATCGAAAAGAAATTAATATTCTTATTTTACCTATATAAAGTCAGTTAATAATTTATTCTATAATAAATGTGTCCACTACAAATCGAATCTACCGTTTGAAATGTGACTGCAAATCTGTAAGCGAAAAGTTAATGTGGAGCACATAAAACGCACAAAAGTCCCTAAGCTTTGAAATGATGTCTTTTTTGGTGATAATTATGACATACATAAAGATACAGGCACGTAAATTGTAACTTGTAGGTTGCCTCATTTTTTTTAATTCTTTAAATTCGTAATGTGAGAGTCAAGAAACAAATATTTGTATATTGGGGAAGACACTGTTACCTGAAACACAGGTTATATCTAGGTGTCAGGGTTCAACCATATTTGATGTATTGCATTGTGAAAACTAAATGATTATTATGTTTACATAATTAATTTTGGCATTGCCAGGAAAATTATATGAGAATAGGTATACCAATCGTGAAACCAACCATCAATAACCACCGATTGTGGAAACTAATTGTGTCTTTTCGAATGTATCTAACATATGTATCTAATAAATACATCAATTCAGGACAGTTCGACGTTCTAATCTGCATAGATAGTAAGACCTTGCATACATACGGAAGCGAGTTGCTTGCGGTTGTCGGGTGGTTAGTCTATATTACGTGTGGCCATGTCCAATAAAATTGTTTAGTGCTCACATTGGTATTTAAATAATTAATACCTGGGCGACCGAGCTATGCTCAGCATAAAAAAAAAATCCTATCTAGATAAACTTGTAATGCAAAACAATATCTAAATACAAAATTTCATACAAATCGTTAGAGCCGTTTCTGAGAAACCAGTTATATATATATATGTTACATATATATATATACAAGAATTGCTCACTTAATATAATAAGATATGATATAAATAAATTTATTTTTCTATTTGGTAAGGCACAATTTACGCTTTTGTGAATATCATCAATCACGACATCTGTGAAAATTTTAGTTCAATTAATTATGAGTGTTAAAAGCACCTGCGAATAAAAAATAACTTCCCGGTCACCCGTCAGGGACGAAGTTACAGAAAATAAAATTAGTAAAATATTATTTAAATATCAGTTATTTCAATTCATAAAGAGCACATCGCTGTAAGTTTTATATATTTGTACCAAACAAAATAACTGTTAAGCCATTAAATTACTGAACGTGTCCATATTTCGCCTGACCACCCTGAGAGGCCCCGCCCAAAGTACAATGTAATGCAACATGGGGACCGCCTGAGGAAGAGTTATACAACCGGGCATGTACGATGCTCCTCTGCTCAATCTCGATATTCGCATGCATACACACGCGAACCTATATAATATAAGAGAGAGAGAGAGAGAGAAAGATATAAAGTAGCTTGAGAGGCATAACGCGTTATCCTTACGTGACGATTTCTACAAATCAATTCCTACCGCAATTCGCGTTATCGAACTTCGCTTCAAAAATATTAAGTAGATACTTAATATACTACTGCAAATGCTATTCCTGCTAAACCAAATTAAAATTTAGTCTTCATATACAAATGTATAAAATGTAAAATACTCCAAAATGTTCTCATTCCGAGAACTCCCAAAGATATCGCGTTTTAAAAGTATGAAAGCAATTATAAAAACATAAAAAGAGAGAAAAAAGACTCGAATTTGTCGTTGATTTTACAACTAAATACTCCGACTGAGTTTGCCTCGAGTTCCGACGACTAAGATAAATGGAGTAAGGTTTTGCATCGAGATAGTGTAATAAACTTTTGTTCATGATGCTCCTCGCGAATGTGAAAATAAAATAGTGCTGTGAGCTACAACCATCTTTATGGAATGTTTTATTTACTGGACTTTAAAATATACCGCATGATATAAATATTCAGTTGTAATTTGAAGTAAACGTTTGGAAACCATGAATGCTTAGCAGTTTGATATTGGGGTGCCACGTCAAACAATAAGTGGTTGAATTCTCGTATTTCGAATATTTGGATTCTCACATGCCTCTTAAAAAGCGGCATGTATTGGAATGCTTTTTGTAGTTTAAGAAATTATGTTTTTTATATTGTTATCACACACGAGGAGCACAATTAGTTTTAAGGTGAATTGGTTTTATATTAGCATTTCAATAACATTTAAATTTGTGAAAATCTATCGTGCAATTTTTAATCTTATATAATTTACAAACTTATATTCTAAGTTACTTTGTTGGTATGAGTAAATTTAACCGAATTTTTAAACAGTTATTGCCAATCGTTTAAGCTGAAATGTCGCATACGTTTAGTTCGGATGACAAAGCTTGGTTAGCTAAATGACGTCCTTCTAAATCGAATACGGAAAAATGCCAAAGATGGCGGGCCAGTTACTTTTATGGACCCTCATGATACAGGTATGAAATGAAACGTTTTTCAGATACGAAAAATATTTAATATTAAAAAAACTTTTTAAAAACCTGCTTTTATTCAATTTTTCATTTCTAGTAAAATGAAAATAATAATTTTATGCCAAGGCATGAATGGTATTTATATGGGTGAATAAGTTATATTTAATTTATTGTTACATCAAATATTATTAATAAATTACACAAAACTTCCGATATCTCTTCTAATAAAATAACGAATGTAAAAAAAAAACATATTGAAATATTAGTCACCTAACTCTGAAGAACAATATTAATGTAATAATAATATAACCATTTTATTTTATTTTTTTTAGTTTCAATTAGTGTTTAACCTTTAATTATTATTCCTTTAAGGTTATCTTATCTTATTAATAATAATTATATTTTATATGTATTAAAAAATATATTATTTAAGAATGTTGTCTAAGCACGACGCGTCGTGTTCGCCTTTAACTATAACAGCATTTTGGTGTTATATTATGAATAGTTTTATAACAACGTATAATGCTATGTTATGTGTTGGAGAGTTAAAAAAAAAAACATTTTTTTTTAATTAAAACCTTGACGCGAGAAAAGGGATTTAAGCTTAATAAATTTTTTGCGCGTTTACAAGCATTTAAATCACATGTTACATATAAATAAGAAGCCCTTATTAAATTCGCTTATTATTTTGGTTTTTGGTAAAATTTTCAAAAAAGGCAAGTAGTAATTAAAAATTTATGACTACTTAAAAGTAAAATGGCAAAGGAATCGCATTTTAAGAAAGAACAAAGATTCGATATAATGAACCATCGAGTACAGCTCTAGCAGGACTCGGTGTTTTCTTTGTGTTCAGGTAAGGCGATATAAATTCTAAGACTTGAGAGTATTTTCTCCTCCTTTTTAGTCGTGTCAGCGCATTTAATTCTTTAAGTTTAAAAATATTTTATAAAAGCACTTTTATACACAATGTCTGTGTTATCGAGCGCTTTTCTTTTTCAGCAACGTTTTATGTCTGATTTTCATGTAATCGCGATGTTTTCAAATATTTTTCTAGATTAAAATTTATGTCTTAAATATTAAATGATGCTTTTGTTTTTTATTCGTCGCCCTTTTTAACCCCTAACAAAAAGTTACGAATGGATTTAACATAGTTATACGCCATGCTCGGTACGGGAACTGGCTCAGAAGTTCAGCCACCAGAAATCAATGAAGCAGTTGTAGAAAGAAGCAATGATGGCTCCAGTGATAGCGTAACGGACAATGTGTCGATCAGAGTGAGTTCTTGTCCCTGATATGGGTCCTCAGTTTTTGGTGAAGGAAAACATCGCAATAATGATGTGGCCCAAGCTAGTAACCACGCTAAAAGCCTATTGGAGGAACTGGCTATGAAATGCATCTATTGGACTATAGTGTCAGATTTTTATCTTGTGAGTGTTAGCTAGTCGGGCATTAAAAAAACCCTACTACTATGCTATGATATTATCACAATGTTTTCCTTCACCGTAAATTCAGGCTCATTGCAGGGATTCGAACTCTCGTCGATCGACGCAGTGTCTGTACACGCTACCACCGAGCATCGTTGCTTCAATAATTTATTGTTGTTGTGTGGTTCGATAGCTGTTTTAAATTTGAAATTAAGGTAGTATTATGGCATGTGCACGGTTCCACTCACCTTGGGCTGTCGCAAGTCGGGTCTTGTGTCCTGGGACGTGGCTTCGCTCCAGAGATGGGTTTTTCCACACACGACACAATTTTATAATAATTTTACTGTTTTAGAATATTTACGTGCGCGAGCGATTCAGTTGTCGCAACGGCTTCTCGACGACTCGCAGATGGCGCTAGGCGCGTCACATACCCGGGTTAGCCCGTGTTGCCATTTATGAAAACCCAACAGTTGTTATTATTTTGTCCAACACTATTGCGTTTGAAATATTTTGTAGGATAAGTTTTACTTGCATCTACATCATATAGTAAGTGTTTCGGTGTAATACTTTGAGTGCGGTCTGTATCACAAGAACAATGGAGCCAGTGTCGGTAAGTAATTGCTAAAACTTTTAGCGGCAGGTGGGTCTGACGTCGCGCTACCATTGAATTCAAGTTTGCGTCAGCCTTGTTCTCTGCGAAACCAACCTCCCGCAAAAGAGAAAAAATGGTATTTGAATTGACAATTATTCATCGACTTTAATGTTTTAGGTTGAACATTAATTTTGGAGACCGTAAATTTAATTACTGAACTAAGACTTAGAATTTGGGCATATAATACCTAAAGAAGTTAAAGTATACTAACAAGATTTTCATAGGAAAAGTTTGACGTCACGTGAATCTACTTTGTTTCAGTAGAATCGAATACTTATTTCAGCATTTAATTAAAAATAAAAGACATACGACTAAATCTAAATCTTAAATCAGATATTTTAGTTCATCATATTTAACAAGCCTCTTCAATTCTGTGGTTGGTAATAGTATTATTTTCTTGAATCGATAGATTGCAAATTATTTATTTATATACAATTAATTTATTCGTGTAGGTACACATTTATATAAACACATTACATGCGTATAGACAATCGCACATACCACAACAAATCCTCTAAAATCATAGAAACAAAACACTATTGTAAACTACATTTGCCCCTAGTTAAAGTATGGGCAACCGTAATTAGCTTTTTGAAAACTACAATTATGTTTTAGCTCGTGAAGAATGAGTTTAATACTAAATGATATTTTGACAAAAGTTTTTGATATCCAACTACCGCAGGCAGATGGTTCTTATTTTTAAAATAGCACCTAAGTGTTATACTGATTTCTCTGAATTAAGATGTATGGAAACCGAAACGTTCTGCGTTCTCGTGTGTTTTTCACACAACCTTAGTTCTTTAATATTCTTTCCCGAATGGGAAAGAGGAGGGTCCTGTTTTTCGATCATGTATGTATGTTTATTTCTTTGGCACACTCTGTAGCCTAAACATAATAATAAAGTCAATATAAAAAAATCAAATAACTAAATAATAAAGTTATTTCAATAATCTTTAAATTCAGTAATATTTAAGAACGACGTCTGATCAAATAAAAAGCATTTTTCTTGTCAAGTAATTTTTTGCAGTCGGGTTTTTTGTTTCCTTCTTAATAATTCTGCTAGTTTTATTTCGTAATTATTTAAAAAAATTGCAATATTAATTATATTTGTAATAAATATTATAGAATTGTGGAAGTTTATAAGGCTATATCAGGATTCTAACATGTTTTTTTCTAAAACTTTGTAAAAAAGAAATATTTCTTAGTATTAAAATATATGAAAAATATATTATTATTATTTATTATAATATGCCAATAAATAAAGAATTGATGATTTCATAAATTTTTTACATTAAAAAACAGAAAAAAAACAAAACATTGAAAATTTATTACATTTTTATGTTAAAAAACATAAATAATTAAAAAAAAAAAAACAAACAACCATCGAAAATTTTCTCAAATCCATATAAAATACAATAATAATATTAGAATAGAAACGTGTTAAGAAGGTCCCGAGAAAGTACAGATGAGATGTGTGCAATAAGCCTAATAGGAAAACTTACAAATTGCTTTAGTTTAATGGGATCTTTAGGTATTGTGACAGTTCACAAGCAGCTAAGTTGCTAAAGTGCTTTCATTGCAATTACCCCGGCCATATCTATACCTACGTATCTCTATACTTGTCTGCTTCGTAATTGGATAGAAAGTTTGTGGCTACAATGTCAGATATAATATTATGTTTTGTATTTTTAGAAGAAAGTACCAATTAGTGATTTGTCTAAAAGTTGAAGTATTTAGCAAATGTCTACTACAACTACGTAATATATCTTCGTATGTGTTGATATTTTTTTTATAAATAACAAATAATAATTTTATTACGGTTTGCTGACTTTAAGAAGTTGCAGTATTTCGTTGTACATTTTAATTACGGTTCATTTACTTCAACAAGTATTGCCATTTGGTAACAATCGTATATGCATTTCAAAACATCTTATTCAAATAATTATAGTTTGATGACTTCGAGGAGTTGTAATTATATAATTACATATTGTTTTTATTATTTTGTTATTATTAGTTGGAACTAAGTAAAATTTTGAAGTTGTGCGTGATCATTTATACGATATCGTTCACAACAAATAAATCAAGTTTGGGAGCTTTCTTAATTCTTTGTAAGTTATATTATGTTCACAATCTTACTTCATGTTAAATGACAATATGGGACCCAAAGTAATAATAATAATAATAATAAGTTTTTATTTATTTGACCTCACACATTACTAAATTAACTTAATCTAATACAACCAACAATCAATCGACAAAAATTGCATCAAAAGAAGGAAAAACAAATTGTGAGGTCTTGAGTCTGAAAAGGTACAATGACCTTAACTACAGATCTCCAGACCCTCGTTTCTCATGATTATAAGTTCTTTACAAGTAGTTACATTAAAACACAAAAACAAAGACATCAGTAACCTTACGTTAGCCTAGTGGTCGTAAGCGCGACTGCTATGATCGAAGTCCTGGTTTCGATTACCAGGTCGAGTCAAGTGTTATTGGGTTTTTCTATGAAATTCTTAATGACAGCTCGGAGTTTGGCTTTGTGACCGATTAATGGCAATAGGCTCGCCCTCTATTACATGGGACCTAAAAAATATACACGGCGAACTATGTGTGTATGTCAGTACGCCTCTGCCTAACCCTTCGGGGATACAGGCGTGACGGTATGTTATGTTATGCAGTAAATATGAGCTATTGTCTACATACTAAAGTATTGTCAAATATAGCCGTAAAACGAATTACCCAATATAAACAATTTAAATTATGAATAATTAGCTTTTGGTTAAGTCTGTTTGTTAATCCAAACTGTGAGAGATAGAGACGTTGCTGAGATTATTAAGAAACAATAGATAATATATTCTCCTTACTGTTGTATACAAGTGACATTTTGAGCCTAGTGCGGGAACTGGCTCTCAAGTGCTGGGTCGGAACACACCTACAGGTACTTAGTGACTGATTTTCAACTTGACGATGGTGGCTAGAAAATACCCAACCACACTGCTATGGTTTCAACACGTTGTTGTCTTTCCCCGAAACCTCAGGCTCATTGCAGGGATTCAAACTCATGTCGATCGACGCGATGCCCATATAAGTTAGAACTGAGCCATTATTGCTTTCCGGAGAAGGGCGTGTGGTTTAACATTGTCAGACTCTTTGTCAACTTGATTAACTTTGAACGTTTGAGCCTTTCATAATGTCAATGTCTTCTATACAAATAAATACAATTGAAAGTGTCTGTTTGTAATTTCAAAATAACAGCTTTTTACTTAACCCACATAAAAGTATATTATAATATGTTACTTATAACAAAAAAAAAACTGGCAGATAGCTAATTGTTATTGAGAATAGCTTAGGCTACTTTTATTTTACCTTCACTTTTGTTCAGTACCTCGCGCACATTCCCCTTTGCCGTCGTCGCTGCAAACGAAATACAGCTAGTTTCATAATAAAAACCTTCTAAGTTTTATTTTAAAATTTTAATGTCATAATATCATGAACCTACCAGCCGAAATCGAAAAACCAATTGCGGGAAATAAAAGATAGGGTTGTACAAAATCTGTTGCAATTTGTTCTGTACATGGGATATATTGGATGAGCAGTGATATTATACTTTTACTCGATCTACCGTATTATTGAATTCCTCTAGTGTAGATTCCACCAAGCAATAAAGACATTCTTTGGCGCAATGCCATTCCACGGCAACCAGCAATACGGGACATCGAGCTTAATGGGGCTGCCAGTTTAGACTGTAAGAGTACTGTTTAAAGTTTAATTAGTTTATTCATCCACTCTCTAATATAGGTCATAAAAATGAAAGTAAAGTCAAATAAATAATTACTTAGTACTTATAAAAATGTATAATTGATAAAAATATAACCATATCTTTGAATTGTATAGTTGTGTAAAAATGTATAACTAAAAAATCCACCTTATTGTGGTTCCATGATTTATTAAAATTTTACAATCTAAATTTAATAAAAGTATTCTATCATAAATGCTATGGCAATCGTAAGTCGTTAACATATTTAAAATAACCAGATTATTAAAAAGCAGAGTTTTCTTTAATTTTGTTCCCGGAAATACTTTAAAAATTACATAGACAATTTTTAATAAAATATAACAAAAATATGATTACAATAAGACGCATAGCTTGTACAGTTGCATTGAAATTGATAAATATGTATACTATGTCTTATTTTAATATGTTACTATGTAGTAATTTCAATTTCTTCTATTATTTTTATCACTTCATCTTACTTATCAATTCAATGTTTATGTTAAATTTTTGTTATTTAAAATATACGGGTATAGTACATTCACTTTTAAGTCTGTAGTCTGAGCATGCCATATTCATCTCTAAATAAAACGTCATTTTTATTTCATTATTGTATGAGTTTTTATTGAAAATATCCATTCATTTATTATGCTGGTGACCCATAATATTAAATATGATAAAAAAATAAATGATGACCTCATCACAAAAAAAAAACATCTGATTGGGAATCATACTATCGTCTTCTGGATTTATCTATTAACTACCTGGTAGATACTCAAGAAATCTCTTATGAAAAATGGTAAGAAGCAGTTTTGAAATATCATTCCATTTTACTTTGTTCAATATTTGATGCATGAATACGGGATACCGGGCAACACGAAAAGCGAGAAAATAAAGAGGATTTACTTTTATTTTCAGTAGCGAAGCTTCCAACTAAGTAAATAGACAGTGGATTACATATTTCCGAAAAACCCTTGCTAATGTTTCTGTTTAACAACTAAAATGGTGTTATAATACAAAAAATAAGAAACCTTTTTTTTATACTTAAAAAGAAAATAATCTCAAATATTATTTCAATAAAATGAACCTATGAACGAATGTATTAAAAATATTGTATTATTTTTTTGCAAATGTTCGTTTGAACTTTCTTTATTTAAAATTGATATTTGACCTTTTCACATTGCCTCGTCTTTGAACGTAAATAAAGATTACCACAATTTCCACACAAAACGGTCAACATAATCAATAAAATATGTAAAATAATAAATAAATTATAAAAGTTTTCAATTTATTTAAACGGTCTGCAAGATAAAAAAATCTAAACTTAGCAACATGTATTTCACATTAAAGTTAAATGTGAAACAGAAAATTGTTGGGCGTAACTTTTAAACATTAGTAAAATTCAAAATTTAATAGGTTTCGTATCTCAGTATTACTTATATGTTGGAAATATTTATAGTACCCATTCAATGAAAGGCCAGAATTACACATCGCTATACAATTCCAACCAAAGCAAAGCTTTTATTATGGTAACTAAATAGCATAAACAGCCATAGACCTCAGGCATGCAGTCTCTTCCAGAAGTTTTCCGTAAGTTGTCGCTCCATATGGTTTATGGGCCTTTGAGGTTTGCCAAGACGTGATCTCCACTGAAGAACTCTTCTATCCTATCGGATATCGGTTCTTCTGCAGATGTGACCAGCCCATTGCCACTTTAGCTTGCATACTTTTTAAGCTATGACGGTTACTTTAGTTCTTTGAAGTAGATATTCATTACGAATTTTATCCCTCAGAGAAACTCCTAGCCTAGCTCTTTCCATAGCTCGCTGAGTGACTTTTAACTTGTGGATTAGCCCCACCATAATTGTCCACATCTCGGCATCGTTATAGATAACAGCTGATATACTATATATATATATATTATAATACACATATCACATCACGTAAAGTCCGTATGGATGGGTATCGAACACACGATGTAACAACGTAAAAATAGGGTTTACTAGCTCAGCGCCACGAGGCTTGAAAACAAAATCTGTGACGCGACAATATAATATATTATAAACTATATTTTGTAAAAATGAAGGCTATATTTAAACCAAATTCTAATTATTCTTTAGTTTACTTATTAAACGATGTCCTTTTTTAGAGTTTCATTCATTGTAATTATATAATTTAAATAAGCAAAGAACTCAAAGAGTTCGAAATGAATAGCCTTTTCGAGAGATACGTGTATACGAAACGTTAAAATGTTCACGGCTCCTCGCGTCACCAGCGCCATCTGCATAATTAAATTGCCTTCACATAAAGTGTACATCCAGAGTCGCGCCATACGTGTTTTGTTCTACACACGTAACGTAGAGTAATTGGGACAATTTACCATTGTCTATAGTTATATGTTGGGGCAATATAAACGGGGCAGATTTAAAAGTACTAGGGATCGCCCTAAGCTTGAAATTCGACCACTAAACAATGAGTATTACTACATCACTTGCTGTCACTGTTCGTTGAGTGAAAATGTCAATATTTTGGTGAGTTTAAGATCATTGGCACTGGTCAGGTTAGGATTTGCAGCATTAATTTAACTAATTCAATATATTATTATAGTAACAGATATTATGGATAGATTTTAGCTTTCTGAATTACTTCTCCATATAAACTTTAACCATGCCAAATCTAACGGTCTTCCGTGCACGCAATATGCTTGAAAAGAGGGTGAAAGCTTTTATGCATCAAGTATTAATATATAGATGACGTTATCTATAATGTTAACCGTTCAATCGACATGGAGTATCAGTAATGAAAGCGAACACCTAACACAACAGGTACAGTAATATAACTCTGAATATAGTTACGGAACTTACGGAATATCTGTAGAAATGTCCATGGTCCAACGATCCAAGTGAGAAATCCTGTATCCCTATTTTTGTAGCCTTGACACCTTCACTGGGTTTTGTAGGGAACGCAGAAGGCACACGGCCAAAATAGGTGTCTGTACCCGTCAGACATAATTTAAGACGTCTAGTCAATGGTGCGGGTCAATAGTAGCTAGTCTATAGTACCGATTAATAGTACGATTGTCGAAAAAATAGTATTCAATATTATTGTTTAAATAAACAAACACAACAGTATTATTTCGTATTATCATTGTAGTATATCTGTTGGGACTTCAATAAATAGTCAGTATATTTCACATCAATCACGGTTTTATTAAAATTAGTTACAGAGTTCAATAAATACACGCGCAGACGACGCCGGTATAGGCTCGCGACTGACTAACATCAATAAATGATACATATAACTAAGGGCACATAGCTCACGATTCGTCTGACTATAATTAATAACAATATCGTATCATTACGCTCCAAAATTAAATATCCTAACTAAAAAGTTCTTTTAATTAATTTAATCTGGTAGCGTTTGACCGAAAAATCTCAACCGATGTTAAGTGAAAAAGCTATCACTCTAACCATACAATGTGTGGTTGCTCTCAAGTACAGTTGCAGGAACAAATGATTGGGGAAAGATTTTTAATTAAAGTTTTGTAGGTACCCAAGCGCGTACTGCAATATGTTCCACCTTCAAGAAAATTAACATTCATAGGATTCGAACCCACGTACATAGACGCGCTTTCAAAGAATATTATACCACATAGCCGTCACCGCTTATTCACAGAATACAATTGAAAAGAACTCGAAACTTTTGAAAGTACAACCAACGGTGGTGTTGAAAGAACTAAATATTCATCGAAAAAGTTAAATTAATATAGTTGTCACCAACTTTATATTGGTTTAAAATTACTTTCATGGATATCTGATGAACCCACGTCATGGGCACATGGTCAGAAACATGTCGGATTGTGTAAAATTGAACGAGAAAAGCTACTGCGAAAACTCATCTAAATTTAAAGTTTCAAAATCCGTGGTTGAAGTGAACCATCCTGTCGCGTCAATTTTCGAATCTAGCACACATTTTTAGTCAAAAAGAAATTTATCTGTACCCTACCTCTCTCTACCTTCCACATTCATGCTGTTTGTCGTTAAATAGTTCCATTGTACATTCACAATCCAATCTAGTCCAAGTTAGTCTAAGTTAGTCTAGAACGTCTTTGAATATAGTTTGGTACCTGTCTAGTCTTGGATTATCATAAACCTACCAATATACCAATCACTATGCATTTCCTATTCAATTTTGAAGAATTTCCAGGTGTATCTTCGAAATCCAAGGTTCAATGCTAATGAAATTACATGTTGGACTCCCTTGATAATATCCCCTTTCAAAATAAAAAAGAACTATCTAAATCGGTTTATAAATGACGGAATTCTAGGGTAACAATTATAAAAAATACAGCCGAATTGGTAACCCTCTCCTTTTTTTATAGTCGGTCAAAAATTGCGGTTTACTATGGCCCCACGCGCGTTTAGTACGCAGTAGTTATTTTCGACTCGATATTAATTTTAACTCACTCATTATTTACAATTCTTATAGCCTTATAATTCAAACATTAACTATTTAATGCATACTTCATGCGAATATAATTTCATCTAAATGATTTATTGACAATTCTTATATCATATCAGTTGAACAATGTCATACATTTCTCGTATACAAAACTTAATAAAAATCATTGAAGCCGTTTTTGAGTTAAATTCGGACAAACAAAGAGACAAAAAAAAATCGTATTTGCTGTCAAAGACGACGTGTTAGTAACCCCCAATGCCCGTAATATAATAAAGACAGTAAAAAGACTTACAAGAATCACACATACATTTCGTAAATCAGTTTAAAAGTTGTTAAGGTTTAAATAAATTTCAATTTAAATAAAAACATTCGTAAAATTTTTAAAAACTCGAGAGGTATCGTGGGACAGCCTGTAGTAACGAAGTTCCTTTCGCTGTGATATTTTAAGTGATGACCAGTCTTGTACGTACTGTTGTATGTACGGTATAAGTGGTCGATAGATTGAGTCCCGCTGGTTTACGGTTTTTAAATATAGTTATATTTTTTTAGTTTTAATAATATTTAATTGATTTCTTTTTTCATTATTTAATTTAAAAAAAAATTTATATAAAAATTCTAAATCAGCAGGGTTCAAACCATTGACCACTCATATTGTACATACAACATTGCGTACAAGTCTGGTCATAGCACAGCTAGGTTAATTCCACGACGGTCATAGTCTTGAAAATTTTCTAAATGTATGTAGTGTATGTATTAGCTCAATCATCACTTTATACCAACAAAAATTCCCATTTATTATGCAAAACCGGACACTGTATTGTTTTGTTATCTTCAACAATGTTTATTCAAAATACGACATTCGTATGATCTTGATACAGAATCACAATGTTCCACCGCAATAATTTATTCAAGGGCCGACGTTCGCGTTTAACACCCAATAAATTTATCCGTTGTCAAATAAAGCCAATAGTAACTAGATTTATAAGGGGCCTTAACGTAAGTATTTACTTCGAGTCACCTTAGCAATGAGATTTTCGCTTTATTACTTCGATTTTCACAATTAATTTTGGGTAGAGCTGAGTACAACATTTACTCTTTTGACACTAATTATACAATATTTCAAAACGATTTATTTATAGCCCAATTAATAAATAATGTATATTTACTTGTAATGTATATGTATGTATGTATGTATATATCTTGCATATTAATCGACTTCAACAAAAGACGACAGTTTACTCAATTCAAATGTAAGTGTATATGACCATGGCATAGCTTATTTGTTTATGAACCGATTTGGATGATTCTTTTTTTGTTTCATAGGGGATACCTTAAGGGACCACTTTTTAATTTCACTGGCATTGGAATTTGAACTTCGGAGATACACAAGGGAACTCTTCAAAATCTTTAAAGTCAGTTTTCTTTTTAGTTAAAAATTGTCTTGTTATAGTTTACAACGGATGGCAAGCGATATCTCCTTCTTCTAACACGTATCGCACTTAAGTAGGGTCGGCAAAACATATTTTACTCCTCCAATTTCCTCTATCAAGTGCCATCTCAGCATTCACACTTATCATTATTACTTTGCTTGCACTTACACATACATACATTTATTTACACATATCATTCCTGACATTTTCCGTCCATACCTTCATCGGTCTTTCTCTACTCCCTTACTTGATACTTGGTATTCTGCTAGTTATATGACTTTCATTAAATACTCATACAACACTAACCTATTACTCCTCAATTTCTCTATTACTGGTGCTATTCTAATAATTCCTCTGATAAACCCATTCCTAATGTTGTGTATATCACAACAAGTCTTATAACAGTTTTATACACATTTTCTTAAGTTCCAGGGGCATACGCAAATCTCACGTGATCCTTGAGACATGTCACTATTTCATCTACCCTTCATTTATCCTATTTTTCACGTCGCGGTCAATGTCAATGTCAACGATGTTTTAGATTAATGAACCGAGATACCGTAACCCGAAGCAAGGGATATGGCTTAACAAAATAATTTAATAATAATAGGATTATTCTTCTCGAATGAGTTCAAAAAAATATAAAGAAAAAGAACTTTCATAATAAAAGAAAAAGCTGGCAACCATAAATATGAATACAACAGAAATGTATTAAAATTTTGTTTTGAAGAATAATAAAAGACTGATATTATTTCACAATATTTGAAAAGACTACGAAGTAACATCATAACA
This sequence comes from Saturnia japonica, assembly GCA_033032175.1. Taxonomy (NCBI): domain Eukaryota; kingdom Metazoa; phylum Arthropoda; class Insecta; order Lepidoptera; family Saturniidae; genus Saturnia; species Saturnia japonica. The sequence goes on from CM065312.1 coordinate 3,772,077, forward strand.
AAGCTCAAAATTGAATTCTGCAACAAAAGTTGGTCTAACTTATGAATTGTAAAGACTTATTTAAAACATTTAAGTTTTATATCTATTTATTAGTTTTCTGACCGACCAGCACTAAAGGGTCTTTTGAAGCTACAAAAATAAATATGTCAGCTTAACTGCACACGGCGGAATTAAGAAAAGAGATAGGCCGTTCAAAATTGGCCGGTTTTAATTCAAAACATGTAAACACACGTTATATTTTTGCAGCAGTATAATTGCGTCAAACGCATGGAGTTAAAGGTCACTTGTATTTACTCTTACTTTTTCAAGTAAAACTTCTTTAGACGCGACTTGAGAGTAACTTAGATCTATTTTATAGAAATAAGATTTTGTAAAACCAATAATCAAATTTGTTTCTATATATTTTTATATAATGCAATACTGATAATAATAATATGTTTATTAACAAATAAAACAAATAATAAATTTAAATAATTGTGTAACCTTTACGTGCGTTCGAAGTAACACTTTTTGACCTTGTAGCAGATATAATAATTATATTAAAAACCAGAGATGTGGCGGATAACCGTGGTGGAAATAAGATCCGTATTCGTATTGGTAATTTTTCTGCGGATCATAAACGGGTTTGTTATATTAATCCCATATTTGAAATACGAAAGGTACCTAAAACTGTAAAATTATAAGCCGTTTAATTTATTTTGGCTATTACTAACTTAGAATAGGTATATCAAAAATATAGCAAAATACACTTATTAAGAATTGCAAAAAATACACACGCAGAAAATTTAAATATTATACCTACTCGTATTTAAGTGAAATTCACCACCAAAACTGACGTAATACCCTACACTGTCCTTTGTCACATTACAATATTAACAGATCGTGCCACACAGTGCAAGTTTAAACATACCTCGTAATTTCACTTACACAAAGGATTTCCTAACTATCGACCTTGCAGATCACATGCGCCTAATGCGAACAAACGAAATACGAAAGTTGAGATCCATACCGTATCCGTATCTGCGGATCAAGATAGCAATAATTCGTATCCGCGAATCCACATTTTTATGAATCGTAAAAACTAAATAAGTTACACGTATATATATATTTGCGAAAATTGAAAAACAATAGATCATAAGGTGGTGTGGTGTCTCGTAGCGGGTGTACCGCGAAAATAGTTCCTTATTTTCCACAGTACAATGACGCTGCGGGCACGTTTAATATTTTATGCAAAGACGGGGCCCGTCTGCTGCCGTGACAGAGTTCTGTTGTTTGCACAGGGAGAGATCAAAAAGGGAATTGGCTTTAAATCCTCGAGATCGTGTTCTGAATAACAAACTAATTTATCTGCCATTCGCTGGTAATTTTAATGTAGATTTTGACGTATTTAGGTTTTTCTTTTCATGTTTAGGGGGTTAGGTTGATTGATTTTCTATATTTGAAAAATAATTTACGAAATTGTTTATTAAAAACAGCTTGCATCGTATAACACATAAAATAAGAGACCTAGTTCGACCAAAATAAAACACTGTTGCCGGTTCGGAAAATATCCCAGTCATCGAGAAGAACCGGCAAGACACTTTAGCTTATCCAATTTACCAAAATGCTACTATGAATTTAAGGTTAAGTATGAAGTGAGTTTTTATATTTTTCAGTATACCTATTTTATGCTAGAATAAAAAATAACATATTTCAAGAATTAATTTTACAAATGCTAGAGAAATTTACAATTATACAGAGAAATAGAATAAAGATAATAAACAAGGTTATTTATAAGCTTTCGCAAATTAACAAGTATGATAGTAGTTCGATCAGTTGAAAGTTACAGAGATAATTTTATCTTCTTGTCTCCAGTTCGAGGTGGATTAAGCTTCTCGACCATCGTAATTTTTTTAAGACTATGTTAATACAAGCATTTTATCAATCCAAAATGAAATATATACACGGTCGACAAGTTTAATATATAAGTAAATACATATCCTCTGCTTTCCCGAATTACAATTACGAAATTAACTCTCATTAACTTTTGTCCTGACATATACAATTGTATACACAATAATTATGTGACAAAAAATCCTCTGTATATTTGTTTAGCCTGTTTTAGGTCGACTTTACGCTCACTGAATTATGTTGGAAGTAAATTTAAATACGGTTGTGGTTTAAATTATTAATTCTCTCCATTTTATACTCGTGTCAGAAATATAATAGAATTGTGTGTTATATTTTTATATTTTATTTTGAAATCAGTCTTTGAACTGACATAGTGAAGTACATATATGATTTTTTTTTTCTTTCTAACCCCTTTTCTTAAATCTATGTTTTAACCCCTGACACAAAAAAGAGTCTTGTGTATCTGTTTGTCTGTCTGTGGCATTGTAGCACACAAACTGCTGAACAAAATTTGATATCTTTTTATTTTTGGTTGAAAGGGAACTCGATCGAGAGTGTTCTTAGCTATTATTCAAGAAAATCTGTTCAGTCGTTTCAAGATTATCAACTCTTTTACAGTTGAAAAATAGATGTCAGCATCTTCCACAGGTCTGATTTAGTCGAGATTTGGTGTTCTGTTACTTCAATGATATTATAACTCGATCGAAATCGGTTCAGGTGTTTGTGAACTACGATGCCACAGACAGACACACAGATACACAAAAACTCAAATACATAAGTTAAACTAATAACATCCCACTTTTTGTGTCTGTGGCTAATTAACAGACTTACTAAATAGCTTTAGTTTTTCTACAAAATTAATTTAGACTCAACATTATTATATACTACGCTATTTAACTCACTTTTATATTGTCTGACGTCCAGTAATATTAAAAACTTGATTTTTACTCCTAGTGCAGCTGTTTTTTTCTTCTCCTGAATATATAATTTAGATGTTCGATTAAATCAGCCAATCATGATTGATTAAAGTTCGCATTTTTTTTTTTTTTTTTTTGTTTTATTAGACCAAGTTGCGAGATAAACAAAACTCCCAAATTCTCTTTAAAGGGGCTTACGAATATATGGATTTTAAGAAAACACAATTATTATTGTCATGCGGGTAGTCAAGTTTGCAGGAGCAATGTATTAAATAAAAAATAACAACGAATATTTCAAATTGAATGAAATATAATTAGGAAAATTAATTAATAATTTACGGACAGATCGAGATGCCCAGCACGACTTAAACTTATCTTTAAACTTTATAACAACGGTTCCCATGAATTACGAGCGTTACTGGGAATCAGAATACTTACGCAGCATTTACGTTGGAACGTGTTGTTACGGTTTGTCGCGGTGACGGCATAACTAGGTAAGTAGTTCAATATAATATTGTTTAGAAAGATATTCGTAAAATAAATCACTTGTATTTAAAAATTCAATTCAATTAACGATGTTTTTGTGAGTATGTATTTATGAGTTATGAAGTAAATAAGCTCGTAATTTTTAAGTGGGTTATTTCAAATAATGATGTGTATCAAAAATGTATGTATTTATTAAATTCTAGAAAGATTGTTTTATTTGTTTTTATTTATTTTTATTTTAATCATAACATTTTATTAAATTTACCTACCTTTGTAAAATTTATACCTAGCTACTACTAAAAAAATATCAATACGTTTGTCTTCATAAAGTTTTAACTTAAATTTTGATTTGAAAGCTTCTTTAGCCGCGTTGAGCGATTTTAGTAGGGGAAAAACTTATGGGTTTGCGTAACCTTGGCGTCAACGATGCTCGACACTCCGATAACGACCTTGGCATGCTCGTGACGTATTGCGCTTGCATCAGACCAGTACGTTGTATAAACTCGATTGTATCACATGCGTTTTTGACTTTTTGAATGGGTAAAATCTTGTGTCTCTAATAATTCAGACTATAAGTGATTTCAAAATTCAAAATTGAGTTATCACTTCTGGCGGTAATCCTTATGACTGCCTCTGTTTTTTTTTTATTTTTTGACAAAAGTTAATTTCTTTGGAACCAGACAAGGGAAACTTTATAAAATGTACAACAGGAAAAGGTTAAAAAATTAAAATCATTTGTTTTCCTGATAGCATAATCAGCTTCTAAGTTGCAATAACATTGATGTATTGACTAATACATTTATACGTCGATACTGATGGCACCCTTTATCGACGCTTCAAGGAAATTGTTTAGATTTTTCATCGAATGGGATAATATATTTTAAGCTATAAGCGCACATTACTTGGAACAGAATAGAAACTATTGTCTCAATTATATTCATTTTCAAAGCAAGTCTACCTTCGTATTGCTCTCTTTTGTAAAAACTGAGTTTTAATTCTTTCGAAATATTCACATAGGAGAAGCGGATGATAAATACTCATATGATATAATTTGACGTCTAGTAAAAATGTCTTCCCAATTGCCGTAAAAACAAATTCTCTATAATGATTTTTTTTTTTTGGATATTAATTCACGCAGCTGATATATCACTATGGTATGATCTATGGCTGATACACGATAGTACATATCACGGCACGAACAAAGAAGTTCCAAGAGCTGTGGATGCGGAATGGTCTCCCAGGACAACGTGTTACCTCCTTTCTTTAATATTCGTTCCTTCAAAAGAGGCGTGAAGAGACAATTCAGCAGCCTCGCATGACATCGACGACTGACGGTCACCGTTGTTTGTGGTCTGTATCGTACTTTACTGTACACCTAAACCACTGGACGAGTATATAGGACCGCAGACAGTCGAAGAAGACTTTCCCGGTTTTAAGTACAAAATACTCCCTACGACGAATTATCAAATAATAGGTATTGTCAAAGGACACTGCTCACTTAACAAGTATTTATATACACATATACACTAGTGATACAGACAGCCTTCTATGCAGAGGGTACATGCCTGCATGCTTGAGATGCAGTCGAGACAGACGCCCACGTGCTCCTGGAGTGTAGTAGAAAGCGAGCTGTCGGCTTTCCTAGAGGACATCGAGTGTCTGGACTAGCCTTATTACGAAAACTACTTCACCGTCGGATACATTACAGTCATTTGCCAAGCTAGTACATATTATATACTAGTAAAACTACTATATATAAGTAATATGTAAGAACCTTTTGCAAATAAAACAATATGAAATATACATCGATGATGGAAAATTTATGAAACCCTCACGCTCGGCGCGCGTCCGAGCAATAAACGATTCCGTCATAAGTACGGATCCTGTTGTTATAATTTGTGAACGAATGTTGTTAACCGTTGTTTATTGTGTGTTTTATTAGTTAGTACGGTCGCAGTGTATCGACCAATAAATTCGGATCTCGTAAACCTTTGCTTCGGTTTATTATAGGGTCCGATGTCGTGAAAGCTAATGAAATGTTCGAATGGTTTTATCTACGCTTGTTATGATTTGTGTGTTTAATGTCCTATTTAGTTATTTATTACATTGTTATCGCAAAGCTTTCATCGACCCTCAAAAATAACTCACCTACCGACAAATGTTTTGTATTAAACCGTGTCTCCTGCGTGTGCTTTGATCTACACACTACACAAAAACCTCCTAAAAACATAGCTTCGCTACACATCTTTGTTTTTGAAGCTCTTATTATGTTGATGTTAACAATGTTTTTGCTACCCGTGCCACACAATAATTCCTCAACAATTCTTATGACTAGCACAGTATAATGTTTTTTATGCAAACCACCAATTTTTTTGGATTTATCAGTATAATATTTAGCAATTATGGATCAGCAAAAAAAAATTCCAAGCCAAATGTATCTTCCATTTTAAATTCTTGATAAATATTAAAATTTTGAGAAGGTAAACAGGACCTTACTCGAAATCTATTTCGACATGATGTTTTAAGTAATTAGTGGTAGCAAATATTTTACATGCTTGCCAGGCCTATGATGCAAAACACAATAAGTGGTAAATAAAGAAAGTTTATTGTAGCGTGTATGGTAAAACACGTGTGGGAGACCCAGAGTTTTTTTCTGACTGACTTATACTGTTAGCTATAAGGGCCCTGAAGCCTCAGACGGCTTTTACAGCTTGACCGTGACTTGGGAGACACGGATTAACTTGTTTGGCTTTTATACCTCCAAATACTATCAAATTAATAATTTTTATCGTTTATAGGTTTAGCGTTAAGACACTCTCAAGCTATTAAGTGACGATGTGGCTAAAAATGGTGACACGCTAAACCTAATGGGGAAACTAGCTCTAAAGTGCATCAGCCGGAACACACCTATAGGTGCTTGGCAACTGATGTCAAACTTGAGGATGGTAGCTAACCAGGCGGGTATTTGAAAATACCTTACCATCATTATATGGTTTCATCACGATGTTTTCAATCTAAGTTCTTCAGCGCAAAAGCGTTAGTCTTTACAAAAAAATTGCTAATTGGAATCTTTGAACCGTTGATGTATCTTGCCGACATTCCTTATGGTCCACTGAGCTAAAGATGATACAGAGGGCGTCATTGTTAGGATAATCTGTGTGATACAGCCCTGCATGAGGTCGCAGCCCATCAAGAGACCTTTAACTAATACAGTCGCTGATGGATTTTACAACTTTATCGGGCTTGGCAAACAAGCGTACGACCTTTCTCTTGGTATTTGATTACCATATCTTATTGAAGTTTTAACAATGGCGCCGTCAACCTTGAACCCTTCTTCCCCAAATATCTCTGGAACTCTACTCACCGCAGAAACACAATGCGATCTTCTGTAGGATGGAGATATTACACTATTCGGCTAAGTAGAGGGCAATTTTCAAAGAGATTTCTTTGCGCCCCCCTATCTCTCGTAATCACTCTGATGATGTCACCTGTTTAATGTTTAATAATGACGCCATACTTGTTTTAATTGCCCTCGCATCTCAAAATATCATACATAAATAGCTCTTTTTATTCGAAGTTGTGATTCGCGGCTTCATAACGCATTGTTTCGACCTTTATTTATGAGACATATATATTTTTAATAGTTACAAATTAATGTCGAAAGAGTATTTTAAGTTGGACCATTAAGTGAATGAGCGATATCTGGCAATGACTTCTGCACTGATGCTGCTTTCCGCACATCCACAAATAATAATAATAACTTTAAAACAATAATATAGTACAATAAAACGGGTGCAGATGTTTCACTTGGGCCATATTGTCACTTAAGATAAGGTGAGATTGGTACCATAACGCTAAATCTATAAAGAATGAAAAAGTGGATAATAAAATGCGGTGTGCTGTACGGTAGCTCAATCTCTTTTACGCTTTATTTAATAACAAAAGAAAACAAAACATAAATATCAGAAACTGTATTATTGGTAAATATATAGAACTATTTGAAATTATAAGAAACAAACAGGACATTCTTTTATTCAATGTGTAATTGAAATATACATCAACCGAAAATGCAATAAATGACAGCTCAGTAAGCGCGAAATGTTCACAAGAACAGAAATCATCCATGCGTTTGACAGCAATAACACAAAATGTGTTGGAAATATAAGATATTACAATTTCGAGCCTTCGAGTATTTATATATACCTATTTTTATTTATGAAAGGAAGGTTAAAAATGCTACACATAAATGTTTTAGGCGTAATATATGCCAGGAGTTTTTACAGGTTCAAGTCCAGGCATATACCAAATAGTTATTCAGAATTCGCATTGGTAAACCGGTGGACGCTGAAGGGAAACATCGTGAGAAAACCTGAATACTTGAGAAATACGACTGTATTTGGCAAAATTATAGTACTGTGGATTTCTCAGCGTTTGAAATCGCCAGTATGCAGTGGGCTGGCGTAGTAACTAAGCCAAAGGGTTGCCTGAGGAAGAAATCTTTGTCACTGGAAAATTGCGCTTGCAATTTGCACTGCCAACTTAGTGAGACACATAAATGGTGGTATTTTAATCTAATTCTTGGGTGTTTTCAAATTTAAGAAAGGCACTCTGAAATATATGTTGTTACGTAGCCACCGTAAGGAAAATTATTAGTTAGTGTAAATTGTGACAACACTGAAATATTTTTGTTCTCTTTATCAATTCGAGTTTAATATGTGGTTGGCGGCCTTGCCGGGCTGCGATTGGCTCCCGCGCACGCGTCCACTCCACCGCGCTGCTCTTCGATTGGTGCGAAGACCGTTGAAAAATAACAATTAAAACCATACAAAAACTACATTAGATTCATGTCCGGCGGCTTGACGAGCTCCGACCCACTTATAATACAATTTACAGTCCTCTAATCATTGTGTAGTGAAAATCTCCTGTGGACAGTTTACGATTGTGACAATAAAAAACCCTATGGATAAGTTCCAGTATCGAGGTTCCTTGTCGGATCCGACACTTCATCAGGCGGTGGAACGCGCTTCAACAACATCAGCGTGAGGCCATCATCGTCAAGTGCGGGTACGTCGCCACATATTCCTCGATTCATATGTATATATCTATATATGTAAGTAACTAAAAAGGTCACTATGCATATTCTATAACTTTGAGTGAATTAAGTGGCTTTAAAAAACAACTCTCATCACTCCAAATCAACTTTGAAGTAAGAAATTCACAAGTCACTGTGCAAGTGACATTGTAAATGTAAGATAAGCATACCTTTCCCACTTATATATACTCCATTAAAAATCGCTCTGATCACCCAAATAAAGATCAAAGTAAGAAACCTTTAGGACTAAAGCCTAACGACGCATCTTGTATGTTAATGCCACTTTTCAGTTGTAATTGTGGTTGCCCGTGCTCGAGTCGTGAAGCAGCTTTAAAGAATAAGGCATAAATGCAAAACATTTCAATAGTTCATTAGAACGCTACACTGGAACTGTTCTTTTGATTTTCCAATATAAATACATTTTTGTATAAAAAGGTAAATGTCAGGTTCGTTTTTGTAAAAAGAATAACATTAATGGTATTTCTTGGAAAAAGAGTAATAACAAGACAATTTTTAACAAAAAGGAAAACCAATATCAATGATTTTGAAGAGTTTCCTTGTGTATCTTCAAAGTTCAAAGTTCATGCGAATGAACTTTTAAGGTAGTCTACCCTTAATGTATCTCCTATCCAACTAAAAGAATAAAAGAATCATCGAATTCGGTTCATAAACAAAGCAGTTAGGCATAACATTCATTAAAAAAATACATTCGATTTGAGTAACCCTCCCGTCTTTGTTGAAGTCGATTAAAAATGGGCTCTAATGTTAAAACTGACCTCTGAATTATCTGACCTTATTATCAGGTTAAGGGCAAATAATAAAATAACTAAAAAGTATAATAAAAAATGGAAAATTAAAACCTCCTGTGCCTTCAGTCCCTTTTTTGATTGTAATTTTTATAGCTTATGGTTTGTAGCTTGGTTTTCTTATACATTTTATTTTTCGTCTATACTTAAATTGAATTAAATATAGAATTAAGTTAAAATAGGGTAACTTGAATCAAAGTCAATAAATACATAGTTTTAAAAGTAGGTATAAACATTTCAGTGTACAAAGTCAGGAGTATCAACTATTTACTAATGAAAACTATAATAAATCACTTTTTAGACATAATATATAAATACATAAATAACATTATGTACTAACACGAATTGTTTTAGTAACGAAGCCGGACGTAAATTTCTACATCGTCCATTGTGGCTTGTGGTCGAGGACCGTCTTTAGCGACAATATACTGAGAACCCTTTTCACTTCCATTATGCTATAAGTAGCGAGTTCATTAGATTGACCTGTGTAAGCGAAACTAGGTGAGAAAGGAGAATAGAACACTATGCTGTCCATATAGTCAGCAACTTTGTATTAAATGAAAAAAAACGCACTTCGTCGTTCTAGTTTCAAGCTTTTCTTCAATTTTTAATATTCTAACAAGTATAAAATGGTCCATTGCCAATCCATGATACTTATACATCAGAAAAAATAGCTAGCAACGCAATATAGCTGGTAGACACTAAATGCGTTAATCCCAGAATTCTATTGATAGCAGTGAAATAGAATGTGGTGTTTACTATATATTGCGACGGATACATTAATAATCATTGCCTTATTAGTAGCTATAGACGTCATTTAACCAAAACGGTTAAAGATACTGAAACTAATTCATAAAGTTCAAATAAGAATATCTTGTACATTAGAAACAGCTAACTGTACACAAAAATCAAACAAAAAACCAAATTTGTTATTTCTTCTAACAATTTTTGATCTATCACCGTAATATTTTTTATTTAATCAATTTCAATGAGAACTATTAATTGTATTAAGAAGCTTCATAAATTAAACAATTGATTAACTTCTTAATTGCAAAAACTGAGATATAGAACTTAAAATGACATTACGACGACCAAACAATGAAAGATTTTTTTACGCTAAACTACCCGGAATCAGATTAGATGCCATTAACATATCAGCCTGATTAGCTAAAGAGAAAGGTCAACCAAATTTATTTAAGAATTATGGAAAATGCTAAGTTGATTTACTGTAACACAACTACACTATGGGGCCATAATAAAGATTTATACGTATTTTGCAAAGGATTATAGTGGGATCAGATAGCATGGAGTTAATTGTTTCGGATGGATTATAAAGGGTTGGTAAATACGGAATCCTAAGCACGACGGAACTTTTGGTAATTAATAATGAACATGTAATTTGAAGCTTGAGAAGGAAATCTGTGGATAATTTCCGGGGAAGAGCTTTGTTGTTATATGGTGTGTTAAGGTCTAGATGTGACTAGATCGGGTAGAGGATAATGCTTCCTTGAGAATGAAGTTTTTTTTTACTTGCTTTTATCTTTTAAACTTACATAAGCCAGAGCATTACTCCTTCTTTCCTTTGTCCCATTTAAATATGGTCGGTGCAATATGTATTCCTCTTCCACTCTTCTCCATCAAATGTAATTTGAGTATCTATATTTATACTCATATTTTTCCTCATATAATTTTTCCATATCTTCTTCGGTTTTCCTCTAATCCATTATCTTTCCACCTTCATACTTAACATTCTTCTAGTTGTATGATTTTATCCTTCTTCGTGACATGTTCATACTATGCTAGCCAATTATTCCACAACTTCTCTGTAACTGGTGCTATTTTAATACTTCCTCTGATATACTCATTCTTAATATTATCCGTTCTAGTTATACCATAGATCACTTTAATATTCGCATCTCTGCCTTATGTAATCTTCATACCAGCCACAAGATTGATAAGATTTTTTAATAAATTTATTTCGCAAAATATTATCTGGTAACCAGCATTGCCTGTTCCTGAATAACCTTTGAAAAGTCTTTCGTCACGCTTTATAAAGAAGGTGAGTTTGTCTGCTTCTGTATTTTTTAATATGTATTAAAAGGGTTTAATTAAATTCTCTGATAACAGGTTGTTAGTAATTTACGTTAAGAAAACACTGGTCTTAAGTTACGTCGGACGTTAATAAATATACAGTTTTATTAGGTTAGACAAAGCTGCGATGCTAAACAATAATAATTTTTATTTTTCGTATTTGCTTTTTTTAATTTTAAGAATGTGCTCTTTGAGTATATTCCAGAGCGAAAGTTTTATGGACACGGTAAGATAAGATAAGATTAAGATAAGTCAGATTATATGAAGTAAAATGCAACCACAAATATTGAATACTTTATTAAAAGTAACTATAACGATAGACTATGAGTAAAAAATAAAATCCATACTTTTCAATGACGCGGTTAGTACCAAAAACAATAATTACATAGGCATTTTAGTTTGTAATAAACATTTTTTATTAACAATTGGTCTAGCTTATTGTTTAACATATTTATTATAAGATCTCTTTTGGAAGTAGATTGCTTAGTAAATTATAAGTGAAGAACTTTATAACATAATAAAGTTGATAATAATATATTTTTAAATTAATAATTCGAGTTACGTATAATTTTTTTGTTACTAAATAATAGTTATTAATTAATAACAAATTAAACTACTTTGTGTTTCACTATTAAAATTCTAAATTCGAGTTGGTAATATTATTGCCTAGGGAATAATTTATGGTAATAATTAGCTTTTCTACAACTTACCTCTAATGATACGACGCGATGCTTTTGTCTATTTGTTCCTATATTATTAGTATTACTCACTTTGTGGTCTATTGGTTACTACAAAAATGTCGCATTTAATAGATAGAAAAAAAATATTTACAAAGAGTGCAAAAATGAAGAGTCATATACACAAGCCAGTATGACAGAAACGACTGGCGATATATTGTTGGATGTCTCGGTGGTTATTTACTTAATTAATTATTTAAATGGAAACTTAAAAAAACTTGACTAAAAAAATATATTTTTCTATTTTAGGTTTTTATTTAATTCCCAGACGTCGTACTAAAATGTTATATAGTCTATGTATCTCCTATAATTAAGACGAATCTAATGACACCTCGTATGCTAAATTCCATCAAACCGTTTAGGCTGCAGATCATGCCAAAGAAATAGACTCCTTTGTCGCAGTCGGGTTAAAATGTACATACACTTCCCGAAACATAGCTAAAAATTATCAAATAAAACATTCATTACGGCTCCTTGAAATAATAAACTGAATTGAATTATTCATATGCACATATCGTGTAGTCGAGGGAAGTGAAAATTGTAAACCCTCGAGTTGACTATAATGGTTAACTTTAGCGATGGACGAGTGTCGTCTTGCCCACTTATGGGAATGTGAGAGTGGCAGACGTGAAAAGTGAAGTTATTAATCAGATCTATGTCTTTGTTAGCAGTGAGAACAAGAATTTCGACATGCTAAATTTATTGTACTTGTTAAAACAGAGTACTAATGTTAGTTACCATTACGAGTAGAATTATAAATTAGCAAATAAGCATGCGGTCCATTTGATGTTAAGTGGTCACAGTGTCATAATATCATGTGATCACAGTATTCATGGTTGTAACTGTTACTGTTATGGTTATGTGCCAGCGACTTCATAATGACTCCAGTCCTAAGACTTGAATCTCTAGTGTCTTTGGCGCTAATTTTCATTGATTTATACTTCGTTTAACCTAACTGGATACCTAAAACTGCATTTTTCATTTGAAAACTCTGTACTTATTGTATGCTGATATAGGGATTATTGGAAAACATTTCAGATACTTAAATTTCCTCCTCATACGAGCAAATAGGCTTAACGGATGTTGATTAACCGAAAACCAACATTCTGTGATATAATACCACGCCATATAGTACCATTGTCAAATTGTGTAGGCTTAAACAATGTGTAAATATATGGCATAAAAAAAATAGTAAAAGAACCCTGATAAAACTATGTTGTGATGTTATGGCGTTTAAATATTCACACCTCATTGTCTACCACCTCAGTGTTCTGGCTGCTCCTGCTATTTACCACTCGTGTCTTTATTTATAAACAAACCATTACACATATAATATATAAACAATCTTATGCTTAATTGTATATTTTTGAAACTAGAAAATAATCACAAAGTATCACAATAAAGTTTATTGTGTATTCAAATAGGAAATTGTATAATCATGAGTAAAAGCTTACACTCCAGTTTCAACGCTCCGTGGATTGGATGAAGGTCAAATGAAACCTCTGCCTTGTCATGGTACGGCTTGAGTCACTAATATGTTGCACTAAAGACATAAGCTCGTAAGTTCCGCTTTGGGAGACGGCGACTCCGCGGAAACCAATAGCACAGCTTGTGAAAGGCTGTACGGCCTCTAAGAAATAGATGTTGCTGCCCGCAGGAAGGTTGTTGTTGGGAAATGCTTCGTAGATGACACGGTTAGGAAAGATAACGTGGCATGACACCAAGGTATCGAGGAAGAACTTGGCGATACTAATTGTCTTGGGTATGTGGTCGTTCGTCAAGAATGTGGTACTCTCATCAGGTAAAGTGATTTCGGTTACAGCGCTACCTGTAAATTTACAAATGTACGTATAAACAAGATGTTTTCAAATGCTATCAGTTGTTGTATTATCAACTATGACACTTTTATTAAACAATAGACTTTAAAAAATGAAGTATGTGATAGTAACCACAACTTACCAAAACACAATAGAGCATCAGATATAATATAATAATTTTATTGCAGTTCTCTACAAAACTTCAGCAGTTCCAGTAGTTTTGTTCACAACTAACTAAAGCTCTGATGAAAAACTAAAAATCTGATATAGCCGGTCTGATTTCTACTGCATGGCTAATATAGATTTTAGCCATCGATGTGATCAATTGTGGTCATTAAACGTCTCATCTGTAATATGTTTTCTATTAATTATTATTTTAAATGTATTCTAATTATTTATTAACTATAGATTCATAACGATCTGGTTAACAAATGTGACTGCAACTGTTTCTCAGTTACTAATATTTTATTTTTCTCTTTATAACTTTCAACTATTAGCAAACGTCGTTTATTGCAGAAAGACTCAACAGCTCCCAATCAATTCTAAAAAGAACTACTTAAGAAACGTGAAATAAAAGATCTAGGAGGAATTTCCGTAAAGTAACGTCTTCGTCAATGAAATATCAGACATAGCAATTGGTTGATGGTAAACACATTAAAATTCAAGAAAAATGACGATTCTTTAAACTTCTACGTCTGCGGTTGTTGTCTGAGAACATAAACACCACAGCAAAAGCATTTAGGCCACCATACTGGTAAATGATGAAATTTCATACTTCGAAGATGTTCTAGTTATGTGAACAATGCCATGAAACTGCAAAAGACTGCAAAATTTGTTAAAAAATATACACGCTAGTTTTAAGATTAGTTGTGCGACGAATCCCGTTAATTTCGAAGTAATGAAGAACAAGATCGTGATGAAATCAGAGCATAATGTTAGAGCATTTCCTGGTGCATATCTTAGCAACAACCTTCAAAGTAAAATACTTTTGCCAAGCACAATTCATAATACTTCAGGTAAATCCATTTGAGACTTAATTCCTTGCTAGATCACCTCTTAACACCAGTTGAAAAGGTAAAATTTATAGTTATTATAGTAAGGATATTATTTATTGAGCGATGTCGTGAAAACAGAATTGCTTCAACGTTAGCTAGTTGATTGGTGAGAGCTGGTGCATGCAGTAAGCACTAGATCTTTCGATGGCAAAGATTTAATTGGAGGTCGTTCAGCAAACTGAGCAGCAATATCGTCGAGGACATAAGTTGAAAAGTTAAAAATAAATTTCTATTACCTTGCGCCACGACTGCTGCGATGAACAACACGTGCAATAGTTTAGTCATTTTTGCGAAAAAATAGTACTAAGATTTAACGTAAACGATAATCCTTATTTATATATTTTTGTTATCTTTCGATTCTTTGATTAATTTTGCAGATTCATATCACTCAACTTATCAACTAATGCTTCATTGACTATTTCTAGTTCTTTATTTCCACTAACTAATACTACTAAAATATTATTATTATATTTCTTTGTTTCTAATCGAAATGATATAATACAAATCAATTTTTATTTATCTAATTATAACCAGGACTCCCCTATATATCTTCAATCCTTTTTGCCTACCTAAATCTATCATCTCCTCTTGTCCTTGCTGAGGAGAATAGAATGAATAGAGCACCATTTCCCAGAATCCAGCAAAAAATGTCAAATGTACAGGCGGTCTGATACACTGAATCTGCATGATGGATTACTGTCATATTAATTTTTATAATGATAAAAGGGTATTGACACACGCATAAAAAACCTGTAAGAGAGCCGTTTATTTATTTTTAGGTAAGGAACCCTAAAATACTAATTTCTAACGAAATAAATCTGACCACTAATATAAAATATAGTAAAACCGAAGGAAAATGATACGCTATCGTTTCCAGTCCTTTCTTCATACAATATACCATTGGTATTATATAAAAAGAGGGAAATAGAATTAAACTTATATACTTACGTGTAAAATAAATGTATATTTTGATAAATATAAAACAAAAATAGTGTAAAAAATATATAATATTAAACTAGTTTACAGAAAAATTAGGTAAGCACCTCACACGATGAACTACAAATAATATCTAGACTATATGTGGTTTCGGAACCGCAATGCTATGATACAAAATTCTTATTTCGATCGTTCAAATTAGTAATTATGAAATTAATATCACTGTAGATATTTTCATGATATTTGCAATAAATTAAGCGATGTTTAAACGATAATGAACTAATTGGTTTTTTTATTTATACGTGACTTGATAGGAATCTATTCGATTAGTAAGAATAGTGAAATAATCTATTTGAAGAAATCTCTAAGTAGGTACTTCTATTTGTACATGTAACTTTTTTCACGAATTTCCTAACAGATATCCCATATAAAGAACACTGAACAAGATGATGACATTAAAAAATTTTGTCTGCCTGTCTGTTTGCATATAGAGATTAAACTCAAAAACGGTTTGACCAATTTTAATGAAATTTTGTTGAATTATGAAAAATTTATAAATTCTGAACCGATTTTAATAAAATAAACAGTAACATAATATACACGAGAACTATATGTACTTATTAAAATTATAGTACCTAATAACATTTTTTATCACAAAAACAAAACAGACTCCAAAATATTCTACTTACTATGCACTAAAAATTAAAAATAATTATGTTATTTACTTCAATTTTAATTAAATATATCCTTTTTTAACTCAATCTGATATTCTTACGAACTATGCCACATATTTTATTAGGACAGTAATATACTATTTTTCTTATTTGTGGAGTCGGTGCCAGCCAAGTTTTTTAACATTTTTTAGGAATTTTCCTAAAATTTACAAAATATGTTTAAAATTACGTTTATTCGATAATGTAGTATTACATAATTAATCCAATTTGCAAACAAATACAACTGCCTAAAGCGAAATCTTCATTACCAATAATCATATTTACGAAAAATAAAGAAAACAAGGACTTTAAGCGAAAATCTATTGACAAATGAAGACAGATGTCGTGTAAAATAAATCTAAATACCTTAAGGTGGTTCTAAGCATCAGGTGACCACAATGGAATACAAATAGGGAACATCAGCACTTCGAAAATTTAGATATCGTGCACAATTGTTAAAGTCATCCTCATTTTGCAATCAACTTTATATTTAATGAAATTTCACGTTTGTTGGCACCGACTTCAAAAATAAGAATAATTATTGAATATTGTCCTAATAAATTATGTGGCAGACGCTTAGTACGTAAGAATATAAAATTGAGTTAAAAAATGATATTTAAAGTAAATAAGTAACGAAACTATTTTTTAGTGCATTTTTTCAGGATAAGTATAATATTTTCGAGTAGGTTTTGTGGAAAAAACATTTTAGTGAAACTTCCATTCCTTAGGTAACTGGTTTATTGAAAACAAATATGGGTAGATTTATCTATGAGTATAATAAAAAAATTACTGCTCCTAAGAAGAGCTCAACTACAGGATGAACAGCTACCGGAATCCGTGGACACAAAATTTGATGACGAAACAATTGGTCTCAGGCTAAAAGATAGTAACTGGTGCATCAAAGCTTGGAATGCTTAACGTTGTCAGATTTAGATGCCAACAAATAAACAAATCGACCACACGACGATAGATAGTTAACGGAATTACCGGGGCTATGAAATCTTTTTTCTGATGATCAAGGCCACATATAATATATAATACACGACTCAAATGTACGAATATTAACATTAAAACAATCATTCTCACTTAACTTAAACCGGAAAGCTTTAAATTTTTCATAAAATAGATGAATAATTTTATTACGACATTTAATACAATACATTAAGAATCTCAGTAGCACCATAGTCGGTTGTCCATTAGACAGTACGACAGTTAATAATATCAGTTATGCAGATGACATGGTCCTCTTTTGTTCATCAATCAGTGCAATCCGAAAGTTGTTAGTTATTTGTGAGGAGTATGCTGCGGCTCACGGCCCCAAGTACAATGCAAATAAGAGTGAACTCTTGATATTTGAGGCGCGTAATAAACACAATGGCGAGATACCAGCAATAACTCTCAACGGGTGTCTCTTTAAACGTGTTTTTGATTTTAAATACTTGGGGCATTGGGTAACCGCAGACCTGTCTGAAAATATGGATATCGAACGAGAACGTAGAGCGATGGTTGCCCGAAGCAATATGTTGGCTCGCAGGTTTGCACGATGTTCTTAGCCAGTGAAAATTTGTTTTTAAAGCTTACTGCCAGACGCTGTATACATGTAGCCTATGGGTCAACTATTCGCGGAAGGCTATAAATACCTTAAGAGTACAATATAATTACGCCTTCATAGTGCTGTTGGGGCTGGCTCGGCACTGTAGTGCATTACAGATGTTTGTCGATAATGTTACAGGTTACTTTCATGCAATTGTGCGTAAACGAATTGCATCTGTGATGACCCATTTGAGGGTCAGTACCAGCAGCATCCTGCAGGTGATCGCAAATAGAGTCGACTTTCCGATATTGCAGCACTGGGTTCGCGTCCATGTTACGGGATTTATTTAAAATGACAACCTTTTATTTTTATTAATTAAGAACTCTTAAAATTATTATTATTATTAACATGGATATATTATTATCTGAATAAATTAAAAAAAAAGATATCCCACTGGTGGGCAAATATTTTTCCACAGTAAAAGCACAGGTTTACTCGCCACGGCAGTAAATAACGTATTGGCGTTTTCAAACGCTGAGAAATGTACAGTTCTGTATTTTTCCCAATAACGTAATACAAGAACAGATCGTGTTCTGGTTTCTTCCCTATGTTGCCTTCCATTGTCAGTAATAGTGCTAACAATTTAAATTAGTTAATGTACATGAATTCAGTAATATTGGTTAGGACATTTGGAGACTCGAACATGTGCACACCGAGTCGAAATTCCACCAATCCAGAATCATTCATCGACCACGACTTATCAAATTAAAAAAAATACTTTACTTGTTTCATTGCAATTTCTATTTAGGCTAAGTTCCAATCTCTTTATAATAAACTATCGTAATTATCGTAATTATGGTTCTTCTCGCAAATACAAATAATTTTAATTTTTCATTATCTCCTAAAGTATGTGTCCAAATAGCATACTCCAAAGAGCTAAATTTAACTTCATATTTTTTATTTACAATGAAGTAACTTTTGTTAATAAGGATTAATATACCACTTTTAAAAATAAATGTTATAAATCACTTTTTAATTTTTTTAACAAATATTTGCCACATAATACCTTACTGTGGCGTATGTATAAGAGATAGTCATATGTTATAGTTGACTTTTTTTAGATATACTAAGGACCAATATTATTCTACAACATTGTATTTCCGTATTATTAACAATTACGCTAGCGCACGCAGATAAAGCAGTTCGGGAGGGTCTCGACTTCCGACTTACGTAAAAAAAAAAACAATATTTGTGGATATCTGAGAATTTTAGCCTAATTGTAAATAGCCTATACTATTCCTCGAGAGTCTGGGTACCATATACAAAAAGAATTTTTTGAATACTACAGGTAGTTTTAGAGATTAGCGTGTTTTAACAAACAAACAGAAAAACTTTGCCGCTTTATTATATTATTATAGATTAAAAATAGTTTATTTTCTATATTAGTAGACGACAGTATTATATATTTTTTATGAGTGCGGACTATGAGTCTATTGTGGAAACAATAAGAACGCTATATATATTTTTTTTTTTTTTGTACAAAACATGTAACTAGATCATATATTATGTTTCTTAAATATTTATATATAAACTATATAACAAACTGTCCGCTACATCATAATAACTATCGGACTTTAGCCTTCGTTATTTGTGGCGTACTAAATTTAACGCGTAAAGCCTTATGATTTATGTACAAGATTTTCGAAGCGAACTTAGTTGCACTTCACTAAATATTAATTAGAATAATGGCAAACTTATTACACCAAACATTTATAATTATTTCTCTTCTCCTTCGTTTTTGATTTTGATGAATTCCTTAACGTTATATAATCTAAAACATTACTACTGTAATTTAAAAAATTTGAACCTTCTTTTACATAATATGTTGTAATCTTTGATTATATGGACATGTTTATAATCAAAGGTTACAATATATTCATATACGAGTAGACCATTAACCTTATACTGTATTGTATGTTAAGAATTAAATACAAGATTAAAAGACTCGCTCAATCGTAATTACATTTCTCTATTTGTAACACTAGCTATGTCCCATGGTTTCATACGTATTAAATTTATTTAACTAAGAGAGAGAAGGGTAGGTAGGGTCAGAGAATTTTTTTTGAAGATTTCCCTCTACTTGAGGAATCCCGACTGTTTGAATACTTCCACCCTACAGAAGATCGCATCAAAATAACCTTGTGTTTAACAAAAATAGAGCGTTGGAGAAGGCGCGGTAAAGATGTTGTTTTTTTTTAATATATATACTATGTACTAAGGTGAAAACAAGGTTAGGGCGTTCAAAAAAACAGTCTTATACTATAAAGTATGATATTAATAGGAGGTTAACTCATTTGTGCACGCAACCCTATTTGTGTGTAAAGCGTGTATAGATAAATTGACTATGTGTGCGTGGTAAGAAGTACAATCAAGTATACAGAAGAATTCTATTAGTTATTTTACTTAGATTATGTCAAAATTTTTTACATTTTATTTGATAAAATTTAAATTAAACGAACAGCTCAATAAGGTAAATGTATATTTATTGAACATATTTTTCCATATCACTACTACTATAACTGTTAATTAATTTCATTATTTCTTTCACGTTCTCTTCTATGCTATGCAAAACAAAATATATTTTTAAAGTTCCCAAATATTTTCTACCTGGTTTAGGATGATGTAGTGGTAGACGAAAGTTTGTTATACCATATGGCTGAGTATTTTATATGTTACGCATTACTGAATATCTATCTTTGTAAATTAGAATTTAGCGTTTTTATATGTTGGTCATTATGATACGACGCATTATAAAGCATAACTGCTGGTTAGGTGAAACATTTTCTCTGTGAAGACGTTTTTATTACTGATAGTACCCGTAGAACAATGCGATAAAACACGTTTTGATCGGAAGACGACTGCGCGTCACTGTTATACAAATAAAAACTACATGTTTACTAGCTCACGCGCACACATAGAACCGCGCGCAAAGATGAGTTGAAGTCTTTATGAGTGTGTATTATATCCTGCAAACCTTATAATTAAAATATACGTTCCAGTTGGAACGAGAATACTATAAAAAATACAACAAATCACAGACGTTGAATGATTTGCCACAAACAAAACTCAGAAGGTAATACTTGTGTACAAAAATAATAATAACATTTGTTCCAGAAAGACTTAACAACTATTAATCAGTTATAGGCGAAAGAAGCAAAGTAATCTATGAATCAATTATTTACGATATATTTCCGCAAAATAACGCCTTCATCGATGAAATATTTTACAAATTTAAAGTATAGCTGATAGCTAAATTAATATTTCATAAATATCACAATAATAGATTAATTATATATAGAACAGAACTGCCACTCCCTATATCTCCTTACACAATGATAGATAATCGCTGTGGACGCGTCAACTAAACAATATAGAGTGTCGCTAATCCACGCGAGCGGGGAGATTAAGAATATGACAGAAATTACCATGAAACTGGATAAGTATAGAAGCAGCTGCACCGTTTATTCCACGTTCACCTTTATTTCTGGTCTTCTGGTCCTTCAGCCTGCCAGCGCTTCTTCTCGGCAAATTCTTCAGGTTTGCGTCTTCGATAGCAGTTAACAGTGGACCAGCGAGATGTCGTACGGTGTGTTCAACTCCAACAAGCGGGATAATATATTTCGCGATTCGAGATAGATCGACTCGCGGCGGCGGTGGTATATCATATACTGTCCATAATAGAGACAGTGTGCGATGCAGCAAAATAATAAAGAAAAAACTAATAATAAATCTACCCCACATAAATAACAAACTTAATTGCTAATGATAAAGCATTAGGCGCTAACATTGCCCCTGGCTTTAAAACCATTGGTTTTAAAATAATATATAATAGAGCGAGGACTTTGAAAAGTTTATTGGGTAGGAAGCGGGCAAAGACGAACCACAGGTTGCTTAAAAAAGCCTGTAGCTGTTTTAACAGAAACTACTCTAATAAATCCATCGCTGCCGGGATAGGTAGCGATGACGATGCCCAAAGGCCAATGCAGTGGAGGTATATTGTTTGTCACTATGACGATGTGCCTAATGAAACTTGATTAGCTGGAGTACTCCACTTCCATCTACACTGTAAAAGGTGAAGGTATTCCTGTTTCCATCGTCGTGTGAAAACCCTTTACTATTTGATCAAGAAGCGCGTAACGATGTAGTAAGTTAGGCTTCTCATCGACAACTTCATGCGCGGGTAAATACTTTAGCGGAGTTGACATCAAGAAATGAGATAGAGTCAATGCAAGCTCAGAAGGATCTTGACTTAAAAAGGTAAGTGGACGAGAATTAATCACTGTTTCAATCTGAGTCAAAACAGTGAGTAGTTCTTCGTATGTAAGTTAGTGCGTGTCAATCACTCGATACAAATACGTCTTAAATGCTTTCTCATAAATCTCGTAATTTCCATCAAAGTGTGGACTGCGTGGAGGGTTGAATTTCCAACTTATGCGTTTAGAAGCGAGTTCAGCGTAATTCATATAACTGGTAATATATGTTAAGACCAAGAATTATAGGAACCTACGTGGAATTGAGTAGATACGTGAGAAGGTATGAAATTGAACAAACTTAATCAGATGATAGTAATTTATTTTATACAATTGAGTAAGGCATACAAACAAATATTACACAAAAAAAGATAAGAAAAATAATAAATTTAATAACTACAAGCCTTCACCTTGGTATACCTAAATAAATGCCCTAATACATAATATATTAAAAAACAACAATAAAATAAAGTCAGAGTGGCGCATGTGCTACAGTATTCTTGTGTTAGAAAACTCTTTACTGAATGTGTGTGTGTAAGAGATCTATTTCCAGTTCGAAGGCAGTGCACTGTCTGTACAAACTTCTATTTTATGTATTCGTGATAGCCGAACCACGAAACCACTGATAATCAAATTACAAAAACTCATGGCGCGGGCGCGGTCGGCCCATTTCGGAATTAATTGAAATGTTCATTTATAAAATCATTTTTTTATTATTTATTCATTAAAGAAACATCAACAGATAACATAAAAGTTAATTTACTATTAATGAATTTATTGATTGAAGGTTGAATGTAAAATAAACTAGTATTTACTAAAGTTACGTATCTAGAGATTAGGAATTATTACTATAGTGGTTTATGTGTGAGTCGGTATTTGCAGCTAGCGTCGTGTTTGTAGGCTCCATCTGTTCTCTGAATTCTTGCGCCTCCACTGCCTGACTGTTGAGTGGTCACCAACTGTGATGGTGGTGGAGAATTATACATGTTGAGTCACTCGCTTCACTTTTATTCTCTAAATTTCCAACTTGATACACCTAATGCCCAACAGTAGCTAATATTTACACTCTTCTTAACACATGAATTTTCTTCTCACGACGTGGATCACCAGTTTAGGAGCTACCTTGGGCGAAGTTAATCAAAAGTCGGGACTTCGTCACGTGTGTCTATTTACTGACCACTCTATGTAGGGGGCGACAATGGACTAACGAATAAAGGGGTGATTAGACGCCAGGTTTAACGCAGCTGATTTTTAATGTGGGGGGGGGGGAGCATGGCCATAGAATCAAGCCAATAGCGACGCACGATCATATGGCCGGGCTCCCAAAAATCAGCTGCGACAGATCGTGCAATGCAAGGTGTACGGTATGCACCGTGCTACAATATTAGTATACATAAACTGCAGCGTTTGCATACACCGCGCCGCGCATTGTGTTCCTTTTAAGCCGGGTTTAGTTATTATATTAATTCAGTGTTTGTTTGAATATAGCATCGACGACACTCATTCGGGAAGTTTTATTTACATCCCCGAATCTATCATCACTATCATAACTGTTGGGTACGAGCCCCTACACAAGGCAACTGCCGATCTTTCTTTTTTTTGATCTGAGTATATTGTTAGCCTTAGGGGCCCTGAAGCCGCTGCGGCTTTTACAGCTTCATCGAACTTGCAAACTGCCGATCTCTGCCGCGTAAAAATATATATACCGACTCATACAAATAAAAACAAAAATGTGTGTGTGTACCAGAGTACACAGGTAAGAAGTGAAACTTCTTTACGACATATAATTTTTCTACTATTTGCAACTTCACGAAAATGGGGTAGATAAGGCTTAAGCCTTAAGAAAAACAATTTTTTCCGTATTAAATTAATTCCGTATTTTATTATTATAGACATGCATACAATTAATGAGTAATTTATTTTATCATTGCTATTTATTTATTGTATTATATTTACAAGTTATGAATAAATAATTGGAATAATATTTTCAAAGTAATACAATTATATGATGACAGTTAATCTTGTAGAAATGCAACGATATTATAAAATTAAAAATGAATAAATAAATCATTAAAAACGAATAATTAAAAAAGATGTACGTATACATATTTTTATTTTCTAATCGTGTTTTGTTTTATTTTTAAATTATTATTTAATTTATATTTTTTATTGTTTTTAGAATTAATAATGTTCACTAGATTTACAGTCATATTTATTAATACTTGCTAATTTTAACAGATTTATATACATTCACTGATACTTACAGTCAAAAAGTGAGGTTAACCTCAAATAAATATTAAAATCATGCTCATACGTGTTGAATTTATAAAACGAAATATATAATCACTCTCACTTTTCTTGTAAATTCACTTAAATTTGAATAAGTCTTTTTATTTTATCACTTTCAAATTAATATATTGTTATTCTTATTTCAAACCAAACTTCAAAACTAATATATTGTTGTTATTATTATAATATATTACATTATATTCTTTACGTCACTATACTAAACTTTGATAAAAAAGCAACATGGCGCGTAACCGAAAAACGTGACGATTTGCTACAAAATTTCTCCCATACGTCGATAAAGAAGTTTCACTTCAATAAGCCACCACAATACTTAATAATATTACTATACTCATGGTTTCAGGTGAGTTAAACTTATTTAATCAACTGCCATCGCATCCATGTATCCTTGTTCTCACTTTGGGTCATTGTGTAAAGTTATATAGTCTGTAAACATGTCTTAATAAATAGGCTATAAAATACAACAATAATTTTCTATATCTGAATGACAGTTCCAAAGATTACCGCGTTACAAAAAACGATGGATTACGTCAACATAAAAAATCAGAAAACAAATATGTTCTAAGAAACGAAGTAGGTATAAAATAAATGCCATGTTGCTTCTTGATTTCATTCATTTCTTTTTAATATACTTTGAAGGAAAATTCTAATACGCAAATTATAACTACTCGTACCTACTTTAAAATGATAAATAAAGATAATAATATGTTTATTCAAGATCCATATGCCACATCTACGATCTAATCCCACCAATTTTTACAATTTTATTCAGTTTATTAAGCTTTTGAACAGCATCGATTAAAACATATTACAAAGTTTTCCCGACAAAATTTCCCACTAGAAACGTATATCGGTTTTCCTTAGAGAAATGAAATGGTTAACAAGAGGCTGTAAATATCTACTGGAGTGTACTGAACGGCTAAAGTTGGGCAGTTTCGATATACGATGTGCTCGAGCTATTTGGCAGACGTCGATATGGACGCGTTTATTTCCTTTGAAAGTTTTAGTATAAATCTTTTAAATTCAATACACAACAACTAACTATTATTATTGAAGTGAAAACTTCTTTAGGCACGTTAGGCACTTTTGAGATAGTAAAAAGCACTGAATTCACGTGACCGTTACGCTCAAATAATTAATATACAAAATAATTCATAAAACAAATGTTTGGAGTCCATGCGAGACAAAAAGGCGTGTTTTTGCCTTGCCTAAAAAATCAGCTTTGCCATACAGCGCGGCCTATAGTCGTATAAGTTCGTGCGCGACCATCCTATATTGTAGACGTTAGCGGGGACGAGGTAACACTCCACTACACTACACAGTACACTAAAGTAAACAGTATGTTAACTCGGCAGTGTTCTTGAAATAATTACCTGCAGTCGCTTTGTAACGCACTGGGCCTGCCCCCTGACTGTGTTCTTTGGGCTACCTACTTAAGTATTGGTTATGCTATATTATATTATCATGATTACCTTTTCCCCTTAATTTATTACTGCTTTTGTAAGTTTAAAATAAAAATTCTACTTGGAGTTTATTGCTAGACCCAAAAATGTTTTCACGTATTACTTGTAATCCTACGACTGACAGTTTTTTTTTCTAATATTATTATGGCAAGCAGAAGTTTGAAAGTACTTGGGGCAGCTCGAATAGTAATCCCTTTCCACCCTTCAGAAAGTGGCACTCAAATAACCTTGTGTCGTTTTTCCGTAGTGAACAGTACGTTTCCAGATCTCTTTGGCCTTAGGATCGGCAACACGCTAACTGCGTGAGGCGGTTCGTACGCTTATTTATCACCTTAATTGTATATAAAAACTATTTAATATTATTAATTTCAGTCTTTTTTCTAAACTAATAATTTCACAATATAATATTATTTTTAAGAATCTGTAATTATGAATAATTATACATAAAATTAATTCAACAACCTTAATACATATACAGCAATGTAAGTTATAACTCTAACCGGTAGTAATTAGGAATGTTTCAAATAGAACCCAATTGTAAGTACTTATATAAATGATTTCCTGCTTGTGCCTTGTGGCTTGTGTAGTATTCGCTCGGCAGTTCCGGATAAGGGGTATAGAAATTGTTTTACGTGACACATTATTTTAGGTGGAGTTCACACTGTTTAATATAATTTGCGCGTTTTAATTTATATGTCTTTTATTACTTCATTATGTTTGTTTTTCTATTCGATTGCTGGATTACAATAGTAAGATTCATATTTATTTGTTTTATATTTCAAAAATGCTAGAGGCAAATTTTTTTACTATGAAATTCCGCCCTTACTATCAAACTTTACTCTTCGGTTAGACTTGTGTAAGATTAAATGATCTTTGTTTCAAAATCGTATTTTTATTTTTACTCTATATTTTGTGTAGTAAGAAACAGTGATGTAGCTGAATAGGTTTTTTTTTTAAATTATATTATCTGAGCAATAAAGAAATATTATTCAAAAAAGTATTCAATAAACATTAGCACTGTAAATATGCATTTCGAACGTGTATTACTTTACTATTGCGCTGAAGCTTTTCACAGTACTTTCAATAAAAAGTCATGGACAATTAGAATAAGTTTAAAACATGCATCTTCCGAATTCAAGTCTTCAACCAACTTGACACAAAGATTTCTTACACCTTATCATACATATTTTATGTATTTAATTTTGTTGTATAACCAAGGAAAATCTGTAGTTGATTTTTATGACGTACCTAATCGGGCGAAATTAAAACAGTCTGCAATGCCCTTTAGTGCCCTGAGTTCCGTGTGGTACGCGCTTTGAATTGCTAAGACAAAGCCACCGATTTCATTTGAGCTTTCGCACGTAAGTAATTCAATTTTATTAACACGTACGATGTTTGAAACGTCTACGAGACTTTTACATCATAACAGCAGCCCTCACGTGGGTTGAACAGAAACACGATACCGACATGCAGCGAAACAATATTTTTGAGAATTTACATACGTTTAATTATTTCAATGAACACCACTTATAGGCTTTTTTACAGTAGTACGAAAAAGTAATGTCATTGTGTTTGATAGTAACTACTGTACAATCCAAAAACAGTGACGACTACCGAGAGATCAACAAAGAGAGGTAAGGCACAGACAAATGTCTTTGAAGATTTTGGAGATTTTAGGTACTTGCCGGTTTGCTGGACGTTAAGGATTACTGATCCGCTCCTTCGGGTTATAGTGTCAAGTTATTTAGCCTGTAACCTTCCTTAATAAATAGGTTACAAAATAAAAAGACATTTTTTTAAATGTGTTTGGTAGTTCCAGAGATTGGCGCGTTCAAACATAAAAACGATGTTTTGAGCTTTATAATATAAGTAAAGACAAGATCCACCAGCAATTTTGTCTGTGTGGAATTTCGTATGCAGCGACGGCCGCGAAGGAGAGAGTGGATGTTTTTTTTTTTTTTTTTTTTTTTTTAACTGACTACACTGTTAGCCTTAGGGGCCCTAAAGCCGCTGCGGCTTTTACAGCTTCACCGGACTTGGGGGCGAGCGCAGAGGGCACTCAGCCGCGAAAGTTTTGTGGACGACTCGCACGAGGGTGCCAAAGTGGCCGGACCTCGGCTCGGGCGGTCGTCGCGTTCGCAAATAGGTCGCGATCTATTCGAATCCCTACACCTACGATTCGAGCTAACTAAATATACACATAGGCACGTTCCCTTCCTCCTGGGAGGAAGGAAGGAACCGTGCGTATGTGTATTCAGTAATCGGAATGTTTCTACACTAACTAGCGCTAACTAACTAGCGTAAAAAAAGAAAAAAAAAGGTCCCTCACAGAACCTATGTACCTGTGTGGTGTGCACGTGTGTATGTTCATACGTGTGTAGTGTTGTATGTAGGTAGCTAAGTGATGCACGTACAGTGTCACTTGTATCGCGCGGGCGGTTGCCTGACCCAAGGGTTTCACACCGAGGAACGGACCTAGGCTTGGGTTACCGCTAGAGAGGGTGGACGTGACGGGTGTGCTGGAGCGAAATTGACCGCCCGCCCTCTGCGGAGAGAACGGTGGTTACGCGGGCGTGGGCGCTGGCACGCTCTGTTTGGAGAGACGGATGTGTAATATTTATTCGAATTTTCGATGTGATCGTCGGGATCAATAAAAATATTGCGCGGGAGAGTGGATGTGGGGCACGCGCTGTTTTAGACACTGCTCTTTTAGTTTATTTTATTTGCACGGAACCCTAATTCTTTCTCTGAAATAAGTCTAATTTACTATTTATAACATGAGCTATGCCAGTGAACGTTTCGTTTAAATTGGTCCACCGTTTCGGAAATTAGCCGGAACAATTAGACAAAAAAAAATTTAACATTACAAACAGACAGTTCGATTTTATTATTTCTATAGACTACTGCGGTATCTCTATTGTACCTTGTATAATACCATAATACTTCTTTCTTATATGAGATTAGTACCTCTATTTACTAATAAATTTTGAACGATTAATTTTCCAATCTGTGCTACCACTATAATACATCCATCAGATCCAAACAATATTAGTGCGTTCAAACGAACAAACAAACTCTTACCTTTGTCCAGTAGTGGGACGTTGATAGACTGATATTATTATTTAAAAGGTCCTTTTTGATTTCAATTTAAGTCCATAGGTATCTAGGAAAGGTTAAATTTAACTCTAAAATATTCAGTAATAATGCGCATGATATAACCCTAAACAAATAAAAAGAAAAATTATGGGTCAACGAAAGTTATATTGTTTAAGGAATATGTGACAACTTGACGAGGTCCACTCGGAGTGAAGAAGTGCCTTATCGAGATACCGGTATGATTGATTACCTATGTCAACCTTTGGACCCTTATCTTCGCGTGTCATAAAAGTAACTGGGTCTACGACGAGTTAAGAACCTTTTTTACTTATAGGTGTATACTTTACTCGCTTTTTTTGTCATTTTTCGTGTGCTACTTTTAGGCACTTGTACTCGACTGGTTCAGTAATTAATGTCGTAGTGAAAAACCCATTATAGTGATCTATTTCGACTTACAAATTGTTATGCTATATCTGTTTGAACTAGTTTCTACCAGGGTGTTTCAGTTAGCCCTAAAAGGTCAGGCCTTCTAATATTGGAAGGAGTCCCAACTATTTCATATCAAAAACTTAAAAAATAAGCCGTCGCGTGAAGTCTGGCAGATGAAATTATTTTATATTTTGTACAAATAATATGCATACAACTTAATTTTTAACAAAAAATAAAACCATCTTTACTCTTTTTGAGTAGTTTCCTGGTATATATTCAAAGTCGAAGGTTCAATACCTAAATTAAAATGTGACCACCCTTTCAACAGAAAAAGAATAATCTAAATCGGTTCATAAACAAATAAGTTATGGTTGATAATCCAAAAAAAACATCTGAATTGAGAGCATACTCCTTTTTTTTTTAAGTCGGTTAAAAAGGATCGGTCTTCGCAGTCATACGGCCGTTTTCAATTACATATCTGAGTTTACTATCCCCGATTAGTACATATTAATTGTAATCCATCTTTAACTTAAGACAGATATCGGCTTCCCTCTTATCTAATCAAGCTATAGGATATGAATATACATATATTATGTAGATATGAAAAACTATCTACTGATAGGTTATTCAAAAAAAAAAAAAGGAATAAAAGTAATTGTAATATTATTACGCTACGGTTCTATTTATTTAAATTAAGGATTAAAATATTAACGAGGATTCACATGTTTCTCAATTCTCTTTATTTTCCTAACAACAACTGTTGCCAACGCAACCACTTCAAAAAACGAATACATTCGGATTTCACAACATCCTCCGCACACCGAAACAAAGTATATATCCGAATGTTATATTACTGAAGTACAATTATATTATATAAAAATTTAACAATTTACAACTTTCCTCGAAGCTCTATCACAATATGAAAAAATTACAACCATAGCCATTATTAATTATAATAATAGTTTTACAATTATAAATTAATATAATGTATCATATTTGTCTGACAGATAATTAGTAACAAAAAATAAACTAAATATGGAGATTGCTATAAAAGACAGTTTAGAATAAAGAATTTAAACATATAACTTATACTCACTTGGCAGTTTTACCACCCTACCGCTGCGAGTCTTCAACTTTGGTTTCTCAGGACTCATTGATCTTTGTTGATCTGCTGAATTAGAGTTTAATAAACTATCATTACCTGTTGGGCTATTTTGATCATCAGAATCTGTCTTCAAAAAACTAAAATCAGTACATGTGATTTCTAGTTTGTACAGTCTTTGAAAAGGACGAACCTTGTACCCTACAGATGTTCTCACGCGTGCAGATCTGCTAATACCATCTCTTCCAGGGTAAATTTCTTCGATTAATCCTAAAGGCCACTTTATCCTTTTATCTCCGGTTTCAATTAAAACAATATCTCCTACTTTCAGACTATCAGCCTTTTCTCTTCCTCTTTGCACTAACATTGTTAAATATTCAGTCTTGAATCTATGTCTAAATTGCTCTCGAATATTTTGTAAGTATCTTAGACGTTTATTCATGCCTTTTGCGTCAATCTGATCAATATCAGTTACATCTGTGTTGCTCAAAGGCTGTATGAAATGTGCTGGTGTCAATGGATCCAATGCTTCAGCTTTATCGTTGTTAACATATGTCAATGGACGGCCATTCATTGTGGCTTCACAGTCACAAAGAATAGTTTGAAGCTCATCGTATGATACAGATGATTTTCCTAAGACACGACGCAGTAAATCTTTCATTATTCTTATCAGACGCTCCCAATACCCTCCCCACCAAGCAGCAGAAGGTACATTCATTTTCCACGTTATGCGTTCTATCATCGAGCGTCTTTGGATTTCATCCCAATCTAACAAGGTAAGTAGATGTTTAATTCCTTGAAAATTAGTGCCTTGGTCTGACATAAGCGTGTCGATGCGACCACGTCGTGCTATAAATCTCCTTAATGTCATTATAAATGATTCTGTGGATAAGGACTTAGTCAATTCTAGATGTACTGCACGATAGACAGCACAAGTGTAAAGCACAATCCAGCATTTCTCTCCATTTTTCAAATAAAGAGGTCCAGCGAGATCAACTCCTGTTGTTTGAAACGGTGCTGAACATGTTACACGTTCTGTAGGTAATGGAGCAGTCGGTGCTTGTACTGGTTTTGATCTATGTCTTATACATATGATGCATTTAGATATAACTGATCTCACTAGGCGACGAATTCCTATTATCCAGAATCTAGACCGGATGTCTGCAATTAGCTGATTGGTGCCTGCATGTTGTAGCTGTACATGTCTTTGTCTCACTAGTGCAGTCACAATAGGATTATTCGCTAAAAGTAGGTAAGGAGTTTTTATTTGTTCAGGAAAATCTGATAGCAGCAATTTTGTTTTAACTCTTAATATTCCTTCTTTATCATAAAACTGTGTCAGACTTTCACTCTTCTTTTCAATCAACTCCATATTTTCATGTTGTATAAATTTTATTATATGCTTTTCAGCCTCGTTAAATTCACTGTATGCTATTTCACCAATCCTCTTATTATTTTTATTACGTATATTATATATAAATCTCATTACCCAGGCCAACGTTCTTACAATCTTTGTATATTTACTGAAATAGTTTTCCAATTGTTTTAATATACTCTCATTTAAACTAATGTTTATATTGCATACAGTTTTCTTAAGTTCGACATGTGCCTCTTTTTCCTCAATCAGCAACTCCGACTTAGGCCACTGATCAGGTTCCAAGTGCAACCACTCTGGACCCTCCCACCAATGCATTTCGGCGAGAACTTTTGCATTGCATCCTCTGGAAGCTATGTCGGCCCAATTCTGCTGACCTGGAATATGATGCCAATTATGTGAATTAGTATTTTCTCTAATTTCCTTTACTCTGTTTCCTACAAATGTGTTCCACGCTAGTTCTCTTTTTATCCAGTATAGAACTACACAAGAATCTGACCAGCAATATATATCATACTCAGTAAGCTGGAGACTTTTTTGTACATTTGTAAGTAATCTTGTCCCTATCAAAGCAGCAGTTAACTCCAATCTGGGGATAGTCATATTCTTTGGTGGTGATACTCTAGCCTTCGCGGCTACTAATTGTACTGATATTTTATTATTTTTCTGCGCCCTCAAAAAAACACAAGCTCCATATCCATCTTTACTAGCATCGCAAAACATGTGTAGACCCAGCTTGCATTCTTTAATTAATTCAGTAGTCAAACGTCGAGGAATTTTACAAATATTAAGGTATGTTATATATTTATACCAATCTTGAAATTTATTCAACAAATCTGTGGGTAATATTTCATCCCACACAAGCTCCCGACGCCAAGTTTCTTTTAGTATCAACTTAGGCGTTAACATAGCTGGACATATGAATCCAATAGGATCAAATATTTTCTGAGTTATTGACAATAGATGTCTCTTTGTGATATTTTTGATACCTTCATATGTAGGCAGATCTTGTGTATTACAGCAAAGTTTGTCTGAAACAGTATCCCACACAAGACCGAGTACTGATATTTCAGATTCATTTGTTTCATTAATATGCATTGGTGCTGTAACCCACTGTCTTAAGTCAAACTTAACCTTATTCATGATTTGTTTAGAGTCATATATAAATTTACATACCTCCGATTTATAGTCTAAGCTGGTTACACAATTATCTACATAGAATGACTTTTTCAGTAATTGTGCTGACTCTGTATATTCATCTGTTACCTGCCTCAAGTGATGCTGAATAGTTGCAGACAATAAAAATGGGCTACATGTTAGTCCAAATACAACTCTGCAATGTCTGTAAGTTAAAACTTCAGTCCTTTTATTATCTTTCCACCACAAAAATCTTAAACACTCTCTATCACTGGGCATAACAACAATTTGTAAAAATGCTTTTGCTATATCAGCTGTTATACCTATGGCTCTTTTTCTGAACTGTGCAATTAATGTAGGAATTTGCTCTAGAAAATTCATCCCTTTCTCTAAACAAGAGTTTAATGACCTTCCGTTAATATCACATGCAGAAGCATCAAATACTGGTCTTATTGTTGTTGTTAAACTCGAGTCTTTAAACACTGAATTTACATACGTTTAATTATTTCAATGAACACCACTTATAGGCTTTTTTACAGTAGTACGAAAAAGTAATGTCATTGTGTTTGATAGTAACCACTGTACAATCCAAAAACAGTGACGACTGCCGAGAGATCAACAAAGAGAGGTAAGGCACAGACAAATGTCTTTGAAGATTTTGGAGATTTTAGGTACTTGCCGGTTTGCTGGACGTTAAGGATTACTGATCCGCTCCTTCCAGTTATAGTGTCAAGTTATTTAGCCTGTAACCTTCCTTAATAAATATGTTACAAAATAAAAAGACATTTTTTTTAATTTTTTGGTAGTTCCAGAGATTGGCGCGTTCAAACATAAAAACGATGTTTTGAGCTTTATAATATAAGTAAAGACAAGATCCACCAGCAATTTTGTCTGTGTGGAATTTCGTATGCAGCGACGGCCGCGAAGGAGAGAGTGGATGTGGGGCACGCGCTGTTTTAGACACTGCTCTTTTAGTTTATTTTATTTGCACGGAACCCTAATTCTTTCTCTGAAATAAGTCTAAGTTACTATTTATAACATGAGCTATGCCAGTGAACGTTTCGTTTAAATTGGTCCACCGTTTCGGAAATTAGCCGGAACAATTAGACAAAAAAAAATTTAACATTACAAACAGACAGTTCGATTTTATTATTTCTATAGACTACTGCGGTATCTCTATTGTACCTTGTATAATACCATAATACTTCTTTCTTATATGAGATTAGTACCTCTATTTAC
Source organism: Saturnia japonica (assembly GCA_033032175.1). Classification (NCBI taxonomy): domain Eukaryota; kingdom Metazoa; phylum Arthropoda; class Insecta; order Lepidoptera; family Saturniidae; genus Saturnia; species Saturnia japonica. Next base: position 3,806,609 of record CM065312.1, read on the forward strand.
TAATAAATTTTGAACGATTAATTTTCCAATCTGTGCTACCACTATAATACATCCATCAGATCCAAACAATATTAGTGCGTTCAAACGAACAAACAAACTCTTACCTTTGTCCAGTAGTGGGACGTTGATAGACTGATATTATTATTTAAAAGGTCCTTTTTGATTTCAATTTAAGTCCATAGGTATCTAGGAAAGGTTAAATTTAACTCTAAAATATTCAGTAATAATGCGCATGATATAACCCTAAACAAATAAAAAGAAAAATTATGGGTCAACGAAAGTTATATTGTTTAAGGAATATGTGACAACTTGACGAGGTCCACTCGGAGTGAAGAAGTGCCTTATCGAGATACCGGTATGATTGATTACCTATGTCAACCTTTGGACCCTTATCTTCGCGTGTCATAAAAGTAAGTGGGTCTACGACGAGTTAAGAACCTTTTTTACTTATAGGTGTATACTTTACTCGCTTTTTTTGTCATTTTTCGTGAGCTACTTTTAGGCACTTGTACTCGACTGGTTCAGTAATTAATGTCGTAGTGAAAAACCCATTATAGTGATCTATTTCGACTTACAAATTGTTATGCTATATCTGTTTGAACTAGTTTCTACCAGGGTGTTTCAGTTAGCCCTAAAAGGTCAGACCTTCTAATATTGGAAGGAGTCCCAACTATTTCATATCAAAAACTTAAAAAATAAGCCGTCGCGTGAAGTCTGGCAGATTAAATTATTTTATATTATGTACAAATAATATGCATACAACTTAATTTTTAACAAAAAAAAACCATATTTACTCTTTTTGAGTAGTTTCCTGGTATATATTCAAAGTCGAAGGTTCAATGCCTAAATTAAAATGTGACCACCCTTTCAACAGAAAAAGAATAATCTAAATCGGTTCATAAACAAATAAGTTATGGTTGATAATCCAAAAAAAACATCTCAATTGAGAACATACTCCTTTTTTTTTTAAGTCGGTTAAAAAGGATAGTTTAGCCACTCAAGCGTTCGGCACGCGCGACTGTTTATAAAGAAATAAATTATACGGAATAAGCAAAAATAAAATTTTCGGATTTTTAAAGTAAAAGATCATTGTTTATTTAAGCGCATGACGATGCGTCACCACGCCTAATTAGATGTTTCATACTATCTTAAAGCGTGGCGACGTATGATGTAGCGAAGTCGGTCTGATCCGCCGCATTAGTTGTTTCACACCAAAAATCTACCAATTTTTTCCAAATATCAATTTCTCCTAGGACTAAACACACAAAAAATCTTTGAAAATCCATAGTTTTAGATAAGTTTACGTATTCTAAATTTCAAAGTTTTAATATTATAAGAATTCGGAGCATCGGTTGACTTTCCGAGTTGAGATGTCAAAAGCGGACGTTCTATCCAATTTCCTTAATTTTTTATTAAACTTTTTTAATAATTCTATTTCCATTGTTTATAATTTTAAACTATTCTTTATAGGTACTTATTTTTCTTGAAATATAATACTTGATCATAATATTTTTTGATATTACAAGGCACATAGACGGCACAGTCTCTGATGGTAATAACAATAAAATCCGAAAACCAATACCACCGATAGGTCTGCAATCCATCGCCGGTCTTCGCAGTCATACGGCCGTTTTCAATTACTTATATGAGTTTACTATTCCCGATTAGTACATATTAATTGTAATCTATCTTTAACTTAAGACAGACATCGGCTTCCCTCTTATCTAATCAAGCTATAGGATATGGATATACATATATTATGTAGATATGAAAAACTATCTACTGATAGGTTATTCAAAAAAAAAAAAAAGGAACAAAAGTAATATTTTTCTATCTTTAGTAACTGAAACAACGGATAGATAGGTTATTGAAAACGGCCGATACTAACCTGCAGCTTATACACCGGTTGATCCAGGAACGCGACATGACTATGTGTGCTACTATGAAGGTTGTTATATGTGTTATATGATGGTCGTGAATCAGTAGGACACAATTCTTGTGTACTATCATATATCTAACAGTTACATAACCCATAACACCTAATAGCTAACTGTTCGAAGGCGTGTAGATACATTAGTTGTGCAGTCACATAATGTAGGCTTGTGTTTACGATATAGCAACAACAACAAACATTAGTACACTAGTTCAAATATCGATGGTTTGAAAACATACGTGATGTAATTACTACAGCGCCCGTAATTTTGTAGATGAATTATTCGTTGCTGTAATAAAATTTTGCTGTAAATTTTCATCAATAATTAGTAAATATTAAAATAAGTAGAGTCAACAATAGAATCCTTCTTAGAGACGAGACGTGAAAAGATTAATATAAATGATTTCTAAAATGGCTGTGCCCGAAACTTCAATCGCGTGAACAGAATAATTATTAAATACAGCGATGTGAATTTCAATTTGATAACACCTTTAGTTTCTTAGTTGAATAATTTCACACGCATGGACAGACAGAAAAAATGGAGTACACAGTTGAAACCTTTTATTATATAAATTTACTAGCTGAGCCTCGCGGTTTCATCCGCATATAATTTAGAATAAATTACTGATTGATGATTTATAAACACTTCAGTACAGACAATACTTTATTGGGCGGGCAGATGGACACATCGCAGCATCGCTCGTCTCGTTTTTTTTTTTTTTTAGAACTGACTACACTTTTAGCCTTAGGGGCCCTAAAGCCGCTGCGGCTTTTACAGCTTCACCGGACTTGGGGGCGAGCGCAGAGGGCACTCAGCCGCGAAAGTTTTGTGGACGACTCGCACGAGGGTGCCAAAGTGGCCGAACTTCGGCTCGGGCGGTCGTCGCGTTCGCAAATAGGTCGCGATCTATTCGAATCCCTACACCTACGATTCGAGCTAACTAAATATACACATAGGCACGTTCCCTTCCTCCTGGGAGGAAGGAAGGAACCGTGCGTATGTGTATTCAGTAATCGGAATGTTTCTACACTAACTAGCGCTAACTAACTAGCGTAAAAAAAGAAAAAAAAAAGGTCCCTCACAGAACCTATGTACCTGTGTGGTGTACACGTGTGTATGTTCATACGTGTGTAGTGTTGTATGTAGGTAGCTAAGTGATGCACGTACAGTGTCACTTGTATCGCGCGGGCGGTTGCCTGACCCAAGGGTTTCACACCGAGCGCTCGTCTCGTTCGCGCCACTACTACTATATACATAGACCCGAGCCGAGTGTTGATTTATATTAATTTTGCATTATCTCTCAAACTATACGTCCAAATAACATTATGTATGACACGAAGTCTATCTTCATTAAATTGTCTTTATGATGAAATAGCTTTTGTTAGTAAGGATTAATATGCAATACTTAAAAATAATGCTCATATACTCATTTTTAAACTTAAACAAAAAAAAATTGCTTAATACCTTATTGTGGCTTATGTATAAGAGATAGATATACGCTATTGCGGATTTTTTTTAGATATACTAATGGCCAATATTTTTACCGAATATTGTATTTACGTATCATTAACCATTAAGCCAGCGCACGCGGATAAATTAGATCGCGAGGGCTTCGACTCCGACTTACGTAACAAAAATCAATATTTAAGGCTATCTGTGAAATGCAACCTAATGATATATTATAGCCTATACTATTCTTTGTGAGTGTGATTATCATATAAAGAAATAATTTTTCGAATCCGACTGGTAGTTCCAGAGATTAGCGTGTTTAAACAAACAAAAAACTTTTCCGCTTTATTATATTATAAGTATAGGTTTGCTTAGGTTTTGAAGTAAGATCACCTTTTTTAAACAAAATCGGATTGGGTTTTCAAACATGTAAATAAATAAAATGCAATTTAATCAAAAGCACTAAGGAGTATTAATATCAACTACGATGCAAATCACCGTCAAAATAACTTTCTACCCCTTTTTAACCCCGTTAGGGTATGAATTTCAATAAAATACTAAACACGTATTCCATGAATTCTGTTAGAAAAGGTTTATGCAAAATTTGAAGCAGATTGGACCAAGGAATCATGTTGTCCCATACAAACTTTGCTCCCCTTTTTCACCCTCTTAGGGGTAGAATTTCGTAAAATCCTCTCTGATCGGATGCCTACGTCATACAAAGAATAAACCCTCGAAATTTTAGGTCTTTACGATCAGCGGTTTAGGCTGTGTGTTGATTCGTCAGTCAATCAGGACAAAGCATTTCATATGTATATATTTATACGTTTAATCAAATCAAAGGTTGAAAAATTAGTAAAAATTTTCTCTGTCGGTAACCTGAATGCTGTAGATCGGACTCCGTACATCGCTTGAAGTGAGTTTCCTCAATCGACTTCAAACATCAGCTCGGTGGAGGTATCTGCTGACGAGTAACTCCAGTAACAATATTTTCGGTCGTTTCCCTTCAACCTTTGCTTGTTAAAGCTGATTTCCAGGTTATCTAAGCTCCTTCCTGCGCTATGACCAAAATATCGCAGTACTTGGAATATGCAGAATATTGACAATGTTGTCTCGTCACGCAATTTTCGTAAGATAAATGTTGGTGCGAGACTGCCTATAGAATCCGAATCATTTTTTGCTTATCTGCAGCCTTGATGATTCAGAATTCTGATCCGTATAAGAAAATAGAGAAGACCAAATGTGAAGCAGGTTGTTCTTGGTATTTCTCGAGATATTAAGGTATACAATTATTCGGAAACCTATATCCCTGATCCAAAATTATTATATTTTGCAGTCACGAGCGCAATTTAGCAACGTATATACACAACCTGTCCAGACTAAGTACACTATACATCAAGCACAAGCGAGTTCAGAATCCTATACGGGCCAAGTTGGGCACAAGTCGCGAGACAATACTGCAAAGGGTTCCACCAGTCTGACAGTGTGATCGATGATCGCTAACGATACCGCTGACCCGCAATCAGTTTGAGTGAAACTAAATGTTTTTATGTCTTAATATGTTAAGGTCTAAAGGGTACGCGGATGTCCAATAATTCTTTTCGTTCGAACTATTTAATCTCATCTAGTGTGTCAATTTCACTTTCATCATTTTAGAAAGAAAGAAAATGGTAACGGGATAATTATAGAAATACCTAGTACTCGAATGCAGTTCAGAGCAGCAGTGGCTGTGGGGTTGGCGACAGTTTTTAAATGCTATGGTTTTATCACGATGCGATCCTTCAACTTCCTAATAAAATTTACTTATTACAAATAATTTTACTATTATCGTATTTTATACGTTATACATTATATTTACTATGCACAAAATTTCATCAAAATCGGTTGAGAATATTTCTTATTTTTTTTAATATTTACAAGTTCTAAAAGTATCGCTGATAATTCTTATAATCGAACGGTCGCAAAATGACTAATACTTCTAGTGTAAAAAAATGCAATGTAGTTAATCGTTCAAACTGGTTTCTGAGTTCAATTTAGACACAAAATAAACTGACAAAAAAGAAATCGCCTCAAAAATTGTAAAGGTTCAAAAATCTAAAAATATTATATTTATACTACTCTAGTACAGGCTGATTTATTAAGCATTGTAAGACGTAAGTATTCTTCATTTTATTCCATATCACAGGTAAACATCGATGGCAAATTACCCTAGTCTATCAGTGTGATATAAGCCTAAACTATAATAATATTACCGAAATGACGTCATTATGGTAAACGTTGCGCGCGTAGCTATGAAAAGGCCCGGTTGCAATTAAATTTAATGCGATACGCCATTTTAACTGCGAAAGAGGCTTAGTGTTGTGAATTTTCTCTGCAATACATTATGTAAGATTTGTTGCAATTATTTTTATGCATAATTTTCGTTCGTACGACTATGCGATCCATATCGGAGAAAAACGTTTTTAAGACTGTAGAAATAATTGTAATTTCATCCATTAAAATTGTGTAATATGTAATGCCAATTTGCCAAGTTGAAATAATTTGTCCGCATAATTTTTATTTTATTTTATTATTCTTTCCAGAATAATCAAATAAGGAATTAATTTTTAAATGTCCCCTATAATATATAATCTATAACCTCATCATTCAAAACAAAAATCAAAAAATACTTTGTAAAATATATGAGGCACTTATTAAAATACTACTTAACTTAATTAAACATACCAGTTTTCAAAAAGAGCTAGCAAAAAACTCGATCGCATTTATCAATGTTTTTTTTTTCAACTATAAAAGTGTTTTTAACATTTGTTGAAATATTTGTAAATCTATACAGAGGAAGTCAAATCCAGTTCTTCAAAAAAATTATGATATATGAAAGCGTGTAATAGCTGATAGGCAAATATCAAAAACTAATAATATATTATCTTAAAACTAGAGTCAAATATATTACAAAATATTTAAATATTTAAAAAAAACAGCACAACCTTACTTTAAGTTTAACTTACACACTACACAGTCCACCGTAAAAAAAGACCATAGAAAATTTAAGTTCTTACAATAATTGCACTTTGAAGTGCGAAATAATTTTGTAAAACACCTTGTTTGTTGGATATGAAACAATGTTGTAGTTTTAAAATAATGGCGGAGTTGAGTTACAGCCTGTTGTAAATTATAGTGGTAGTTTTAAATGCGGTCGGTTTACATAAAGAAAATAGCTTCATTTTAGAGCATTTATATTAGATATAAACTATAGATATATTTGTATACTAGCTGCCGACAAACACCACACCACCAACATACCTGTGTCTACATATTATTGTTTTCATATGTATTGAACTCACTTTCCGCAACTACAAATTATTTTAAATTTTCATTATCTCCTAAGCTGTGCCCAAATAACATGCAATAAAGGGTAAAATTTGATTTCATAAAATTTTCTTTATGATGAAGTAACTTTTGTTCATAAGGATTAATAAGCCATGCCTAAAATAATGATCATAAATCAAGTTTTTAAAATTCAACAAAAAAAAAATGCAAAATACCTTGTTGTGGTTTATGTATAAGAGATAGGCATACGCTATCGCGTACTTTTTTTAGATACATTTAGGACCAATATTTTTGTAAAACATTGTACTTACACGCACGCGGATAAAAGCATTTCGGGAAGGCTTCCACTTCCGACTGTCTGTTTCTATGTCCGGATTTAACTCAAAAACGACTTGATGGATTAATCAAGAAAATTATTTACCTAGAAAATAATATACTACGACATTGTTCTGCGCTAAAACAATAGAAAGCAGAATAAAAAATATTTTAGTAATTAATATATCGTTTGACCGCTTTATGCGCATGCGCTGATCAAATGGTTTGCAAATCAAAATGAAAATAATCTTTCTTCAATTTATGCCCTAAGAAGGCTCATATGAACGTCAAAACACTACTGCTGGTTCGGAATATAACAGGTACAATAATAATAATTTAGTGGATGCACAGAGAGAGAGTAAAGCCCGCTTGACATGGTCCTTAAAGTTGTTGTCCGGCAAATGAGTAATGTGCTTCGGGATCTTGATAAGAAACCTAACACACTATTACCTAAAAAACTTTTATTAGTCTTACTAAGTCTAAAACACGGTACGACTTATTTATCTCTTTTTCTAAACATTGTTCTGATCTTTGACAAAATCCATCTTGTCTATGTTTTTACGAACATACATTAAGCTGTCAAAGATGTATTGGGATGGCACAGTTAAAATACTAAATTCCTGGAACTTGTTCTTTAGTGATTCGCGGGGTCTCATATTGTAAATTGTGTATTACAATTTTGTTTAACGATGAAGGGTTTACAAAGTTTGCCACAATATAAATGTATACGTATATACATGTATATATTTTATAGAAATCCTAATAAACTTAGTTACGGTAATTTGAATGCTACTTGGCTGCTTTGTCGGTATGCATTGTCCAAACGTTTCAAAATTGTTGAAAATAAAGTATAACATTATTGTTCTACCATAAAAGTTATACAAAACAGTCGCTAATAGTATATATGTACATTTGATATAAATCCTGATATAATCGATTTAAGTAATAAACAACGATTTAATAACAAAATTCTCAACAGCCGTTTGTTAAAAATGTACTTACCAACTAATAATACATACACCTTAAGGGTTGTCTGGCACCTATTTATACGTTGATCGTACTATGCTAGAAATCTTTACGCAGGGGCCAACTATAACTGCATAAGGTTTCAACTCAGTCGGGCGAACTACGCACATGCGCGTGGGACATGAACACACAAATGTAATTTTTATATATAAGACTGCTTAGCGCCTACAGAACAGCGTAATGATATACAGTCTAGATATTTCTTCTAATGAAGTCCTGCAAACTTACATCAACCTACATTTTGAAAGTATCTATTTGGAAAAGGATAACATGATATGAATGAAATTATATTTTCGCAGCGCCCTTAAAATTACTTCTATTTTAAGCAAATTTTTAATATCTCTATCTTGGGTTACGTTATCGCAGTTTTCATAAAGATTTCTGATTCTTTGGAAAATAAAAGTTATGTTGTTCGCATTTAAATAATGTAGCTTTGAAAAAGAATTTCTTAGATCTATTCAGTAGTTTTTGTGTTTACCCATTATTGAGTTTATCAATTATTACAAACATACCTAAAATCATTTTTTTATTAATACAGTTTATATTATTAGTTTTGATAGTAGCATTTCTGTTTATGTAGCTAACATACATGCATTGTTCCATGCATCGATTGAGCAATTTGCAATATCGCGACAATTTTTATTTTGTTTTACACATCATAACTTTAAAACGAATGTACTGATTTGAATAATTGAAAAGTAATCTACTCCTACGTAAACAGCGTAAACGATTCGGATAAGGATTCATATGATTATACGGACATAATCACTTTTTGTTTGCCATCCATGTTTTAATTGACTAATTTGTACAAAAAACTGTTATTGTAACACAACTACTATAATAATTATATACATTTTCTCGTGGATTTTTTTGTTTACATTAGTGAGAAAGTTAAATAAGTTAAATACCAATAGTTTTTGCAGCATACGCGAAGTAAGCATATTTTAGGATATTTTTTATACTTTGTGTAAAACTATCGGCATTTGCATGAGAAATAAATTAATTTTTCAAATTAGAATATCGCCTATGTTACTGGCTGAAAATCTAGCTTTATATTGGTGAAAGAATATTTAAAATCGGTCCTGTAGTTATTAATTTTTGAGTTTATCCATTACAAACAAAAAATCAAATCTTTCCTTTTTATAATATTAGTATAGATATACATTATACACCGGTTGATCTCGGAACACGACATACCAAAAGAAAATCATGTATAGTGGTTACGATCCCTACCAACCCGCTAAATATACTGCATATAGTATACAGACTGATCTTGGAATACGACGAACCTAAAGAAAATCATACATTGGATTATCAATATGCGTGTTGTGGTGGTCTCAAAGCCTACCACGCCGCTATATTACTGCATATACACCGACTGATCACGAAACACGACAAACATGGGTTCCCTTATTGTACCGTCTTGGGGGATGATTTTTCAAAATCGTGAAAAACTGTTATTTCTTCCTAAAAGCATAAAAATAAATTTTCATATCCCTAACTTGAGAAATAGTGGGTTCTTTATTAAAACTTTCATCCCCTACTTGTCCCCCATCAAGTTTTATCTTCGCGCCATAAGGTACCCTGTGTCCTTATACAAGGTCCAATATATCTCTATTCATCAAAATTGGTTTGGTTATGACCAACGGACAATTATCCAGCATACGCTGACCTCATTTTTGAATGTTGAATTTGATTTTAGCTTTTGAATCTTGAAAGGTTTGTTTTTGTTGGAGTTTCATAGACCGTAACATTGTCATAAATATATTATTTCCAAAATAACATGTTGGTATGTAAGTGACATCGATAGTGTGAGGTTTTTAATAGCACCTTAGTACCTGTTACATAGTGGTTATATATATTAAGATAATTCAGTAAATTGTAAACCCGTTAGTAACTTGAACTAGTATGATTTGTACGGGTATCTTCAACTTACAAGCTGGGTTTGATGTAAGTGTTGAAATTCTCTTAATTAAGGGAATATTCCCCGAGCCTGTAAAGTTACTTGAGTTACAACATAATGAACGTGATGTACGGAAATGTACTTTATTATACCTGTGCACATCCATTCTCCACCTCTTTACGAATTACAAAGTTCTCAATGTCTCTCTCATGACGTCCGGTTGGTAATAAAATGTTCTTTTGTATTTATTGTTTATATTACAGCAAAAACCAGATATATTATAATTATCATTATAATTTTCCTTCCGTAATGTCCTGTTGAGCATAGGCTTCCCTTTTTGTACGCCATTCGGGGATTTTTAATCCAAGATTTTCACAATTTTGTCAATTCAACGAGCTCCACTCGCTCAACGAGTCCAAAGACACTATTGCGTCAACGTTTTTTAGTCCACCTTCCAAGTCCTGCCTACCTCCATTTTTTTTTCGTTTCGTAATTGTCTTCCCAACGTCATCGCGTATCTTAGTGTGATGTCAGATCTCAGAATAACTTTATGGGTACCCAAAATATTAAAATAACGAAGATTCTACCGATTTGTTACTTAAAATGTTTTAAATGTCGAAGTAACTGAAACTACAGAAAGCTTTTTTCTTATAATAAATGTTTTATTTATAAAGACATGCTATGATGGAAACATATTATGTAATTATTAACTTTTTTATTTTAAATTGAAATCTCAGTAATTAAGGTTTTATAATAATTTATTTATTTAGTAGCTGTGCCTGCGGCTCCACTCGCGTGAACAACTGATCTACGAGTAATATTTATAAAAATCATAGTTTCATAAAACTTTAATAGCTTTATTTTGAATGAAGATATCCTCATGGTTTTTTTAATAAGGATTAAGTAAAAAGTATCAAGGAGTAACACAAAAAATCTATCCACTAGTTTTTGCGTGATGCACACACGACTACAAACCTCCGTCATTTTATATATCTACTAACTGTGCCCGCAGCTTCGCTTGCATGGACGACAGAAGAACGCGTAATTCTTATAGAAATTGTAGTTTCATGAGATTTGGATAACTCATTATTGATAAAGATATCGTTTTCTAATAGCGCGGTGCGCGCACAACTACACCTTTGAATCATTTTATTTACATAGATATGGGCAGTTAATGGACTGACAACCGCAATTCAATAAGAAATACAAAGTTATGAGGTAGCTATTATTATTATTAAATTAATCATTATGGTCTACCACAGCATGCGCCAAATTAAGTTAGTTAATGGTAATAATTACAACAAATAACTATGTTTAGAAAAAAGATATTTAATATAGTCTAGAGACAAACATCTTATCTTTCCATGGATTCACGTGCGAGTGCCGGGTCCATCGTGTGGCAGAGAGAGGGAACACGAGCAGCCCCCGGGACTTGCGACCCAGGTGTAGGTTTAAGGGGCCCCCTTATGATACACATCAGCGCTCACCTTGACTGCCCGCAATATCCTCCCTGCCAAGCCAGATTTGGTATGAGCCTGTTAATATGGTTAATTAATGTGAATATTATTTTAATTAATTAAAGTGAAACAAAATAGTAATCGTGGTTTTATCATTTGGAAATGTCTACGTGCTTCGTACGTCGACACAAATTCTTAACATTTCTCACAGCGACCTACAAAGCGTAAACATGAGTTATTAGCAATCTTCTATTTTGCCGTTTCGGATGTATTTTCAAGCAAACATCAACTCTATTCTATACACTTAAAAACGTGCTAATATTTCTTCGCATTCAGTTCACTTAATACGTTTGCTGGCTCGGAAAATTAATACTGTCATACCGAAGCCTATTTTCAATTCGAGATACAACTTTCAGGTGGAAATTGTAACGGGATCTTGGAATATTTTTTACGTTATACAAAATCAATCATCTCGTTTGAGTCGCGAAGTGAGTTAAGCCCTCTCGGATGGAAAAGTTTTGTAATGGCAGTGAATTTACGATGTGACATTGTCGACCCGTTTCACACTGTGAAATATGTTAGTAATATCAAATAGGGACATATGTAAACACCTAGATACCACTGGCTAATGACGAAATGCCTAAAATATTTATTTTGAATGGTTTTTGTAAAACTTCTTTAGTATCATTGTGGTTTGAATTGCGTTGAAACGAAAAAGAGACAAACACATGCATCTATAGGCTTTAGCGTGTGAGAGAATGTGATAGAAATGAAATAATACATTATACACGGTTAAAGTAACTCCTGATTTTCACGACTATGATCATCGTCGAATTGGCGTAGCGGTGTAACCACCAGACTTATATGTACAGGACAGTATATGTCAATATTCACACACGTTGATTCAGGATTTCTTAAAAGAGATTTCGAAGAAGATAATTCTCCTATATACGAATAGTTATATACCATAACATATGGTTTCATCATGATGTTTTCCTTCACCGAAGGCTCAGGCAAAATGAAGGGTTTGGATCTCACGTCTATCGACGCAGTGTTCTTTCTTATTGCTTCATTCATTCATTGCATTCGTATTGTAATTTTAAATTTTAAAATATATCATCTTCATCTATAATGCAGAGTTACGATAGATGTGTCACCATCTTCGTCCATGCGTTTCCTTAAAATAAGGTAAAATATGATATAAATACTAATACAATAAAAAACAAATTTCAAACATTCCGTGTAATAACAACGGACGGCAGTGGGTTTGAATGCCTCATATTTTATATACTCCACGAACTTTTACAACATTAACGATACTTTTGAAGAGATGTGAACATAAAACTGGTGAAGTTTCAAGTTCTGAATGGTCAATGAAATCTCTAAATATAGGCGTAAAAAGTTAATGTTGTATAATATAATGTAACACCACATATTAAAAGTATCTGCTGGACGATAAAGCCACTGTTCTATGTCACGACATAATCGTTCACGGTCATATAGCGACGCGGTGGCGGTGCTCCGATAAAGTGCAGGTAGCTGAGTGATGTGGGGCAATCTAGTACTAGTGTTGTATAGAGACATTACTCTATCTGGATAATTATTCATTATGTAAAGTGTCAAGCAATGATCTGTTTGTTCAATATTGCTGTATAATTTGCCGACCAAGTCAAGATCATAATTCCATGGTCTTCACGATAGGTTTTATATAATTTTTAAATATTTGCTGACCTTTATACACCTATCAAAATTATTTTATTATAACGTAACCTAGACTATTATCCTTTTTTATAGCAACACCATACCTCTCTTAATTTTTCATCAAAATTTAAAGATTTAAATTTAAGTAACACTAAAACTTATGTTCCCCGTTGTTGACGAAAATATACAAATAATTACTTTAAAATTAATATTTTCACTAAAAAACTTTTAGATTTTCAATTAGTTAGCTTCTTTACATTCTATAATATGCAAAATATTCGCACGGGTGAACCATTATATTGTATTTCAAGAATAAGTGCAACTCGATCTAAACTGCTCTCAAAGATGAATATAACAAAATATCTTTCAAAAAATTGTATTTAAGAACTCTTTTTTTTCCTCGCCATTTGAGTAAAGTGGAATAATTTATTATACTAAACTACTTACTACAACTGGCTGTGCCCGCAACTACGTGCGGGTTTATTACAGACAAAAGTAGCCTAAGCTACTTCATAAAACATCAGCTATCTACCGGTGAAAGTTCTATGGAAATCGGTCTAACCGTTTCGGTAATTAGGCGAAACAAAATGTCAAAAAATTTTAAAATTGTTTTTTTTTTTATAAGTACCGTATATACTTTCATATGCATTTAGTAAAAAGCTGTTATTTTGACATTACAAACAGACAGTTCAGTTTTTTTTTTTTGTATATTGAAAATGGTATTAATTGCGTGTTTTAATATCAGATAAATTTTGCACTTTAATGGAAACCCTAAAATTTCACATTCGTTACCGAAACGTCGATAGATGAAATAGAATCTCCCACTTCAGGAATTAATTAAGGAAGTGGGATGTACTTAAAGTCACTTTCCGTCTTAGTTTCTTGTTCGTACGTTCCTTGTGCCAGATTTATGGGAGTTAGTAATTTTAAGTTTAACAGAATCTTTAAGATAAATTACATTCAAGACAATTTACAGCAGAACCGGATTATAACTGGATATTTATTGAACAATAATATTAACAGAGGAAAAATCTCACATACGGATATAATATGATCACATTACTACTCAGTTACTCTTATTTTATATATCTTTTTCAACAAAAAATAACTAGGTTTTTTGCCTTAGTAGCTACAAGTAGGTACCGCTAACTACTCGTACCTATTAGATAATTTTATTGAACAATATATTTATTAGTTGAAATTTTTACAAAGAACATAACAATATAAAAGCGAATAATACCAATCATAAGTTTAATGTATGAATTATATATTAATACTAAGATTAGTTTATATGTAATACTAAACATTGGATTTTAAATCCCACGTTATTGATTTCAAAAGTACCAATATAACTGAAAGAAAACAAACATTTTGATAAGGATTCTTAATTCATCTACATAATATTCCAAATGTATTTTTTACTAGCTTTTGTCCGGTACTAAACAACGTTCCCTTTGTATACGAAATAAAACGACTAATGCGCCATCTATTGTGAACTGGTTACAATAGTACAGAATCTTAGCGGATGTGTACACAATAACTCTGGTAAAGTTTTATCAGAAATAGATGATTTTATATTAATGCGCAAGAGACAAAAAAAAAATCGTAAGTACCTAGGTAAGGGTTTGACCACAACCTCATCTGATGGTCATATTATGGTAACGCGCCAAGCCTACGTGAGAACTGGTTCCCAAATAAAGCTAACTTAACAGAGCTACATGTGCTTATTTTTTAATTTATTTACTACAAATCACTTCATAGCACATTTAACATAATATATAGGTACATTTGTTATGTTTAGCATCAAGTGTTGCCAGTTACGAAGCTATTATTATTACATTCTGCTTATTAAGCAGCTGTTAAATAATTATATACATAATAGATATCATTAGAGTGCATTATACTCCGAGGTGTGAGCATGTGCGTTATGTCTCCTGAGGGAAAACTTATTTGTTGCCTGGCGAGACATTTTAACATGAAGGCCATAGTTGACTAAGGAGGTATTAAAAATACGCTACCATCATGCTATGGTTTATCACGAGGTTCTCCTTCAGGCTCATTGCAGGAATCTCTATCAATCAACAATAATCGCTTCAAAATAAATAAAACAACTGTCACATTTCTACATTTAAAATAACATAAAACGTATATCTTGTAGTTTTCAACGTGTACTTCTCCGGGATGAGTATGTTCTCAGTACCAGACGAAGCATGTTCCAAACTTGAGCAAGTTTTTATTAACGCCCCCTGTCGGGGTAATTTCGTTTCCAGCTCCTGCGTACGCTAATGAATTTCTGAAGGTTCGCTCCAATCAAACTTTTCTCGTTTGCCATGATGTATACCGTCATCATTGCTGAGTTATCGCTTGACGGATCTAAGCGAAAATGTTTTGAATGGCTTTACAAGAATATTATGATAGTAACGTATGGGGGCACGAGGTAAATTTCTTATCTATAAAGGTATCTTCAGTTGTAAAATTGATTAATTATTTATATAAACTGTAAAAATATCTCTATAAATTATTCCTCAAACATGATTTTAATGCAAAGCTATATCTCTTTCAATTCTTATCAAAACTCATTATTCAAATATAATTTTAAACCATAAAGGATGCCACTTTGAGGGGCGAAACATGTGTAATTGATTGTGCCGTTTCACGTCTCATCTGCAACATATATTTTTTTAATTTATTAATTTTTATTATTTGTTAATACGTTTAACAATTTTAAGATTTGTTTCTTGTTGGTTAACAATGATCGGGTCTATATGCTCGACAGCATCTCTTTTATCGTTTCACTTACCAACATTTTCCTTTTTTATTTTTCTTGTTTACTGCAATTGTTTTCCGATTTAACATTTTCAGATTCACCTTAACAATTAATAACAAACGTTTTTTGTTGCAGAAAGACGGAACAAGTATTGATTTATTTCAGGCAGAAGTAGCAAAGAAATTTTGTATAAATTAATTACGATAGATTTTCGCAAAGTAGAGGCGTCATTTAACAATATTTTAAACTTACTTGACAGCTGCTAGATAGGAGTTTTTATGTTCTACAATATGCAAAATATTTGCACAGGTCAGCTTTTATCGGCAATCCATCGGCGGTCGTCGCTCTCAAACCTGGAAGCCTCTCGGAAATAGATTCGCTGTTCTCGAAACGCGACAAACCAAAAGAGTATTACTGTAACGGTTTTATCATCGTGTATAAATATGGTGGTCGCGAGCCGGTCGGGTAGGTACTTATGCCTACTGCCCCACTTGATTACATGATATACATTGACTTATCCAGGAATACTACACGTTTAAGTGCAGAGGATGGCCGGTTAACATCGATTCTGCACACTCGCCACGTCCACCCTCTCCTTTTTTTTTTTTTTTAACGTGTAGATACCCTTCATGTGTACACACTCGCCCTAGCTGTCTCCTCCGTCCGCCGAACCTGTGCAATGGGAAGACGGGCCCCCCGACCCGTCTCCCCCGATTCGGCTAGGACGTCCACCCTCTCCTGCGGCAACTCAAGCCTAGGTCCGATCTTCGGTATTGCGCACTTGAGCCAAGCAGCCGCTCGCGTGATACAGTAACACTGTACTTGCATTCACCAGCAACCAACAGACACCATTACTCACCCCACACTCGTGCACACCCCACACAGGTACATAGGTTCTGTAAGGGACCTTTTTCTTTTTTCTTTTTTTTATACTAGTTAGACAGAAACATGTATATAAAATGTATAGTTAGCTCGAATTATAGGAATAGGGAATTAGTTAGTTCTCGACATAACTGCAACTGCGACAACAGCCTAAGCCGAGGTTCAGCCACTTTGGCACCTTCGAGAGCTTGTCAAGCTTTCGCGGCTGAGTGTCTTAAGCGCTTGCCCCCAAGCCACGGTGAACCTGTAAAAGCCGTCTGAGATTCAAGTATTTAGGCCTCTATGACTAACAGTAAAAAAACGCGCTTAAACGTGCCACCATGGTGGGTGCTAGAACTTTTATATTGTGCTATAATCCATGCTTATAATAAAATATATTTTTTTCTCAAATTATATTTATTTATTGTAAGTATATATATCTAGTGATTATCTACATTATAAAAGGATAACTAACTGACATATCGACGCATTGCCTAAACTACTGCTGTTAGGATCGTGAAAATTGGCATGGGGTTCCTTTTACACTGTAAGTGAGTACTAAGGATGGGTTTTTTAAATTCAACCTCTAAAATGGTAAAAAGGGGGATGAAAGTTTGTATATCAATTAGAATTAAGTTTAAGATTAAGTTTGTAATCCAGTTATAAAGTAAAAATTATGGGACATAACTATGATACGAGCAAAGCCATTGTTATTTATAAAATGTAATATTTCGGCAAATAGTTGATAGTTCATAATTCAACTAAAATACAAAACTGTATGAAATGCTTGTGAAAATAAAGCTATACTCAGTATTATCTACAAAAAATATGAAGATAAAGCATAGTGACAAATCATATAACCATTTCATGCAATCGGTAAACTATGCAATGTGAATTACCATAAAACGTGCCCTCCACGCCGCCGCGCCGCGCCGCCCGTAAAGTGTACTAGCGTAACTCTCTTGAAATATTAATAATACAAATGTAAGAACTTTATGCGGGTTGAATTTTTTTGTTATATTGCATCATTTCAAATACAAATATTGATTTATAAAAATAAAAATGAAATGCTGTTACTTGGTAAGTTTATCTTGAGAACAGCTCGACCGATTCGGCTTTTATTATTAAAACGAATTAAAGTACTTATATAGAGAAAGATAAATATGAATAGTTGTCCGAGAAATTGGAATATCTCGGAAGAATTAAAATTCCTCTTAGATTCGAACCATAGATATGCGTAATTCTTTATTGTTTTACTCGTTACGCTCCATGAAAAGTTTTTAGGAAACAAATATTGATGTAGGTGGCGCTCTGGTCGAGTAGGTACTAGAAAGGGTAAATCAACATCTGACCAGCTAGTTAATTTATTATAATAACTATAGTATGCGATCGAGTTAAACTCAGTCGAGAGCTGAGGTGAAGAGCGGGAGCATCTCCCCCCGCCGTCCGCACGCCTCGCCTCACGCGTCACTACTGTAGTGATGTGAATGCTGTTTTTGACAACTATCGTACGCTTACTCATCGTTAATACTCGGCGGCCCCATGCTATTTTTTACTTTTTAACCAACTTCAACACAAGACTTACTCAATTCGAATGATTTTTTTATGAACGGGTTTGGATGATTATTTTTTTGTTGGTAAGGGGATATCTCAGAATTTAACAACAATTTAATTTCATTGGCATTGGACCTTCATCTTGGAATATACACAAGGAAACTATTATAAATCATTAAAGTTGGTTTTCTTTTTTGTTAAAAAATTTCTTATAATAATAACTGATCCGAGTCCATCAACTTATGTTGCAAAAAAAACATGTTTTTATACATTTTCAAGCACGGAAAATGGCGAAAAATTTTTCTGATGACGATTAAATTCCAGAGATTTATTTTTAAGTTTGATATCGCTAGGTGAAATAATTGATTTTTCTTTCTTTATAAATTATTACATGTGATTTTCATTGTGTTAACCAAGATGTAACTTTGAAATATAAAAAAAAAACTTTGAAATTTATTGTAATTCTCATTATCGACAACAATAATTCCAATTAGTTCACAGCACTATCGAATTCCTTAACTCCTTAAACTCGCACGCTTCTATTACTGATTCGTGCGAATATTTTGCATATTATAAACAAACTAACATGTTATTATATTTAACTAGATTTTATTAGATGTCACCTCATATATGTTACTTGAATATATTTATTTATTACGAGAATGCCAATAATGATGACAATAATTTCATACTTTTTGTCTATTTTTCGTCAATAGGGAACATGAGTTTAAATTCAATTTAAAGTCAATAGGACTTTAAAATGAAGTTTGAATCATAAATTATACTAAATTAATTCCCAAGTAAAGCAAAGTGTTTTTGGGTTTTTCTATTAAATTCTCAGTAGCAGCTCGGAGTTTGGCTTTGTGCCTGATTAATGGCAATATGCTTGCCCCCTATTACATGGGACCTAAAAACATACCTGAGGAACACCTCTGCCTAATCCTTCGGGGATACAGGCGTGATGGTATGTATATAATGTGTGGAAAACGAAGGAGATATGGAACTGCCATAAAAAAAAGTATATATTAAAAATCCTTACAATGTATTGCAATAATCCCCATTTTAAGCAGTATGTTAATATGGTATGTATGTATAGAAAACTTTAGCCCTATTTGTTTAGGTCTCAGTTGTGAATATTTTACTAAAAACCATTAGAAAACAGAAACTTTTATTTAAAATTCGGACACAAGTTGGCATCACGTTCGAATCGGTTTAGGGTTTTTGTTGATTAAGGTAAATGTTTACACTGTAACTTGTTAGCGCTCGTATTTCGTGAATTGATTCAATTACATTTGATTTGAGGATTTCTTTCTATTATTTATTCCCTTTACGGACTTCTTCTTTTAAAGTATTTCTAAGCATCGTATCAATTTACTTTTTATGTTACTACTAGATGTGCCCGCGGTTTCACTTGCGTTAATTTTTTTTTAATTGTAACCTACTACTCGTTTGTATGGTATTTGCTTCACTTCCTAACGTTTGTAGCCTATTTCACCCGTGTTAATTTTATTTGACAAACACCGCGACGCGCCGCCAACTCCTGGTGATGTCAAGCAGCAACAAAATAAAAACGCGATAGGTTTAAACAATATATTTAGTAGTGAGATATTAAAGTATGGAGGCAAGAAGTTACACAACATCAAGTGGAGGCTCGTTGCCCTTAAGTGGACAAATGAAATAGTAAGTACCTGAAAGCTTTAAAGTATCAAGAATATGCTGTCTATACAAGTGTAGAGGTGATCGCTCCGATTGTAACTCTTATAACGGCATTTCCTTGTTGCTTACATCGGGAAAAGTATTTGCGAAATCCAAACTTAGTCGTCACGTACGTGGCGGTCAGCAATCAATAATGCGACTACAAGAAATGCTCACAAGCAGTATTGACAAACGTCAACCCGAGTTTACCCATAGGTTAGCTAGATGGCGGGGTGTTCGCTACACTAGTACTGCTATAGTACAGTATTGTTTAATTGATGTACCTTTGCGAATTGTCAACCAAACCGTTTATACCGAAACAGCTTTGCGAGCATTGTTATTTTAATAATTAAACAGAGCATTTTGGCTGCGTGCATTAAGCGCTTTACCCAAAATGCGGTAAAGGTCAACAGAGCTAGTCAAATTGAAAAAAAAAAAACAACATAATATAATAAGAATACTAGAAAAAATATTTTTTTTGTTTATACCTACATTGACCGCAAAACCAAAATTTCAAAAAATTTAATTACGAAATAGTTATCATTTTACAAGATATTTACTATAGAAATATCCTACCTACCTTATACCAACATCGAAAATCTTTTCGTATTTAAATGTTGATGAAAAAAGTTATGTCGCAAGAGTTGAGTTAGTTAGGTACCGGCCTCCGGGTGGAAAATTATCTCGGGCTGTCTTTGTCATTAACTTTGGTTACAGTCTCATTGTAAAAAATTGTAACCCTTTACTCAACTTTACTTTCAATCGAAGATACCTACAATATTCCTTTTATGACACGATAATTAGGATTGTTCTTTTTTTTTCTCATGCCTAAATCAAAAGCCATTTCGAGGAATTACATTTTAATTTTATTTTATAATATAATATACAGTATACACACCGCAGTATGATTAAAAGCACAGAGTATGACAATTGACAGATAACAATAACAGTTTTTTTTTAAATGAAATATTTATGCCGGTATTATGTGCTGTTTCGTAAAACATAAAACATGAAATTAGTCATAAAATAGTATAATATTAAAATTAGTGTCTCAAAATTCTTCATACTATCTAAAATAAAAATCTAAGAGGAAGTGTAAAAAAATTGCCAATGCCTATTGTATCCAACTGGATTGCTCACCATATTACACTAAGTGTAAGAATTGCCATAGTGGCACGCTTAGGAATATCGCGTCCCGGGATCAACCGCTGTATATCCACTATTCAGTAATCAAACGGGATGGTAGGTATTTGTACCCTACTAGCTTTCGACCACTATGCATATGTAATAAGCCTGTCACAGTGGTTCTCTTAACTTTTGTCACGTTTCGGAATCAGCCAGTGTGTATATCTGGAGTAAGTGCGCAAGTTGAATACAGAGCTAAGGAATTCGACAGTGCTGTGACCTAATTAGAATTATTGCTGTCGATAATGAGAATGTCGATAAACTTCAACGTTGTTTTAAAAGTATTTTACATGATTAGTTAGTTTAATTTTAACATGAAACTTTGAAATGATTTATCCTGTCTAGTAAAGTAAAGTAAGTAAGTAAGTAAGTAGTAGTAGTGGCTCCATACCGCCAATGTTGGGAACAAAGCACAAAATATTATAGCAATTTATAAAAGCAATATATTATAATAAATATATGTGGGGTTGTACTCAGAGATAAAATAAATATTCCTTTAAACCTTAAAAGATTTATTATTTAACAGGAACCACCTAACGTCCTACGCACTAATCGACTTGTGCGGCATCTTACATTTTTTTTATCCATCTCCCTCATTCATCCAGTCCCTTCATTCCATCTTACGTTTCATTTCCTACATATAATAGCAAAACATATTAAAATAAAATTAAATAAATAAAGTTTTGCCTCGCCAATAGCCACTAACGTTGGGGCTAAAGCGTTACCGTCGCCACACCAACTGCCGGTCTGTCCCGCCACAGTAGATGTTTAACATCAATAAATATTTAATCATCATCAGATTCTTATTACGCCAGTTCCCGTGCTTAGCAATGAATAAAAATATATTTTTTGTAACAGAAATTAATTGACTCGGATCAGACCTTTTTTTATTTTGGCTTTCTGCCTATGTAAGTAAATTTACCAAAAACAAAAAAATAACACAGGGCTGAAACTTGAACATTGATGGTTGTCAAAGACAGTACTCGCATCACTACAGTAATGGCGCGTGTGGAGAGGCGTTCGCTTGGCGGGGAGAGATGCTCCGCTCAGCTCTTCACCTCAGGTCCTGGCTCCATTCAACTCGCGCGATTAGTATAGTTGCTAAAATGCTTAAAGGTCGACAAGACTGCTACGACCAGCAATGAATTGTGTGAACTAATGTACACCCACAGTTCATCGAGTATGTTTTTAGGTCCCATGTAATAGGGGGCGAGCCTATTGCCATTAATCGGGCACGAAAACAAACTCCGAGCTGCTACTGAGATTTTCATAGGAAAAACCCAATAACACTTTGCTCGCCCTGGGATTCGAACCCAGGACCTCGATCATGGCAGTCGCGCTTACGACCACTAGGTTAACGAGGCGGTTGCGTGTGTGCTATGCTATTTATAGAACAAATGGATTTCGAAAACTGATGATGGTTATAGAGCGTGGGGAAATCAAATTATACAGACATCTTTGTCTAGACAAACATTGTAAGGTATCTCACTAATAATTAATTTATGTTTGTACTAACAGAATATACAGCTAATTATTTTAAATTATTATATCCCCACTCCCCACGTCCCGCACTTTATTTCACTCTTGCATACTTGTGACTAAGTTTGTGTTCCAAACACTTATTTGGTTTAATTCAGATGGCTCATTAGTGGCGCTCGATCGAGTTAGTGATATGTATGTATGGATGCCTCTTCCAAAAAGAACTGTGAATACGCTTGTGTTAAATCTAATTTGGTAAACTGTTGGCTTCCGTGAAATTATGTAAAAAGTTCTTGAGCTGTTGGAACTTATTATTGCTATAGTGCTATACTTGATTAGACTGCAGTTAAGTATTGATTATAACCACTCTGGAATACTAAGAATCTAATTGATTACAGATTAGAATATTGTTAATTAATTTCAATATCTTCGGGATACCTTAACATGCGGGCTTTTATGTATTCCGTTTATCCGCAGACTATGTTAGACTACAAAGGACGTCAAAACGTTCGCTTTGTTCGTGACATCCGGACCTATCTTTGTCAGGATATAAATCGGGGTATACATGTTTACGACAGGTGATAAAGTGGACTGGAGATTGTAGTTATAAATAATAATACATAATCATATCCAAAACTCACATCCAGTACTAGAAATTCTCGGATTTCTAATCCATAACCACTCGCTTATTAAAAAAAGATAGTACTCGTATACATCTTTTAGCTTAAAAAAGTAAAGTACAATGGAAGTAATAACATAAATAGTTTCTAAATGTATTGCCAAAATCGAAGCCAACGTTGTAGTGTCTCTCAGCAAGCATTCTTTAAAATATGAGAAAAGACATTAATTTTATTGAAAACCACTTTCATGATTTTATTGAAAAGATTTATATATATATAAAATATTCGATTTTCAGTTATATGGGTGTTTCATCTTTTATAAAAAATAGTTGAAAGCCATTTGCTATTTCTCAAAAAATATTCCAATGAAACCACTCACTGTAGACTTTTCCTTCTTTCACTTAGACAAACTTTTGTCACACGGTACTGTAAGTATTTTTTATCCTCTACTCAAACAGAGATGGTGTTTAAGTTATCTGTGTGTGTGGATTTAGATTTTTTTTTTAATGGCAACTTGATCGAGAATGTTCTTAGCTATGATACAAGAAAAGCGGTTCAGCCGTTTGAAGATTATCAGCTCTTTTATAGTTGATAAATGGATGTGAGCATCTTCAATAGGTCTGATTGAGTCGAAATTTGGTATTCCATTACTTCAATGATAATATTAGAAAAATATGATAAGCTTGAGCTAATGCCGAACTCGTCTCCGACTTAAAGTAGAGGTATTTATTTGGACTCATCGGAATGGTCGCAATGAATAGGTTAATTGTGTCAGCGGATTTTAGATTTTATTATTGATCTTTTGTATGAATTGTCTATAATTTAGTACAATTTATTTATAATATTTTCTAAGAAAAATGATCTCAGACGTAAAGCCTTCAATATTGAAAATTTTAATATCTTTCGAAACAAATAATTAAATTACTAAATTTAAACTGTTACAGGCAAGTCGTGAAAAATGTAAATGTTAAAATTATTTAAAAAAAGGTATATTTTTTGTTTTTAAATTTAATTGAATACTTTTTTTTCTTGTTATATCTTGGATAACTTCGTAGTACGCAATGTTAGTTCACTTCCTTAACTTAAACTGATTTTATTATGGGAGAAGTAGAATCAAAAGAAGCTACAAAATTCAGAAGAAATTACAAAAAGTACTAACCCGACGTCGTTAGGACTGTTACTACAAGAGGCATAATTATCTACATTACTTTTTGGTCAGAATACCATTAGCATTATTATTATTATATAAGTGTTTTGAAAAAAAAGAGGATATAGCGCAAGAAAGCATTATACCCGGTGGTAAGTATATCGCAGTTCAAACAACACACAGGAACTAAATATATAAATATAGTGTCACTGCATCAGTGTCATACAATAGAGATAATATTATTTATTTAGTTATATATAAGTTGTTTGGTTTTATGTATTGGTTAATTTTATAAATTTTAAAATCGGCTATGCATTTGTTATTGGTCAGACACCGGCGCGGAAAGCAGCTTAATCTAAATATCAGTACAAGTAAATCACAGCGGTGTATCCTTATTTGGGTTTTGGTGGTGAGAAGGGAGAGCCTGAAACCTGGTAACTATCTGACCAGCAGCAGCAGTAATTTCGGCGAAGAAAGTTAAGTGAACTTTCATCCAGATTAAAATTCTACATTTTTAGCCATTTTATTTTATATATTCTTCCAATGGGTTTATACTAAAGTCCACTAAATTGTTCAAAGTAGAATACCCCACTCAGTGTGGATGTGGTAGCTGCCATATCTAAAATAAATTACAATAAAATACTTGCTATGCATAAATAAGTGATAGTTAAGTAATATTAAAATACTTCACGAAAATTGTCGATATTACTTTGTTCAAAATGATTAAACTACGCTACGGTGTGACAAGAATCCACTGCTCCTATATATGTGACCGTAATAAATGTCTCTAAAAATTCGCAATGACATTTGACTATAAAAAGGTGCTACGGTATATTTTGAATACCTTTTCCTAGATAAAGGCAAGTCACGATCTGGAAGTTTAAGCGCTCGCCCACTTCAATAATAGGCATTATGTTCATATAGCATTGTGAACGAACGGTCTATTGGGGGCTAATGTAAGGGCCACGTTTTATGCATTAAGTAGCGTTTGACGCCAAAACGATAAGGCTTTTTCATATCACTCATACATAAGAATGAATAGGAAAAGGTACGTGGGTTGCCAAGTCAGAACTTGAGGTAGATTTTATTGTAAATGTACCTTTAACGATTCCTTTGTTTGTTGCCATTCTCTTATTTCATGAAACTTGATTCAGTCAATAAGATAATTAAAGTACTCTTTTGACGATTTATTATTACTAGCGGTCGCCCAATGATCGAAATTGGACCACCGACTTTTTAATCATAGAATATTTTCTGTTTGACATTTAAACAATGAATATTATATCACTTGCTGTCACTTTTCATTGAGTTACAATCTAAATATTTTGGGTAGGTCTAAGTTCAATGACACTGGTCAGGTTAAGATTTGCAGTATTAATTTATTTTAAATTAAATATATTAGTAACAGATATTATAGAGTAATTTTAGCTTTCTGCACTCCTTTTCCATATAAACTTTAACCGTGCCAAATCTCACAGACTTCCATGCATACAACACGCTTAAAAAGGGGCAGAAAGCTTTTGATTCACGTATTAATATATAGATTATTATAGAGAATTGAAAGAAGTTGTATGGATTGGCATATTTGTATATCTATCTAAAATTAGCTTAATAACTTGGCTCCCGGGGATGGAATGGTATATATTATGCCAATTTCACTTACACTTTTGTGATGTCAGAAATCAAAGGGTAAATTAACCCTTTAAAGAAATACGCTTTATAAGAAGTAAATTATAGTAAACTAGTAACCACTCGCGACTTTGTTTGCTTTATTTACAATATAAAATATAGCCTATGCCACTCAAGGAGAAAGTAGCTTTCAATCAGTAATATAATTCTTTAAATTTTTGCACGAAGTAAAAGTTTCTCTGTGACTTATCTTTGTCGTATCGCGGATCCGTGGAACTATCTCCCGGCCATTGAGTTCCCTCCTTCTTACGACATCGGATTCGCCTAGCATAAAGTGAAGAGATATTTATGCAGGCCGGCATGATAGCGGCGACCGCCGATGGATTTCGATTTCTCGGTGGGGACAGGGGAACATCACGGACAGTACAATCAATTTGCCAAGCTATTATTTAAAAAAATGTGATTGGATTTTTTGATCGAATAAAGAAACTTTCTCTTCACAATCCATCTACGTTTTATTTTTATTACTATTCCTCAGTTAGGACTTTTACAAAACGTTTCTGAAAAATAAATAACTTGATAAAAAAAACCCTATCGGACTGAGTTTCACTGTAAAAACTGCAAGATAAACGACTTTATTTATCTAGAATACTTCGAATAGCGGTACGGGCGTATACTATTTTGTTAAATGCATTACAAACTAAAATATTGTTAATTACATAAAGCATCTACGAGTATTTACAAAAAAAAAATACATGTTGTCTCTGATGATACTTAACATTTCAATATTGGAATAATCATAAATAGTACCGCAAATGTAATATGTCCTTTCTGGACCTACATATTTGAAATGCGATCAAAAAGAGCAACATTTGAGCAATTTCTGTTGCGGTTAGAGTCCCTATAAGGCATTTCTCTTTTGAAAAAATCGTGGTTCAAGTGAATTTTAAAGTAAAATTTACTCACATGTTGGCATTATGAACACGAAGGATATTTACTATACGAGTATACTAAGGGAGGCAATTTGAAATTTTAATGATTTTAGGGCACTTTAGTAAAAAACGAATGTTTTTGCAGGCATTATGAGAACGTAGAAAATTCGATGGGTGCCTAAATACTCCATTACCACTATTACTACATTACCACTTTTGTCTCTACTAATTTGTGATATTTTAAAATGGGTTATTTGATATTGGCATAATTACATAAATATGACATTTTTAAGTTTTTACTTTATTTTACTTATGTTCTTATACTTTCTGTTATTTAACTCAGAAAGAAAAAAGAATGGTAACACAGAGTAAAAACAAAACTAACAAAGAAATATAATTATTTTTATTACTTCAAAATTATCATTATATTAACATGAAGCAAAAACTTTCTACCCTTTTTAAGCGTATTGCGTGCACAGAAGTCTGTGAGATATGGCATGGTTAAAGTTTATATGAAGAAGGAGTGCCGAAAGCTAAAATGTATCTATAATATCTGTTACTAATATATTTAATTAAATAAATTAATACTGTGAATCCTAAACCGAACAGTACCATTGAACTTAGATTCTCCAAAATAATGACAATGTCACTCAATGAACAGTGACAGCAAGTGATTTAATATTCATTGTTTAGGTTCATACTGCAAACGTTAAACAGAAATTAGTCTATGATTAAAAATTCGCTGGTGCAATTTCAATCATTGGGCGACCGATAGTACAAATAATTACCTATATCTTAACACTTCTCCTAGTTGTATTTAACTTAGCCCCTCCTATTGACGAGTGCCATTCTTACTTTCATGGTGGGCCGTAGGGGCTTTTCATTTCATTAAATGCACACCTACTTCTAATGATTGCATACATAATACAAATAAAAATATAGATTTAACTATATCTAATAATATTACATGACGAATTCTTCTTATTATGTAATTGGTTTTTCGAAAACGGCTCCAACGATTTGTATGAAACTGAAAACAACTACATTACAACTAATTCTAGCAACCTTACATTCCAAGTTCACCTAGATGAATGTTTTTTTTTTCTTTGTAAGATACCAATCGCAGCTAAGTGGCCCAGTAGTAAATTGTTAAATACATATTTATTCTGCCAAATTGTGACATAAAATATTTGCTAAGTAATTATTGTGTGTATATAAATTTTACTACTTACAGAGATTCAAAACCGTGTGATAAGTATAAAAAGATTGACCACCCTAGACTTCCCCTGTCCCCATCAACATTTATCTAGAACACCGTGTCGCAACTAAAAAATGAGGATTTTTGGTTGGACCTTAATTATTGACAACTCCTTTAAACTATCAATTATGAAACATCATAATATGTTTCCCGGCTACAACATTTCATCACAATCGGTTTAGAAAAAATAAAAAAAATACGTTATTTTTATTATTTATTAATTAGTCTCTTTAGTTTTGTTAATATATTTATTTCTATTTGCAGATATAACATTATAATTAACACTCTTAATAATACATTTCTTTTTCCAATATAGTTTTCTTCTTAATTCTAAGTGGCGTCTTTCTAATGCGGTTCCGTTACTACACTATCAAAATATGAACAATGACGTAAGTTTCCCGTGTGTAGTTTCATAAACGTCGGTTAAGTCTTTTTTGAATTAAATCCGGACATACAAACAGACAGACAGGTAAAAAAATTAAAGCAATATTCTTGAAATTTAGAAACCAATTTACATGTACAAACAAAAATAGAATTTTATTAATATGGATTTATTGTACTCTGTATGATATCATCGGATACGTGAAGTTTACAAATTCATATTTGAGTTAAACCAATTAATTATTTTACTAACACGACCTGGGATTTCATGTCCAACTTACTTAGTTTTCATTAAATTAAATGATAACAAATTAATTGAATCTATTTGTTAAAGGTCTTTTAGGCTTACTGACAGGCAACGCACAGATTACACCGGAGGGTTTTAAAACAGTGGTTCCCAACCGGTGGTCTGAAAGTGATGAAATATAGTTCGGAGAAGTTTTAAAAATTTTGAAGTGAAAACTTCTTTAGCCGCGTTGTCGATTTTTGGTAGGGGAAAACTTAAACATGCTCGTGACGTATTACGCTTGCGTCAGACTAGCGACGGTATAGTAGCCTGTGTACATGTATACGCATATATACACTTATACATTGTATATACTCGACTGTATCATATGATACAGTCACACGTATGTATGATACACGTAACAGTATATACGTGTTTGACTTTTTGGATGGGTAAAATCTTGAGATTTCACGTCACCGACATGATGTAATAGCAATTTACAAATTATGAAATTTAAATAATTCAGACTATAGTTAATTTAAAAATTCAAAAAATAACAGTTATACCATTGCTTTAAGTTTTCATTTCTTTCGTCATTCCTTATGACTGCTTCTGTTTTTTTATTGGTTTTAAATCATTCATTCTTTAAAACGCAAGCGCGCCAGTGTGTAGTGGTGATCGCGATTGGCTGGGGTAAAGGCAAGTGTAATGAATATGTAAAAAGTTTCAATGAAATTTAAAATGTTTTACATTCACACAGTTTAATTTTCTCTAACCTTGTGGTACTTGATAAAAACAATAAAATCAAAATAGTCCCTATTTAAAAAGGTTGGGAACTACTAGTTTAGAAGCATGAAATTCTGCGTTTGAATTTCTTATATCATGAAGGTGAACAGTAATAAGGAATGTTTAAAAAATTCAACACTCAAATACATTAAAAATAAAATTAATCTGTTTTATTTTTTTGGAAATATGTATATGGAAAAAGTTTTTTGGTCCCATGGAGTTTATTAATCTTTATAAAAAAACGGTTACTAAGACGTGTACTAAGCCTTCATAAAAAGATAGAGTTTACCTACTCAATTCGTATGTTTTTTTTTTTGTAGATGTTTAGCCATAACTTCTTTGTTTATGAACTGATTTGGATGATTCTTTTTTTGTTGGATAGAGGATACCTCAAGGGTTGACATTCAACTTCGAAGATACACAAGAGAACTCTACAAAATAATTGAAATTGATTTTCTTTTTTTTTTTTAAAAATATGTAGCTTATAGTTTTTTTTTTCATTATTACAACTAGTATAATAATGACATTTTCTTAACCTACTTTACATTTTTTATTTACATTTACATTACATTTACTAATTACTTCTTTATTTTTGTTTATACAGTAATACCAAACTAAAGTTCTGAAAAATTTACAATAACGTCACTTCCAGGTTTTTCAATTTTAGACCGCGACTTCCGTTATTGCATTTCCGTAACACTGTACAAAATAAGTTTTTTTTCAATAATTATCTTCTTTTAGTTTAAAAAATCAATGTGTATCAAAATTTAAGTATCAATCTATGAACACTGCAATATTTGACAAGCAATCAAGGTAAAACAAAAAAATCATTAGTCAACCCTGCGAATGAATCACTACGGTTTGTTTTCCTTAATCAGTATCTAATTAGAGAAGGCAATCACCGTTCACGAAATTATACCAATCGGCGTAATAGTTTTACGGTGAAACAAGTCCGCTTCCCTTTCCCGCTAATTTCAATGTTGGAACTAATCGACTAGATAGTAGGTAGGTAGGTATCGAGACGGGCAGAAATTAAAAACAAGGCCATCACCCCGGCGACCGGCCGGCTAATCGATAAACCTATAGCGCGTTTCCATTATAAAAAAGACTGAGCTTTAATATAAATACATCATATTTTTGTTTGACTAACGGTATTTTTTTTAATTTGACTCTCATATCAAGCTTACGTTTTCACATAATCACACTTGAATTAAAATAATAATATATCATACAAAGCTAGAAAAACAGCTGCTAGAACATTCTACTATCTTCCTAACCTAACAAGAGTCTTAGCAAGGAACTTCATGGAGTTAACTTTTTATTACAATATGTTTAAATTGACTCTTATCATTTTTTAACTCCCGACACAAATAGAGAGTATCCGTGTATCTGTTTATCTGTCTGTAGCAACATAGTTCGCAACCGGCTGAACAGTTTATGATTTAGTTTTTTGCCTTTGTTTGAAAGGTGACTTGATCGAGAGTACTCTTAGTTACGATTCAAGAAAATCCGTTCAGCCAGTTTCAAGATTTTAAATCTTTAATTTATGAATAGATGTGAGCATCTTCCACCTGGATAATCGAGTCAAAATTTGGTATTTTATTACTTCAAGAATATTAGAAGAACATGGCAACCTTGATTTAATACTGTAGCATAATCTGGAATCTATATGATATTAAATTCCTGACCAACATACAGCAGAGATATCGTGTTTGGGTTCATTAGAATTGTTTTCATTAAATGGAACTTATGCCGGCAGGGTTTTTTTAAATTTACTTTATTCATAACATGCCTAAACAAGTATGACTTCAAAAATCGTATTAACTGTGATATTCTAAAACAAATTATTTTAAGAAGTATCTAAATATCACAGGGATACCAAGATTCTTCGTCAAACGATTTATAAAAAAGTACCATCATTATTATTTTATACTAGTTTATCTAGGCATTTGTAAATTGTTATTTTTATTTGAATACTATAAAATTGTTAGTTCACCTGCCATCATTTAAACAGCCTTATATATAAAATAGATAATAGTATGACTAAAAACAATTTTTTTTCGGCGATTTGATAAAATTGGACGAGAATTGAGAGTGAAATTTCAAGGCACATTTCGTTACAGAACAAAGAAGAAAGATAAACTTAGTTAGAAGGATAAAGAGAGCTAGCTGTAGGACAGTTTATGTAATACACAGGTTAGGCTATCCGAATTTCCCTTTTTAAGAAGTTTTACTTCTATCACGTGTACAATGCTGCACGCACAATTTTTTAGGATTATAAATATAAAGGAGTTTATAATAATACAGTGAGTAGGTACTATAATAGGTTAGTGCAATTCTTTCGTTTTATTTTTTATCGCACAAAGCTAGAAAATGTAGTTAAAAATAATTTATATTACAAAGCATATTTTTATAATGATTTTAGAAAGATAGAGAAGTATATTGTAAGAGTACTTGAATTAAAAAAAAAATTGAGTCTATCATTAAAAGTAACCGTTGTCTATAAGTACACACACACATATTGCAAGAGTTTGTTAACCCGCTCAGAATAAGTTCAAGTACGATTTATAGCCGAGAGAAGTTTGGTCGGACCCTAGAGAGCTTTTATTAGGTAGCGAACAATGAGAATAGTTTTTATTGAAAGCTTCATAACTTAGTTTGTTACTAAACCCAAAGTGGGCTATTTAACAGAGCAAATGGTTTGAAGTTAATAATTTTATTAATAAAATATTTTATGTTGCAATAAGAAATATCCATTAATAATTGTATGTGATATAGAATAATTTGTGACAGCAAATTTAAACATATTGATTCATTAATTGACTTATTCGTTACTTGGCAGAAATCCATCTTAATTATTTATCCTATTGATTTTTTGTTTTTTTTTTCTCGATTAATTTTGTATTTAATATTTTCAGATTCATCTCAACTATCAATAAGAATTTTTTTTTTTTTTTAAAGTATTGAAAACATTAAAACAATGTCCCTAGATATATTATAAATTAATTAATTGATAAATTACAATATTACTACGTAGGTACTTAGGTATAGTTAAAAGTAATTACTAAAATATATTATTATATAAAAAAATCTTTGTAAACACAAATTCAAATAATAGATAAAAATTACTATTCGTCTTCATATCAACAGAATATTATTTTCGTATTATGAACTTACAATTTACATACTTATACAAAATACTACAAAAAACATAATTTAAACGAATTTATGTCATGTTTCCCATATCAAAATGAACTGAAATAGAAAGCGCGTATGTATGAATTACAATGAATAAAACACACCCACATATCGTATGACGTCACAGACATTTAAAATGGAACCATACTCATATTAAACACGTTTGACGTTTCTGTAAATATATTTACGTAGACAGTACAATATGACGCGGGCGCAGTATCCTACACAACTAGGTTAGGAACACACGTGTTTATCGTTTAGAAATATTTATATAAAAGCGTTTGTGATTAAAACGATATGAACTCCGAACCTGTGAACCTTCAAGGATTAGATTCGAATGAATTTAAAAAGTTCCTCGATTCTTTCGATCACGTGTTTTCGGACTGTGATGGTACGTTGCGTAATATGTAATGTTATTATTTAATCACTCTGTGTGCCGAATGCCGATCAACAGATATAAAAAGACGAATAATTTAAATTACTTATTTATATTTATATATAATATATATATATAGTTATTTATATTTGTATATTGTTACATGTAAGTATATTGGAGTTGTTATTATCTGAACTTTTTAATTAACATTATTCCTTTTGAATTCTAAATAACGACATTTATATTTGATTTATTTTTATATAAAATATCTAAACGTTTGTTGCAGTCATTTAGATAATATTTTGAATTATTACGCTATGGCTCTATGTAACCTTCATTTGGTGTTTGTTTACGGATATCTGATAATACAATCTACAAATTATTTTATTGCTTTAAAGTTTAAACCAAGCTACATAACTTTTTTTCAATATTTGCGTTTTAGGTACCTACCTATTTCAATGAAATTTTTGCGGTACACCGTCTGCGTTTACCACTTTATGGAAATGGCATTGTTTCCACGGACAACTTTAGAGATCGCCAAGCCTACAGCATAAAGCAAAATTTCACCGCGCGATTATTTCCGCAGGATTCTACGACATATGGAATTTTTAAGAAGCTACACGCACTGGCGAAAAAAATCGCGTAAAAATAATTCCTGAACCAAATCTGTGTTTTGCCGCAGAAAACACCGCGTCGCGGTGCGAAGTAAATTCGCACGAATGTTTTGTTCGCTATGGAGGTGTATATCTTTGACCGCATTGCGAAAAAAAATTCGCGCGATCTCTCGGTCCTTTGCCACTACTGATAGGAAGATGACGCGATCTTCTTCTCCTGTGTCAGTATCGCATCGACAGAGCAAGAAAATGATATAGATGTTGAATAGTTAACAGCGGTCAAACTTAAGAAACCTTCCCTATGGGATAAACTTGATGCGAAATAACATGGCAAAATAATTAACGCACAATTGTGAGAAAAAACCAGGAAATATACTTTTTTAGGGAGTCATACGTATATAGTCTTAGTGTTGACAGTCTCTGTTGGACTGAAACTGCTTTCTCCACATTGTTCCAAATGTATAGCAGGACCAACTAGCCATAGTAAATTATCGGTTTTAGTACTACAAAGGTGACAAACAAGCATACGGCCAGCCTGATGGTAAGTGGCTACCGTAGCCTATGGATGGACGCTTCTAATACCATAGGTATCATTATCGCGTTGCCGACCTGGAACCCCCTACCCCAAGGAGCTAAGACAACTCTACTCACAGTAAGAACACAACACAAGGTTATTTAGCTGCGATCTTCTGTAGGTTCTGTTTAGTCATTCTAAAATACCCGAAAAGCATTTTGTTATATTCTCATAAAGCTTGGTAAAATCCTTTCATATGTCTTTAAAAGGTGATTCCTTATTTACTTTCCTTTTTTCGAATCGATTAGCTCTTATTGGTTTGTAGAATCTACCTGACTGCCTTGAAGACCCTGCTTAAATATATTTATTTCATCTGAAAATTGTTTTCTAAGATTAACTAGCCAAAAAAAAAAGAATGTGAGTGTAGGTGTGTATGTGTGAAGTGCAGGGTGAAGATGTTGGACTAGGCAATATAGAGTTACTGTATCGCGAATGCAGGGAACTTTATTGCTCTTTACCGGAAGATCAAACGCTGATTAAAACACGCTACCTATGTCGCCAACGCATAAACGCGTAATATTTTTATCGACCCAGACGATCGCATCGAAAATGCGAATAAATACTACTCATCCGTCTCTCCAAACAGAGTGTGTCAGCGCACGTAACCACCGTTCTCTGCAGAGGACGGGCGGTAAATTTCGCTCCGACACTCACGTCCACCCTCTCCAGCGGTAACCCAAGCCTAGGTCCGTTTCCTCGGCGTGAAGCCCTTGGGTCAGGCAACCGCCCGCGCGATAGAAGTGACACTATACATGCATCACTTAGCTACCTACATACAACATTCTGTGGTTCTGTGAGGGACCTTTTTTTACTACTTTTTTTTGCGCTAGTTAGTGCAGAATACATTTCCGTTTACTAAATACATATATGCATAGTTCCTTCCTTCCTCCCAGGAGGAAGGGAACGTGCCTATGAGTATATATTAGTTAGCTCGAATCGTAGGTGTAGGGATTCGATTAGATCGCGACCTATTTGAGAACGCGACGATGCCCGAGCCGAGGTCCGGCCACTTTGGCACCCTCGTGCGAGTCGTTCAAATAACTTTCGCGGCTGAGTGCCCTTTGCGCTCGCCCCCAAGTCCGGTGAAGCTATAAAAGCAGCAGCGGCTTTAGGGCCCCTAAGGCTAACAGTGTAGCCAGATCTAAAAAAAGAAAAAATCAAACCTAGGCTTAAATCGCTGCTGGGATCAGACGCGGCGATGTGCGGGAATAAAGTTAAGTGCCTGTCCACGACGATGAAAACAGTGGTTAATATAAACCAGGAGAATCGTGTCGATGTGAATATGGAATCCGTACCAACAACATAGTTTCCATACTATTGGCTGGGTGCGTTAGTAAACGGGTGTGCGCTGTGAAAGCACCTTATAAAGCAAGCAACGACCGAATTGATAACACTCTTGCTTGAACTGTGGGAATAGTGAAGACCTATCTTAACATTTTGACTAAAATAAAACACTTCCTGATTGCCATTTCACTGTACATTCATGTGAGGCTATGTGAGTAGATTCTATTAGATGTCGTGATTTTGTCATCAGAGTTATTCAGTTAATTACAAGGCCTTTTATTATTTTTTTGGAAAAATGATTGAGTGTTTACATCAGGTGTATAAGTTGTGGCGAATACCACTATCGGGTTCAGATGATTTGACGATTCACAAGAAGAACTGAACGAAAAAGATTTTATGCAAGATTTGATCGAAGATAGTTTCATATTATTCATTAGGTCTACGTTTAGATAGCAGGTACATTGCAACAGCACAGAGCGTAACACAATTTTGACTTCGTTGTTGGCTTTCCAAATATTCGTATCATCGCACAAGTTAATAAATATTTGGTGTACACTTAAGTTATGGAGCCTTCTAACATCTAGCCTGTTCTTATATCATCGGGTTTTTAACTGAAGCATACAACGGTCTGAAGACTAACGAAGAATGTCACTATATTCGTGACATTAGTCACTACTCTTAAATTCTACTGACGGGTCTCACTATCTTGGTATCATGTATTCACCACTATCTTTTTACCAAATCTAAATAAATAATTATCAAAAATTAACACACTTATACAGTGTTCATCATATTAATGAGCTGAATTCGTAATACAGGAGAATATTTCATTGTAGCTAAATTAGAATAGTTTCTTAAATTTAAAATAATCATATTTAAGTGACTTATTACATATTCTAAAAATACTTATTTATCTACAGATATGTTATAAAGAAATTTATAAATAACAGGTATTCTTATATGAACAGGATAAGCTGAAAGGGTATTTTATTACACATTATTATCAAAACCACTTGCATACGCCAAACGGTGACCTTTATACCTCATCGTTTATAGTTAATCGGCCTGCGGATCATTAGAAAAATATTTTTTAAACATTTTCTTTTTCTACTTTTATTCCAGCTTCAGACGTTCATACTATTCCTAAGGGCGCTATGCAAGCTTTTTCAGTAACGCATCATTTCGAATAACGAGATTTACTGTGATCACTTGGCACTAGTAACTATATAACTTTATAGGCTTTAAAAGGCGATATAATTTCATTTGCATAGAATACCTCTACTGCTTCTGAGTGTAACATTATGGTAGCCAAAAAACCGAATACATTTATATTATATTATATTATATGTGGATTAAACTCAAGATTTATTCTGCGCGTTTCTTCCACAGTTTTGCAGAATTGTATAGTTTCTAATCAAAGTTTGTATATCTATAATAATGTATATTGTATGGTGATCCTTTTTTGTTATAATTCTATACTACCTACAATAATTGTAAAATATAATAATTGATATCAGGAAACGTAAGAATATATAATTGATCATAATTTTAATAGCTGTAATATGATCCCATTTAAATATAAGTATGAATTGATATTCTTCCCGACGAATATTTCAGCTCCCAACATACACTGTCACCTTCGTAGTAGAGACCAGCAAGGCTACGTGAGTTCATTAACGCGATGGAACTATATTTAACCATCTAGCGCTAGAAGTGAAATTTTTAGTGTAGACCATATTTACATATCACTAAATACATATACACATATTCCTTTCTTTCTTTCAGGAGGTAGGAACATGTATATATGTATATGTTAGTTTAGCTCGAATTTTCTACTGTTAAGTAATTAGTCAGATTGCGACTTTTTTGCAATCGCGGCAACAGCCCAAACCTAGGTCCGGCCACTTTGGCACCCTTGCGCGCATGTTACCCACGCTTTCGCAGCTGAGTGCCTTAAGCACTCGCCCCTAAGCCACGGTGAAGCTGTAAAAGCCGTCAGAGGAGAGCCTCTAAGCTCCCTGGAGAAACTAGACAAGTGAGAAAAGTGAAGTTTACCGACTAGAGATTAATTACAGAAATGTTTAAACACTTCATAATATTAATTTTTATGATTAATTTAAGGGGTTAATTTGGAAAAAGACTCCACTGCCAGGGTCTGGTGACTTTGTACAATTAATGAAAAATCACGGTAAAACTGTAAGCTTCGTGTCAAATAACAGTTTAAGAACCAAAGACGAATATGAAAAATTGTTTCAAGCTTCTGGAATAGAGAACGGATTTGTAAGTATAGAATAGTCAAGACGTAGTTGTCTGATTGATTATGTTAGCTTTCATCGTAGCATCGAAATAATCGCAAGCTATTCAATTAACTCGCCACTCATGTATCATAGCTCTACAAAGGATGTAGAGAGTTTGTCATGATTAGAATATATCGATCCACTGATATCTAGTTTATGTTCATTTGAAAAGGCCAAATAACGTGTAGCAAAGGCAAATCAGTTTGTAAAATAATGTAGGCAACTTGTGAGCTAGTTAGCTCTATTTTAGACGGCTCTGCTAATATGTCAAGATTATTGCATTCCTTCGACTATAATATAAGCATCAGGTGCAAGGTATTTCTTTGACATAGCCAAGTTATTAAAAATGGTTGTGTTAACTAACATCTTTCAAGGAATAATTAAATTATTTTATATATTAATGGATACTTAGTAATTAGTAGACTTATTAGTAATCTTAGTACCATTTTTAAGCATATTATGCGGATGGTTAAAATTTAAAAATATGTGTTTAAAATATATTAAATAAAACATTCATCATTTGCGTTTATACTACCAATGCCAAACACCTAATAGTCTGTGGTCTAACATTTGCACATAGTAGAGATTGTCGGCAAAAAAATTTGAAAATGTTACGGTCTACACATAATTTTTGACATATTGACTAAATATGTTTTGAGCTGTGGATTTTAAGTTATTTTAATGATGATGTTAAAGATGTTGTGGTTTATGAATGTTTAAATTTGCAAAAAATAACAAATTACGGTTAAATCTGACCTGATTACTCGAAGAATTTGTATTTAGGAGATGCCATTCTTAATAAGTTGAATTTGAAGTTAGTTGAATTTCGACCACTAGACGACCATCTTCTATATATATAAAAATCTCGAACTCCGAAACTACTGATCAAATTTCATAAATATCTGTAATTTGGTCCAACTTAAAAAATAGTATAGTTTTTATCTCAATTATTTGCAAATTACGGGATGTAAAGCCACGGGTACATCTCTAGTTAGTATATATTTAAAATATCAACAAAAATGTAATTTTCAGGAGAATTTGACAATCCCCTCTGGAGCTATAGTGGAGTACTTGAAATCTATAAATTTCGATAAAACGGTGTACTGTGTGACGTGTTCAGAAACTATAAGAGTTTTGGAAGCAAACGGCTTCAAATGCGAAGATGGAGTAAGTTAGACAACATTATACTTATTAAATGGGGGTAACACCGTCTCGATTCATGGCACCAGCTTAATCGCAACGCAAGCCTACGACGCATAGGTGATTTGAAACATCGAGAAATCGACAGTTCTGTTTCTATATACAGTGGTACTATAAAAACATTTCTGAAGCGTTCAGATTTTACTCACAATATTTTCCTTCACCGTCAGCCTATAAATGTGATCAAATTCACTATAATAAATATAAGCTAATTTCAAAAAGTTTGTTGGTACGGATGGTGACATGGAATCTATATACCGCTGGTTTTAACATCTGGACCCCCACAAAATTCTTTAAAATATAGTTACTATTACTAAAAAATAAAAATTTCGATTAATTGACTTTTTGCTATTAATCCCGTTCCATTAATTTAAAAAAAAAAAACGATAGTCATATTTGAGTTATGTTCCATCTTTTTTACTTTCTTAAATACCAATTTTGTTTAATCTATCTTCTAAAATAACGGATCTCCATACACACCTTCATCCCCTTTTCACTACCTTAGGAGTTTACTTTCAAAAATGCTTCCTGAGCGCTCACTTGCAGTGTAAAATTTTCACGATCCTTGCCCCGCACTATGCGATGATATGTCAGTCAGTCAGTTTTCTATTTATATATAAAATCAAATAAAATAATTAAGGTTTGCAGGTGTGCGCGCATCACGCAAAAACTACTGTATGAATTTTGACCATGTTTTTTTTAAATATATTTCTTAGATATTTGGTATTTATCTAAAAGAAAAAATATCACAATATCTTCAATCAATAAAAAGTTATTAACGTTTTAAGAAACTAGGATTTTTGTAGACACTACGTGTAAGTGATATATTTTCTTGCCGTTGTGTTATTTTAATAAACACCGGAGACGAAGTAGTGGATATCAGCTAAGATTAAAAATAGATGATGATGGGTTAAAAGCTAAAGTTATTTTTTGTTATTTTTAAAGCCGACTATAGGCCCTGAGAATTATGGTGACTACGCTAAATATCTCAAAGACGATGAGGAGATTGGCGCGGTCGTTTTTGATAGCGATTTTCGTGTGAACCTAGCAAAATTACACAGAGCGTCAACGTACTTGAAGCGACCTGAGGTGCTCTTCATAAATGGTGCCACTGATAAGCTGGTGCCCTATGCTGGCAATTTAGCTTTAGGTAAGATTTTCGTTTGAAATTTTAAAATATAATCTACGAAACACTACCTACGTAAGGAACTCGTCAAAAGATCTCTTTTAAAAGAGTTTGGGACGCTCAGAAAACTTTAAGAGTTAAAAATAGAATCATTTCTTTGCCTTATTCGGTGTCGTAATATTAAAACTTCAAATTTAATGGCAACTTTTAAACAAGGATAATGAAAAATTTTACGGACTTTCGGATTTTGTCTGGTAGCAATATTTTATTTTTAAATGATAACTTTCGATGTATTTTGACTATAAACTCTTTTAATATTATTACCTTTGTACATTTTATTCGTAACTTTTTTATCCATTATAAACAATCACGTGCAGACTTTAGAGATAAGTATGTATATTGTACTTAAAGTAACATTTTACACAGAAATAATTTATTAAATTATTTTAAAATAAAATGATTTAAAATTAATTTAAAAAATATTTTTTAAATTAATAAATTTTGTTTATTTTATTTGTTTATACAATAATAAATCTACACAACTACAGTACAAAAATAAAACTAATGATACCTAATCGATAAATATGGATATTATAACTTGATTGTGTGAATGACGGTGATATCTAGAAATGATTCTCTCTCGGAACATCTATGAAAAATGAGAACATTTTTTTTTCTTTATATGGCAACCCAGTCCTCTTCTGTCTTGAGACTTGACTAAAGACTACTACTGCCATTCTCAAGTGTAGGAGAATAATTTTAAACAATAAAAATACGTTAAAAACGATGAAAAAAAAACGTTGATAAACCCGATCGAGTTTCTTGTCAGTTCTTCTCAAAATCTCGAAGAATGGGATATTTTCCGAATGGGGTCCCGAATTACATTTTCAGTACTGAGACGCCCAAGCCAACCCCTACCTGCACGTGGTGCACCCTGTTGAGCAACGAACGAGGATATGGCGATAGCGGGGTGGCAGAGCTCTTTTGACATACTGGGTCGACATCACCATGCACATGGTGAAAAGTCCGTCATAGAGACTCGCTTTTGCATGTTACGTTTCAGGATCAGCCTGTCCATATCTTCTCCTGTCCTTATCAAATACTAGGTAGGGTCGGCACAGCACGTCTTCTTTTCCATTCGATCCTTCATCTCTACACTCACTCCCCGTACACGCATATCCTCTTTCACACAGTTCATACAAATCTTTTTGGCTTTTTATGGCGCCCTCTTCTTGAATTACCGCTAACTATCATCTCCATTGTCTTTTTCGCCACATGACTCTCATCCCTTCGTGTTCCCAGTTAAATTAATGATGCATGACAGCGGCGATCGTAGATGGATTGCGATCTGTCGGTGGTTGCCGTTGTGTTGGGATTGTACTGTGCCATCAGAGACAGTACCTTCAACTTGCCGTGCTACTATTAAAAAATAATTGTAGGCTCCTAATTTTTTTCGATTTGTTGATTTTATAATAATTTTGGGTTATTTTTTTTTTTAATTACTTTTTATCCAGTAATCAAGTGGGGTAGTAGGGATGTGTATCCGACTGGTTTGACTCTCTTTTCGTTTGTCGCGTTTCGGGATCATTCAGTGTATATCCAGCTACCGAGCGACTGATGAACTACTGATATGGCCGATGGTCGCAGTAGGTTGGTTTGTTTGGTTTTCTTTTTTGTAAAAAATTGTCTTAAATATCACTAGCGTTTTCAGTATGCAATATGATATTATATTTTTGATGATTACAGGAACGGGAGCGTTCACAGACCTAGTAAGAGAACACGTGAATCGAATTCCGATACAGTTAGGCAAGCCTGGTAAATTGTTTGGAGAGTTAGCTATGAAGCGAGCGAAGGTCACAAATCCGAGCCGCGTGCTTTTTATCGGAGATATGTAAGTATGAACAAATCCATAAAGCTAAACTGCTTTAATAATACGTAAGTATTTCTAAACTGGCTCCCTCATTACGTACTAGCTGTGTCCGCGGAACCGCTTGCGTGCACTACAGAATACCGTTAGTATTGTAGTGACCCCGCTTCCACCCAAGGCGATCGCCCGCCAGAAAATGCTTGATATTTTAATGTTCTACAATAAAAGTAGCCTAAATTACTCCTTATAATAGCAGATATCTACTAGTGAAAGTCCCACCACAATCGGTCCCACCGTTTCCGAGATTAACCGGAACAGACAGACAGAAAAATGGAACACAATTTGAAAACTGTGTTATTGTTACAAGTACCATATATATAATTTCATATGCTTTTAGTAAAAAATGTTATTTTAACATTACAAACAATTTTATTTATTAGAATATATTTCGCAATGGCAAGGCGATAACAGAAATAGATAAATATTAGCTTCGAAATGGCAAAAACGGATTGTGTTTATAGATGCGTAACTACCCCGGTTTAAACCTATGAATGGGTTAATACCCAGTTATCACCCATTTAATTGCACCCTGTTGACAAATAAACCGTAGATAATTTGTCGTGCCCAAGATCATTCAGCTTAAAGCAGGATCAAATAACAATGGGAAAATTTAGTTATTAAAACAATTCTAACATTCCCCCTGAACTTTTTGCCATCAAGCACCGCTTCATTGCAGGCGTGGCAGAAGAATATTGCATGTTTAAATATTTTTTTAGACCAGCCAAGTGCAAGTTAGACACGAATTGTACAGCTACATTCACCAAAATAATTAGGTAACCTAACTGAAGAAAACACCGAACAATTCTTACGAAAAGATAAACAATGTTGATAGACAAACTTAACTTTGACGTTCAAAAACTGTTATCCCATACATCGACATATGCCGTGGACAGTTTACCAACTGTTAAGACGTTTATAATCACAAAAATATTTGTAATTTATGATATAACTACAAATTTACGGTTTTCCGATTTTTTTCTTTACTTGTGTT
This sequence comes from Saturnia japonica, assembly GCA_033032175.1. NCBI lineage: Eukaryota > Metazoa > Arthropoda > Insecta > Lepidoptera > Saturniidae > Saturnia > Saturnia japonica. Next base: position 3,849,828 of record CM065312.1, read on the forward strand.
ACATTGCTTACTGCAAAATTTCATTATTCTAGGTCAACTGGAAGTACCCTATAGGCTTTTATTCCCTTTACTAATATTAAAATATGCATCATAAACAGCCGTATCTTTTGATTGCATTGACTTAGAAGTTTGACTATTTCACAGCTTCAAGATATTACAGGCCCAAGATTTTGATATTAATTTCAACATGTTACCTCCACGCGGTCCTGAGAAATAGGGTCTTGACAGACAGAGATACAGACAAACAGACGGACAACGAAGTGGTCCTATATGGGTTCTTTCTTTTCCTTTTGAGGTACGAAACCCAAAAAATTAACAAAATTATTTTTACCCCTCTAAACCTTGGCTTAGGTGGAATGAAATGGGTGATAACTGGGTTTTAACCCACTCATAGGTTTTACCCCGAGTATTTACCCAGGTTACCATCAGGAAATAACGTACTGATTTTCCTTTCCTGAAAGTCGGTTATGTTATACGGGTGCGCGACCCCGGCCCCCCGAGCTACTACTGAATTAAGCCTAGCCTTCCGAGACTGTAATATCCTTTTAAACCTTTTCCTGTCAATATCTATAAATTTCCTATCATAAATGGCTATCCTTTCTAGTGATTTCTTTTCCTGTTCTCTCCGCCAATCCAAGGTCTGCCGTGCTGATGGATGCGTGGCTAGGAGTGAGCCTAGTCAGTAGCGTGCCAAATTGCCCTGGGATCAGGTGACCCCAGAGTAAGGCTAACCCTTGTCTGGTATGCGGTGCTTTGCCAGGCTCGATTATTTTTCCCTAGCTACTTGTGGGAACGCAATGATTTCTAAAACAATAAATAAAAATGGCAGCGGTGCGGTTCGCAACCCATCACGTCTCGTTTCCAGCAAGGATTCGAGTGCTTGTGTTAGAATAAATGGAGCATACACTGAATCGTTTGATATTCAAAAGGGTGTCAGACAGGGATGTGTAGCGTCTCCATGGCTGTTCAACCTATTCATGGATAATTGTCTAACAGATTTGAAAGAGAGTGATTGTGGACTGAAAATGAACGAGTTACTTGTCAAATATCTTCTGCACGCTGATGATCAAGTTTTACTTGCATCGTTGGCTAAGGATTTGCAAGCGATGGTGACTATTATGAATGAGGCTTTGGAAAGAAAGGGAATGAAATTAAATGCAAAGAAGACGAAAGTTTTGGTGTTTGAAAAGGAAGAAAACATGACAGAAGTATGTGTCCGGATTGATGAGGATGAACTGGAGCAAGTAAGTGAGTTTGTATACTTGGGATCGATGTTTACAAGGGATTGAAAGTGTGAGAGTGATATAGGAAAGAGAGTAAATGCCGGTAATATGGTGAATGGGGTGTTACACTCCTTTATGAGCAGCGAGAAGATTTCTATGAAAGCTCGTTTGGCTGTGCATAGAGGAGTGTTGGTTTCAACACTCATGTATGGAAGTGAAAGTAGGGTGTGGCAGAAAAATCATGAAAGTAAAATAAATGCAGTAGAAATGAAAGCGCTAAGAGGTATGTTAGTAGTGAAATTGAGTAACAGGGTAAGAAATGAGGAAGGAAGGAATGCTGCTGACTTATGCAATCTGTACAAAATTGCAAATGGTACATTTAGCAGCAACCTACTTGAACAGCTTCATTTTAAAATACCCATTCGTTCAGTACGTGTACCTCAATTATTCCACATATCACCTGCAAATAACAATGTGTCGAAAAATAATCCTCTGTTTCGAAATTGCAGATATTTATAATGAATGTTGTGTTCACCAAGACATATTTCATGATAATGTAAATAAATTTAAGAAATCACTAGTTCAGCTGTAACTTCTACAATGTGTGTATTAAGTTATTAAAATATATTATTGGATGTCAAATTTTTCATAATATTGTTTAATTATTTATGTAATTATCAATCTGTTATCTGTAATTGTACCTATTTAATAAAATATAATAAAAATAATGTGACAAGATAGCTTTGTGGTGTGAAAGAAGATATAGTCACACGAATTGAGAAAGGGATGCTTAGCGAAAGAGGTATGCCAGGATCGTAGCAGGTGGAAGGACGTGATCTCTGCCTACCTCGTTGGGAAATAGGCGTGATTTATTAACACGCTTTTATTAGCTTCACCTGTATGTATGTAACCGACCCCTTTGAGCTCGATTTTGTCCTACTTTGAATGATCAGATTTAATTCAAACTTTGCACACCTGTCAAAAGTCGATGACAATGCAATAATCCGATCAAAGCATCCGATTATCCTAATTAGATTCGCCAGGATTAATTAATTTCTTTCCGCATTCTTTGCATACGAGTAAGAGAGATAGAGCTAGTGCGCGAACTACGCATGGGTGCAGTTCCACACTTACTCTTTCGGGCATGCAAGGTTGTGCAGTCATTTATTTGGGTCCGCGATTGTTTGCTGCTGGACAAGCTTATGTGGCACTTAGTCGTGGAAGATCCTTGGACGGTATACGAATTGAAGAACTTGATTGCTCAAAATTAACAGGAAGAACTCCATGTAACAGTGAAGCATTGAATTTGAAGCATTGCACGCTTTTTTTACAATAATGTACATTCATTTTTTTTTACACTGTACTTAATCAAATTTATTAAATTTTATTTTCTGTTTTTTAGTTGGATTTTTTATAAAAGCGTGTTTTTTTAAGTTTTTTTAAACTATTATTTTATATTTATGTATGTTTACCCATCTATAATTGTGTTTGGTACATTATAGTTGTCACGAAATACGAATTTGCGATTTCTAAAGAAATATTTTTTTAGCCATTATTGCTATCGCTTTACTCTTGCTAACATGCATACATAAATCACACCTATTTCCCAGCGGGGTAGGCAGAGAATACGTCCTTCCACCTGCTACAATCCTGGCATACATCTTTCACTTCTTCAACATTCATGAATCTTTTCATGCATGCTTGTCGGTGTAGAGTACTCTTGACCTGACCTTTCTTCAGATCGTCTCCTATTTGATCGATAAATGTTCGTCTAGGCTTCCCTCTTCCAACATTTCCTTTCACACTCGCATCTAAAAATTTATTTTGTCTTGCTGAATACCTACTTAATCAGAGGGCGGAAGTACTCGGGCCAGGTTGACTTTAGCAGATAGTGTATGGAAAACAAAAACAAAAATGTATTGTTCATACAATGTTATCTTTTGACTGAAAAATCGGCCATAAATAAATGTTTCATCCTCCTAATATTCTTAAATACTTATCATTATTAAAATGTATCAAAATATAATGCAAGAATTAAGTTTAACCAGTTTACAGGTTAAGAAATGTATTTGAAAATAATTTATCCTGTTAAAATCTTGAATTCGACTAGCTGTGTCCCGCGGTTTCATCCATGTTAAATTTATTCAACCTACTTTTCACTGAGTCGCTCCTTGGTATTTATTGCCTTTACCTAATAGATGTCGTTACTTGTAGTATAAAAACTTTTACAGTATATAAATGTTGACAGTTTGTAATTTCCGTTTAAAGATGTCGCAGACAATTTTCTTAAAACGTATGTAATCTCGTGATTCAAATTTTTGATTATAATTTCACGTGAACTAAACTTTTCTTACAGGATCGAACAAGACATCGGCCTGGGCAAGGAAGTTGGATTTATAACATTATTAGTACTGACAAGCCTTTCGAAGCAAGACATGTTGTCACACAAAACCATAAAACCTGATTATTATGCTGACTCGTTAGACAGTATAGTACCACTACTTTAAAACGAATTTTGTATTTTAAAATTATTATTATACTTAACTTTTTAATTAAAAGAAGTACTTAAACTGCTGTTTTGTAAAAGGAGAGAGGGAGTTAGAAGATAATGAATTCTTCTAGAATAATTTAAATATAAACACAAATAACTTTGATTTGTAAAAAGGAATTCATAGATAAAGTTAATAAAAATAAATTGAAATATATTTTATTCAATTTAGGCTCTAACAAGGCACTTTTGAATTTCAAAACCCTTTTATCATTTCGGTACATAATCCCAGTTATCTAGAAGAACTGGCAAAAATCTCGACCGGATCAGGTTTGTCAATATTTCTTCTTTTTTTTTTACACAATTTCACACACGGCCATTTAATTCCAAACTAAGCAAAGCTTGTAATATGATAACTAAACAGCTAATATACACACATATATAGATATTTAACAACCCAGATACACACAACTGACATTTATGCTCATCACACAAAGTCAGTCATGGGCGGGATCGAACCCGCGACCTCTCGACTCAATTGTAGCGTTTACTACCACTGCGCTACGAGGCCTGTGTTCAATATATTTTTTTTTTAACTAAAACATTTATTTTCCCTATCTTAATAATACAATATATGTACTTTATATTAAAAGGTTCAAGGTTTTTTGTTTAATTAACGAGATAGGGTGGTATACATTTTATTGAATAATTGTTACAATTTGCGAAAAGTTTATATTGTGTTTTTGATATCGGAATATATTAAATACTTACGGTGTGCGTGCGGCTCCGAACGCATTTCTTACTACCCAGTAGTTATTTGCATCCCATAAATTTATTATTACTTATATTATTGACAATTCATATGGTTTATCAATTGAGGAGTGGCATATATTTCCCGTGTACAAATTTCATCAAAATCGGTTGAAATTTATTATTCTATTCTTCGACTTCTAATGCATTATTAACGATTCTTATAGCCTCTCAATTATCGTATGGTTTATGCTTCCCGTCTACAAAATTTAATCAGAGTTGGTTGAGAATTGATAAAAATTTAATTTTTTGAATCTTTTTCTTATTTCTAAAAGTAATATTGACAATTCTTATAGCCCATCAATTATATAATTACTTATACTTCTATTGTACAAAATTTCATCAAAATCGGTTTACAATCAATGAAATTTGGAATTTTTAGAAACTCTGTTTTTACGATTCCTAAAAGTGTTATTGATAATTCTCATAGCTCATAACTTTTGAAATGGTTTATACTTCACGTGTACATAATTTCATCAAAATCGGCCAAGTATTAACAAAAATAGTCTTTTTTTTTTACGATGTCTTTTAAAAGTAATATTGAAATTACTTATACTCTATCAATTGACCGATGACATAAGCATCCCGTATACAACATTTCAAAGGATTGTTCCAGCCGTTTTGAGTTAAATCTGAACATTCAAATACACAGACAAAAATGTTTCAATTACATATTCTTGAGCAGTATCATTTATATTACTTGCTTATCAGGAAATTTTAGAAAAATATGAATAGTACAGACAAGACTACAGATTTATTAATATAGATTTAAAAATTCATTTCAAGAGATTCCGTAGTTTCGGGAGTGTTGGCAAGCTTCTTTGTACAATATGTTTTAGAGATACGAGCTTGATGCCGATCTCACCTGATGGTAGGTGAAGATGTGATCGACTATGGATAGCGCTTATATAACAGATTCAGATTTACTCTTCGCTTGAAGACTCCCAAGTTGTAGTTGAATAGGAAGACAGGCGGGAGTGAATTCCACTTCTTAGCCGTTCGTATAATAAACGAAGGAGCAAATCGCTTCGTGCCTAACGGGGGAATGTCCACTGTAGCGACATCTCTCGCCACAACTGACGCATCGACACATAGCGACATCTATCGACGCATCCTACTATCCTACATTGCGCTATAGAAATTAACTCTATCGTTGAGTATATACACAAGAACCCGACTACAACAGTCGGTCAAGTCCGCTGAAGCTGTAAAAGCAGCAGCGGCTCTGTTTTTGGATAGGGCCCCTAAGGCTAACAGTGTAGTCAGTTCAAAAAAAAAAAAACAACAGTCGGGCAGTCCGGTGAAGCTGTAAAAGCCGCAGCGGCTCTGTTTTTGGATAGGGCCCTAAGGCTAACAGTGAAGTCAGTTCAAAAAAAAAAAAAACAACAGTCGGGGCAGCTGCCCGCCAGACATAGCACCCGTCTGGCCGGAGGATCCTCCCTTTTCTATAGCAGATGAGAAACTTTACTCTCTGTTCCTCACAGCTCCGCTAAATCCACCATATAATAGTGGAAACTTATACGACGTCTAGTAATTGTCCTGTGATGGAACGAGTTGGGCGAAATTATGATATTAAGTGAATTTGTGGCCCTAAATATTATCAACACGCTATGCCTAGTGGCTCTCAAGTGCATCTGTCGAAACACGGTTGGTGCTTGGTAACAGACTTTCAATTCGAGAGTGGTAGCTGGCCAGACGGCCACTCGAAAATACCCTACCACCATGCTATGGTTTCATCACGATATTTTTCTTTATATTACCCCTTTTATACTCCTTTGTTGTTTTTCAATAAAGAAAAAATAGTAAATCATGGAAAAACGCACATACGTTCAATCAGTTTAAGTTATGGTCCATACTATAATATTTTCAGCGTACATTTTTTGTCATTATTCAATAAACCGAGGGAGATTAACGCCTCTCCCGCACGATCGCGAAATTTCCGGCCGGTATAGCGCATGATCAATACCGCGCGGTTCGTTTTTGACACTTCTACTGATATTACCGGTTATTATTTCGCACATACTTCTAAATATCGTAATTAATTACGATGTGGTATAAACTTTCTGCTTGAGTTTTAGGTACTTAGGTTTGTTAAAATACATTATCGGGTTCTTCCAATGGGGAGTGAATAAGTTTTTGAAGCATGTACTCCTTTTTTATCTTTAGGCCTAGCCATATGGTCAAAATATCATCTGACGTTGAGTGTATATGTGGCCATAGATAATAATACGCTAGCCTAGTGGGGAAACTGGCTCTCAAGTGTAGCTGCCGGAACACACCTATTTGCCTGGCGACGAATTTTCAACTTGAGGGTGGTAGCTAAAGCTGGAGTAAACGAATATCAGGTGGACCGAGAAGTTGTTTAGCATGATAGTGGTATTAAAAGATACGTTAACAAAATGGTATAGTCTTCTAATAAAATAAAATGTTCATTATTATTAAACATCTTAAAATACGTGGGTAAAACATCGAGTGGTCTATTATATATTTCTGTATCTACATACTACACTTTTAATTCTTACCTGGTGTTAGAAGTTCTGACTGTATATACTTTATACAACATGGCGCTACAATGGCAAGATTATATTAACGAAAATATGCAATAACATAATTTCAGATTCTATAGATATTTTAATTTTATTTAACGTTAATATCTATTGAAGTATCTACAATTCTCTAAATTATGCTTTTAAATAACCTGTGCATAAACCAACTTTAACTGACGAACTATGTCATACGCCAGGGTCACGGATTCTAATAACGCTTCAATGAAATGAAAGCGTAAACAAATACTATTAGAATGAGCTACTTGCCACTTCCTCGTAATGCAAAAAAGAGGTAGCCCTTTATCGGCGAACTGTTGCCTGTGTTGCCACTTCGAGTAGGTGATACTGATAAATAAGTAGCTTCATAAATAAAATCCGTTGCATGGAGTGATGCGAATTTGATAACATAATTTATTATTTACTATGTTAAAATCTTTTTTTTTTTTTCATTTTACAATTTGTTTTATTTTTATTTTACTGGTCAGTAGCCCAACCACTGTGTTTAATTAATGTCGCTACTGTAGCGCCACGCAATATAAGAAGCAACAAAACATTTTGCTATATTTTAAATAAGTCAAACTCACTCTAGAGGCTCTCTAGGTAATATTTTTTCAGGAGGCCATACGTATCATGACGGTAACAGTTTTTATAAACTTTAAAAAGAGCCATTCGTGTGAAATTAATTCCAATTTTATGTACTTTTACTAAATTTCAGTAAAATTATAATTAATGTGATTTTTATTATAGTTTTAATATGTAATCTTATACTTTCTTAGAACACGGTGATTATATTATTTATTATATTGTTATATCTTCATCTCTCCTTTATCTCCTGTCATTTCAGTATACACATCTTTTATATACATAATAGCGCTTTTACCAAATTTCGCTAGCGTCATAGTTGAGTTATGCCCCATTATATGTTTTTGCCGAAGCTCTATGCGACTGCGGTGACACCCAAACCATACCACATCTCCAATCGTATCCTCTGTATCCTTATTCCTGCACATTTGCTGCAGAAAGTGGCCGAAAACTAGTCAAACTCATTCAATCTTTCATTAAATTTTCATACATTTACTTAAAAAATGACGGATTTTAATAAAAACTTCCAGCCCCCTTTTTCACCACCTTAGGAGTAGGTATAATTTTCAAAAATCCTTTCTTAAAAAGTATAAAAGGAACCCGCATACAAATTTTCAAGATCCTATCCCCACTTACTGCTGTTAGATTAGGCTGTGCATTGATATGTTAGTTATTCAGTTACCTATCCTTTTATACAGGTATACAGATAATTACTGACACAATATATCCATGCCTTCTACGGCCTTTTTCCTTTCATATAATACTGATACGTTCACACTACACAGGTATATATATAGGTTCTGTAAGGAACCTTTTTTTCTTTTTTACGCTAGTTAGTGTAGAGCATGTTTCAGATCACTAAACTTCCTCCAAATGTATATGTTAGTTTAGGTCGAATCTTGCGGATAGGGAATTAGTCAGATCCCGACTTCTTTGCAATCGCGGCTTCAGCCTATGCCGAGGTCCGGCCACTTTGGCACGCTTGTGTGCTTGTTGCCCACGCTTTCGTGGCTGAGTGCCTTAAGCGCTTGCCCCCCAAGCCCGGTTAAGCTAATCGGCCTTCAGCAGCTCTGTTTTTGGATAGGGCACCTCAAGCTAACAGTAAGGTCAGTAAAAAAAACACGTAATTTATGCCATTGTGAAATACTTGCTGTTTGTAGGGCACAGAAAAATTTCTTTGGAGACTTCTCTCTACTTGGGGCATTCTGACTGGTAGAATACCTGAACCTTACAGAAAATCGCAGCAAAATAATCTTGTGCTGCAGTGAGTAAAGTATTTAGAGCTTCTTGGGGTAAGGGGTATTTTAGGTCGATAAGGCGCTAATAATACCGTGTTACAAGCGCGGTATTAAAAGCGTTCATATGCTAGGGTAGCCATTCACTATAATGCACGCCGAATGCTTATTTGCCGACATAGATGTATTAATAATTTAGTTTAATTAATTAGTTGCAAATTTGTAATAAAAACATTTTATAACTACATGTGTGTAAGTGTTTATTATTAAAGCTTAAAATAATTGATATTAATAATAGTAATTAAAATTAATAATAATATATTAATATTAGTAATAGTAATTAATTAGTAGAATTAATAATAGTTTACGCATAGTCTATATTAATTAAGAATTTACGAATTATTATTTGTATTTAATAATTATTTGTATGTATAAACATAAATCATCTCTCTGAATGAGATTGGTATATTTTCATAATTATAAACCAATTTACTTATTATTTATTTAATCGACGCATTATGAACTAAGGCTACGGGTCATAAATCATATTTATCTGTCTGTCTCGCTCGCACTTACAGGTCTTATGGAGAGGTGTAGTGATGTGCGTAAGAATTGTAGAGGTGCATATCGATAACGGGATAGGTACGATCGATATGCTAAACTATGTTAAGTATTAATAGGAATAATTTTTCGCTATCTGAAAATAAGTTTTAAATTTGTAAGATAAAATGTTTGTTTCGACGTAATCATAGAGAAACTGTATAGTGACTATAGACATAGAGTAACTAACGAAGGTCACGATGACGCATCGACACCGCGTGCGCAGGTAGCTAAGTATCGATAACGGGTTGCATTGCGTGCTCATTCCTACTATCAGTGACATTTATTGCCCGACGACTCAGTTTAAAATGCGTCAACTATAGAAATAAATTTTTTATTCATTTGACAATTGAATACTTTTGTCGCCTAACAACGCACATGTTCCTTAAAATTATAGTGCCCCTAGCTGTATGTTTTCACCAAAGAATATTTAAACTGTAATGTTTGTAAATTGTAAACGTTCCTAGTGACACTATAAGATTTAAATAAGACGATAATTGTTAAAACGCCATCTTGCTTAGTATTTCAAATACAACTTCAATAATAAATGTACGATCCGAAAAACAGTAACATGGGTAAACTATGCTGTATGTGACCGTCCATATATTAAAAAAAATCAGAAGGTTTATATTGTTAAATAAAATAATTTTAAAATAAACCTTTGTCCAAAAGTCATTAGAAAGATATAAATTGTGCAGTACAAAGCGTTACAATATAGCACATTTTCTTTATTTATTACCTATTTAGTTAATTGGTAATAATTCGCAATGGTGTCGATTTATTACTTAGGAAATTGAAATCTCTAAGGAAAGACCTTAATAAAAAATTTACTCAACGTAGGTCCTTAAAAATATTTTCTTTTCCGGCAGTACAGTAATGTTCGATATAGCTCACAGGGTTCGATGTATTGTCAGAAAACAAAGTTTCAATTAATTTTTTATGAAAATTTTTGATTAAGTTCGCAGTAAAAGGCAACAGTCCTATTTAGGTTGTTAATAGCTCTTGAAATATACATTTATGTGAAATTATATAATTATTTAATAAAATTTAATAAAATCATGAACCTAGGTACCTAGTTGTTTTATTTATACTTACTTTATTATTACTAATTTAATATTTTATTTTGGTGTCAACTAGGTCGCATTTGTGAAAGGTCTAAACTAGTTTGTGTTTTAGAAAAAAATAATTATAATGTGTTATAGGCTTTATTAATATCTATAAATATAAACAACAAAACGCACAAAGACGTTAATAGTACATAAAACACTAAAAAAAAACGAAAAGAGTTGCAATTACCTAACAAACGTGATTCATTATTGCGTAGAATTATTATAATAGAAGTTGTTATAAATAATAATAAATATTTTTTGGTGATTATCATTCTTACTGCGATATACCTACATGTTTTTATATCGTTAAACTAATAATGCTAATGATAAAATAATAAATAAATTATATAATAATAATTATGAATGTATATTGTATCTAAGGACGGTAAAAGATAATGCATTATAATAATTATTGAAGTAAGAGTTAAGTAGGTACCCAAATGATTTAATAACCGCCTCCTACACCCTTTTATGGTTTTGAGTAATGAATGTTAATGTGCTCTTAGTAAATGTCACATGAAATACACTCACGGAAGATGTTTATTACTAAAATTATTTCTGCATTAGACTAATGTACTGAAGAAAATTTTCGTAATATGTTCAGTGGAAAGTCATGATATTTAAGTATGTACTTTTTTAAATCCTTTTAGCGCTTAAATTCAATTTTACCTGATTTAAAGTGACGATGGGGCCCAAGAGGTTAACAAGGTAAGCCTACTGGAAGGACTGGCTGCTTGGAGGAGGCTCTCAACTGTAGTAGCCGGAAGGATCCTATGGATGCTTGGTGCAGGCTCAGCGCTGATTTAACCAGCATGCTAGTAAGAGCGACGTGCAGCTGACTGCTTATGAAATATATAAATAAAATTACTCTAAATCGTTTTTTAATTAATTTCCCACACTTATCATTGATTCTAATACTAACAAAACTTGCAGTCGCATTTTTATTTCGATATAAGTATTATTAGTAGGTAACTTTTCTCATGTCAACAATTAAAATGGTCTTTTATTACAATAATTATATTTTTGCGTTGTGGCAACCTTATGCATTACAAGGGGGCTGCGCTATAAATATTTATTTGTCGATTTTTGCGCAATTTCAAAGGAATTTTGCTTCTACCCTTGTTTTTGACGTGACAACGTCTTATAATTCGTTGGAGCCGGCTGCACGCATGAAAAAACATGACTCATGCGGCGTTACCTCGCTCTGAGGCGTTCCATTTAAGGCTTGAAGTGCAAGCGAGAGCGCGGAACGAGCGACAAAGTGGCACAGTCGGCCTCCGCGTTCGGTAGCGTTCGACATCTGTCTCTCTCCTACTTGAGTGAGCGCCTCGCCCGACTACATCCTCTGTTATGTGCTGCAAGCAAAATGTCCACGAGACACAAGCTTACGCTCTACAAGATGTGTATCCGTCCGATCATGACATATAGCTGCGTTGCGTTCGCACATATGCCAAGTTATAACTGGGAACGCTTACAAGCCATCCAGAACAAGTTTCTTCACCGCCTTACCGGTGCCCCCTGGTTTGTTCGTATGGAGGATCTCCATAGAGATATGGACCTTCCCTCGATACATGCATACGCCAAACACCTTTCTCGCTCGTATTTCGACACCGCGTCGAACCACGCGAACCCCTTAATAAAAGCGGCAGCTTCTTATGTTCCCGACCCCAACGCCTGCCGGAGAAAACGCCGGCCGCGTAATATATTCACTGACCCGCCCGACCAAACCGAAAAAGCTAACGCGTTCTACGCCGACACCGTCTCTCCAAACAGAGCGTGCCACCGCCCACGCCCGCGTAACCACCGTTCTCTCCGCAGAGGACGGGCGGTCAACTTCGCTCCCGCACACCCGTCACGTCCACCCTCTCTAGCGGCAACCCAAGCCTAGGTCCGTTCCTCGGTGTGAAGCCCTTGGGTCAGGCAGCCGCCCGCGCGATACAAAGTGACACTATACGTGCAACACTTAGTTACCCACACACAACATTACACACGTATGAACACACACACGTGCACACCACACAGGTACATAGGTTCTGTAAGGGACCTTTTTTTTTTTTTTCTTTTTTTGCGCTAGTTAGACTATTGCGCTAGTTAGTGTAGAAAAACCATTCCGATTATTAAATACACATACGCATGGTCCACTCCTTCCTCCCAGGAGGAGGGGAACGTGCATATGAGTATATATTAGTTAGCTCGAATTCTCATAAGATTAGGGAATTAGTTAGATCGCGACTTTTTCGCATTCGCGACGACCGCCCGAGCCGAGGTTCGGCCACTCTGGCACCCTCGTGCGGGTCGTCACAAACTTTCGCGGCTGAGTGCCCTAAGCGCTCGCCCCCAAGTCCGGTGAAGCTGTAAAAGCCGCAGCGGCTCTGTTTGACGATAGGGCCCCTAAGGCTAACAGTGTAGTCAGTTCTAAAAAAAAAAAAAAAAAAAAAAAAAAAAAAAAAAAAAAAAAAAAAAAAAAAAAAAAAATTGAGTGAGCGATGCGTCCGCGTGGACAGCTGCTATACAATAATACATTTACACGTTTTCGTCAAGTATGAAGTGCAGTGAAAAGTGAATGTGGTGTCAATTGTTTATAGCAACGATAATTGCGGCGATAAAGGTAATGATTCTTTCGATATTAAATATATGTTCAGTGATATATTGTTGAATATTTGTGCTTTAATCATTAAAATAAATAGCATCGGTCCGCTAGTGCAGCGATTGTAGGTTATGCTATAATTGACAAAACTATAAATAAAATTAAAATTTTCTTTTGAAAAATGATACCATTCCATCAGTATTTTCTTATGACGTCCCGTTCAACTATCGTCAGTAAACCGACTTTACAGACAACCGATTTTTATTTTTTTTATTTTGTCTGAAAAATTTGCTTGCATAGTTACTTTTTTTATATTTCACCAAATCGAAGAAGACAACTAATACTGGTCACGAGTCTCCTTTCGCAAAGAATATCATCAACCACCGCTTGTTTGCGTTTATTATTCAGTAGGTTATTGGTTACGTTTTACCCTCGCTTCTTGGAACTACACTAACGTTCGTGCATTGAGGGTTATTTTATTATCGCCTTTTATTTTTAATATAAATTCTAATGTTGAGTGCTACAGACGATGCTGGAATTTGTATTGATTCCGAATGGAATGTGGAACACCCTCAAGTATTTAATATTTAGGGATGGGTGTATCGTATTGTATTTTATTGTAAAAATTTAAATAAATCCTTTACTTTTAATTTTACGGTAAGAAATTCAGTGAATAATTCGGGACAGACATAAAAATGCGATTTTGTATTGCGACAATGTATTTTTTATTCAGGGGTTGACGCTCCGTTCTCACGCCCGGTTTTATAGCGAAGCGTTGCCATTCAACGTTTTTTGCATATATGAGTACCTTTTAAAGGTTTTTTTTTTATATTTTCAACTGGCACTCTGTGTGTCGTGTTTGTCTTAATGTCGAAAAGCTCCGTGTTAACTTGATGAAATATTCTTCATGTATTTGTTCTTTAAATCGGATAACTATACAACATAGGAGTATATATTAATTACATTTTATGTGAAGAGATCGATATTTATATTTGTTATCGTAGATGTCACTTACCTAAACTAGTTGGTCAGGCAGACGTTATTATGCTCTTCTGTCAATAACTAGACCACAGTGCCATCTATCCGATTTTTCCTAAACAAACCAAAAAAATAATTACGCATATCAATTCTTTGAATCGTGAGTTGGTCTTGAGTTCATACAAAAATCCGTTGGACAAGACAATTTTAAACAAAAAGAAAGTCAACTTAAATGATTTTGAAGAGTTCCCTGGTAGGTATATCTTAACATTTTATCCTCAGTAAAGAATCAGCTATTTAATTAAGACTTGCAATCCCATTTACTGGATTAGATAGACACTACCACGATTTATTACTTATGTGTCAATTTTATTTCTATTTTATACTATTATTGAAACTTATGTACCATACATCGCCACACCACATGTTGCTAATTGCATAGCCATTGACCGTTAAATAGAAAACACAATGATTCTAACCGGGGAGTTTTGATGAACACGATCGTGTGCCGTGTCCACTGTCCAATTACAGTTCGTTTGTTTCGTTGCACGTAAAACGTATATTACAATTAACTACTAAATTAAAAGCAATTTATGCAAGCTTGTGTATCATCATCATCATCATCATTATATTAATATGTGAAGCTAAAACTTTATACCCCTTTTTAAGAGTATTGTGTGAAAGGAAGACTGTGAGATTTGGCATGGTTAAAGTTTATATGGAGAAGTAGTGCAGAAAGCTAAAATTTATCTACAATATCTGTTAAAAATTAAATAAATTATGTAATACTGCGAACCTAACCAGCCCAGTGCCATTAAACTTAGACCCCCCAAAATATTGACATTGGCACTCAATTAAAAGTGACAGCAAGTGATATAATATTCATTGTTTAGGTTCATACTGCAAATGTCAAACAGAAAATAGTCTATGATCAAAAAGTCACTGGTCGAATTTCAAGCTTAGGTTGATCGCTAAATAGTAGTGCTAAATATTCGCACGGGGCATATAGTAAATACAAATTGGCCATACCATTTTTACAGTCAGTAAGACCAATAAAAAGAATTTAGGTAATAAATTTAGGTTCTTTAATAAGGTTCCTCAGTATATTACCAATTTGTCGGATAATAACTTCAAAGACCTCGTCAAGCAAGTTTTACTGTCAAAAGGTTATCATAGGGTGGATCATTACGTGAATGATAGTGATGTATACGTGAATGATAGTGATGTATGAAAATAGTTCCCGCACCCACTAAAATAATATTATTATTAACTCTAAACATTATTTACACAGATAAAAAAACGATTCAGATTTAATGAATTAATAAAGGCAAAATGTAATTTTCTGTAGGTACACGATATATATTTGTACAACCAAATAAATTTAACTATCCTTTTCTCTTTTATGCCAAACGAAAGAAATAAGTTGTAACCAACTGAGATATTCTGACCACGAACTGGCGATGCAAACAAATTGCAAATTTGGGCCATAGGTAGATTTATTAGGGTTAAACTATGAGAGGTTATTCAAAGCGGAAACCTGGTAAGTGGCGAATTTGGCTTAAACGTAATTAAAGAAATGCCTTTAAAAAAATCTAATAAATTTTATTTTATAATTTAATGTATAATACGATGTTATAAAATGTTATATTTTGTATAGAGAATATGATTTTGTAAAATATATCTATAAATATATAATTACTTGTCCTGAGTGACTGGCTAGCTCATTCATCAACGCATAACCCAACTAGAACTATGATAATTTGCATGCTGTTCCTTTCGACACTGCACGTGAGCATTACGGAAAGTTTTTGGATCTTCAACCCCTGGGGTGATGAAAAAGGGGATGAAAGTTTGTATTAATATGCCTACGTCATGTTTGTATGTTCAGTTCAGTTCAGTTAGAAAGTAAAAAAGACATGTTTCATAGTATTTCCTTCAAAATCCCAAATTCAATACCTAAGGATGTAAGAGATGGGGTTAAAATTTGTATAACACAAATAACGACATATTTTAACCAAAAACATAATATAATGTGTTAAAATCAATTACGACGCGAGTAAAAAAGCTAGCAAAGCACCAGTTAAATATATAATTATGAAATACACGAATACGATGACTTCTAAGCAAATTAACTTTTGGGATGACTTAGTGTTTAACCAGCTAATTAAATAAAATAATAAAATAATTTCATTATAACTTTTTTAAATCTATATAAAGTACTGCCCTCTAGGAACATAATAATTCGGTATTTTCAGGTAGTTTTAATTATAGTAATTCAATCAAGGTGCATTTTTACTTAAAACATTAGACGTGTAACTTGATCAATGTTTCAAATTATTATATTTTTCTCAATACAAAATAAAAAGTCCTCCGATACTCAAGACACAATAAAAAATGTACCTAAAAATTCAATTTTATGTTCCGCTCTTTTTGAGTACTTAATTATATTAGTCTTTTTACCAGGTTTCGATGCACGACAATCACCTGGCAATATTGGAAAACGTTTTATGGCTTACTTTCTGGTCCACCTATGGTAATATGTATTTTTCAGGTCAAGGCTAATCATTACATTTTAATTCTGAGACTGAAACGTCTCCTTCACAATATTGGAGGTACTTAAAAAGTTTATTGTGAAAACTTATAAAGGCATATTGAGCGATTTTTGGATGAGTAAAATCTTATGTGTTCGTGTGATCGAAATGTTAACAGTATATACCAGTATTTAGCTATAAGTATGACTTGTTGAATTTATTAATTAAACTGTACATTTCTATATTTTTTCCATATCAGTGGAACAATAAAAAAAATTCTCAAGCTTTCGGGGTTCCTCTCGGCGTTTTCCTTCACCATCAGCCAATAGTGCTGTCAATTTGAATTATAAATGTACGTGAATTCCAAAATATCATTGATGTATGCACTATTTCGAACCTGTGGGCATCGAAACTAGTAGGCTTATATTATGAATGCTCATGTTAAACATCACACAGTTGGGCCTTGTCTAAATAATCTTTTCATCTTTAATGTGAACTTATTGTCTTCACAAAACGCACTACAGGTGTGAAATTCCGGCTCGTAAATAGTGTGAAAAAAGCGATAAAAACTGCAAAGGGCTATTCTAATACACGCTCTAATCTACCTGCGAAAGTACACCTGTACAGATACACCTCTCCGGTAGACCGTAGCGTGTAAACCCTGCTTAACTAAGGTGGTTCCTCCACGAGCGTGTGTATCGTACTGCTATCGTCGAGTGATCTCCACGGAACGATTATACTTTCTCCTGCCGCGTGTCCACAACAAGTTGTTTTGCTGAAAAGAGCTCAATTTAGTGACAGGCAAAAGCGAAATCAGAAATATCAATAGTTTAGTGGGGAGAGAGTGCGTCACGTTTTGCGGCGAGTGCGCTGTGAGTAAGTCGCGTCTCGCAGCGAATGTGCAATGAGTCGTTGGCGTTTCCTCGTCAATGTCGTCGCAACACCGCAGTAGTGTCGCCGTGTAGAGATACGTTCATAGAGTTATTATAGAATTAAGACTATAATATCGCCGCAATAATCTCGTTCGTGGAAAGGGCGCCTATAAGCTGTGACTTTAATTTTTAAAATTTGCGCTAGTTGTCCCACCAACAAAGTTTTCCAGTTTTTAGAGTTTTTTGGAATATAAAGATATATGTTATCCTCGTTCATGCGCTGTGTTATACCTTTCGTTTCTAATCCCTCGTATTTTTTTCTGGATAGTACGATAACAAAGCTTGCACGTGTAATATTCATTATCGTAAAACTCAGGTGCCGGCTCCGCTACCAAACGGCCGCTCGATATAAAAAGTACTATGACAACTAAGCTATTATCCGACCCGTCGGAAAATATGTCACACTTCGTACTTTGCTGAAACAATAGAACATTTCGTTATGTCAGCTTTGTCGGAGCCGTCGTGTTTTGAAAAAGTTTATTTTTGTTTGAAAAAAGATGGTCCTTTCACTCTTTTTTATTAAAGAACTAGTTAAGTAACAAGCTATTAGAGAGTTATGTTTTTCCTTGGCTCATAGAATATTCGTAGTTTTAAAATTACTTACATTAATAATTATTGAATTTTTTTGCCCGTCTTTCAAAACAGAGAAAAATAACAACGTTGTCTCGTATGCTGAATAAATTAGCTGAGTTATAAAAATTATTAATATCAACGAGTAATTGAAAGTAACCGAATAAATATTAAAAATAATAAAATATTATAGATACGTAATAATGTTGTGAAATTTAAATTTGTTTCATAAAAGCGAGGCGTAAATATGTCGGGATAAGTTAAAATCCTTTAAGCAGGTTCACGTTAAATGATTATTGTTAATTAAACACCTTTAAGAACACGTGTTATATATTGCACGGGCTTACTTTTACGAAATTCACATTTACTAATGTAAGTAGGCAAATATTGAGATTATTTTCGAAATGTATCCGAATTTACAGACAAAGAAAATCAAATCCATTGCAGGAGCGTTTTTGCAGGAGCGAAACGGCGTTCTGGAGTTATTAAATACTCTTTGATTGGATCTCTTTTATCATTCTTGGTATGTCCGTAAATTCAATACGTCGCGTGTTCTTTTTTCGAAAATAATCACAATATTTCTATGCATGTTTGAGAAAAAAAAATAGTGAGACACATCAACATCTAAGACTCAACACTTAAATAGATTTTTCAGTAATGCCTCTGTAAATATTTAAGCCTAATATATTTATCTGAAGCTGTGAAAAAAAGAGATAACGTAACATTGTACATGATCCGAAGGTTTGAAAGCGCTGCCGTGTAAGCGCATAAAAGTGAAAATATAAAACTGCTAATGTAAAAGTACATTAAAGGCTATGGATGGAGCTACTTAAAGATAGCTTACATCAAACTGCTTTTTGTTCCGAGCATAAAGTTGTTATATAACTACAGTTTCTTTCATGCGTTCATTTATAAACATTGTCTGATCCAGTTTATTGCTACGTAATGGTATAAGGGTTTTCTTTTGTAGCACTGTAGCCTACGGTTTGACCATCATCTCATTCATGAGTATTAAGTGACAATAGAGACGAAAGTACACTTAGTAAGGCTGCTTATCTAACAGAGATGTGCGAGGTAGCTCTGCGGTGCGAGAATGCGTAGCGAAACTATGAAAAGGTGTGTAGCGGTTCAGTTCTCCACCGGAGCTGGCCCAAGCGGGGCTAGGAATATGAAATAATCCTATTGGTGGATTTTTCCTCACATATCATAAGACCTTAACGCCCCGTACTCATAGACGCTTTTATAACGCGCGTTAAAAAACGTTTCAATGGAAGAAACGGAAAGCCTATGGTGTGGACAAACGTAAATAGTTTAGTCTTGCGTTGAGAAAGCAATTTTGGTTAATTAATACGATGAGTTAAAAGAGAATGGAGAGCAATAAAAACAAATACATATGTCCAGTTCATACGTGACAGCAGTGAAACCTTCGAAAACCAGCTGTATCAGCGGGACTCGTACTACACATCTCGTACAAGGCAGGTCGTCATATTGTTAAGCCAATCATAGTTGTGAAAATAAGGACTTGCATTAACCATGTATAATGTGATAACGAAATTACTTATTTCTTTTCGTCGTGTCTGATATCACAACGGTTCTAAAGAGGTTTTCACTTTAAAAACAAATCTACATGTACTCACCGAGCCAGAAGATAACTAACTCACGCTTTGGAGCACATAAAGTAGGTAACGAAGTTGATTATTATAAATTGTACCTAATTTAATAGTCAGACATTTATCTGCTTTAACGCTCGGGTGATGATCAATAATAAATGCAAGTTATCAGTGGGATTCTTCGATGCGTCGGCAGTGAATTCTTATGTGTTATTGTATTGCTGCAGTGTCACTCGTGCGACATTGTAAATACCGCCATCTCTGGGTTGCGAGCGGAACTAGTAACTGCAATCTTTTTCGATACCTATTCCTTCCAATTACAATGCCACGTGCCTAACCATCTTGTATCACGAAAGTCAGTCTCATAGATTAATATGAATATACGGAAAGTCAGTCTTATAACACGACGTTATAAAAGCGCACGTGAGAACGCGGACTAACATTAAAAATATAGATCTTAATCACAAGGACTTAAAATTACACAATCACAGTGTTACGATTTTATCCTAGTATTTTCTTTCGCTGAAATCTTGAGCTTACGGTTTGATTAGAACTCGAATCCTTTAACGCAGCACGAGGTACCGAGTGGCGCGAATCAATTGAAATCTAACTAAATGGACTTAAAACTCCACCAATCACCAGTGTTACGATTTTATCCTCTATTTTCTTTCGCTGAAATCTTTGCTTACGGTTTGATTAGAACTTAATCCTTTAAAGCTCCACAAGTATTTTAACGAGTGGCGAAATCAATTGAAACTGCAACTAAAGTGATACAAATAAGCTCCCCCTCTTCCCATTAAATCCTACTCTTCCCTTTTCACTTAATCCATTTTCCTCTCTTCTATATAGTTAATATATAAAATAAATGAAATTACGATATAACTACCACACTTAAGCGGCAAAGTTTAACAGACCTAATGAGATGTCCAAACCAATGCTAATGAAATACAAAAGGCTAGAAATAATGCCAAGTAAATTCTCACGACCATTCGTAACAGTCTCCTATACAAAGTCATCCATGAACATGTTCGGTATTCTAGGAAGTAAATTGAGGGAACTAAATACAAATTGAAAGGTTAACAACCTAATACAAGAATTCTTTTTACAAATAAAAACAATTTCAATTATTTTGAACAGTTTCCTGGTGTATCTTCGAAGTTGAAGGTCCAATGCCCATGTAATTAAAATTATTCCAACCCTATTAATCAAAAAAAAGTTATTTTAATCGGTTAGTAATCAAAGAAGTTATCCATAAAAAAATTGAAAATCCGAATTGAGTAACTTCCCTGCTTTTGTTGAAGTCATCAAAAAGTCTCTCAGCTTCTCGTTTGATTCCACGAAAATCGTCACGGGTATCTGTTTTTTCAGATCCCCATAGTAAATGTATGAAAATAATCGTATATATTTTCCGCAGACATGATTAAACATAAAATTTAATCATATTTTTATATTGAAATTCATGACTAAATAAAAACGAAAAAAAAAAACAACTCGCGCTGACCAATAGTATCCTTAAAAAAAACATCAATGGTATTTAATGATTGCATTTTTATGAAATTTTGCAAGTAAATACTTCACTGTACAGGTTCAAATCTTTAGGTTTCACAGTAATCTAATTTACTAAACTCAGTGGGAGTGACGAATAACCTGTAAGGTTAGCAAAACAAACCAACTTAAACACTAACACGCGCGTAAATTCGGATAATAAACTTAAAGGTTTTAGATCACCTTTAGTTTAGAAAAAAGATTAAAAGATCAATTTCGTATCTAGGCTAGGTCTACAAATTCATAAAATACTACCAGCGGCGTGCCCGCGGCGCGCACGCGGTTCTTACTACCCTATGATTGTGAAATACCTTTTTTACTCATATTGTTGACAATCCACATACCGTACAATTAAGCACTGGCATGTATTTCCCGTTGTAAAATTTGCATCAAAATCGGCTTGAAAACCTATTATTCTAATATACAATTTCTAATGTATTATTAACAATTCTTATATTCGTATGTTTCCCGCCCAGGAATTTTGATTCAGAATCGGTTAAGAATTGATAAAAAACGAACTTCGTAACTCTGGAAGTAATACTTGATAATTCTTATAGCCCATTAATTATGAAGTAGACTTTCCGTGTATAAAATTTCATAAGAATCGGTAAAACCGTTTTTGAGTTATAGCTGATAAACAGACAGACTGACAGACAAAAAAAAAGACATATTCGTGATCAGTATCGTTCATATAATATGCGTGTCGGGAAATTTTGCAAAAATATTATAAGTACAGACGTACTACAGATGTTATTAAGAGAGATAGCCATATTTGATAGTCCAAAAAAAGAAATTAAATCATAGTGGGGCTTATCAAGCTCCAATCTATCTCTACACCAAAATTTCCAACTGGTCCAATGGTTTAGGCGTGAAAACATAACACAGACGCAGTGACTTTCGCATTTGTTATATTAGTATTGATAACTGTATTAGCAATCTACACTACCAGTTTTGTTAACAATGGAAGGAAACATTATGTTTTAAATGAAAAAAAAAGTTCCACTAAGTTTTTTTTCAATAAGTAATTGAAAAAAATATAACGTAGCAGTAAAAAGTTGTAAAAAACGCTGATTTAAGTTATCTCAGCTTATTAAACTTGAAGTCGGTAACCATTAAAAACTATTTCATTTAATCTTCAGACTTGTAGGAGTCGCAATTATGAAATGGAATAAAAACAATGGCTTTATAAAATATTAGCGCCAATTTAGTTTTTGTTCTATGGTGACCAAGTTTGCTATTAAGGTAATATTTATTTTTTTAAGTTACATTAATTTCTATATACTAGATGTATTAAAAACCCCGTCAGATCCGGGACGCGTTTGTGGTCGAGATTATATTCTGAATATGTTATCTAGCGCAGATTATAAAGAAAAAAATTTGCCGTTAAAATGTAAAAAAAAATCTTCCGATATGAGGAAACTTAGTCTCATTAAATCTAAAGCATTTTTGTTGCATAATAAATAAAATTTTGGGTTTGTTGCAACTCAGTTGAGTACCTATCGACCCTTTTCGGATTCGTCGAGGGTTTTCTAATAAATTGTTTATTTCTCATAGGTTATTCTAATCATTATCAAATACCGGCCTAACGCCTTTATTGCACACCTAAATTAACATCATTGTGTTTGCGCATTGACTAAATAAACTAAAATAAATTTAGAACTTTGTGGCATTTAACAGACTTAAAACGTGGAAGCTACTCAACTTCGAATGTATTTATTAACACTTTCGTAAGATGTTCAGTCATAGCTTCGTTCTTATGAACCGATTTCGATGTTTCTTTTAGTTGCATAGGAGATACCTCAAGGGTGGTCCCATTGTTCATTGGCATTGGACCTTCAACTTAGAAGATACACCAGGGAACTCTTCAAAGTCATTGAGGTTACTTTCTTCATTTTGTAAAAAGTTGTCTACGGAACAGTATAATTGAGTTATAAAATGTTTATTTTATAAATTACGAGTACATTTTATATATTACTGACAACTCTACCGTTAATCGTCATATATCTTCGTGTAATCAATTCGACTGGGGGAAAAAGAGAAAAACAAGAGTCTGCGAATTACTCCAGAAGCGAAGTTTTCCGTTCCTAATTACTCGGGACACGGAATTGCAACTGTCCCTAATTGGAAAAAACAAAGGGAATGAGGTTTACTGTTTTCCCGAAAGTTCTTACCATATTTCTCCCCTACTTTTCCGGTACTAATGAAACCGTAATGGCTGTGGATATGTCTGTCTTTACAACATAAACATATAACAGTGACGGCGACGGGCTTCTCTCTGAACCGGAATAAAATCCCCTGCAGCGATCGTAGCAGGTCCGGTCCCTCTAATAACTCGTCGTTTAAACTCGTAGTTCCACTGCGTGCCGCGGCATCGAATACTACTCGTAGCTTGCCGGGTTTGTTCGGGTTGAATACAGCGAAGTGAGGTAAAAACCAGCTGATGTTGCTAGTCTGTTCGTGTCCCTGGCAGCGTACGGCGTAGCCCTTCTTAAACAAGTTTTTGATCTGACTTGTATACGCCACCGCAAACTCTGTGGAACGATCCATTTTCTTTTCTATCGAGTGAAGTCGTCGTAGCGCCATATTGTAGCTATTAGGTAGTACTACGTCGTCGCGGCGCCACGGTAGACCTACTTCGTAGCCTTCACTGCGTTGTTGGATCGTTCCGTCGAGTATTCGGGTCGCGCGCTTGTCGGCGTCGCTGATTCTCGGTTCGCGGGCTACGCCGAGCGCGTCTATTTTGAAGTGCCGTTCTACGAGCTCGTGTAGACTTTCGTTCCGGATCTCGCTGCCAGTGTTGCGTTCAGGTGCGTATATGTGTAGCAGGGCTTCGCTGTGGCCGATGATCACGTGTGGCGCGGTTCTGTGCACCACCCAACCCAGTTGAGTTTTCGACGCCGCCGGCTGGTTCGGTTTGCCGACGCGTAGCTCTCTGGATACGATCATCTCCCAGTGGTCCGTACCTATCAATATACGCGGCCTCGCCTTCTCATAGCACACCTGCTTCACTTTCAAATTGCGCAAGTGAGCGTGTTGGAGTGTGCTTAGAGACACTGTTTGTTCGCGCAGTCGGAGTCCTTTTATCGTTCGAGCTCGGAACTCGTGCTTCTTGTTGCCGCCCGGTTCGTACAACTTCGCTTGTACAATTTGGCTATTCGTGTACTCTTTGCCCATATTGACGCCTTGTAGTTGCAGTGGATGTGACGGTCCATGCGCTCCGATGTCCTTGGCCAAGCCCTCGTCGATTAGCGATATAGTCGAGCCCTCATCCAACAGAGCGTACGTGTTCACCGCTCCTTTGGGGCCCGATATAGTCACCGGACAGATTTTTAGTATAATCTGTCTCGGTTCTATAGTTGTTGCGACAGCCATTACCGTCTCGCTCGTTGACGGTGTCCCGTTGTTCTGAGTTAGCTCTTCGCTATCGCTTGGTCTGTCGTTGTGAAGCGACGAGTGATGCGGACGACGACAGGAGTTAATACCGCACGGTTTTCCTTTGCAGTACACACGACGATGGCGTTTGTCAATACATTTGAAACAGACGCCTTTGCTCTTTACTAGCTCCCACCGTTGCTCGACGTTCAGTGCCTTGTATTGCGGGCACCGAGACAACGGATGGGGCTTATCGCAGCTAGGACACAGATGTTCGGTTTCTGTGTCCACCGTAGCAAAGACGTTCTGTCTCTTTCTGGCGGCGACTTGCGGTGCGGCAGGCTTCAATACTTCGCGTCTAAAGGTCGCTGTCGAAGCGGTGGCGGGCGCATATGTGTGTTTTAACGCACGGCTCGCTTCACGCATTAGGAAGCGTGATAATACAACGACCTCTGGATCCGTTGTTCCCTCGTTCTCTTCCGCATAGTCGCACCACCGGGACTTCAGGTGTGGGCTAAGTTTTTCTAATACTTCCCGAGCCAGCATCGGGTTGTACAGGTAGCTCCGCTTGTCGAGATTTAGTAAAACACAGACTATGTTTTGTAGTTTTACTGCGAACGTGTTCAGTTCGCTTGCGGTAGCTCCCGGTCGTGGTAATTTCCGCATATCATCCAGCGCCTTGTCTATAATTACTTCCGACCTGCCAAAACATTGTTCCAGTGTCCGCATGATTTCATCTGGATTGTTCGCGGTGTGTAGTAGCGTTGCCACTGCGTCGCGGGCGTCCCCACGCAGGCTGTTACGTAGGCGCGCTATGTTTTCTATCGGCGAGAAACGATACAGCTGCGTGGAGTCCCTCATAGCTGCTTTGAATGGCAGCCACTCGTTGATCGCTCCAGTGAATACAGGTAAGTCGGCGGCTTGGCGTGGGGGTGGATGAGTATGCGTCATCTTTTTTAGTATCGCGGCGAGCTGTTTAATATCACTGCTCGATTGCGACGGTGATTGCGAACGGGCACGTCGTTCAGGCCTGCGTTCGTCTTATTGCCGCGCGTCGTTACGGGTACACGGTGATTGCTCCCCCCGTGTAGCTTCGGGCTGTGAGCGGAGCCAGTCATCCACTCGGTGAATACGTTCATCTGGCTCCTCGTTCGTTTGCTCACGTACGTCCTCTCCTTCATCCCGTATCGACGTTAACTCCACGGCGAGGCGTTTCTTTATTAATTCCGTCTCCATACGGAGTTCTTCACGGCGAATTGCGGCTAGTTTCTCTTCCGCTTGTAGCTCGGCGAGGCGTGATCGCATAGTCGCACTCGTCGTCGATCTGTGTGAGCGTGGCGGTGAAACGTGGCCTGTTCTGACGTCAGTGCGAGTAACAGGTACAGAGGGTGTTCCCTCCGGTCGGGGTGTGCCCTCAGCCCTCTGTGTGTCTGGCGATAGCGGCGATTCTTCGAATACTCGGACTGTGTTATTTCTGTTTTGTGATTCCATTGCGTCTCCCTAGCTTCTCGTAACAACCATTGATCTGGGTACGCCGTTCATGGATACAGATGTCTTGATAACACGTCGTTTCTTCTTCAAGCGTTGTTGTAGATCGGCGAAATGTTTTGTTCTTTTTTCTTCCGATCCGGCTCGAAGGACCAGATAATATTGTGAATAAAAGACGTCCACAATATTTTAATGTGTGCTAAATTAATAGCGCTTGCTTTATTCTTGTTTCTTACAAAGTTACAGTAGTTCGTAGTAACAATGTTGATTCTTAATAACGTTCTTGACTGTAGTTTGCTTGTAGATTCGCTGCTTGCTGTTGTTGTAGTGTTTCTCGAACTGATCGCAGTACTGCCGCCCTCTCCGCTATATTTAACCTCGCCCTTTGACTCGCAACCGGTAGTGCGATGGATTCCGTGCGGGGCGTCGCTCAGCCAATGAGCGCGCACGCCCTGTGTGCGCGCTCTCGGCAGTACTATGAGTCACCATGCCAGATGTTCCGAGTCTGGCATGGTTCATCCTTACAACTAGTGAAATTTATACATTTAAACTTACAACTAGCTATATTCTTATTCTAATCGTTTTAAAATACACATATTCACACATATTCAGTTCATATTATTATATCTATTCCTAACACGTATTTATAAACCTTATTCCTAACACGTATTATTTCATTTACTTGTTCATTTTATACTATTAGACTATCGTTATTCGCTCGCCCCGCTCGCTGTCCGCAACAGTTAATATATAAAATAAATGACAGAATATTAACGATATAAGTACTAAACTTAAGCGGCAAAGTGTTTCAGACTAATGAGATGTCCAAACAAACTTCTAATTAAATACAAAAGTCTAGAAATAATGTTAAGTAAATTCTTACACGACGATTCGTAACAGTGTCCTATACAAAGTCATTGTTGAACATGTTGGTATTCTAGGAAGTAAATTGAGGGAACTAAATACAAATTGAAAGGTTAACAACCTAATACAAGAAAATTTTTACAAATAAAAACAATTTCAATTATTTTGAAGAGTTTCCTGGTGTATCTTCGAAGTTGAAGGTCCAATGCCCATGTAATTAAAATGAATCCACCCCTATCAAACAAAAAAAGAATTATACAAATCGGTTCGTAATCAAAGAAGTTATCCATAAAAAAATTGAAAATTCGAATTGAGTAACTTCCCTTCTTTTGTTGAAGTCAGATAAAAAAATGTATCTCATATTCTCGTTTGATTCCACATAAAATTGTCACGGGTATCTGTTTTTTCAGATGGAATATGAACGTTAAATTTATGAAAATAATATTATATATTTTATACATAATATTATTAAAATATAAAAATTTAATCATATTTTTATATTGAAATACTATGAATAAATAAAAACGAAAAAAAAACAACTAGGTGCTAATATAAATACCTATTCATAAAATAAAATATCAATGGTATTTAATTATTTCATTTTTATGAAATTATTTAGTAAATAAATACATTTTAATTATACATTTACAAGTCTTTTGGTTTCACAGTATTGTTAAATTTACTTCAACTCAGTGATATTCACGAATAACCTGTAAGGTTAGCAAAACAAACCAACTTAAACACTAACACACCCGTAAATTGGATAATATAAACTATAAAGTTATCTTAGATCAGCTTTAGTTAATGTAAAAAATATTAAAAGATCAATTTAGTATTGTAGGCATTGGTCTACAAATTCATAAAATACTACTAGCGGTGTGCCCGCGGCTCCGCACGCGTTTCTTACTACGCTATGATTATTGAAATACCTTTATTTTTACTCATATTGTTGACAATCCACATACCGTATCAATTGAGGAGTGGCATGTATTTCCCGTGTAAAATTTGCATCAAAATCGGTTGAAAACTATTATTCTAATATACAATTTCTAATGTATTATTAACAATTCTTATATTATGTATGTTTCCCGTCTACAAAATTTGATCAGAATCGGTTAAGAATTGATAAAAAATTAAACTTTTTTAACTCTGGAAGTAATATTGATAATTCTTATAGCCCATTAATTATGTAAATAGACTTTCCGTGTATAAAATTTCATAAGAATCGGTAAAACCGTTTTTGAGTTAAACCGGACATAGAAACAGACAGACTGACAGACAAAAAAAAAGACATATTCGTGATCAGTATCGTTCATATAATATGCGTGTCGGGAAATTTTGGAAAAATATTATAAGTACAGACAGGACTACAGATTTATTAAGAGAGATAGCTATATTTATATATTACCAAAAAAAAAAGAAGAAAATCATAGTTGGGCTTCAATCAAGCTCCAATCTATCTCTATACCAAAATTCATCAAAATTGGTTCAATGGTTTAGGCGTGAAAACATAACAGACAGACGGAGTTACTTTCGCATTTGTTATATTAGTATTGATAATTGTATTAGCAATATTACACTACCATTTTTGTTAACAATGGAAGGAAACATTATTAGTGTTTTTATATGAAAAAAAAAGTTTTACTAAGTTTTTTTTCAATAAGTAATTGAAATAAAACTATAACGTAGCAGTAATAAAACTTTTAAAAAACGTCTGGTTTCAATTTATCTCAGCTATTAAACTTAAAATGTCAATTTAACAAGTAAAAACTATTTCATTTAATTTCAGAGTTGTAGGAGTTGCATTTATGAAATGTAATAAAAACAATGGCTTTATAAAATATTAGGTACAATTTAGTTTTTGTTCTATGGTGACCAAGTTTGCTATTAAGTTATAATATTTATATTTTTTGTTAAGTTACATTAATTTCTATATACTATATGTATTAAAAACCCCGTCAGATCCGTGAAGGTGTTATTATGTATCGAGATTATATTCTGAATATGTTATCTATCTCAGATTATAAAGAAAAAAATTTACCCTTAATAAAATGTAAAAAAAAAACTTCATATATGAGGAAACTTACATCTCATTAAATCTCAATAACATTTTTATTTTCATAATAAATAAAATTTTGATATTTTTTTGGTAATGTCATTGGAGTACCTATATACCATTTTCGGATTCGTCGAGGGTTTTTTTAATATAAATTGTTTATTTCTCATAGGTTATTACTTAATTCATTATGAAAAACCGATTTAACGTATTTATTGAATACGTAAATTAACATCATTGTGTTTGTGTCATTTACTAAATTAAACTAAAATAATTATAGAACTTTGTGGTATTTAACAGACTTCAAAAAAGAGGGAAGCTACTCAATTCGAATGTATTTATTAAATACATTATTTATGGATGTTCAGCTCATAGCTTCTTTGCTTATGAACCGATTTCGATGTTTCTTATTTTGTTTGATAGGAGATACCTCAAGGATGGTCCCATTTTCATTGGCATTGGACCTTCAACTTTGAAGATACACCAGGGAACTCTTCAAAGTCATTGAGGTTAGCTTTCTTTATTTTGTAAAAAGTTGTCTAGGAAAGAGTATAATGAGTTATAAAATGTTTATTTTATAAATTACGAGTATATTTTATATATATTGAAATGACAACTCTACCGTTAATCGTCATATATCTTCGTGTAATCAATTCGACTGGGGGAAAAAGAGAAAAACAAGAGTCTGCGAATTACTCCAGAAGCGAAGTTTTCCGTTCCTAATTACTCGGGACACGGAATTGCAACTGTCCCTAATTGGAAAAAACAAAGGGAATGAGGTTTACTGTTTTCCCGAAAGTTCTTACCATATTTCTCCCCTACTTTTCCGGTACTAATGAAACCGTAATGGCTGTGGATATGTCTGTCTTTACAACATAAACATATAAAGTTCGTACATAGGTTTTGATGATATAAAAATACATCTATTTTCTTTGAGATAATGAACTTAGAGAGGTGCGATTTTGAAGTGACGATAGCTTACTGATGACGCATTTGGCCTTTTAACGATCGTGTGAGTTTACATCTAACAATAAAGCATAGTTTCGAGTGAAAAAAAACATAGTAATGACATTATAAGGGGTGATAGGGCTCAGTACATCCTGACTGGGTTACCACCACCATGCATATGATGAAAATTCCGTCATAGTGTTTCGCTTATGCGTGTTGCGATTCGGTGTCAATGCATATTCAATTTCAATGTTCTCAGATCGGTATGACGGTGAACGGTGACCGGGGATGACTTTATTGATCGTTCGGTGGACCCCACTCTTTTGATTTTGACGTGCTTAAATAAAAATAACGGCCAAGTGCGAGCCCGTAATTTTACAGGTACATTCACTAAAATAATTAGGTAACATTAGTGAAGAAAGCACCGAACTATTCTAACGAAAAGATACACTATATTGAGGGATAAATTTAAGTTTGCCGTTGGAAATCTGTTATCCCCGATACATCGATATATACCGCGGTCAGTTTACCAACTGCAAATAAGTTTGTAACCGTAATTTTTTTAATGATGTAATTACAAATTTACGGTTTTCGGATATTTTTTTTTCTTTACATGTGCTGTAAGACATTGCTTTTTGCCAAATTTCAAGACTCTAGGTCAACTGTAACCCCAGTTTCAGTTGGGAACTCTTGTCTAGAAGTTGTTGAAGAATATGTCTACCTGGGACAAACAGTCCAGTTAGGTAGGTCCAACTTTGAAAAAGAGGTCAGTCGACGAATCCAACTCGGCTGGGCAGCGTTTGGGAAACTGCGCGACGTCTTCTCGTCCAAAATACCTCAGTGCCTCAAGACGAAAGTCTTTGACCAATGTGTATTGCCAGTGATGACATACGGCACAGAGACGTGGTCGCTCACTGTGGGCCTCATAAGAAAGCTCAAGGTCGCTCAGCGAGCTATGGAGAGGACTATGCTTGGTGTTTCTCTATGAGATCGAATCAGAAATGAGGAGATCCGTAGACAAACTAAGGTAACCAACATAGCCAAAAGGATTAGCAAGTTGAAGTGGCAGTGGGCAGGGCACATAGTTCGGAGAACTGACGGCCGTTGGGGCAGAAAGGTTCTCGAGTGGAGACCATGCACTGGAAAGCGCAGCGTAGGACGGCCCCCCACTAGATGGAAAGACGACATAATAAAGGTCGCTGGGAGCCGATGGGTGCAGGCCGCACAAGATCGGTCGCTCTGGAGATCTATGGGGGAGGCCTTTGTTCAGCAGTGGACGTCCTGCGGCTGAAATGATGATGATGATGATGATGAGGTCAACTGGAAGCACCCTATAGGTTTTTATTTACCCTTTGCGAGTGTTACAATATCCGTAAAATGCCGTAAAATAGCCGTGCCGTGTCTTCTGAATATTTTGACTTGATTTTATCACAGCTCCAAGGAATTGCTGAGTATTTAATATGAATTTCAACTTGATACCTCCCCTCCACGCACTCCTGATAAAAAGGGTCTTGACAGAGAGACGAACAACGAAGTAATTAATTTAATAAGAAAAATTTCATATTTCTTACATTTTCATTTCAATACACAGCTAAAAACCCACGTCCATTATTAATTACCAACATGAATACAAACTCAAATCTCAAGCAAGTTAGGTTGTAAAGCCTAAAGTCATCACATCGACCTAAGCTACGTTTAGAGATCACGTACGACTTACCTCAGCATTATTACTAGACCCTCAACTTAATATCCCGGGGTCTTTGTTTATTGCAATGATTAAGGAGGACGCGTGTATCCTTTATTAAACAACACTGGAAGGTAGATTGGGGTTAGTCGGACTATGAGATAACTAATGAAATGTTCTTAGTTCTGTTACAATATAACGCAAACTGACAACAACTTCAAAGATCGAATAAAAAATGAGCAAATATAACGCTCAAGTAATTTGAGCAGTCAGAAAGTTTAGCAAATGAAAATGAAACGAATTAAATTAATTGCTATATATATATTATTGACAATTATATGTACTTTTAATAACTTTCCGTAAAAGTAACACTAGTAGGGAATAGTTATTTATGATAGGTACTTTAGCGGTAAAATGGTTTTTACAAATGAGTAGACGAATGTCATAGTCTCGAGTTTGTAAAAACCTATATCCACACTCGTCTCATACAACGTTATTTAAAACATTTGCGAGAAAACAATACAACATTTTCCACGCTTGAACTCATATTATTATTTTCTATAGAAACATGAGTCGAAAAGTCGACATTTGTAATATGAAAATGGCGGAACGTGAGCGTGATGAAAATTAGAACTACATCTTTCGTCTCATCTTTCTTTAGTATTAAAGTGAGACAATTGTATTGATCAAAAGCACATGCAAGGAGGATCGATCATTCAACTTATTTGTTCTCGTAATGTGAAACTCCTCGGTGGAATTATTTAATATTTTTTGTTTTTTATGAAAACTAAAAAAAAACCGTAAATGATTCGCACGGTGCTATACAGCGGATCGTGCGGTAAAACAAGTACTTTGGTGAGAGTACCTACCTAGTTTACTGCACGCTCCGTTGTATCGTGCGTAATTTTTAACTTTCTACCAATGTATGGAGGCTTCGTAAATGTATTTTTTTAGCAAATGTGTTGAAAAATGTTTTATGGTCTATATAAGCATGTTGAATGTGGACATCATTGGATATTCGTTTAATTTTCTCTACACATAAGTTAATGGGAGACATATATTTAATAATCAATGTATGGCCGAGCTTGGATAAAAAAGCTTCTTGTTTTATTTTAACCATGTTATGGTATAGCAAAACATAGAAGATAAACCATCATACGAGATTTACGTTTATCGGTACAACTATACCCCTTCCACTCCATTTCTATATCATGACAATCATGTTTCTAACAGACTCGTCAGATTAAGGGATAATGTACTATACTGCTTTCGTATTAAAATCTAAACTCAACGGAACAGATAATACAACAATAGTACTACTTACTAGTAAACCTATTGGTTAGATAAACAAGATATTAATATTGTTTTGGAAATCATCGTAAACTTAGACCATGGACGTGGTTTTAGCACCGTCGGCGTTAGTTAATATGAGAATCCTTTACAAAATATTTTTGAAATGAAATTTTCTTTAGTACGGTTGTATTTGAAACTCTATGAAACGAAAAAGCTACACTGAAAAGAGATAAACACATACATACACATATAAGATTTAGCTAACGAGAGGATGAGATAAAGAATACATTATACACGGTTATTATAAGTCCTGATTTTCACGACTATGATTGTGGTCGAATTGGCCTAGCTGTGTAATGACTAGACTTTGACGCTTTGCACAGTACGAGTGGTTAGTAGTTCGAGTCTCGCTGATTTAGATTTTTTTTAAAGTAATTTTATGTATCGTGTCTTTTTTTATGTCCCTTTTTCTCCTCTCTCAGATATTAATCCTAGACATGTATTTGAAATGAATTGTTTTTCAGTGTTTGATATACAAAAGTAATATTCTACATTTTTACCATTTCCATTTCTTTATTTTCTAGATAACAGCTCCTGTGAAAACTTGAACGAGCGTCTTTTTTATATTATGTATGCATTATTTTATAAAAATATAGCGTTTACACACGTACAATGTTATACCAGAGTCGGAGAAACTGATAGCGATGGAGCTATATCGATAAACGTAACACGATAACAGACCCGATATTTTTTTACAAAATGTAAGATACTAAACTATTGCCGGATACTTTTCTACAAATTTATTAACTAATATTATATTTCATTACAAGATGTTACACGTATTAAATCTTGATTGATAATGCCAACTTCTTCAAAATTTTCGAAACTGTTATAAAATAAGTAGGTATAGGTAGGTACTCGACAATGAAACGAAATAATCAAAATCAAAATCTGATGAATCGTCACTGTCGTAAATATATGCGATCGATATCATTACTTATTTGGTCACAACACTACAACTATCAAATTAGAACTGTCATCGAGAAAATAAAGAAATGGAAATAGTATAGTACCAACTTGAATAAACTACTTAGAAAATGAACTATTGTTAAAAAACTCATTCTACGGTTGAATATATGTACTATACTTTTTTAACCTCAGGGGCTATAAATATATTGTATTTACAAGAGCGTTGCTAAACATGCACTCAAGCAAATTAATTTCATCAAAATCATAAAGTTATATTTGAAGATTTTTTCGCTATTTCGATAGACTCAACAGTATTTACTAAAAGGTTCGGTTGAAAAAATTAAGTCTCCAACCCAGCTAGTTCTTTAATAACTGTCAAGTTAAAAAATAAATAATTATATAGAATTTTATTTTATACCTTCAGTATGAACAATTACAGTAATTTCATTAATCAAATTATAGAGAAACTTTGAAGTAACTACTTCACTTATAATATTCAAAGTTTTAAAATATCCTCAACTCGACTAGAAGCTACAGGTTTTCAGTATAAAAAGTTTACGACCTCTTCCCTTTGAACATCACATTTAAAGTTTATAGCTTTCTACGACTCTCTTTCTTTTCTGTTGACCAGTAAAGTTTCAT
This sequence comes from Saturnia japonica, assembly GCA_033032175.1. Classification (NCBI taxonomy): domain Eukaryota; kingdom Metazoa; phylum Arthropoda; class Insecta; order Lepidoptera; family Saturniidae; genus Saturnia; species Saturnia japonica. Next base: position 3,884,490 of record CM065312.1, read on the forward strand.
TTTATAAGAGGAGCACGACTAAATATTGGAGTTTATAGACATCGGGAAAAGTTAGTTTAATCAGGACAATGGAAGAAATTTCAGATTTCAACCTTATTGGTGCAATTTTCCCTTAGTGCTGAAGTGTACTCTGCCACTATATTATAGTAATTGCAATTTGTTCTTCAATTGTTTTACTAAGTACTGAGCAAACAGAAGTCATATTTCTAGGCAGGTTTGTATTTATATAACATTTTATATTTAATTGACAAACTATTTTATTTTGTCTGGTATACAGAAAAAATCCACAAAATTCATCAGGTCAAATATGGTGGTCAATAATAATCATATTTTTTTAAGAACTTGCTTAAACCATTCGAAATGCTATTTACAGATAATTTTCAATAATTCTAAGCTTCAATCAATATCGTGGGATTTTTTATGAGATTTTTCTTACAAATTAATATTTGTAACAACCTATTAAGTAAGCAGAACGATAACTAATTGTAGTTCAAGCTAATAAGAAGCGTCATTTATTTAATAATAAATAATAACTTTATCCATTACTCAGATCAATCTTTTTAAAAGGATAACACTTTATTTTTGAGGTATTACTTATGAAAATAAATTAGACAATCTCAAACAAACAACTTTGTACATTCTCTTGAGTAGTATATCAAAAAGTGTCAACCCAGCATCCCGAAACTTTGAGAGTAATAAAACCTCCTGTAAAACCCGGCGGATTATAAAATGACTCTTCACCTCGTTAAAACTTGCCGACTTTGGACCAATTAAAATTTTCTTCACAGCCTCTCGTGAACTGCGTTATACTAGAACAAGTAAATGAAAATGGTATATATAGTTGCCATACACTGGATATAATATACAATTAGTGGAATTACCGCGGCTCCGAACGCTTTTCTTACTACTATACGTAGTAGTAATTTACATCCCGTAATTTAATTTTTACTTCATCATTGACGATTCATGTACATCAATTGACGAATAGCAAGTATTTTCGTGTAAAGTTTTCATCAAAATTGGTAGAAAATTATTATTCTATTCTACGATTTCTAATGTATTATTGACAATTGTTATATCCATGAATTATGTAATTACTTAATACTTCCCATGTACAAAATTTCATCAAAATCGATTAAGAATTAATAAAATTCTAAATTTATAGAAATTCTTTTTTTTACGTTACCTAAAAATATTATTGAAGATTCTCATTTCCCATGAGGTGGACTGAAAACAAAGTGACCATATAAAATTTATACTTTTCATTTTAAATTCGGAAACTTAAAATTCTTACCAGAGTGGAGTTTCTCCTACAAATATATTACCCGTTTTGTTAGTTAATAACAAATAAAACAATCATTCGTATCTCTTCCGAAAATAAATCGTTCGTTTAATAAACGTCAAGAATATTCGCATCCTTAAATCATCGCCGTAAAGCGTAACTTCATGTATGAATTAGGGTGTTTATTTATTCAAAGGGAAAAAAACCAGGAAAAACCCCAAACGTTACATAAAACACGATGATAAGGACAACAATGTTGTTACGTAGTTGTTGTTTTCGTTTTTGTCTTTTTCTGATTTGGGAGTCACCTAGAGTGGTCGCTTGGGCCCGACAGAAATCAAGGTAACGTCCTTAACGCTTGGTCACTGTGTTAGCGGATAAAACCGAAACCTCGAAAACACAAAAAGAACGCTACTTTAATAATGTAAACAGTCATGAGCGAACTCTATAAAATCAAATATCAATTTAAAAGTTGTAGAATACAACCATAATGTGAACCGTAGATCATAATAACATGTCGCGAAAAAAATAAAAATATGGACAATTTTTATTTTATTTTAGCTAGGTACCTTGTATTTTTCCAATTAATTATTAGTGAGAATTTTTAAAACGTTTTCATTTTTTTTAAATCATGTGGAAAGTAAGAAATTAGCTCTTTTTTTGGGTTAAATTATATAGTAAATTGACTATTTATATACTACATACTGCTAAAAAAAGTTAAAGTTTATGAGCACAATTTTACAATTAACGCATACGAAGTCGTGTGTGAAAGGAATCGTTGGAAGAGGAAAGCCTAGACGAACATTTATCGATCAAATCGGAAACGTTCTGAAGAAAGGTAAGGTCAAGAGTACTCTAAACCGACGAGCATGTATGAAAAGATTAATGAATGTTGAAGAAGCGAAAGAGGTATGCCAGGATCGTAGCAGGTGGAAGGACGAGGTCTCTGCTTACCCCGTTGGGAAATAGGCGTGATTTATGTATGTATGTATAAAGTCGCAGGCCATTGTATATCATTAGTACTTTATATACCTTAACGATTTTTATCAAAACAATAATCACATTTATAAAACTCCTGTAAAAAAGACATTTTTTATTGATTTAGTTAGATTTTTTTTTTTATTATTTACAATGTTGTGTCCCGCGGTTACCCACTTCTTACACAATTTTGTTCTATATTACACTATGTAATTATAAATTTCAGTGAAATTCGTTAATAAGTTGTCTCTAATAAATTATTAAATGAATACTTTTAAAGATGAAACTATTGAGCAAAGATTTTATATAAAGTTAGAGTGTGAATACAAGTTAATTAATGTTTTTGGAAATAATACGATTCTATATTACTGTATTATTAGTTGTCTGGACTTTATCGATCTATTATTCACACTTAATTACTCACATTTGTTGCTGAAAAGCTATCACTAAATAAGAAATTCATTTAATTTATCACTTGCTCATTCTTATTCTTCGTTACCTATATTTATTGTTTCAGCCGCGTCCAGCAATATATCGTTGTAAGTAAAACCTGGCAAGCATTAAAAGAGTTATACGTAGTATTAATAATCTTTTCACATTCGTTTATTTTGGTTCTACTGAATAATTGGTTTAGTTTACTTTAGTAATTAGGAAAAAATCAATAAAAAACCATGTGTACAGTTCACACACGATAGAAGTGAAAACTTAAGAAAACATAAAAATATTCACATGAATAATACACCACGCTGGCTATGACACCTTTTACCCTGGTTTCGCATTATGCAGACACACACGCACGTACAAAGAGGAGACTGAGATAACAGGTAAACACTCTATAATGTATTCTACCTCAATCCCTCGCACGCTAAATTTTATAGATGTGTATGTTTTTGTCTTTTTTTAGTATCGCTTTTTCTTTTCATCTCGTTTCAAATCACAACGTTATTAAAGTAATTTTTACTTCAAAAGTTCTCGGTCTCTGCTATCAGTGACACCGCTCTCAGGTGAGGTCTCATGAGGGCGCTCTCATCTTCTTATTGCAGAGACTTTTTCCATCAAATCGGTGCCTTTTTTGTCAGGGCCCGTTTGTGAATTGTACCCAAAGAACAATGGGGACATCTACTGTATTACAACAAAGTACTTGTTACACCGTCTTGTAAATATGTATTAGGTATATTCATGTATTGTAACAACTATGGTACCTACTACTAATAGATTTGTTGGACTAATACAGATAGGTACTTTCGTGAGTGTACCTACGCATAATAACTTGGCAAAGTTTCATTGCAAACGGTTGAATGGTTTAGGAATGCATAGGGAACAAACAATAAAATCAAATATTTTTTTTTTATACAATATACAGAATGTAAGAATTAAATGGGTCAGTGAGGGAGTGAACCATGAAAGAACATTTCAAAATAAAATAATTAAATTTAGCATTTTCTTATATTTTTAGACACAGGGTTTCCAAGCAACATTTATTTCCTTACAATCTACACTAACTAATAAGTAGTGACGTAATAAAATTACATACATTTTATTTTCTAAAAATAATTATGTTTGATTCCCAACTCGTGTGTAAGTTTTTTTGAAACTCTGTGAATGAAGTTTTTCTTATATTTATAAAATCAATGTCATGGTTTGTTAGATCATATTTCTCTATCTCTTATTGTTTCAGAGTTCATCTCACTGACCTATTTAAATGTTACACTCTGTATAGATCGATATATAGATATATCTCATACATCTATTATATTCCAGATATATAACTTTATAATATTATGAATTACAAGGAATTGTTTTTTTTTTTTTTTTTGTTGAACGCGCTAATCTCTGAAATTCCCAGGTCAGATTAGTAAAAAGACAATTTTTAACATGAAAGAAAACCAATTTTAATGACTTTGAAGAGTACTATAAAATGGCACTACGCTTGAAATATCCTCTATCAAACAAAAAAAGAATCATCCAAATCGGTTCATAAACAAAGAAGTTATGGCTGAACATTCATTAAAAAAAAAACATTCTAATTGAGTAACCTTTTTTGTTGAAGTCGGTTAAAAAATATTTTGTAGCCTATTTATTGAAGAGGGTAACTTATTTATAGGCTATATAACTTTACGCTACGACTCTTTTTTGTCTGACTAAACTGTTAGCCTTAGGGGTCCTAGAAACTAGAGCCTCTGACGGCTTTTGCAGCTTCACCGTGGCTTGGGGGCGAGCGCTTAAGGCCTCGGCTTGGGCTGTTACCTCGATTGCAATGAGGTCGCGATCTGACTAATTCCCTATCCGTAGAAAATTCGAGCTAAACTACTGTTAGTTATTATTATTTATTAAATACCTACTGTCACGTTTCATTTTTCATTTATTGTTATTCTGTGGATCATATAATCTGAGGTTACATATTATTTTTGTTACCTCTTTTGTAATCTATTTTATCAGTATACTTTTGTTTTGTTCATAACTGAATACATTAAAATAAAATAAAATATATATTATAAAACCCAGATGAAGAAATAAAAATCATAATATCGAACGAAAGGCAAAATTAAACTCACGCCTCTCTCGGCTTACCGGTTTAGTCTACTGCTGGCTTTAATTAAAAAACAGCATTATTTTCTAATATCACGGTGTAAATAAAATTCACTTTTATCCAACGTGCACGCATACTGAATATTCCACAGCGAAATTATGATAAATCTTTATTGATGTCCTTAGGTACGACTCGGGAGTTTTGTCCCCGCGTATTGTTTCCCAAATTATTCTTTATATTCCATACTAACACAAACAAAGGCTTACAATGCTGGCGTAGTCATAAAATGATTGGAACTCGGAACACAATGCCATTATGCAAATATTTACGTCCTGTTTTACTTACTATGAAAAAGAGATGCTGAGTATTTTGGGGTATGGTTGGAATTTTTCATACGCTTGTCGGGATAAGAAAAGTTGGACACATATTTATATGTTATATATGGGTAAGTAGAATTGTATGAATGATTATATTGTATTAAATGGTATTTTTTACATTGTTACAAAATGTTTTTAAGGTTAATTTTAGCTGGATGGTAGGCAATAGTAATTGTGTGTCAGGCACGATAGCAAACACCATACACCACGTGTAACACCCACCATAGTAGTACGCTTAGGCGCTACTTCCACGAGCGAGTGTATTGCCACAAGTTCGTCTTGGTATCGACAGATGATCTCCACGAGACGATTATTATTCGACCAGTTTTTTGTTGAAAAAAGCTTAATTTGGTGATACGCAAGAGCGAAATCAGAAGTTATAATGGGGTTAGATGGGCAAAATCGCGTCACGTTTTACGGCGAACATGCTGCGAGTAGGTTGCGTCTTGAAGGGAGTCGCGGTCGTTGATATTTTCCTCTTCAATGTCACTCGTAGCACACACAACAGAACTAACATTAAAAGAAATACTCATAAATCAGTCGATAAAATTCGACCAAGTCATTCAACAAATGAGCTCCATGATGGATCTCATGTTGAAACTAATTAACAAGCTTGCTTAATGGCTTCATTAAGGATAGCGACTTGGAACACCAACGGACTAGCCCCAAATAAAAATGAAATTGAACAGTTAATAAGAGAACACCAGCTTGACGCTGTCTTAGTATCAGAGACACACTGTACCAGCTCTTCAAATATTAAAATACGAGGATTCCACACTTATCTGACAAATCACCCTGATGGAACGGGCCATGCTGGAATAGCAGTGATAGTCAAAAACACAATTAAACACCATGTATTACAAGAATTCCGAACAGATTATATTCAGGCTAGCACAGTGGCAATCGAAGATAATTGTGGACACTTGAATCTTTCTGCTATTTATTGCCCACCTCGACATACAATATCGGAACATATGTTCACTCAACTGTTTAAATCTTTAGGACACCGGTTTGTAGCTGGAGGCGACTGGAACTCAAAGCACACAAATTGGGGATCACGCCTCACAACGACTCGAGGAAGACAGTTAAAACTAAGCATAGATAAAAACAACCTAATGCCACTGTCTTCTTCAGAACCAACGTATTGGCCAACAGACCCAAAAAAAATTCCAGACTTATTAGATTTCTTTATAGTGAAGGGTATGTCAGGGCACTATCTTCAAATCGACCCATGCTGGGATAGCTCTTCCGACCATACTCCAGTACTCTTGACAATCAGTACAATGGTGATTAATTGTGAAGTACAAGATAGACTCTATAATAAATACACTGACTGGGAATCATTCCGTGATTTCATAGAAAACAACATCCAACTTAAAATGTCCCTTAAAACCCCAGAAGATATTGATAACGTCACAAAACATATAACTGTGCTCATACAAAAAGCATGTTGGAAAAACACTCCTGACATTAAAAATCTACCTAAAACCAATAACCAACCTGTACTCATAAAACAAAAAGTACTTCAGAAAAGAAGATTACGTCGAGTGTGGCACCAAAGTAGACTAAAGGAGGACAAAATTAGACTTGAGAAGGTTGCCTCGGAACTAAGGGAATCTCTACAAAAATGGCGTGAAACTACCCTAGAGACCAAATTGGAATCCCTCACAGCTACTGCATCTACAGGCTACTCTCTTTGGAAATTCACTAAAGGCTACAACAGACCACAAGAAGCAAAGCTTCCAATAAGAAAAAGTGACAACAGCTGGGCTAGAACGGCACAAGAAAAGTGTAACACATTTGCCCAACATCTGGCAGAAGTCTTCACTCCAAATGCACCAAAAAATCCCAATGGCTTTGAAGATACAATACAATTGACACTAGAGCAAGTATACCAGCTCTCTCCACCACCAAAGCCAACAACTGCGCGGGATATCTGGAGACTTATTAGAAATCTAAAAGATAAAAAAGCTCCTGGCTTTGATTTAATCACAAAAGAAATACTAAGAGAGTTGCCTAAGAAGGCTGTCATTCTTCTTACCACCCTATTTAATGGTATATTGAGGACTCAACACTACCCAGATCTATGGAAAATTTCTCAAATAACCATAATACATAAAATGGGTAAGCCAGCAAACGTAGTGACCTCCTATAGGCCAATTAGTCTACTGCCCACTATATCGAAACTTTTTGAAAAGGTCCTACTGAGAAGAATCCTTCCAATATTAACAGAAAACAACACAATACCTGACCATCAGTTCGGATTTAGACAGAAACACTCGACAGTCGAGCAAGCACACAGAGTATGCGATAAGATAAGGAAAACACTAGAAGACAAAGAGTACTGTTCATCTGCGTTTTTGGATATACAGCAGGCTTTTGACCGTGTCTGGCACAAGGGGCTCTTGTATAAAATTAGGAAAAACCTCCCACACAGCTATTTTCCCTTATTAAAGTCCTACCTAACAACACGGATCTTTCAAGTGAAAGAAGCAGATGCAACATCAACCTTCTATGAAATAAAAGCAGGTGTACCACAAGGGTCTGTCTTAGGCCCAGTCCTGTACACACTGTACACTGCAGATCTCCCCGAAGTATCAGGTGTTAGTACTGCTACATATGCTGACGATACTGCAATTTTGGCTAGCGACAGCGATCCTGGTAAAGCATCACTAGCCCTACAGCATGGCCTCGACCGAATAACAAATTGGCTACAAATGTGGCGAATTCAAGTCAGCGCCTCAAAGTCGGTCCACGCGACCTTTACATTGAGGAAAGGAAACTGCCCACCTGTTCAACTTGAGAACTCTATACTCCCACATAGCGAATGTGTAAAATATTTAGGTCTACATCTAGATCGGCGTTTAACATGGAAACATCACATAAAGACAAAAAGAGAGGAACTAAACCTGAGATACAGAAATCTGTACTGGCTGGTTGGACGAAACACCAAACTATCAACAGATAATAAGTTACTAATATATAAAACAATACTTAAGCCGGTATGGATGTACGGTATACAACTCTGGGGAAGTGCCTGTGACTCCAATATTTCTATATTACAAAGAATGCAAAACATTATCTTGCGCAATATAGCCAATGTACCATGGTGCGTCACAAATGTAGAAATCCATAAATACTTGCACATGAACACGGTGAGGGAGGAAATCCGAGATACCTCTCTAAAATACCGGGATCGCTTAGAAAACCACCCAAATAAACTAGCAACACAGCTGACCGGTCGCAGCTACAACAAAAGACTAAAAAGAAAGGACATTATCAAATTGAGTGATGTCCTTGGCTAGTTGGACTTGTAGGGGGAGAAACTCTCAGTGGAGGGTTCACCCACAAAGTTATATTTACTATCAACAAATTTTCTAATAGTTGAACTGATTGCAGATATATGAAACAAAAAAAAAAAAAAAAAAAAAATGTCACTCGTAGTATCACCGCGATAGTATCGCTGTGTGGAGACACGTTCATATAGTTGTTGTCATTCGTGGACGTGGCGCCTAAGTTATGCCGCGTTCCGGAATCAGGCGGTGTACGGGTGTATATCAAGTATTAAAGCGGGATGGCTTATATTGTTACTCGACTGATTCCCGACCATCATACACATGCTGAACAAACCCTTGACCTTGATATTCACTTATAAGTGTTGAATTAGAAACTACAAAGAAGGGAAAAGACCTCCAGCTCACATACTTACGTTTGTTCGTTTTGTGTAAAAGAATTATAGTCCTTCGTGAATGAGTATCGCTTATCAACCCCCTTTACGGTTCATTAACCATTAAATAACAGTGCAAGATGCACACTCAGTGTTCCGCGCTCTCGAACTAATTTAGATAGGAGGGCTAAATGTAATTCCGAAGAAATTATTAAGACGTAATTACATATTTTTAAACAGTGTAGATGATTCCATCAACTTCGGACAGATATTAAATGGTGGTTTGTCGGAAGACCAATTGTAGATTACACCCTTAATATTAGTATTTAGTGTACAACAAGACAGCAAAAGGTCTGTAACTAACTATGAAAATCCACTCACTTTTCTTCTGGAACATCCAGTCTTGACACGACCTAACGTAATCCCAATATTCCCAACCAACCACGTTTGAATTGACTTTCACGCATGGCTCGAAGACAACTGTTTTTTCGAAAACAGTTTGCACACAGGTCGAACACTCTTGAGCGTAATAAGTATTGAAAAAAGGCCATTTGAAAGACAGATCTCCGTGATCACTTGATCAGTCAGTATCAAATTCTGTATAGCTAGGAGTAAGAACAAACTGATTAATATTTATTTACTAGCTATGCATTTTGAATTAAATATCCTTTGTATGTTTTAATTTATAAAAAATTTCAGACAACAAATTTGTGATCAACATCTTAAATACTTTATTTAATTTAGACCCTGAGAAAGCTCTTATGAACATCAAAATACTACTATCGGTTCGGAAAATATACCAGTCATATAGAAGAGCCTGCAAGAAACTCGATCGGGTTTATAATTTTTATTTTATTTAACTATGCTGGTAGGTAATATTTACGTTTATTAATTATGATATAAGAAGGAGTAATTTGCAGACATCACTATTATTGAAGTAATGATCCACGATATAATATCTTTTGACAGTAAAAAACTTGATATGGTCCTTAAAGTTATTCTCCGGCAAATGGGTAATGTACTTTGGAATCTTATCGCAAAACTTAACACTATCACCTAAGAATGTTTTAAGTACCTTACTTTACAAACACACAATACCTATCACTCAAAATTCATTTGTAGCTATTAGACTACTAAGCAAAAGCCTTAGTCAAAGGCTTAATAATCAATCCAGTCCATTTTTTTAATATACAGCCCAGCCTTGCCGTGTCACCACGCACGTGGTGAAAGTTCATCCTACTGATTCGATTTTGCACGCTGTGTTTCGGGATCAGGCAGTGAATGTCCAGTTTCTATTTACGAAGCCATGACAGCGGCGACTGGTTATGGATTATTGATATTTCGGTGGACACCACTGTTTTAGGATTCAACTGTGCTTAGCATCAGCCATAGCTCTGCCAATTTGCAATGCTTCTTTAAAAAAGTACAATTTACTGGGAAGTAAAAAAAGGGAATTTCTTCGAATATTTCTCTCCACTTGGGGCTGTCCGACTGGTGGAATACTTCCACCCTACAAATGATCGCAGGCAAAAAACTAATGTTATTTTCCTGGGGTGAGTAGCGCTTACAGAGCTCTTTGGGGTAAGGTTGGTAACGCGCTGAGAACAAGGTTCGTATACTTATTTACCACCTTTATTGTATAAATAAGAACAATTTACGATCGTTTAGTTCCCTTCTGATGTATTCCGTGAAATTCAATCGATGATGTAAATAATTAAGTAGTGAATTACAAGTGAATTTCGAAAAATACTTTAAAATGTACCTACCTTCCACTAATTACTCCAATCACCTAATAAAACTTAGATGTTCATGGGTACATAAACTTACAACTAGCGTCACTTAAAGGGATTTCAAAAGCCACTAAAGTGAAATTCGGGCAGTTTTAGCAAATGAGGTCACTAAATACCTGTTGTTATCAACCTCGTTAACGTTTTATTCATCATATTCACCTTTACAGCCGTAAGATATCCACTATTGGACGATTACCCCAACAATCGCCACATCAAGAAGTCCTGTGTTACCCGCTTCCAGCATTTTCCCGCAATCTTTACCATGTCGTCTGCCCACCTTTTGATGAGTCTTCCTACGCTGCGCCTTCCAATTAGTACTGGGGCGTTCCTCATTTTTTAACGCTTTTTTACACTCAAGGAACAGTTGTTAGAAACGGATATTTAAAAAATGTTTTTTGTTTTAGTTCGAGAACAAACTGTCCTGAACGAACCTTAAATTTCAAATCAAAACAAAATATATAAAAATATTTGACGTTTAACCAAAAAACAGTTTTTATTCTTTCCTTCATTCTCGTTTTTTCTTTTACAACTAAATTTTTATTGTATAGCTTTAGTAATAAAATTCATTGTAGCTTATTCGTTACTTGTAACGGTTTACTGTTCATTCAATAATAGTCCTTATAGCAATTGCTATAGATCTGTTATATTAACAACGTTCCACTCTGACTACCAACATAACGTTTGACGCGCGTCTCGTTTGTTTTAAAACCTGTTATAGTTATATAGAGAAACAGTTTGTTCGTTTGTCATAGAAGAACTGGTTCTGAAAAACGTTTCTGAACGAAACACCCAGTACTACTTCCGATACGAGGTTACCATTCTCCTCTGAACGTATTATTACACGTGAAAATTCTGTGAATACAATAACATTTATTCTAGCAAAAAAAAAGGATTTCCGACTAAGATATGAACATAAAATAACTTTACACGCGCCGCTTAACAATTTATCCACATAAAAACACAGAAAATCGTCGGAATGGCTTTCTGGCAAGACAATTTATTTCATTTCTCAAAAATATCGAAGGCAATTGTCTTGAGAGAGCATTCGGGGTAACCAACTGCTTATCTAGAGTTGCCAGCGATTGGCTTCACTCCAAATATATTTGTACTAGATGACGTAAAAAAGGGCATTCTATTACCTCTATGTTGTTTTGAACATACGGGCTTGGCGAATATACAATTTTATTTAGTCGATAAAATAAGTTTACTAAGATAGCATTTTCGTGATCCCAAAATTATAGCTGCAGTTTCAGATCAAACTCTTCTTAAAAATTAAATATTTCCGATTTATAATCACAAAAACGATTTTCCGCATTACAACTATTCAATTTTATTGGATAATTGAACTAATTTAGCAAAATAGATTTTGTATTTATCTACTAGCTGTTCCCGCGGCGTCACTCACGTAGACTATAGAATGCCATCGATCGGGAACACGCGCGAATCTTGCTATCCCGCTCCCGGCTATTTTAAATACAAAAAAATATTATTGTGGCTGTTCCTTAAAATATAGACATAATATACTTTCGCTGATTTTTTTTGTAGGTCTTTTTAATGTCTATAATTATGTAGTATTATACATTAACTTAATATATCTCATATGGTTTACTCAGCATAAACCATATATGCTCCAGAATTGATTCACCATAGGCAGTTTTTATTTGCTCGGTTCCTCAATTCTTTTTCTAAAATAAAAGTAGCCCAAGTTTCTTCTTATAATATTAACTATCTATCAGTGAAAGACCAGTTAAAATCAGTTCAACCGTTCCAAAACAACAACGTTCAACAGACAGACAAAAACTTTAAAAATTGGGGTTTTGTTATAGTTGTCGTATATACTTTATCTGCATTCAGTAAAAAGCTATTATTTTTTCATTACAAACAGAAACTTCAATTTTATTAATTATATATATAGATGACTGTAACATTGATATAATATCAACCTGAGAATTATATATCCACTAGCTGAACTGTGTGAATATTTCACACAATCTAACTAACAGACCCAACAGCTGTCATGTTAGTTACATAAACTGTTAATAAATGATACTTTGAATGTTTTTTTCAATTCATCATAAACAGATGACATTCGTAATGAAAAAAAAAAATTATTTATTTTTTAACGAAAACATTAATTTAATACTATTTTTTAATGTTATGTTTGGTCAATAGCGGTAAAAATAAGTTTTATAATTTTTGAATCATTGAGTTTATGAATATTATAGGGAGACGGGGAATTCTTAGGAAAAAACACGTTTGAGAAATAATTTACCTTTATGATACATTCAGCACTAAATTTATATAAAAAATCATAAATATTCCGTTTGAAAATTCTCATAAGTTATTATTATACATATAATTATATGTGTTTTTGTTTCAGAACATAACCTCATTTATGTCAATGGAACGAGTTATTTTTCTTACCCATTGATGTTTGATGAAGTAAGCACCAGTGTGTTACGTTTTATGAAAATTTCATAGAAACATTTTCGCAATGCAAAAATATTTTTCATTCTTAATCGCTTCGTACCTTATACAAAACGGAATAAAATATTTTCAAGTTACACAACACATGAGTTAAAAGTTACTCGTACACTATTCGGTGGGACTTCCAAAGTCGATCAGTCATTGGGAAGTTTCCATGGAGAAAGTTGTCTATCCGTCTCACAAAGTGACGTATGAATGAATAAAATATTTGGAACTTTCTTTGGCTTTTCCGAACTGATGGTATTATCATTAGTGCTTTGAAGGTTTTCCTTATGGATCAATCAACGTTTAGAATATATAAGGAGAGGTATTTACAAGCTCTGCTTTTATAATTTAGCTGCAGTGGTATAATTTAATAGCCATGATTATTATGACAAGCGATCGCCCTAAACTCGACATTCAACCTGCGACTTTTTGATTATAGACTATTTTCTGTTTGACATTTCTTTGAGGGGTCTAAGTTCAAAGGAACTTTTCATTTTAGGTCTCGTAGTATAAAATTATTTTATTTAATAAATTAGTAACAGATATTATAGATAAATTTTAGCTTTCTGCACTCCTGTTTAGGACTGGATCGCGACCCACCTTAGTTCCGTGAACAGTCAATGTACCTATATTTATTAGTCAAGCAATAAACCCATCATGTGACTCTTTTTTGGATAGTAGTGTTTCGGGGTTAGCCCTGTGTATTCAGCTGCGGAGAGGATAGCAAGCGGGTATGACAATGACTACCCCAAGCTCGATGAAGCTGTAGAAGCCGGCTAACAGTATAATCAGTTAGAAAAAAAAACAAATGCGAGCCGCGCGGCGATGCATTGCCGATTTCTCGGTGGTCACCTTTGTTTTTGAATTGAACAGTGCTTACCACGTGCTTACCGTCAGACGCAGTGTCGTCATATTGCCGTGCTATAGTAGAAAAAAACTACACAACATGAAGTAAAATTTACAAAATATTTATTAAATAAAATAATGAAAGTTTATAAAAATTAAAAAACTACACGAAAAATTATGTTAAAGTAAAAATTTATAATCCTACTATAAAGTACTTTACAACATAAGCAGTTTAAACAAGACAATAAAAAAAAGATAACCAACTTCAATGTTTTTGAAGAGTTTGTCTTCGAAGTTGAAGGCCCAGTGCAATGAAATTAAAATCGCCTTGAGGTATCCTCTATTCGACAAAAAAAGAATCATCCAAATCGGTTCATAAATAATGATACCGTACAAACACAAGGAATTTTTGTACAAAATAGAAAACCTAGTTTAATGTTTTTGAGAAGTGTATCTTCGGAGTTGAAGGTCCAATGCCAATGATATTTAAATGAGACCATCCAACGAAAACAGAACCATCCATATTGGATCATAAATAAAGGAGTTATGGGTGAACATCCATAAAAAAAATCGGATTGATAACCTCCTTTTTTTATTGAAATCGGTTAAAAAAATATATTTTCAAATAATTTATTTCAATTCGATACGGGTCGATTAGCGCTGTTGCTATAGACGATCCTAATATTAGGTCCTTATATATGAAATTGGCGTTTTGTACGGGAGGAATATAAAGTCAATTTTTTTATTGAAAAATATATTTAATTAATCAAAATATGCACCGTTATTATCTATGCATTTTTGCCATCTCATAGGTAGTTCATTGATCCCTTTACTTAAAAAAAACCATGGGGGCGAGAATCAATAAACTCTTTGAAGGCGTTTTGGACTGCCGCATCGGAGATGAATTTTTTCCAATTTCGGAAGAAATGGTAATCTGTAGAAGCAAGGTCCGGGGAGTACGGTGGATGTCGCAGACATTCCAACTGTAGCTCATCTAACTTAGTGGTTGTTTGTTGTGCAGTGTGTGTTCTTGCGTTGTCGTGCAGCAGCAGTGGCCTAGAGCGACTGACCAATCTCGGTTGTTTAGCAGCTAGTTCTTCCTTCACGGTTTGCAGTTGCTGACAATAGATATCAGCCGTAATCGTTTGGCCAGATTTTAGAAAGCTGTAGTGAACGACACCGGCGCTAATTCACCAAACACTCACTAGTTACTTTTTCTGAGTCAATTTTCGTTTAGTGCAGGATTTGGCTGGGTCTCCAGGGTTCAGCCATTGCGACGAGCGCTTCCGATTATCGTACAGTATCTACTCTTAATCACAAGTAATGATTCGAATTAAAATCCCTTCGTTATTGTGTCGGTTGAGCAAAGTAACACAGCAGTCGACGCGTGTTTGCAAGTTCGATTCACTCAATTCATGAGGTACCCATCGTTAAAGATTTTTTACTTTCCCGATTTGCTTCAAGTGGATTAATACAGTTTTATCACTTACTCCGAAGCCTGCAGCTATCTCTGAAGTGCTTTGTGATGGTTCCGCTTCCACAATAGCCTTTAGTTCTTCATTTTCCACTTTGGTCTCCGGTTGTCCATGGGGCTGGTTCTGATGGTCGAAATTTCCATAACGAAAACCTTGAAACCAAAAACGTACCGTGCTTTCTTTTGCGATACCAGCGCCGTACATATAATTAATCCTTCGAGCTGTTTATGCAGCACTGGTACCACGGTAGATCCCGTATTCGTAAATATACCGGATATTCAAACTCACATGTACCAGCTATATGAATTTATAAATTTGAATTTTGAATTCTTAACCAAACGTACGAGAAAACGCTAATTTCATATGTAAGGACCATAATTCTCACCTACAATTATGGTAAATTATATACAATTATCAAGTGAGTGCAATATTGTGTAAGTGAAGAATATAACAATCTCAGCACATCATGGATTGGTTAGAGACAATATATATTAAATGTATGTTAGAGACAAATGTTCACTAAAAGACACTTATGTGATCATAATTATGTTGGCTTGCAAAAGCTTCAGTAAATTAAAACATGGTGCACCCAACTTCACCGAAGCATTAAGATATGTATATCGAAATTTAATAGCATACTCTCATAGCATAACGATTATTTAGTGATTGGAGAATAAGAAATTATTTCCACCATATTACGTTGGCACCTGTATTCTATTGAAAATAACTCAATGTTTTCCTTCGCCGACAGACACGTGTTAAAACATCCCATTGTTCAATAATGTTTATTTAAGTGACTCTTTGAAGGAAAAACAAAGGTTATAGAATACTTCAACTTAAAAAGATAACTATTGAAGCTCAAAATAGAGACAAAAACAATTTTATTATTTGCATTGAAACTGGTTATTTTGAAGTCATTTGTTACAACGGTAAAGATTTTTATTTCCTTGTAGAATTCTGGTTAATATACCAGCTGAAGTAAAAAATCTTAATGAAACCATAGCTTAGTGGCAGGACATTTTCTTAGCGTATGATTTTAACCATTGTCAAATAAATAAATGACATAATTAATAAGATTAGCGATCGCCCTAAGGTCGAAATTCGACCAGTTACTTTTTAATCATAGATTTTTTTTCTGTTTGACATTTGCAGTAACCTAAACAATGAGTATTATCTACATCACGTGAATTCACTTTTCGTTGAGTGACAATGTCAATATTTTGGAGGTCTAAGTTCAATGGCATTGGTCGGGTTAGGATTCGCAGTATTAATTTATTTTATTTAATATATTAGTAACAGATATTATAGATAAATTTTAACTTTCTGCACTCCTTCTCCATATAAACTTTAACCATGCCAAATCTCAGTCTTCCGTGCAAGCAATACGCTAAAAAAGGTACCGAAAGCTTTTGCTTCACGTATTTATATATAGATTTGTTCCTAAAATAGCACTAAAATGACACATATGTCACAAGAATATAATCAGCAAACAATATCAAAAAGCTTACCAAAAACAACTTCAGTGTTATTAGTATCTGGTGCTCGCCGTTTCTTAGGTATCACAAGTCAAACCTAACCTAACCCAGCTACAGCTTCCGTGAATTGATTATTTTGCTCAGGGATTTCATCACATTTCCATTTTTATCATCTTCCTTAGAGACCGTTTTTTTGTAAATATGATCATAAAAATATTTGTTAGGAATAGATATTATAATTATTAGGGTATATTGGTGAGCCAATAGCCAGCTATAGGAGGCATTTGCCAAGAGGCATAATGAATTAGTTAATCCTCTAACATTATAAAAATTATAATTCAAAATAGAAAGGCTATAAAAATATAAATAAATATATATTGGTATAAATAAAATAAGTAAATATATACGAATATAAACTTTGATGACAGAAAATACTATTGCCATTTTTTAGTACCCGCATGTCTAGCTACTACCCTCAACTTGAAAATTGCCAAGTATCTATAGGTGTGTTGTGGTAGCTGCACTTGAGAGCCAGTCCTCCTACTATGCTTTGGTTACATTGTTACTTAACATCAGGTGAGATTTATTTAGTGGCAAAAGAATTGATTTATACTAATATTATAAAGCTGAAGAGTTTGTTTGGTTGGTTGAACACGCTATTCTCAGGAAGTACTGGTTGTAATGGAAAAAATATTTTATTGTTTTATAGCCCATTTATCGAGCGAGGATATAGGCTATATAACATCACGCTACGACTAACAGGAGCGGAGCATCAATGAAAAATGTTGCAAAAACGGGGAAAATTAATTCCTTTTTAAAATGGTTAAAGTTACGCAACAATGACGTGTAACGGAATTTGTTTCTCTTAAAAAGTTTTAAAAAAAGTCTGGGATAGCATATGGCTATATTTTAAGGTTGACACAATATAACCTTTTTGTGGTAATAAAATTTGTTCTAAAATAATGCATTATTTGCGAAGGTTTTATTATAAACATGGTATTAATTCTTATCAAAATAAATACATTATTCATCACAAGTATGTATTTAATTTTGGACAAAATTACCATTACTTAACAGAAAGTTATTACACGAAGTTGCGGGCGGTTGCTAATTGAAAATAAAGTCATAAATGCGCCAAAAGATAATTGAAATAAAAGTGTTATTGAAATTTTCTAACATTCAAATATCTTTGACGTCATAACACTGAACCCGAACCAGCAGAAAGTTTCATGCAAAATCTACCGAAGACCAGATGAATATATTCAGTTACGCTCCGTTTGTCGGCTCCTAATAAAACTTTCTCGCGTAAATCCTACGCTCCATTGAACGGAACATACTATCATCCCTAGATAGAAATGTTTTCGTACACGCAAATAGTATGTCAAGTGACGTAATGCTTAGATGGCTTAAGGGACCGAAATGCGGGATATACACTCTTCGGGAGAGTTGGAATTTGTGTACATTGTTAAAAAGATATGTATCTAATCTCATTGTTTGTACAATACTACAGTAGTCTAACATAGAATATAATTCCTGCCGTGTTTTAAAAGTTTTGAATTGTTATTAGTATTTAAATTGTATAGATATTAGGGTTTTGGTGAAATCTTGATCTGTTATCTGTTATTTTAATTCAAAAGCTATATTATTTAACCCTATAAAATATAACTAAGCCGCGGAAAACGCACCCTTGTAACGGTAACGGTGTAGTAACGGTAGGCCGTTGCTCTCACTTCCCGTACTTGCCACATTTTCCACTTTCCATTATTTTAATCATAAAAAACAAATAAGCAATAAAATAAATCAACATGTACACAAGAAAACCATTATGTCCATATCATGGTTAATTCGATTAATCAAAATGAAAATTATAAATCCGTTAATATATTCCAGCTTAATCGAATTTCAGTAATGAATTTAAAGGGATAATAATACACCCATTAGAGCTGTAACATATAAAACACAATACCCATTTTGAATAACAATAAAAATATTTCCGACTTGCACTTTGTTATGGGATTAAATTCAGGAAAAATTACCCAATTTCGCTATACCGCGAGATTCGTAGCTTCGTTGGGTTATACGTCATTTTTATGTGCGGTTTTGGTAGCTGTAACCAAATATTTGTATTGTCTGTGGACGAGTAACGCACATTTACCGGATTTATGACCCACCTTTTTCTATTAAGGCCTCGTATAAATCGTTTGTATCAAAGATTTTTTTCCTTGTTACATAAAATATTAGCCCTTTTTTGTTTCCATTTTTAGCTTTTTTGATATTGTCTTCGATTTTATTACAAGTATACAAAGAAACCATATTTGAAAAGAGTTCTTTAGTTCAATTACCTATTAGTTTAGCATTTTCTAAAAAAGTAGATTTATGAATGTCACGAAATATATATTATTATTATTATTGATCGTTTTTGTTTGTAATTAATTTATAAAGCTTTAAAAATGGTGCGTTTTAAACATTTTTTTTTTTTTATTTAGACAGCGCTAAGACAAATATTAAATATAAAACCGTCCAAAATGAAAATGATTGTAAGAAACAAATAAAAAATAACAATGCCTTAGACCTTTTCATCTTTGAAAGATCATTTAAGTAGCATCGTGGCCGAAGACCGAAACGGAAGAGGATTCCTCGACCTCATTTATGACAAATGTATGCACTCCCGGATGCACGGGGTTTTGAAGCCCTCTCGTGACGCCTCATGCGTTTTTATTTTAATAGTTGAAACCGGGCATCGCGTTGTCATTCTTTGATTGATCTTCATAAATCAAGCTTCAAATGCAACCATATCATGTTAATCACAATCTTTAAAACGGAGCATGAGCCGCTCAACAGACCACTTTACATCTGAAACCTCTCCAAGTGACATTTACCTTAGCAAATGAGTCTGCTCCATTCAATGCCACGATTGCTCAATTTACAGCGATTACCAACTCCGCGTCAAACGACATGAGTTCAAATCCCTGCAATGATCCTGAGATTTCGGTGAAAGAAAACATCGTGATAAAACAATAGCATAGAGTTAGGGTTTTTCTAATGCCCGCCTGGCTAGCTACTATCCTCAAGTTGAAAAGCATTGTCATCAATAACCAAAAGTTGTGTTCCGGTAGCTACACATGAAAGCCAGCCTTCCACTAGGCTTAGTATGCTACCACCAACTTGGGTCGTATCGTCACTTTAGACCAGGGAGATAGTGACCTAAGTCTATAAAAAAAAAAAAAGTTTTAATTTGTAAAATGATTTTTCAAAACAAGCTTAAATCAAACAGGCTATCATAATTAAATGCGCACCCTAAATTTTGTATCTGTGCTGATGGTCGTCGAAAAATTTCTTAGTCAATAGCCAAGACTAGGTGCTGGCTATGGTGCATTTTAAAACGAGCAATCAAAATTAAATGTGTCTAATTTCGTGTCATTTTGTGTCTAAGCTGTAGACCGTTAAAAAGTTTTTATCACCTGGAGCCAATCCTAGATGTTTATTCAGGTTCATAAAAATGCATTCGAAACTGAACGAACATGTAAAAATTCAACTCCGTAGGACAAGAGGAAGTGGTTCTAATTCAGCTTGCAAGATTTGACCAAAATAAACTAACTAACAAACAAACAGTGTAAGTTAATTAAAAGCTTGTAATAAAAACCAGACAGATGTAAAATGAAAAATCTTATCTATTAAAAATTACAATTGGAGCTAACTGATATTGTATATGTGGTAACTATATAAGCGATTTTTTAAAGCATTTAATTTATTTAACACCTTTTTATTACTAAGCTACTAGTTGATTTAGTAAAACTCTAGTAATTCTTAGCCCGCACAAGACCTACAAAATGAAGTAACTTTAGTGAGCTTAACACTTTTACGCTGAGTATACATATTAAGAAAAATAGTTTCGCTTCGTATTAGCGTAAGCCTGCAATAGGATTAGTAAAAATCCAGAGAAACTTGAAAACCAGTTTATACAAAGACCCTGAGATTATGTTCGTTTGAAAAATTTAAATATTAATTGTAGTAAGTACATAAAAACTTATAATTACAAGTTTCACGTTCACTCTGTAAAAAAACCTTCTCATTGTTCAGTTCATTGATGGATTACGTACAGATTAAAACGTTTATAATCGAACCAAAAATCTTATAGAAGAAGAAGTTAAATTCGAGCAATGTAAGATTAAAATGTAACGAATGTAAGTATAATGCTTTTTTTATATTTTAATTAAATTATTCCTCGAAATTTAAACCGGGTGTACAAGGTATTTCCTTGGAATATTAATTATTATTTTCTCGAGCTGGTAAAACGGGCAAGGGAATGTTTACGACATTTCCCAAGAACAACATAAAATAAATATTACACGTAACCTTTTAATTGAAAAGTTAAAGGTAACAACCCTTGGAATACTCGAAATTTATGTCATAAAAGAGGTTAATAATTGTAAGCATTTATTAAATACGTATTTATAGTACCTATTCGTTAAAAAAAATTTTTTATTATTATCAAGTGAATAAATAAAATAAAAGGGAAGTACTTATTTATTGACGGACAATAACTATATCTAACATTCTTAAGCCTAACTTGAATCTAGCTAGATAAAAACTAATAATATCTTAAAACTACAATATTATATACATTATGACGAAATTAAAACAATATTCCTATAAAAGTTCTACTTTTTCAATATGCAATATTTGCCAAAGGAGACCAGGCCTGTAAATAGCGTTAACTAGTAAAGCTAAAATCTAATTTTGGATTAGTGATCCAAGATCCTGCAGTGTGCACGACAAGCATAATTATCTCCCCGATATATGCCAATGAACATACCTACACAATAATTTTATTTAGACTAGATACAACAAATTCACAATGTATTATTATGTCTTATCTGCTAAGGTCCATGTCTTTATTTTCTTCTCTTAAAATCATGGGAGCTTAAACTATATAATTTTATACTATTAACTCCATCTAGTTACGCGAATAAACAACACTACATATACACTTCTGTTTACGGTAGAGGTCTACCTATGCAGGAGTGCCAAATTTAAACGGAGATTTTTTTCCGAAATAGATATAACGTATTAGGTTTAGGCTACTTTTAATTTAGAAAAAAATTTGGGCTTCACGCAAATCAAAATCAATTCGGAAAACGACGTTTTTGGGGTGCTTAAATGCTACTACTGGGTGTTACTGAGACGCTGTATTATATAACCATAAGAGATATTTTAAATTAATGTAGGATATAACTGTAGATCTTACAAAGATTTACAAAAAAGTCAGCGAGAGCATATGTCTATGCTCTAAGAACAATCCATAATAAGCATTTTTGCCTTTAAACTAACCTGGAAATTCGCGCGTGTGCCCGATCGACAGCATTGTGTAGACCACGCGAGCGCAGCCGCGGCTAAATCCAGTGAATAAATATAGCAAAACAGTAACTGATGTGTTTTGCAGGAACAAGCAGATCTCAGTCTGAACCGTTGATACCAGTGCACCACTGGTATTCTCACATGACTCCCTAAACCGAAGTTACAGACACCGATAAAAATAAATACACAGTTAAAGAAAAACAATTATATACAATATGTATTAAAAACCCCGTCGGATCCGTGAAGGTGTTATTAGGTATCGTGAATATATTCTGTTTATGTTATCTATCTCAGATTATAAGAAAAAAACCCCTAATAAAATGTTAAAAAAATAGATAAATGAGGAGACTTACATGGCAATACAGGCGGTGCGGCGTAGGGTACCGCCATACGATCAAACGTACCGCTGCGCCGCGCCGCGCCGGGGCTGGCGACGGTGTTATCACGTTTTAAAAATTTGCTAAATTTTAGGGAAACTAAAACTAAATATGTTAATTTGAAATCGCAATAACATTTTTATTTTCATAATAAATAATTTTTATTTTTTTTGGTAATGTCATTGGGGTACCTATATAATATACCCTTTTCGGATTCGACGGAGTTTTTATACATATTGTATAATAGTTGCACTTTTTATCAAAATATTAAATAAATACTAAACGGTACAAGAAACTGCAATACAGTAGCTATTTACATATGAAAAACAGTAAGGAAAAACTATATGTCGGCTGAATGCATTCATCGCTCGCACCAAAGTTCGGTGAAGCTGTAGAGACTTTAGTCAGTGCGAAAAAAAAATATAGAAAAACAAATATTAAAGCCGTATGTTTGATAAATACAATCTTATATGTTTAGTTTTGTAATCAAAAAGCCGCATACAAAATTGACCCTTAATTTTTTTTCTGCATAAGAAATTATCCTGATTTCTTGGAGTGCAGTAATTAACAATGATATTATTAACAAACTATACTCCGAAACAAATTCCGAAATATTAATTAGGAGCGAGTCAACTTCTAAAACAGAATCTAACAATTTGTTAATAATGTAAGAATCATACGAAGTTATAATTGCCTAACTTTGATAACTTGCTTGGGCGGCGAGGCATTACCTAATAATAGAGGTTTCGTTCACAGTTATATACCTAATTCTGAACAAGCAATTACAATTTTAAATTAAATAATTTCCATATTCATAGAAAAAGTTTACCTAAACATCAGTTCTACTGGAAGCAACATAGATTATTTTTTAAACGTTTATAGGTTTAGCGTTATGGCCATCATTTCATTTGATGTTAAGTAACCATGTAACCCAAGATGGTGGCACGCTAAGCCTAGAGGGGAAACTGGCTCTCAACAGCTGGAACACACTTATTACCAGACTGATTAACAACTTGAGGATGGTAGCTAGCCAGGCGGACGGTACAATATACCCTATCACTATGGTTTCATCACAACTACCACTACCTAACCTATTTACGCTATAACCGAACCATCATTGTTTTATGGGATTGCCATTGCATGCAATTTGCTTCCGGAACACTTTATAGCCAGATCGTCTAGGCTTAAAGTGTTACCATATTATTATTCCATATCACCGGTTCACTTCAAGTGATAATTAACCTATAATGTATAAGGCACGGGTGACAAAGTGTGACCACGGCGCTTAGGGGTGCCTAGCCTTGGAGAGCAGCCAGGACTTAATTTTCAACCTATTTCGTGTAAGGAAAGCATATATCATTCAATAAATGATAGACTATAAGAATGATCAATAATATGATTAAAAATAATATTAAGAAATGAAAATATTTACTGAGTAACCAACGCGTGCGGCTCCGCGCGGCACCACTTGTTATAATGATATACTTCTCCTATATATCTCTAGAATGTAATAAATATGTCAGACTTGTTCAATGCAAAGGTCTAATACCTTATAGAAATTCAGGTTTGGTGTGGTCGTTTATTTTTACCACCGGTACTGGTCTAGACTGGACTAGTTGCTCGGGGAATGAACTGTACGGTCCATTTCGAATGATACATTCCTGTAGGAATAACACTAGGTTCTATTTAAAAATAAGTATAAATCGTCGTCTTACTACAATTTAGATATTATATTTAAGTTTAAAATTGACTTATACGGTTTTTAAGGTAAAAGCCGAGTTATATAGCAAGGATACACAAAAACTTTTATATTTAAAACTAGCTGACCCGCGCAACTTCGTCTGCGTCATATAAGAGAGAGAGAGAGAAAGAGTTAGAGAGTGGTTCGTAGGTACCGTATTATAGGTACGGCCCGCCTCCCATATTATTCTGCTTAATAAAAATGTGCTCGCGATACTTCATTTTTTTGCTGCCGAGTTATTTTAAAACTGTTATATCTACTAAGAAATTCATTTAAATCAATTACTATAACAGGCAATTTTGTTCAAAGTTAAATACTTGTGATGAATAACTTTTTTTTTCTTTATGGATTAATACCATGTATATAAAAACACATTCGCAAATAATTCATTATTTTAGAACAAATTTTATTACGATAAAAAAGGTTATATGGAGTAAACCTTAAAAGATAACCATATGCTTGTCTAGCACTTTTTTACAAATTTTTAAGAGAAACAATTTCGTCACACATGATGCTTGCGTAGCTTCAACCATTCACGCAGCGCACGCAGCGGAAGCTCTCAAAAGAAATAAATTTCCCCTGTTTTTGCAACATTTTTTATTGATGCTCCGCTCCTTTTGATTGTAGCATAATGTCATATAGCCTATATACAGCCTTCCTCGATAAATGGGCTGTCCAACAGTAAAACATTTTTTCCATTAGAACTTGTAGTTCCTGAGATTAGCGTGTTCAACCAAACAAACAAACTCTTCGGCTTTTTAATATTAGTATAGATTTAAAAAACCATCTCAAAACAGGCAAATAGGAAGTAACACAAATTTTCGAAATTGGTATGATTTTCATCTTAGAGTACTGAAGAGTTAATAACATTATACTTACCATATTGTGGTGAAGCAAAAACTATAACTAAAACAGGAAATAACGCATTAAACATAGTGGACACTAAATAAAAACGATAAATAAATTTGTGTGTATTTATTTACGCATAGTAAGATGTATATTCTTTGGCATAACAAAAAAAAATCGAAAAATCATCCATGATAATAATGTAAATTCATTTTGCTGAGTATTCTTTTGCTATTTCGTTTTCATTTTCATTTTTGTAAATTTACAAATTTTAAAATTAACTAACATTATTTATTATCATTGACGTCAATCTTTACCATGTCGCACTTCAGTCAAATGATGTTTTCATTATACATTCGAAATGAGTAACCGCCGTCTGTTTTGAAATCGGTTTAAAAATAAAAAAACAAAAGAAAACTTATTATTTTCATTTATATTTTAATTATTAACAATTTTTCTGTTAATTTCGCCAAAAACTTTCAACTAAACTTATCAATGGTATTTCAAGTTAACTTATCTATATTATTTAATACATGTAATATTTTTCCGAAATTTCTTGATAGACATACTTATATGAAGGAAATTGTGTCGAATACAGCATAACAATTTTTTTATCTGTATGTTCAAATTTAACTCAAAAATGGCTTGACTAATTCTCATGAAACTTTCTACACGAGAAGCTTATGTGATCGTTGGTCAATTGATAGGCTATAAGAAATATCAATAATAATTTAAAAAAATTTCGTTTATTCTTAACCGATTTTGGTAAAATATATTTTAATAAATCTTTAGTTCTGTCTATACATTTAATATTTTCCTAACAATTCCTGATAGGCGTACTATATGAACGATACTCATGATGGATATGCCATTAAATATTTTTTGGTCGTAATCGTTTTTTGATTAAATTTTGTACTCAAGAAGTATAAGTAATTACTTAATTGATGGGCTATAAGAATTGTCAATATTACTTCTAGAAATCGTAAATTAAAAAAAAAATCGTTTTTATAAATTCTCAACTGATTCTGATAGAATTTTGTAGACGGGAAGCATACATATAATATGGGAGGCAATAAGAAGAAACTTTAATAATACATTAGAAGGCGTATGCAGTATGAAGGCGCATTTCGATGTTGATTGTACACGGAAAATACACGCCATTCCTCAATTAATACGGCAACATAAGAATTTTCAACAATATGCTTAAAAATAAAAATACGCGATGAAAATAACTACTGTGTAACTATAAACGCGTGCGGAGCCGCGGGCACACCGCTACTAAGATATTTTTAGGGAAATCGTGACTGATCTGTCAACACATGACTCAAACTAATGATTGGATTGGGGTTAAATTTGGCACACAGATTATTATTATGACGTTGACATCCACTGAAAATGGATTGTTGAAATTTCAACTCCTAAAAGGGGTGTAACGCGGATTCAAAATATGTATGAAGAAATCATTATTTACTAACGCGGGTGAAACCGTGGGAAACAGTGATTTCATTATAAAAAACACAATAAATACGTGATTTTTTCGACTTTAAAAATCCAAACAATTAATAGAGGGATAGTTGAATTTAATAAATATAATTTTATATTATTTTAATCTGTTACTATGAATTCATTGTATTGACTTGTGCCGAAACACAAAGTCATAAAACCATAAATCCATCAAACTATGGAACGGGATTACGGTTATTTTCAAAACCACTTTTAAAGCTTAAAGTAGCCGATTTAAATAATTCTTTGTCGCACTTAAAACAATAATTAATGTCTTTTGTATAATTCCGAGTATTCCACTTTTGTATTTTACCGCTTCGGTAATAAAATTCAATTTCGAGAATATTATAATTGTTATTTTTTATAATACCATTGACAATGGACATGACGACGTTTTATTTTCTCTTTAAAGGTAGAGTAGAGGATCAGGTTCCATTCAGTCAGCGTTCGACTATCGATTGGGAAGGTTGTGTTGTGAATATTGTTTGTTGTGTTGCCTTGGATCTTTGGATATCAGGTAAAGATTTTTTCTCTCTTTTTAGTATTATTTACAAAAGGGATCGCATCTGCCTCCCGATATCCCTTTTTTGAAAGTTATTTAAACAGGTGCTTATGTTAATAATATAAAACTTTGGTGGCTTACAATTGCAGTAGAATGCTAGTTATGTAAATTCTTACCAAAAATTCATATTACGGTAGTATACTCCATTAATTTCTACTATTATAGGGTAGTAGGTAGTATAGGGTTTGGATAAAGTAGTAATGGTTCTAGATTACTGATGACTCCAGAGGTCGCAGGTTCGACATTAGCTCAGGGTCAGTTCTAGCTCATCTCAATCTAATAGTAACAAATTGTAAGTTGTAGTTGCCACAGTATGGGGATAATTTTATTTTAGAATCAATGGTTTACTCATATTATCTGGCATTGCTTTTCATATAAGTGTTTTTTTATTCTTAAATAATAATTACTTATTACATTTAGTAGGTACATATCTAGTACTATTTATTAATAAATATATTCTACGATTTTCTTAGTAGTAGGATTTATGATAGGTTTGTTGATTCTAATTTTTTTAAGTTATTTTTTTATAATAATTCTTACATAAAGGAATTGTTTCTGGAACATAACAAATTATAGGAGCAAAGTAAGCCCTGGTTTTAGTGTGGAATTTATCATGTTTGTGGTTGGATTTCGTAACTCGCTTAGCCTCTTACCCCCGCGACACACGGGACGATAAAATGTGGTTTGGTGACTATTCAAAACGCTATATATTTCTAAAAACCGATACTTTTATTTTTATATTTCTTATACTAACACTATCGGTAAGGAAGGCACACGTTTTGGTTAACTGTACCTATTAATAAATATAATATCATGAAGCTCAAAAGATTGTTTGTTTGTTTGAACGCGCTAAACACTGGAATTACTAGTCATATTTAAAAACTTATTTTTGCATTAGATAGCCCATTTATTGTGATATGTTAGATTATATCTTCACGCTACGATTCTAGGGTACGTGAAGTGAGAATAATGATTGGCTATACCAATGACGTTTTATAAATAGACGCGTAATACTCTCACTAAAACAAATTTGAACACTGTACAAATTTTGTCATCAGCATGTTGAAACAAAAGAGATAGGAAATCCCAGCGTAAGGCGGAAACTCTGTTATCAAAAAAGGACAAAAGTTTTTTCTCGCGTCAATTAAAGAGAGTTAAAGGGAGCGTTAAAGAGCGTCAATGCGGCGACGCGATTTTAAGTTGGTACAATAAATTTATTAATGGTGAAATAAATAATAAATTCACAATAAAATTATTGATGTCAATTTGACTTGAACTCTAAAGCGTGCAGTCGTAAGTAACATCGCTGAAATTTCGCACGTAGAAAAATTTAAGAGTGATAGATTTATCTGCATAGTTTCCTTAGCACAAGCGCAAGGCGTGTCGTTTAGAGGATCGTGGAAAGACGTCAAGAACAAGTTATTTATACATTAACCCTTGAACCTCGGCGATGCATTCGTTATCAAGAGCGCCGGCCGCTGCCGGCCGTGATGTTTGTGAAAAAACATTAGAGGTCGCCGATACGGCTATTAAACTTATAGTGATATAGCGAGTTGTAGTTAGTCAATCCATCGATAATAGTATTAATTATCCTGATATATTTTTATTTTAATATTATTAACAATATTCCATAAAGTACATTACAATTATTTTATATTCACTGGGTTTGCGTATCTGAATTATATTTATTTCGATATTAAAATAAACAGCGTATAATATTGTCACTTTTGATGATGTCTTTTAAATAACTATAAAAATCTCGTTAGGAATTCTAAAAATGCACAATGTTGGCCCCATGATAGACTCGTATTGACAAAAATTCAAATCTTTTTAAGTTATAGAAATACGTTCATTGCGTAATTCTCAAATTATCTAAATAAATCTATTTTTATCAAAAATAAATAAGTTAATAGTTTAAATACTTAATTACTTAACTACAATTCAAGTTATTTAAGTAGGTAGTTAATTTTCACGTTCTTTTTAAATTAAATCAATTAGTATTCTCAAGTATAGCAATTTCAAGTAATAGTAAAGATAATACAACAGTTTCTAAAAAATACTAAAATATATAATATTTAATATAATATAAAGTTGTGTTTATTCATATTGAATTATCTACAGAATTATTTCAATTCAAAGGGTAAATGGCAAAGAAAAATAAATTCTTAAAATTGTTTTTAAAAATACCTCATCCCTCAAATGCAATGACAAATGATCAATATATATAAAAAATAGTAGCTGGTTTTGTTTAAAGGTCACCGAATGGGAAACAATGAATGTTATTGTACACGATGGGTGACCGAGTGCAGTCTGTATAAACAATCGTCCGGAATTCGAATAATGAGATCAGCTTTGTCAGTGTACACGTGCTTTATTCAGTTCTTTCTCGAATATTCTGGAATTTACTGGAAATGTTTAACTTAAGATTTTAAAACGTATACGCTTATTGGATACTGGCTTCGAAACACGTGAAGAGAAATCCTTTTTATTCCGAGCCTTTACGAGAACAAAGCCCATTTTATTAACATGAATGTACTTAGGACAAATATATTACTAACTGTGCCCTACGGTGTAACCTATGTTAAATATATTTGACCAATTCTTCGTCGTGCCGTTGCCTATGTACCCAGTTGCTTACAGATTTCCAGCTTGATTTTCACTCCTTAGAATTATAGCGTGAAGTCATATAACCTATAACCATCCTCATTAAATGGGTTATATAATTAAGAGAATCTTTCAAATATGACTGGTATTCCCAGAAAGAAAAAGGTACAATCAAGCAATCTCATATAATGCAATACTTAATATACTTCCTAATAACTTTTTCACGTTCCCTAAATGACAAGTCTTGAAAAAATATATATTATATAAGTAACTATAAAAAATAACATTTAAATATTGTATTGCATACTTATATAGATACTTGTAAATAAGTTTTAGGTACCGATGTAATGAAATCTTTTAATAATGCTAGAGTAACGGCATTAATAAAGCAATCATTAAAAAAAGGTGAAAGTCTGTATTTAAAATCCAAAGAAAGAAACACATTTATATAAATGTAAAACAATTCCTCATTTCGAAATTGCATTTATTTTTGTGTAAAAATAAACTCCAGTTTTAAGCGCTTAAAAACCTTTTTCTTCAGTTATGAAGGGCTGAAATTCGTTTCTCAGAAGATTTTAAGCTTTTTTATCTAAATAGTAAGGTCGAATAAACTTCATACGATTGTAAAGTAATTGAATTTTTTAAACTTGACATTACCGTAAAATGTTGTCATGAAATGTATAAACAACATTTCTTATACGAAATATCTTTTGGGATGATTACATATTCTTAAGAAACATGTAATCAAGTAACAGCTGCTTTTCGAAGTATTGTGTAATTGTATAATTAAAATCAATTAAAATATTCAGTGATTATTTTATGGTTCTGAATGTTTTAAATATCTTTTACACAAGGGCAAATGAATTAAATGAACGTCATACAAAAATTACCATAATTAAATAATTTATTGTGTAATCTTTCAAATCCTAGAGAGGTAAAATTATTTAAAAAATATTATATCGGTTTAGAAAGCAAGATTTAGATTGTTAAAAAATCAATTAATTAGACGTCTTTAAAAAACTATTAAGTCAAGTTATTGCGTTTTTTGAATGTACATAATTTGTTAATAAAATTCTACAAATTACGCAATAATTACTTCGCTAGAAACATCAACGCAATTACAAATTAAATTTATTTCACGTGAAATGAAATTATTTAATATATTTATTAAATATTTGATTAGTATAGTATAGAAATCATTAATTAAAAGTACATGAATCTAATCTGTTGTCTTTTATTGTTACAGATCCAATTTGAAGACAAAATGTCTGTTGAAAATGCTACGAAAGAAAGTTTACTGCAGCCGACGACACTCCAAGAAGCAATAAACATTATTAAATTCCTGAAAATATCACATAAACAGGAGATCGCGAAGCTAAAGGAATCGTACGCGAAACAGGCCGAACTCATAAAGAAATTGGAATCGAATCGAAAAAAGGAATTGGAATTTTTGTCAAGCGAACTACAGAAATACGAAGTAAATTTAGCATTAAGAACAGAATCAGTTGCGGAACAACTCGCTCAAAAAGATTTGATAATACAAAAACAAGTCGAAACAATTGCAGACCTAAATGAAAAATTGAAACTTCATAGTACGTTCAACGTAAGCGTACCCGAAATAAATATATTAGTCGATTCGAATTCAGACTCTGGCATTGTTCTAGAGAATGAAGAAAGCACAATCAAAACAGATGAAATCAAGCCCGAAGCTGAGAAATCTAAAACTATTAGAAAATGTAGCAGAAGGTTTGGAGATACTATCAGTTTTCTTCGAAGAGTAGACTTTTCGCCAATGAAATACAAACCTTGCAATCGTGAAGGAACTAAGAAAAAAGATGAAAAGAAAAATAAATTACTAGTACCGCCTCAAGACAAAAGAGTTTTAGAACATCGATATGCTAACATGAAATGTTTAAGTGACGATGACAGACCACTTGCAGATGAATCAATACTTTCAGACAGCGCGGAACCAGTAGTTATCAGATCAAATAAAATGAACGACAGTATGAGCAATCACTTCTCAGACGATGGCAGCGAAGACACCAGTGAAGAAATTTTTGATAGGGTTATGACCAGAAGTAGTGTAAGAAGATCTGTTAAAGCGAATCCTAAATATAAAAAAATCAATAGATGTAAATCAAAGCTTTTGGAACAAGTTAAAATTAATATAATTGATTGAAGAATGCCTGTAAATTATAATAGTCTACTTAAATTTAAATTATGGTCAAAATAAAATTTTGTATCTGTGCATAACATTTTGTTTTATTTGTTAACTCATGTCACCACTATGTACAGTTATTAAGAGAGGAAACAGGTTTATACAGAGCGAGGACACAACGAGTTCTTGACTCACTAATCCTAAAAAAGGAATACTTGCATCATAGAGGTAACCCTTGGAAAGAACATGCATTGTGTAGTTAGATCAATCGATAAATTACATTTAGCATTTTGCTGTTTGTGTTTTTAAATGCGTTTTTGTATTTATAAACTTCCTTAGTAAACTATAAAATAATCAATCTGTAAATGACAGTTTAAGCACAATTATATGAGACAGTACATACCTACCGCCGATTTATTCCTCCATTTGTAAATAAATCTGCTTTATTCATCTTTAAAAGTTTATGTATACTATTGTAAGTTATGACCACTGTATATATTGGTTATAAATTAATTATTTAGACACCAAACAACAAAGCTTTTCAACTTGAATGTTATATTTATATTCAAATAGGTCTGAAATTCAGATATTTTAGTTGCAAAATAAATAAGAATGCATTTAAATACATAATTATATGCATTAAATGAAATAGTCGATACCTACCACTTCTATTCGGCGGCTGCTCTGATTATAGCTTATTTATTACTACATAGAACCTAGACCTCGATTATATTTGCCGATCAGTATAATTTAGTCAAGCGTATTATAATACAAAAATCTTGTTGTTTAGGAAACTAGACTTTAGCATAAATTATAAAAGTAGTACTTAATAATAGGATATATAAAATCTCAGCCAGTTATGTTTTTTTAAATGTAATTTACGCGCTTTTATCCGCATATCTTAGTTACAATGTTAATTTGCTTCTAGAATACTCTCGTAATGTTTAGGATATCTGTTACTAAGGAGAAAACCTTACTTGTAAGATACCTAAAATTTATTGCATAGTTTCAGTTACTATTTATTTAACTGATCCTTGCGTTAATTGGTCAGAGCAGCACTAACCAAATGTATGTGGAAGCATAAATTTTACCCGGATTAATAATTCAACTGTTGTATTTAAAAAAAAGAGTTAATGCATCTTTTATATTCCTGTGATATCAAATTACCAGGGTACTGATAAATCAAGGTGTACAACAGAACTTTCTTGTGCAGTGTGTCTGGTACTAATCTATCAAGTAGGACTTAAAAGGTGCTTTTGGATTGAACTGATTAGTTATTAGAATGTATAATAAAATATTAGGTAATAGTTACGTCCACTGATGAGACGGCTAGTATATTCAATTCAATTGCGTCTTATTATTAAAAACAGACTAAATATTATTTATTTCAAACTATGATTTGGCTACGATATGGATAGCTTATACGAATTGCATAAAAGCCCCCTAAAATATCCTATTAATATATAGTTAATGTGAAAGTGTGTATGTTTGGATGTTTGTTACTCAATCACGCAAAAACAGTTGAACGGATTTGAATGAAATTTGGCAGACAGGTAGTCTATGACCTGAAATAACACATAGGGTACTTTTTATCCCGGTAAATGGCATAGTTTATCCATTGTTACCCTACAAATATAATAAATGGAAAGTTTGTATGTTTGTTACTCAACCACGCGAAAACGGCTGAACGGATTTGAATGAAGTTTAGCATACAGATATTCTATAATCTGAAATAACACATAAGGTACTTTTATCCCGGTATAAGTTATAGTTTAACCAGTGTTATCCTACAAATATTACAAATGTAAAGTTTGTATGTTTGTTGTTTGCACTGTTGTAAGTTTTATTGAGACGATTAATGTGTTGGATTGATATTGACATATAATGACAATACCATACAAACAGTGATAAACCCATGTATGATTTTCATTTGCTTTGTCGTGTTCCGAAATCAGCCTGTGCATATGCAGTAATATAGCGGGGTGGTAGGTATCGCGTCTACCATACACATAGCGACAAACCCAACTATGATTTTCTTTTGGTTTGTCGTTTTCCGAGATCTATCTGTGTATATCCAATAATACGCACACGAAGTCGCGGGTACCAGCTAGTAAGAAATAAAAACGCTTTATGCAGAATTATACATAGACACATCCTTTCCCCAAAATCGTATTTACAGAAATCTATACAATATTATAAGCGTTTGTTTTTCTTAGTTTGTTTTACTGTCAATTAAGAAAAGTTATTTATTGCATATTTTAGCCTCTTTATGGAGTAAAGTTATAGGATATATTTTAACTTCAAGCTATGACCCTGTGGAGCTTAACAGTAAACTTGAATATCAAACAATCTGGTAAGCTGTAGGCAAATACGGAAAGTGAGTACAACGATGGGCTACACGGGTGCGTTGATATGGAGCGTACTTTCATATTTAATTGAAGTACTTAAGTCGTATTATTCATTGCCCGTCTTAACCTATCTCGAAAAAAGCCACGTAATAACATAACCTTGTTTATAGCAAATAAATACTCATCTCGCTTTAATGGGTCTTTAGTTATCTCTAAATTACACAGGATTATATTTTCCCTTTAGACCTTATTTAAGGGCTTGTCGCTCAAGTGTACTTACGTTCTCTAAGAAATTCCCCTAATCATCTCTTATATTTAGAATGTGTCTCTCGAGGTTCCTGAACATCCTTGGAAAATATATTTTAAGAAAGTCGTTTATGAACTGGGCATGGTAAAAATTTGGCTTCGTATCCAATCTCTATTTTTTATTTATATAATTACTTTCTACACGCAATGAAAGGAAACCACATTTCTGTAACAACAAGTATGTTAAGGACGTCGATGACTTGGAGTGCATAATATATTGGTTACGTTTGGCGTAAATTATTACAAATGTAATTTGTAATGACCCGATCTTCCCAATCTGTTTTTATTTTATTTCGAACTAATTATACTGTTAAGCCTGTTAAGGACCTTTTAACCATTGGAAGCTTTGACAGCCTTCTTAATCTGAAAAGTAGTCATAGCAATGCTTATTAATGGGATATAAAATAGTGCAGCTAAAAATGCAAGCTAAAATAAATAGCATCAATTTATTCTCTTTGGTCATAATAGAGATTACACACCTAATAAATACAGTAGCTTTTAAATAATGTACACATTAGGAAAAATATTACAGAGCTTGGTAAATACAAATTGTCTGTGTGATGCAAGAGGCGACAAAGTTGCGGATTTCGACGGAAAGCAAACTTTTCACTCGCTATGCTAATGTCTAATACTCAACTTGTACTGATGGCAAAAATCAGATGCTTTAGAATAAAATAGATAGCGGGCTTCCACTACTGGGTATAGGCCATCCCCAATAATTGCCACAATTACTGGTCCTTCGCATCCCTACCTATTTACATAAAGAGGTTTCCAGCAGCCTTCGCAAGGCCTGAAAAAAATTATATAACCGAAACAATTCCATGAATGTGCGATAATGAAACAATATACCAAAAAAAAAAACAATAAAACAAGTAATTAAACATATAATTTAAATTATTAAATTAAAGCTAAGAATGAAAATCTTCGAAAAGAAGGTCAGCAGGAGAATTCAGTTAGATTGGACAGCATTCGGGAAATTACGTCGAGTCTTCGCATAGCCCATTCCACTATCTTTGAAGACAACAGTCTTCAATCAGTGCACCCTACCGGTCATGACCTACGTAGCCGAAACTTGAACACTGACGGTTGGACTGGTACACAAACTGTCGCTCCGTGAGCTAAGGAAAGAGCTATGCTTGAAATTTCTTTGAAGGATAAAATCATCAAAAATTATGTAATCAGGTAGAGAACTCAGTTTATCGACATAGCTGAAAGGATTAGTTCGCTGAAGTGGCAGGGGCTGGCCACATATGCCTTAGAACTGATAACCGATGAGGAAGACGAGTTCTGGAGTGAAAACCGCGTTTAGGTAAACGAAGTGTTGGACGCCTCCCTGCAAGATGGAGCGATGACCTGCGCAGGGTAGGTGGATTCAACTAGATGCGAAGGATCAGACATCGGGTCCAGAGGCGATCCTTGGAGAAGGCTTACGCCCAGCAGTGGAAAGGTACAGGCTGATGATGATCATGAATAATAACTAAGATAAACTAGACCAATATTATTAGATCCCACTAGCCAAATCATGTATTTTTCAAGAGCTATGCGATAGCAGAAATAGATATTTAGCCAACGGCTTCAAAATGGCAAATTCAGTCTATGTTTTGTACATTATGGCTGATACCATACCATTACCATTTTGAAGCCGATATTCAGCTCTTTCTGCTATCAATTTACCCTTGCGAAATATGCAATTAAGAGACGGGTTAGTAATTTGGTGCAAAAAAGCCCTTTTTGATACATTTAAAATCAAATTCATATAAGCTCCTGTTATATTTTATTTATATTTCCAATACAATTTGTTTTGGTTATAATTTGTATTCGAAATTTAGCTAGCGAAATGTCAACGGTACACGTGTAAAAGTTTTACCTGCATTTGCTGGTTTGTCAGTCACCCAACGTTTTGCCACTAAAGTATTCACGAATTTGTTTTGCACTGAAACTGCATGATTTGCATAACAAACTCCGTTACAGTCGCGAAAAAAGAACTAGGTAATTTAGTTTGCATTTAGTAACTTCACACTTTTCTACTAAATATTAACAACCTAAGATATTTTACTATAGATGGAGGACTTTACTTAATACTAGTCTATCAAGATCACCATATACTAGGTGTAAATCCCGCCAGGATGGCAAACTTAGATGTGTTGCATTTCGGGTTCAGCCGGTGTAATCAAGCAGGGGAAGTGATAGAAATCTGTACCCGACGGGGTCACGACCACACTAACACACAGTGATAAACCCATCACTATGAATCTGGTCTGTCGCATTTCGCAGTTGCCTAGAAGTATACGGGCAGGCATAATAAAGGCGACTTGTTTTGGTTTGTTCTAAATAATGTACTGCGTAAAGTATATTAAGGAACAGGGTTCAAATATGTCATCATAAGTCATTATTATACTATTATAGTTAGGTTTACCTGCATCAAAGATATACCACAAAACTATCGCTAATCTAACTGGTTAGTTTTTAGTAATACCATTAAAATAATTGTATTCTCGAACGGCAATATTCGCTCCGACTATCTGTTTTATCAGCAAACAGCCTGCGGATTGAACATGAACTTTTACTGTAATGGATATTGCAACGGGCTCGGTTCACACACAAACTATTATTAAACGTATCTAAGTAGCGATTACCCGGTCACTCATTTGGCAAACACGACTCAAAAGCAGCCGGTCGGAATTACTCACGGGTTTCTATAAAATTAAATGAAATTCCTTGATTTTATTCTATATTCGTTTTTAAATGACTGCGTTCAAATAGATAACCACGATGTTGATTGTAAAATGTGTTTTTTTTTAATATCGTTGCGCGACAAAATGACGTCACTTTGTTTGATGGTAAACACAGCTGGTCAATCCAAAAACAAAGGCGACCACTCGATCTATTTATCGTTATAGATTTAACTTTGTATCTACAATCTCACCTGCTCTTAAGTGGCAATGTAGCTAAAGGTGTGACGCTAAACCTATTAGAAGACTGGCTCTCAAGTGCAGCTGCCGGAATACACCTATTGATATTTGGCAACAGATTTGTAGCTACCCAGGCGGGCGTTAGAAAAAGCCTTACTACCATGCTATGGTTCCATCACGATGTTTTCCTTCGCCGAAAGCTCAGGCTGATTGCACGGATTCAAACTCATGTCAGCCTGGAAGGCTCTCATCAGTTGAATTATATTGGCTGATTCCAAAAAGGGACAAACCAAACAAGAGTCACTCTGAAGCATAAATCACGATGCCCATATAATAATACGGTATTCATGAATTATATAGCAGCGTGGTTAAGAGAAAATAAAGTTCTTGCAAAAGTTTAATCTTGTATATTATTCATATTAATAATGATTTAAACATTAACAGACTGCAAAAAAGGAGGGTTATGTTCTTCTGGCGTATGTATGTATGTCTATTTCTTTGGCACGTTCTGTAGCCTAAACGGCTTGATGGATTTAAGAATACGAGGTATCGTTTGATTTGTCTTTGATGTGGGAGTGTCATAGGCTATTCATTTGTAAGTACGTCTGGGAATAAAGATAAAAGGCAGATATAGTAAAATAATAATTTAAAAGTCAGGTGTTTTTTTGCAGTCTGGTTTTTTGTTTCGTTTTTAATAATTTTAGCTTGTTTGTTTTTTTATATTGACGTTTAGAGATTTACATTATTTTTTGTATGTATACTGATATTGATGTTTTTTTCTTTTCTTATTGTATTATTTATAGTTATTTGAAGTAATTTCTAATAATCCTGTTATAACTGTTTTTTTATTTGTATACTTTTGATTTAATTTTGTCTATACAGTACATGTTGTGATTGCCTTAAAAGGCCAAGTGTATTTTATTTTTCTAATTTTGTTTCTTTTTCTGCGACTGCATTTAATACACTGACCACTGGCGGTCCTAATAAATAAATAATGTAACACCCTGCTTAATTACTGGATATAATACACCGGCTTTTCCCGGAACACGACAAATCTAAGCGTGTTACTGGTGTGTGGTGGTCGAGTCCTACCAACCAGCAAAATCAGTATGTACGGTATAAATTATGCTACAGTAAACACGAGGTGGCCGAGTGAGATAGACCGGCGGAATATCGATTCGATATCCGCATGTACTACCAACGAATTTTACGAAATTCGCGTACATTTACTAATCCAAATTGGTAACAATATCGACTGACGGTGAAGGAAAACATCGTGAAGAAAGCTGAACGCTTGAAAAAAGTTCTTGTAGTAGGTACCACTGCATGTGGAGAATTATAGAGCTGTTGATTTCTCGGTGTTTGAAATCACAAATACATAGTGGGCTGGGGTGGTGATGAAGCCTGTACCTACCCTTGGGAAGAGGCATTTGCTTAGCAGTATGAAACTTATAATTTTTAAAGTTTCATATATGAGGAATAAATTTTGCTCTTCGACGTAACGCTTAAATCTCGTATTTATATCTACTTAACATTAATATTTCAGCCATTATTGAAATCAATGCGATTCGAAAATCCAAATGTTAATTTTTAATATCGTGTTTAAAATTATAAACAATTATGTATATCGAACTATACTCATTATAAAATTTAAAAATATATGATATGTAGTAAAATTAATTGAAATTCATTTATTCGCTCGTACCTCAAATTAGTATTGCATGTGATTTAATTTAATTGTAATTAACATAATAATTAATCTTTTAAACCATAACGTTGTAAATTAATTTTACTACAATCATCTAATGTTACTAAATATTATAGCCGTTACAACGAATGATAATAAAGATTGTTTAAAAAGACTGTAACAATAACATGGGTACTTTAAAACAATGTAATGTAAAAAATACAAAACTGTAAACTTTTATTCACAAAACACACTATATATACTGTATAATATACAACATACATTTATGTAAATAAGGATATCTATAACAATATAAAAGTACTGTATCTATATTTATAGGAATACAGATAATTTAGTACTTAAATGAAAATTATAGCTTATCTTTCGCTAATAAATAATTAACGTTTGAATTCTAGTATATGATCACCATCGGCTTATAGGCGGTATATATTGGACAGAAACTAATTTAATACACCTGCGAAAGTCTAAAATACTCTTCTTTTTCTGCCTAACTTGGCAACTAATCCTCTTTATTGAAGACCATTACTGCCATTATCGAGTGAATTTAGAGTGTCCAGGCATAAGACGATTACAGTATCTTAACAAGATGGCTCCCTTGTTAGAGCTTTCTAGGGAGTTTTTGTGGCAACTCAGAATTCATGGTTCATGTCATTATTTGCGTATATTACACAACAAAGGTTCAAACAACACAATTTCAAAGCACGCTACATGACTAATTTGAGATCCCGACATAAACTCCTATAATACTCTAGGAACAAAAATGTTTACATAAACAATTATTTCTTTCAATTAGCGGCGCAATAGAATTTACCAGTGGCAATAACACAAAAACGTATAAATACCTTTGGAATAAATTTCATGTAAGATCTTAAATTCAAGATGATCACGTACCAAGCGGTTTCCTCGTGTAAACCCCACGTTATGAGACAAAGGACCGCGTATAGAGGCCAGTTTCACACTTTCCGATACGACACGAGAAAAATTGTTTTATTTTTTTATACATATAGAATCTATCTTGAACCCGAGACATTTGTGATATTAAACACCTTTTTGATATGATTATAAGCATCTTATTGTGTTGGACTAAAATGTAAGATAATTATATACTATCACAGCACGTAACTGTAGAATTGTTTTCAGTGCCATCTATTTGGTTCATCCTTTGTACTACATTATTAGCTATACGCCAATTACATCCATGTTTTAAACGTATGATAAATTTTTATGTTACTATCAAATCTGTCTTAAAATAATATAGATTCTAACTGTCATTCTTCAAAAATTTCAAGTTTCTATTTGTTAAATTTAAATACCAAATTACACATAATAAATCCCTGGTTAGATCTAATTTAGTATAATGTAATCGAGTGTGAAATCCACATTATGTAAATTATATAAAAAGCAAAGAACGGGTATAGAAAAGATTTATGTGGCACCTTTGTTATAACAGTAATATGGCCAAAAAAAATCCAAAATATCATGACAGTCTCAAACCTTGTTTTACTGATCTGTGGTCATATTAAAGTTACCTCATTATGCAATCGTATAAAGTTATTGGAACATATGTTTTTATATACTGATCAATGGAATGATAGATTGTCCACAAATTACGAATAAAATAAAATTTATATTCCCTTTTAAGCTCCCCAGATTTAATAAATACGTTTTACATCCCTCACTCCTTTACTAATTTAAGTTTTTTTTCTGTCCAGTGAATAAAATTTCTAAGACATAAAACAAATTACACAAAACTTCCGATAAAATAACGAAATTCAAAAAAACAATA
Organism: Saturnia japonica; assembly: GCA_033032175.1. Lineage (NCBI taxonomy): Eukaryota > Metazoa > Arthropoda > Insecta > Lepidoptera > Saturniidae > Saturnia > Saturnia japonica. Next base: position 3,925,591 of record CM065312.1, read on the forward strand.
TTGGAACATCAGTCATCTAACTGTGAAGAAAAATATTATTATGTTGCTCTTTTTTTAGTTTAAATTAGTGTTAATTTCTTTAATTATTTATTCCTTTAACATTATCTTATCTTGGTGTATCAACCCAAAAACTTTAAGCTTGAACAAAACACAACGAACGAGCCGAGCTAGTAGCAATCATTGTAGCATAAACTTATGATAATAACACACTTATTAGATATTATTAATATTTAGATTTTTCCTCTATTAACTGCTACTGAACATGGAATTGGAAAATATACGTTCATGTAAAACGCCAAACACAAAAGTACATAAAAGGTCAATCGCATGACGTCGCGTCGTCGTCGTGTCGTGTTGCTCAAAACTAAAGCGGTCAGGAGGTTCCAACTTTCAAGCTGTATTATTGAAATTTGAAGTAATAAACTTACAGCGTACAATGTACATAATGGATTTCATTTTGGTTACAAGTAATATTTATATTTTTTTTTCAGTTATCATCTTAATAGTATTTGCCTGTGTCAAAAATTTTGTGTGCATAAAAGTATTATGTAATTACCCGATACAAAATGGTAATACACTAAAGATTTTTGTTTTTTTTTTTTTAGATTGTATTGTGCTTCGCTGTGCTACGGATATAACAAATGCTTTATTTAATCCAATAAATCAATTTCCTAAATCTAATATGGTGGCCTCCCAAAGATGACGCACCATTAATTTTTTATAAGTCCTCATATTTACGGCATCAAATGAAATGGTTTGCTGAGAAGAATAGAAAAAAAAAATATTTATCAATAAAATCTTTTTAAAAACAAGCTTTTATTCATCAGGTCAATAATTTGAAAACTTTTACCGCAAATAAAAAACAGAGAAATGGAAATTTAAAGTAAATAAATTATTTGCATACCAATTAAAAGCTTTTAAAATTATTTAAATATTGAATAAAAAATTGATTTTAAAAAGGTTTTTTTAATTATTTTTTCTTCGTTGCTTACCATTACGTTGCAGTGAAGTCACACTATGCCGAGGTGATATAAAATAATAAGCAAGTCGCTTATCACTTGCATCACGCTACCACAAATACGTGGGCAAGTCCCATACGCCCGAAGCGGTCAAAGGAGACTCGTCGACTGTCCCTAGTATTTTTCCGGGAAATATATATTATTTATTTCCATTGTCTATTGGACGATATCGTAGCTTGCATAACAAGTGATAGAGTTATTATAAAAAACAGCATTCAACTCTGAAAATGTTTTAGTTTTTTGTAAAATGCTCTGCATCTTACGGATATTATGAATCAACGATGGTTCAATGATAGCATGTACTGACATCGCGTTGATTGACGTGAGTTCGAATCACTGCAATAAGCCTAAGCTTTCAGTGAAGTAAAATATCGATGAATCCATAGAATGGTGGTTTTCTGCTGCGCTCCTAGCTACTCACCACCCTCAAGTAACAAAAAGGTATGTTATGTATGGTATGTTCTAGTAGCGCTGCACTTGAGCGTCAATCCTCTCACTAGGCTTAGCGTGATACCATCGTGAGCCACTTCTTCACTTAACATTTAACATCGAGAGAAATTATGAACAATTTGTTAAATTATTCATGTTATTACCTAAAGTTGACTGATGTTAAGGGTTAAATTTACTAACTTTACTTATTACAACTAAATTATATATTTCATAAAGTTTAGAATATATTTTACTTTGCATAACTCCATGTAGAAACAACTAAGTACGTAATAATAAATAACTTTACACAAATATAAAAGAAAGTTTATAGGAGTTATAACTACAATAACGGACAGACTAACAGGTTGTATTTTATAATATTAGGTCCTTACATAATATGAAATTGACATTTTATATAGAAAAAGTATTTAATAAAAAATATTATGAAATTATACATTTAATCAATCGAAGTATGTAGTGCCATTATTATCTATGCACTTTCGGCCATTTTATAGGTATTTCATTGATTCCATTGCTGAACAAATTGTGGGAGCGAGAATCAATAAAATCTTTGAATGCGATTTGGACACCTCATCGGATTGAATTCTTTTCTTGCAAGAAATTGTAATGTAAAAATACATGGTAATCTGTTGGAGTAAGGTCCGGGGAGTGTGATGGCTGTTGGAGACATTCCAACCGCAGTTTCTCTAATTTAGCGACCGTTCAAATGTATTTTTTTAATGCATGTTCATACTTATCTGCTTTGTTTATGAACCGATTTGGATGTTTTTATTTTTGTTTGATACGGGTTACCTCAAGTTTGGTCCCATTTTAATTTCATTGGCATTGGAGCTAAAACAGGAAACTCTTCAAAAGGATTTAGTTGGTTTTCTTATTTGTTAAAAATGTTTTTGTTATTTATCGTATTTATATAAAATTATAACGTGGTCTTTGTTCGTATCTACAATAGATATGGTTATGCTTTCTATTTATATGTGTTACACATACAATTTTATATTATCTCTGTAGATCTCTGCAAATATACAAATTTGATACTGTTTTAACAGTAAATGTGCATCTTATTTAACATAATAATAAATATACTATCCTCACAATACAACGAAGTTAATATAGGTTACGATAATCACTAATAATTAGACGAGCCATGCGCTGTTTACTACCTTACTTGTACAAAAAAAAGAAATGAAATGGCCTTGTTTAAAATTATATATTAATATTATATTATAAGCCTAAACTTTATAATTTACTTACTAAAAGCTGACGATGTAGCACTAAACTTTATTATTATTTATGTGCCTTAAACATTTATATAGCAAATATTTTATCTCGTTAAAACAGGCCGTGAATTTAAGGCGTACCATATTTTGAATATAAAATATTTTATTTGCTTCCTCCTATATTATTTCAAAGAATTGTAAATAAGAATAAATATTTTAAATGCAAATAAGAAAAGAAACTATTAATTTAAAACGTTAACGTTTGAACCAACATTGTCGTTACCCTACATATTTTTATTTAGGTTTACCCCCAATTAATTAACATAAACTCGTAAGTGAACATTTCAAATAGCAAGACGAAAGTGCTAATCTATATTTGAAGTTTTATGTAAATTCTACTTGAAGTGTTTATGTAACTTTAATTTAGTTATGTGTGATATGTAATATACAAGAACGTCTTACGTTATTGTGCGTGGACAGTAATATAAACAAATTGTTAAACGTAAGTACCTACGCTGTTTTATAAAGGTACTCTGAACTGGTTTTAACTCCTTCTTTTACTTATTTAATGTTCTTTTAATCTTTTACTTAGACTTACTAATTTTTATTTTTATTTTATTTGACTAATAAATTTATTTACAACCTTTTGTTATAGGCATCCTATTAAAAAACCTCTGGGGTTTGTCTTAGCATTCTATGGATTAAGATTTTATTCATCGCGTTGCTGTTTGTAATATACATATTTATAGAATTAAGTGTAACGTTCAGTTAATAATTCATTATAATTTAACATATTTAACATATACAATTACGTTGATTTAGTAATCTTTAAGTTTGTATTTAATATTTTTACTATTTATTGAATCTCTAACGTCCGGTGTTTTGAAAGATATTGTACGCCTGCCATATAAGTTATTTTTACGTGGTATTTTTAACGATTTTGTTAATGCCTGTCGTGTATTTAACTGATATTTGTATATCGGTATTTTCGAATTGTTCTATTAATAACAAGTACTCAGCGCGAACATGAACGGAAAAAACCTTTAAATATTTGAATAAATCGATATAGTTATCACAGTATTTGTTTTTTTTTTTTAATATTGATGGGTACTATTAATTTTACAAATCGAATTTGCAAATTCTTTATCTTATCGATAAGATAAATTAAAGTATTAGGTTTTACGATAAACTTACTTGGTAGGTACTTAGTATCTAGGTAGCGGGTAATGACGTCAAGAACCAAGTAAAGGAAGTTTTATTCTCAAAAGGTATATCAAAGTAATAGTTATGTCCGGAATTACCCATATCTATTCTACATATCTGTATATCTGATAAAATATATAATACATACACTTCAATGATTACATAAAGTGTAAAAAAAAATATTAAAATAATTGATCGAGTTTCGATCGATCGAGAGTTTCGAGTTAATAGTGTTTTGACATTCATAAATGCCTTCTTAGGACCTGAGTTGAATAAAGGATTTTTGTTTTTGAATTATTGCTTTAAATATACATGAGAGTGTAATAATTATTTGTTTTATTTTCAGATATACATAGAAAATAAATATGGAAATGTCATCATCAATATCATTAGAGTCTGTAAACATTAATTATTTATCTAAAACCATGTCATCGTATAATCTATACGATAATTATAATACACATGAAATGATAGCGAAAAATTTAACATCTTTTAGACCACCAGAAAACTTAGCGGTTGGTTCGCTAATTCCCGCTATATATAATCCTGTGCTTGCACAAATATATCCTCATACTAGCATAGTCCATCCACAAATACCGTTTGTAGTTATAACAAATAACCCCATAAAAGTGTCTCGTTCATACACTGAATATGTACCGCATGAAAACTTTCTTCCTGTGAATATAGAATACACAAAAGAAATATCAAATAATAACGTATCAAACCAACAATATTATAATATTCATGAAGATTATCAGAAATATTATAAAGTTCAAGATAATAATAATAACGTCTGTACGAATGTTGCAAGTACAAACACATACGCTGAAAAAACAGACACTGCAAACAATGCAAATGTAGCCATGAATGACCCATTGGACTTCTATCTGAAGCTTCCAAAGGCACTGTTTCCATCACCAAACAATATGATGATGGATCCGAATCCGATCATAGATGAATTCTGTATGCTGTCCGATGTTGAAAATAATGTACAATGGATTCTAGACTTGGAATTTGGTATACCAAAGGCGGCGATCTCAAGACCGGTGCCAATGTATAATATTAAACTTAACAGTGTAAATTGTATGACGGCTCCTGTAGTAACTCATCCGGATTTCGAGAAATGCAATAAAAATTTCAAAAGAGTTTTTCTATTCTACTACGACTTTATCATTTCAACTTGGTTTAACGGCTATATTATTTACACCTGTGATAATTCCGTGGACAATTTCCAATCGTGGCTGTCGTTACCTATTCTGAATCTAGGAATGTGTTGGTCGTAGATGTTTGGGTGTTCTTTTTTTTATGTAACCTGCTTAAACTTAATCTGTAGATATGGTAAAATGTGATTAGTAGATATTAATTAAACATAGTATGTCAAATTTTTGATTTTATTTGAATTAAAATGTATTTTTGATAATTCAAAATGAACTGATAATCTATACTAATATTATAAAACTTAAGAGACTGTTTTTTTTGTTTTGAACGCGTTTATTCAAGTTCGGATATTCATTGGGTTTTATAGATCATATAATGAGGGGATTCGTAGGCTATATAACATCACTCTACGACACTAATATATGGAGTACTTAGTAATACTCTTAACCCAACTATGTAGTTACAAACGAAAATAATTTAAACCACTTACTTGTTTTCTATTTGAACAAATGAAAATCGCTTAAGCACAGAATTAAATTATTTTATATCTTATTACTCCGACCAGCATTAATTTTCATGAACACCTAACTTATCGCTTTACCACACTGTTATCATTTGGTACCTACAACAAATTCTCACTAATGCCTTTTTAGTGAACTGCGCGGTGTAATTTTGCACCGCATTCCCTCTCATCGCTATCGCTAGTGACCTAAATTTAAAGCTTTTAATTATTTCACCATAACTTCTGGTTACATAGTTTAATTATAGTATTAAAGTATAAATAGAAATAATTTCAAATTACAATAATCACTCCAAATTACCATGCATTAAGATAGTAATTAAGTAGTAGGTAAAATAAGAAACCAGTTTCATCTTTTTTTATAATAGCCGGCAAATTGACGGTACTGTCTCCGATGGTAAGCATAACATAATCCTAAGACAACGGTGGCCACCGAGAGATCGTAATCCATCGACGGTAGCCACGACCATACCGGTCTGCATTAATTTAATTCGATATGCACAAATAGACCTCGAAACGGTACACGCAAAAGCGAGTCACTATGACGGTCTTTTCAGTGCATAGTGGTCACGAACCAATCGAGCAAAACAATACTACCACCCCGCCATTGCCTCGTTCGTTAATCAGCAAGGTGCACCATATGCAAGTGAGGTTTGCTTGGGTATCTCAGCTTTAAAGATGTAATTCTACACTCCTTACACTCCTGTTACACTTCCAGAGAAATAACACTTCCAGTAAGCTGTCCACTGTCTTCATTCTGTTACTATAACTGAAAAGAGTACAGAGCTTCTTCCAAGAATTCCAAGTAATATTTTAAATCTCTCTCTAACAAAGTATTCCTTAGCTTGAATAGAGAAGAGCATATCCCAAACTGAAACTAGTGTCTGAAATAGTTACGTAAGAACTTCTTTTGAAGTGAAAACTTCTTTAGCATCGTTGTGATTTGAAAGTCGATGAAACGAAAAAGCGAAAGCGACAGTAAAATTAATAGTGGCATAGTTTCAGAAAGTCGTAACAACGTCCTCGTAGCGTAGCGGTTATAAACGTGACTGCTTTATACGAAGTCGTAGGTTCGAATCCTCGCCTCGAATAGCTTTTTTTTCATTTTGACTTCGGACTTCAATTAGTACTGAGATAACTTAAGTCGAATATTTATAACATAAAAGTTTCTAAAATTTTTTTTTTGATAATTTAGTATGGCTATAAAAATTAAAACAAAAAACATAAGATGTGAAGGTTTCACTTCTACCACGTGTGAATTGCACACATAATTTTTTCTACAAGTACTTATAACACTTGTAAATACATACTTGTTTTTAAAACTCTTCCAATAAGTACGCCTCACAAAGTGACAAGTAAAATGTTATGCACAATATTTTAATTAATTATTTTAAATAATAACGATGATTTGTTTTCAGACTGCCCTTTCGAATAGATTATGATGAAAAAATTTAGTAATATAACCTAGAGAATTTAGAACAAACAATAGCTCATTTTCTATTAAATACAGTCTGCAAATTCATAACTTAAACGCAAAAGCCAACGGTTAACCCTCGTAAATTAATCAGCGAAGAAATATTTCTAAGCTTTCAATATTTTATTATAATTATGATCAAATAAATCAACTTTACTTCGTTTAGCCTCTTCCTCTCTTTAAGTTCTTTAACTTAAAGCAAAATTTACCTAAGAATGGTTAACAAAAATTCAAAAGAACCCTTTCAAATTACAATTTTACTGGATATTATAACGCTCAAAAAATTTATTTTTTATTTAATGGTTGAACGAGATAATCTCTGGAACTACCGCAAATGCAAAATCTTTTTGCATTTTATAGCCTGTTGATTGAGAAAGCTTAACTTCACACTACCACTCTAAACAATGAAGCAGTAATTTTGAACGTCAATCAATCTAGCTGTAGGTAAATACAGAACGTAAGAACAATGATACGATACACGGGTGTGTTGGTGTGTGGTGGAGGCACAGTGTAGTTTTAGTCAAATAAATTGAATACGGGTGAAACTATGTAGCATAGCTACTAAATACATACGAAGGTTCATATTAATGGCAAAATTAAACAATACAATTGAATTACTTCAATATTTTAATCATTAACAATATTACTTACTTAGTGTGCAAACGAAAAAAATGTATTCAACATTATCATAAACTATTCATTCAAACAAAAATTGTAATGGAATAAGTTATACTAGATATCGGTTCAGCAAGCCTTTCCACTTGTAAACCTTGTAAACTATAAATGATTTGGTATCTAAATTCTCGTCCCTATTTGCAATATAGTCATAACTCTTTTTTATTATTATAAAACCTTTATACAATTTAAATTAGAAGTTATACTTATGAGAAACAATTAAAAAATTACAAAAAATAAAACATCTTACAAAGGAACTATAAAAATAACCAAACGGTGGCGAAAAAATATTTACAAAACGATGTATGTAACAATCAATATGTAAATAATACTGTAAGTTATACAAATGAATTTAAATAAATTAAAGGCAAGAAGATATGATATAAATATATTTACAATTACATGATTAAATATTTTCTAATAAATATAACATATTTATAAGGAACTTAAGAAGAATGTGTATTTACAAGATATGTTTTTAACATACTGCAAGTGCATCTAATGTAGATTATGTTTATGTAGTTCTTAATTTCATCGTAGAAAATGTATGTAAATTTCTCAGACTGCTTCAGAAATAAGCAGTCATTGTTAGGGCGTTTTTTATTGTTCAAGCCTAGATATACACCGTGAACGAAGCTGGTTACGAGGTTTCATACAGAATTCCACTTGAACGAGTTCTGTAGAGCTTCTAGGTGGACTATTCCAAATAAAACGCCTCAGAAAACGTTGAATTCAATCAACATTTTTGAAGGTAACTAGCACGGCACTTGTAAATTCGATGATATTATTGTGTTCTATCCTTTGTTTCTAAACAAAATAGTTCAGATATCACTTTTCTTTATAGTATCACTTTCGCACAACAAATCACTTTTAGGAACTCCATGAAGATCTATTGATTTTACTAAGAGTTGACAGTTTGCAATATCCACGGTACAAACTTTGATATTCTAGTGCAAACTCCTGGAAGATTGGCTTCACCGCATCCGATTCCCCAGCTGATGATACCAGCTAGGAAATACCTCTGATCTCGGCCTTTGACCTGTAACCCAGAAAATTCCTTTTTAATTACTGCAAAATTATGAATATGTATTATGCATGCATTGTATGGAATAAATTTATGATACTGATGCCAAAACGAACGTTGATCGACGTGAGTTCGAATCCCTACAATGAGCCCGAACTTTCGGTGAAATAAATCATCATTTATTTATTTTAACACTTACATAGGAAACACTAAAACAAGAAAAGAAAAATAGACAGAGAACATTGCTTAGCACTATTATACTCAAAACAAACTAACTAGTATACTAACAAACAAAGAAAAAAAACTTAAATTGTACCTAATAAATGGTAAACTACTGGATCAACACTACTCTTCTGACTGAGCAAAATATTTTTTGATTGCAGGAACGTCGTCATGTAAAATGTCCAGCTTGTTTGATTTTTGGAGTATGTTAATAATTCTCGTTATTCTCGCTATGGGAGCAATATACCTCATGTTAGAGAGCACTCTTTCTGTTACAAATAGGTTAGAAAATAGGTCTTGGTAATTTTTGTGGGACGGTAAATCAGGAAGAAATCAAAAGTAAATCATTATAAAACCTTTAGCATGGTGGTAGTGTTTTTTAATGCCCGCCTGGCTAGCTACCACCAAGAAATTGAAAATCGGTTGCCAAATACCAATAGATGTGTTCCGGCAGGTGACCTTATGAGTCATTCTTCCACTAAACTTAGCGTGCTACCATCTTAAGCCACATCTTCACTAAAGATCAGGTAAGATTGTGGCCACAACACTAAAAACCTATAACGATAAAAAAATCCCAGAGAAGTTTAGGTACACGATAATCTTTTTTTTTTTGGACTGACAACAATGGCAACAGACGTAAAGGGTGTCAAAGTGACTGAAGCTAAGCTTAAACAGTTGCCGTGCTGCATATGTATCAATTCGATCTAACTATATCTACATTTTTTTTATAATATTAAGTAAGCAATTCTTCATATAAGTAAATGATTCCTCGGAAATGTAACTGTCGATTTGGATAAAATTTTGTATTTAGAATTATTATTTACGTTAGTTTTACATTACCAAGTTTACCTAGATAATTGTAACTCGGTCGTCCAAATTTTTGAATATAATTCCATATCAGAATTCTTTTATAGTCCTTTCTAAAGCAAATTTAACTAAAACTTAACGAAACTACCAAAAAATAAAACGAGTATTTAGATAACTTTAGTACTCTATGTAACATTATAGTAAAAATGTCGTTTTATCTTTTCATAAAAACGTTGCCAGCCAATTTCAAATACAATTTCGTACACGTATCTCATTGTAATTAACGAAGGCAGACTTGGTTCTAAGAAACACTAGTAACGTTATTATCTTTAGAAGCATACACTGCAAGTATGCTCTGTTTTTCTACTCCCTAGGCACTCGAGTAAACATGAAATGTCGTACTAAATTTACACCTAAAAAGATATTTGCTATACTTTCTTTAGTCTTATACTTTTAAAATTTACCGAGTTTATTTAAAAAAAAAAAAATTTGGTGGTGCGTAAAGTTTTATTATCAAGTTTAAAGAAATAAATCAACCAGCAATTCGGCGAACATCCAAAAATAAGAATAAAAGTCGAAAAACTTACCAAGATTTGTTTACGATATTTATCAGGATGTTTTTTACTATATTAAATGGAAACTCATTCCGATGGCAACCTTTTTTTCTATGTTGCAGGACACTTATGAGTTATATGGTGTTATCAAGAGTGTACGTACCTGTAGAGGTCCTCCCGAATCTCCCTGACAAGAATCGTGACCGCCCCTCTCGTGGCCGGCGCACAGGAATATGTCCGGTATGAACTCCTGGCGACCAGCTCTGAAGAACATCGATTTGCACCTCTCGTTTGATACTATAGGCACTTGTACCTGTTGAAGAACACTCATTAAAGTAATGCACCTTTACATTTGAAATATTTGTTTTTCTTTTAAATTTGAATATTTTCCAAGTTATCAATATATTAATCATAGATTAATTATTGGTTAAAGCTGGCGCTAGCGGAAAACAATCCTTAATTTATGATATTAACGAAAAGTATTTAAAGAATCGAGAAAACATTGACAATAAATGAAATATGTAGAAACAAAAACAGCGTTGTCATATTTTGCATTATGGATTTCAATTGTTTAAAGTACTCTTAGACTTAGCGTTTCAATATCTAGGGTCACATCGTCACATAACATCAGCCGATATTGTGGACTTAACGCTAAACCAGTAAATAATAAAAAGAAACTAGGAAAAAAAATTACAAACATACTTTATAAAAAAGGAAAGTTTATGCATTTACCATGAATTTATGTACTTATAAACATACCTCTTGTAGAACAGAAGGCAGCACTCCACCCTCAGAAAGCCTGCCCCAGCCCGTAACTGTAGCGTTTTCACCGACCAACAAATCATCTGACGCCGGTAAGCATATAGGTGATATATGCGGTGCAAATTGCAAGAGAGACTCCAGTTTCACCAGTGCCAGATCGTATTCGTACGTGTAGAAATTGTATTTGGGATGGACAGCTTTCCGGGCGACTCCTCGCTCCACGAATGGATACTCCTCCGATACTGACGAGAAGTCATATTCACCGACTCGTATCCTTATTTGCGATGTTAGGAGACTGGAAAAATAAACCATATTATTGACGTAAATACGTTTTTTTTTCCATAGAGGGAGGACAATAAATATACTAATAATAACATCATCAGGGGATATAGTTTGTCATTAAGACAACATACCTATTTACAACTATAAAAAAATAATTAAAAAAAAACCTTGGAATGAACGAATAATCTTTCGTTAGTACGGTGACTTACACACATGCGGGTCGCAAATAACCATGAATAACGTATTTATAGTACATAGATACTTTGTAAATAAAAAAAATATATCTTCAAGACAAAAATAACAAAGGGAGAGTGGAATCCGGGATTATTTTTTTTTTTAATGTTGAGCTAGGAATAAAGCTTGTATTGACTGCTTTAGTGGATTTTATTTTTACATTTATAGTCTAATCCGTTTCTCAAACTAGCCATAAATCAAACTTACAATACAACATCATTATAAACGAGATTTTCTCATAAGAAGCTGGATATAAAGCGTATTTTATCTTGATATAATAATATGCTCAATTGGATACCTACTGCATAAGGTCGTGCGTAGGCAGCCATCTTCAGATTTGAATATGAGCGTTTCTTTTTTATACTACAAAGGTTTCAAATAAACATACGGCCCCATAATGGTAAGGGGGTACCGTTGCAAATAAACGCTTGTAATACTATAGATATAGTTACAAGCGCGTTGCCAAACTAGGAGTTCCGGAAACCCTGCTCACCGCAAGAACACAACAGAAGGTTATTTGTCTACGATCTTCTGTGCCCTATCTCACTTTAATATTAATGCAAAAGATAACCAACCTAGATCTAACCTGGTATAATTACCTACAAATTACTAGGAACCTACGATAACTTTGATTTAGGTGATATCTTGAAACAGTATTACAAAGAAGACCTGAAAATACAACTCACTCATCGACGCAGTGACCCGCCGTCGCAATCCATCCTTCATTGATGATAGCACCACCACACCTATGTGTGGACGAGAATCCGAAGAACGAAGTCCGTCTGACGGACACCTGCCACGGCCATCGTCCGAAACTAGAATCCTTGCCTCCCATGATACGGATTTCTGGACGAGGCCACATGGCTGTTACTCCACATTCTGGAAACGATGTACAAGCACACATATCGTGATTCCGTCAGTCATCCGTAGTCTATTCTTATAATATAAAGCTCATAGTTTTTTTTTTGTTTGAACGCGCTAATCTCTGGAACTACGTATTAAAGCTAATTTATTGAGGAATAATAAAGGCTATATAACAACTTCATGATACGATCCTTAAGATTAATATTGAGTAGGATACGAGTCAGAATTGAATTTGTAAGTATAGTCTCTTTTTTGTACTAAGCCAGTACAAAGAGGCACTTCAAGTGAGGCGAGGCGCTCTGAATTTTTGCGGTACATTTGAAGTAATACGTGAGTTGAGGCGTTTTGTACCTCAGCAGTACCTTTGAAGTAGCATGAGGGGCGAAATATTTTGAAGCTCGGTGGATGTAGATGCATGTAGATTTGAGTAGGTGCATTTCATACTATTGAGGTACTCGTACATTATTTGTCATGTACCGGGACAAATGTACGGGTGCTTGTTAGTCACGTCACGAAATCTAGCAAGCTGTAAGCAAGTATGTAAAGCTAGAACAAAGATGGACTACATGGGTGCATAGGCGGCGGCAGCGCAGGAGAGACTGGGCCGAATAAATTTGACACAGATGAAACCGTGGTAGTACATAGCTAATTTGACATAGGTAAGCATCATATAGGCACGCCGGATAGAGTATTCAGAAGTCCCGTTCGTGAGCGTATAAATACTCATGCTGTAAGGCACACACTATATTCTATACATTGAAATCAATAGTATGAACGCACTTAATTAATCAATATCCTAATATTTGTGCATTTGCCAATCTAGTCCTTAATATCTTTACAAACCTCCTAAATCCTATAATTAAAGGTAGTTTTAACCGCTTTATGAATTGTTATAAAATAAAACTGTTCTTTATATAGACAATAACAAAAAAAAACATCGCTGCGTGTCAAATGGAATATTTTAAGCAAGATATTCAACAAAGAATCTAGCTTTCTATAGAATTTTAGTCTAGATGTGCTTAAATGTGCTTGCCATCAAATAAATAGCTGCAACGAAATGAGGTCGAGATGTAATCTCAAAATGCATGTTATATTTTATGAAAAAGCTGAATTTACACATTTTACGGAGCGAATTACATTTGTAGATTGCGATAGAGATGTTTTTATTTTACATACAAAGTTTAATCTCACAATTTACAAACGCTTATGAGGTTTATTAAAAGCTTTGGATAGTATTACGGAGCTCTGTGGTGTGCAATGCTACGACTATATAGAAACTGTTTCTTTGTTTAATATATTTTTTCGACACAAACAAGCTTTTGATTATAAAAGGGTTTTTATAAATGATTTTTATTCCATTTAGTATAACATTGCTGGTTCATTCAACAGCTGAAAAGGCGAATATATTTGCAAATCAGTTTGCGAATAATTCACATCTGGATGCTGACTCTAGCATTCAGCCCACAATACCTTCGTATGTTTCATCAATGCAGGAAATTGTAATTCGTACTAAAGATATACGAAGAGTGCTTCTAAATCCAGATGTAAATAAGCTAGTTGGTCCCGATGGACCTAAAAACTGCGTACCTGAGTTGGCGCATGTCCTGACACCTCTGTTCCACCTCTCCAACTACCATCCATTTGCCATAACCTCATTTTTTGCAAAGTAATGGAGCAGGTAATAAATAAGCAACTTTTGGCATACCTAGAGGTTAACGATATCCTTAGAGATCGTCAGTACGGCTTTCGACAAAAACGATCAACTGGGGATCTCCTAGTGTAATGCCACCCATTACTGGGGTGAGGCGATCGAGAAATACGGAGAGGCTGTTGCTGTCTCTGTAGATGTTAGTAAGGCTTTTGATAGGGTCTGGTACGCAAATCTCTTAAGCAAGCTGCGAGCTAATGAAGTCTCCCAACGCCTGCGGACCTGTCGTTGATAGCTTCTCGTCTGACCCCAAGGCTATAAATAGAAGTTCCTCAGGACTCTGTACTCTCAGCGATACTATTCGTGCTGCACATAAACGATCTACAAAAACCTGGTATCTTTGGGTACGCAGTTGATAGCACTATGGCCGAGAGGTACTTAACTAACCCGCAGGCTAATTTACAGGAAGTCCATAATGAGAAAGAGAAAATGGTCGAACGCTTGGATTTGAAACTTAAGTTCGTATCCGACTAGAATGAAACGAACTTGGACAGGTTTAATGCTGAAAAAACACATGCGTATCTATTCTCCGCTAAACGGAGTCCATTTGTCCTAACTCCTATTTTCGAGATGTTTCCCTTCTAGTAGTAGACAACCTCGAGCTCCTTGGGGTCCAACTAACATCTGATATGAACTTAGGGCGCTCAATCGAGATAAGGACAAGAAAAGCTGCCAAGACATTGGGGATCCTCTTCAAGGTTAGACGGTATTTCAAACCAAACCAGCTTCTTAGCTTATATCAAGCACAGCTACGGTCATGTGTGAAATACTGCTATCAACTTTGGGATAGATCAGCCAAATATTAGTTGACCCCTCTTGACTCCATTAAGCGTCAAGCATGTCGACTTGTTGGCGATGAAGCACTGATGACGAAAAAAATGCTCAGTCTATAGCATCAACGTAAGGTAACTTGCCTCTCAGTGTTTTACCGGTTATACTTTGAGGAGTGTGCACAGGAATTGCACGATTTAATTCTACCGCCGTGAGGGTTCCACCCTTATGTTGTGGAATTTCCCCCGATTCGCACAAAGCGGTTCGCTTCGTCGTTTATTATACGAACGGCAAAGGAGTAGAATTCACTCCCGGCGCCTGTTTTCCCGTCCACCCATAGCTTGGGAGTCTTCAAGCGACTCTTCGCGTTTAACAGGTAAACAAAAATTGATATTTTAATTGACTATGTTATATTATATTTTAATGTTTTTTAGTTATAAGTACCTATTTTGGCGTATTTAGTAGAGAATAAAATTAAAAACTACACATGCATCATGTGACGGAAGGGCGATAAGATGAAGTTAGCAATTATTGATAATGAATTTAATTATTCATTTTACTAACTTGTTATATAGCTATATAAATTATTTTAGACAAATTCAAATAATTATTAGGTACCCATATGGAATACATTTTTGTTTTCTTAGGCCAAAAAGTATAACTTCTTACGTGCTTACATAGCTAAATACCTTTTTACTTGGTTTCGGAAAAATTTCTGTACCTTAGAAAAGAGTGTCATATATGCGTCGCCAGCGTCAGCTGGAATTAGGTCTATTCTAAAGAAGTGGATGCGTGTACATAACTGGGAGCGATAGAAGTTCACTTTTGAATATTCACACTCGATAATATGTGATGCATACATCGAGAGTGATTATTTTCACTACAATAAAACAAAAGGTTTGGATAGCAACTTAGAGTTTACACTTTTTGATGCGAAATGCGTGAGCATAGTAAATATTAATTGTCATTAAGTAATTTCCATAGCTCGCCTAAAGAAGCATATCAATCCCGTCGTCTGTTTTCCCATCCACCTATAACTTGGGAGTCTTCAAGCGAAGAGTAAACAGGCATTTAATAGATAAGCGCTATTCATCGTCGGCCTCATCTTTACTTTCCATCAGGTAAGATTGAGGCCAAGCGCATTCCTGTATTGCATTAAAAAAACTTTAAAATTGTAGATAAAGGTTGAAAAATATAAATATTTATTAGCAAATAGCATTCATCATAATTGATAACAATATTTTTAATTTATTTTCAGATGGCACTTATAGAGCATTAAGAAAACATCAAGTGTTAACTTCTCCACAATAAAACAAGTGGTTAATCAAAATTCTACCTACCATATTTTTTTCATATCGCGCCCTATCTAAGCAAAACTTTAAAAATGTAGTTTTAAAACTAAAAAAATACATTTTATTGCCATCTAGCGTCACGATAACGAACTACATAATCAACCACAGAGCACTCACCATAATTAATTTCAACATTTATATTTATTTTATTTCTAGATGGCACTGATACGGTATTTAAAAAAATAACATCAAGTTTAACTTTATCTTTACCTCAATTATTAAGAAGTTTCGTTGGGGAGTTTTTGCCAATATCTTCATCTGCCATATTCTGATTTTAATTTTAATTCATTAAAACTTGCGTATTTGGCTTTAATTACGTAATATTGATGGTATTTTGCGTGATATAGTTTAGATCATATATAGGCAACAACCGGACCGTGTAAGATATGATCCGGACCGCGAGACATTTTGAAAACCCCAATTAAAAAAAAAAAATCATGAGGTACTTATACTCACGGAAGTGACAGTGAGGCGACAATCATCAAATCCTTTGATGTTTGCCTCCTCAGTCTTTGATAATCGCCGCCACTCGGCTTGCTTGATCAAATTCTTTGAGGTTTGCCACCTCACGGGCGACACGTCAAAAGATTTATTGCTTCTCAATTATTCTAAACTAGTTTATTCCAGATTATTCCTTCATTTTGCCTATATAAGTAGGTGGATGGCCCGAACGTTAGATCAAGTCCGGTGAAGCTGTAAAAGCCATCAGAGGCTCCAGGGAACCTAGGGTTAACAGTATAGTCAGTTCTAAAAAAAACCAACGTTAGTTCAGTTCTATTTGAGCTACCGATGTGATAACTTGGACAAGCGATATCCTAGCGAACTACTCGAGCCGTCAACTTACTTTGTGACTTTGTGTGCATCTTGAGTGGTTACGAACTATAGTTTGTTATTAAGTTTATTGAACGAAAAGTAAACAAAAATGACGTCTGGTGGAAAGAAACGAAAAGTAGATACAAAAGGTCGCCAGTTTCAAGAAAAATGGACTGAAGAATTCTTTTTTATCTTGCACAATGGTAAGCCTATTTGTTTGCTGTGTAATGAATCCATTTCAGTAATGAAAGAATTCAATATAAAGAGGCATTACTCAACTAAGCATGCTACGCTGCACTCACTGACAGGACAATTAAGAACAGACAAAACCCAGAAGCTTATCGCAAATTTCGAACTACAGCAACCAATGTTTCATAAACAAAGAACGCAACTCGATAATGCTGTGAAAGCTAGTTTTAAAGTTAGCTCAAAATTGGCAAAGGCATTAAAACCATTTGCCGAAAGAGAATTTATCAAGGAGTGTATGTTAGAAGTTTGTGTGCTGAAAAATGAATTTGAAAAAATTAGTTTGTCAAGACGAACTGTTGTTCGACGTACTTATAGAAATGATGGCTAATGATATAAAAACAACATTGACTGACCGTATGGCTGGTTCTGAATCATTTTCCATAGCATTAGACGAGAGCACCGATTTGTCTGATACAGCTGAACTGGCTATATTTATTGGAGGTGTTGATAAGGAGTTCACTGTTACTGAGGAATTGCTTGATTTACTGACGTTAAAACGAACCACTACAGGACAGGATATTTTTATTGAAGTTCAAAAGGTATTCACAAGTTTTGGCTTGCCATGGTCAAAATTAAGTGGAGTATGCACTGATGGTGCACCTTCTATGGTCGGCTTACGTAAAACTCTCATCGGAATTTTGAATGAAAAAGCAACAGAATGAAATGTGCAAAGAGATGATTGGATAGTCCTTCATTGCATTATCCACCAACAGAACTTGTGGGCGTTTTTGGATGAAATATCAGCTCAATATAATGACGTAACATATTATTGTGAAGTCAGATGGCTGAACAAAGGAAAAATGTTGAAACGGTTTTACGAGCGTAGAAATGAGATAGCAGACTCTATGCAAATAAAAGATAAACCGCTATCTGAATTAAGTGACCCAAAATGGATATGCGACTGGTAACAGTTACCATTTCAACACGCTCTCTGAGTATGAAAATATTGCTTAAGCTCAATATGCTGAAGAACTCAAGTTACTGTCGGAGCAATTTTCGAACACATTTAATGACTTCAAACACATAAAAGACTGTTTCAGTTTATTTGCTACTTCTACAAAATGTAATGTACAAAATTCTCCAATACACTTACAAATGGAGTTGATCGAGATTCAAGAAAATTAAAACCTAAAATTCAAATTTAAAGACGTAGAGTTGTGCGATTTCTACAAATAACACCTAGAAGAAGAAAATTTTCCGTAGCTTAGAAAAATCGCAATATGAATGATTTGTGCGTTTGGCAGGACTTATAAATGCGAACAGTTCTTTTCATTGATGAAAGTTAATAAATCAACACATCGTACAAGACTGACTGACGATAATTTGAAAAATTCTTTACGTTTTTGTATCAGTGGAATTAATCCAAATATCAATGGATTAGTTTTCCAAATTCAAGCTCAAGTGTCTCATTGATTTCGGTGTATTTAACTTTCGTTGTTTGTAACAATTGTAAATTTAACGATTTAATTATAATGTACCATTTTTTTAAATTTCATATTGTTATTTTAATAAATTGTACTATAATAATATTGTCGTATTATTTCATATTCTAATATCTATCGCAAAAAATATTATCACTACTTTAAAATGCACTAAGTACTTTTAAACGCGGCCCGCGAACGTATTTGCACGCTAAAGTTTAGCCCTCAACATGTCAAAGGTTGCCCCCATACCCCCATACCTGGTTTAGATAATGAGTACAAGCAGTGCAAGATTAACCACGTAGCAAGAGTAACAATTGCTACGGGCCCCACGCGAAAGGGGGCCTCGCATATTTAAACCTACTCATCTCTGCCTGAGCGTAATTTTTTGAGTGAAACTTATTATGATGTGGTTTATTGAATTTACTTGATGTCACAAAAACGTGAAACGTTACAACTTTTCCTACTAAGACAATCCACGTCAACCACTCGGTAACCGACTATTTCCTTGGCGTAAATAAAACATCGAATTTTATACAGTACCTAAACGCACAAGACTATTAATTACACACAAAATTGTAACCTATAGAAAGCAATTAAACGTATTGAGTATTGAATTGTTTTTTTACCACTTTATACTTAAGAACCCTTATAGATCAAGGGCTCTTTGAAAGAATTTGCTACGGGTTCCGCGCTTGTTTAACCGGGCACTGAGCACAAGTGAAGTGAATTATAAATAAATAAATAGAAGCATGAATTTTAAAATGCGGCAAAAACTCTCTGCACATCTTTAACAAGAATGCCACCTTATTATTATAGCATTGCTTAAAATCTAAATATTAGAAAAAAATCTACTTACTAGACTTTCGCATAATTAAGTATAAAAACAATTGCCACATTATAAGAAAAATCACTTTAATTTTTTTCATAACACACCTAAGAAAGTATACACATTTTAAAAATACTAACCAACGCTATGCGTAGCTGCAGTAGTATGAATCGAGGCTGGAGTCGATGACTCATCAGTTTTATTTATGACGTTTGTCATAGGATCCTTGGGTTTCATATAGTTCTTGTGGGGTTTACTGGTTGTCGTGGTGAATTTTTTGGTCGGCTTCGGTTTTCCCGCTGGCTTCTCCCACGAGGGACGGGGTTTCGTGATGAATGTCGGTTCGGTTGTCACATGCCAATGTACCGTATTCATATTGCTCGGTCTTGACATGTATTGTGCTGTAATTTGAAGGCAAATTATTATTAAAGCGATAGAGTCTTATCAAAAGCCACTGCACAATTGTAGTCTTAAATGTAGAGTTATATACGCTACAAATTACATTAAACTCTGTCTATAACGTTAGCAATAAAATTCAATTAATATAAACACAAATAAAATTAATGTACTCTTTTCATTAAAAATTAAATAAACTAAATTACAGACAGAAATAGCCATAGCCGGAAACCGTTAATCAAATAGTTAACTTCGTTAATCGTTAATCCGATATAAAAAAAGTTAGCTTCGTTAAAGCGTTACATTTCGGAAGAATTAACGCAGGTTAACGTTAATCGTTAATCCGTTAATATGTATAAAGTTGCATCTTTATATCGTTGCGTCAGTAAAGTTATAAAACTTGTTAAAACGCTTACACGCAAAAAGTATTTGCTGGCCCGATCAGGATACAATTCTCATCAGTACCGCTGGAATCCGATCCGATTTCATGTCTTCCAACATCCATGATATGGTTTTATATAAATTACTTCACAGTACACTTTTTCTATGTAACTAAATTACACTGCACTCTGCTTTATCAATTATTAACACGCAAATGATCACTGACAGTAATTTATAATAACAACAAACAAAACACTCGTCACTCTAAGCACCGGCGCTAAGTAATGAAGTGATCAAACGAAACAAATCTCTTCGCAGTTTTCTATCTCACTCGCACGCGCCGGCAAATTATATCTAGTTTCGTTTTTGTTTCACTCGCTGCCACGCGCCGCTCGGCACTTGTCGGTGCCGTGCAGTAACTATTCGCCATTGGATTAACGATTAACGGACTTCTGCATATTAACTGAAGTTAACGTGTCCGTTAATTTTTTTTAAAGATAACTCAAAAGTTAATCCGTTAATCAAAATGTTTAATTTCGTTAATTAACGATTAACGGATTAACGAGTTAATGCCCAGCTATGGAAATAGCTAAGAAATTTCGGTCAAATTAATAAACTAAATTCTGTAAATCCGTTGTTCATTTTTTTCTTTCAAAACTTAGTTTATTACTATGTTACAATTTTATGGAAATATATGTACGCATTTTATCGTTCTATAGACATTTACAGTGACTATGAGAGTCAAAATATTCTAAATAAGCGGTAGAATTATTCAAGTGAAGCTTCTTATACGGTGGTTCGATAATTCTTGTACACTACTTCGCAACAAATTCGCTTCACGCAAACACATTTCATTACTTATTTGAGAGAGAACAAAGATATAACGTAGAGAGAAAGAGAAAGACGCCTATACATTTTTTCGTGTAACTGAATTTACCGCCATCTATTGGTGTACCATAGAAGCAGTTTTAGTCTAGTCTTACAAGTTATAAAATCTGATTTTAAATAATTAAAAAACCACTTTATATCGCATGTCACTACATTCCCAAACATTACATTTTTAATGTTATTTGAAGTGAAACTTTATATCTGCGATTCGTTCATTTGTACTAGATTCGAGAGAGAAATTTCAAGGACTCGACACGTTTTTAGGCACATTTTGTTGCATGATAGAGAGGAAAAATATAACGTAGAGTGAAGGAGAAAGACATTCATAGAGTGTATAGATTTATCTCTGGTCACGTCTCCCTTTTTAAGAAATTTCACTTCTATCAACTACTGTCAAGTGTACCGGTGCTGCACGCGTAATTTTTTTATATGTAACATCTTATCTCTCGCTTTCCTGCAATCTATAGGTGTGATTTAATGAAAAGGCACAGAAGTGTGTAATAGGAAGCCAGAGAAGAGCGAGCAATTTTTTTTTATTTGAGCAATGAGCGCGTTCGGTGGTAGAAGTAATTAGTTGATAGAGTGGTAGAGATTTTTCGAGAGATTTCGATAGTGTGTGCGTGCGTGTGATGAGAAACAGAAAGGGAAATTTAGAAGGAGAACGCATCATCAGCTGTGCGCTTAACCTACAGAAGTATACTGTTCTATAAACTAATTTTTAATACTCATGTGTAAACTACCTATCTAAGTCACATGTTAAAAATCATATGCGACTACTGTGATGCCCGGTCGTTTTTTTTATTGTAAAGAAACGTACATTCATAACTATGTAGTTCAGTATTTATGAAGATGTTAAACAATCGATCACATAATCAATATCTCGATAAAATTAATTATCAGTAAATTATTTTTTCATATAATATTAAATAATTGAAAGATGCATAATGGTATTTATGTGTCCGAATGAATGACTGGAAAATGAAATAAATTAACGCAGTTTTATTTAAGCACTCAGTACTACATGAAAGAAGAAGAATATTTTTTGTTTTCTATTTTAGCACGACAGTGTGACGTTACTGTACCTGATGGTGAGCACAGTGCAATCCGAATACAACGGCGACCACCGAATGATGTACAAACCATTGTTAGTCGTAGCTATCAATGTGTCTTGCTCTTCACGGTATGCTTGAAGGGCTAAACATTAATATTTTAGCTTTTAACCGTATATCTAGTTCTTCATCTACTTTCTAACGTGACCTCTTTATTGTAGACCACTACTGCCATTGTCGAGTGAATATAATATCCTGTCCAATTATAATTTCAATATTCTAACAAATGATGGCTCCCTTGTTACAACTTTCTAGGGAGTTTTTGTGGCATCTTAGAATGCATGGTCAATGTTATTATTTCCAATCTACTTCACTTGTGCACAAAGCAAAGCTTTATTATGCAAAACGATAAGACCCCACCAAAAACTTCAACATAGTCTACTTATTCATAAAAATAAATATAAATTTATAATTACCTGAAGGTATACTATTTTCAGCGTGCTGTTCAGAAACAGCCATAGGTTGCGCACCAGTTAATATGCTAAGACTAGACGAAATCTTATTGTGGGGACTAGCTTCCACTTCGACGCTCGGCCTATTTACAGTTTGGTATTTATTTACATTGTTATATGGTATTTTAATAACTATATCACTATTTTGTTCGCTACTTGTATCTAAGTTCCCTATTGAAGGTAAGTTTATTTCTGGCGGCCGGTAATTATATAGTGTGGGCGCGCCATCTATCGGTTTAGTCATGAACGACGGTCTTTGAGTCTGCCAACTTGGCCGCGTTGTCGTTGAAGTAGTTGTATCAATTGGATGTGTTGTAGTAGGCACGGTTCTAGATGGCGCTGTATATGGACGATCTGTGACGGTGACCGGTGATTGGGTTTCTGGAAATGTATATTTTTTTATAATTTAATATCACGAAACACACGAATAAATTAATAAAGTGTGATAAAGCTTGTTTAAATCTACTTAGATAATTTTATCTTGAATTACTGTAATGAATTTTTTTATAAACATTTCATTTTGTTTTAAAATGTTTAGGAAAATAAAGTATTTTTAGGAATTTAAATAAAAACAAATGATAGAAACATTAATATTATATTGTATTTATTACTATTTAATGAAAATAATAAGTACCTAACGTATTTTTAGTAAATTTACTGCTATAAATACCTGCGGCATGCAAGGGTTTCTCCGGCAACCTGCAGCAGGAACCAAACATAAAACCGTCGACGCACACGCCAGCGTGCTTTCCTCCCAGCCGGTTGCAGTCTTGAACCCACATACAAGCTCCTACCGCTCCACCAGCCACGCAGGACTTGCGCGACATTTGATAACCTGAAATATTTTTTTTTAAATCTTTTAACAATTCTAGAAAGCATATTCATTAAAAATCAATAGTTGCCAAGTTAGGAAGAAGAAGAATTTCAAACTTTAATTTCAACTGGAATGTCTCCCACCTGGCATTCATAGCACTCTTTAATAGAATAGCAGTCTTTAATAGGATTTAACAGTTATTTAGATTTTTTAAACAATTAAAAATCTTACGGAACATTTATGTACGGTGGATGATTTGATAAAAAAATATGTAGAATTAATTGTATACAACACCATCTTTGGAAAATATACAACACTAATTTGTTTCATAATACAAAATGGTGGGGTTATTGTATCTTACTTTTTATAGTAATCAGATATATGGAGAGATTACGCTATTAGCAACGCTTTTAAAAATAAAAATGTTTAGGAAACCTATTTATATATGGTACTCTTTAGCTTCAATTTGAGGTAAATCCACTTCACCTTAGCCATAACTAAGGAAAAGCTGAAGAGAAACAGGTTTAAAATCTACTACTTATTAGGAACTAGCTGGTACCCTCGACTTCGTTTGCGTATTATTGGATATACACACTGATCTCGGAACACGATAAACTAAAAAAATCGCCGTTTTTGCGTGATTGAGTAACAAACATAGACACTATACATTTATTATATTTGTAGGATAACACTAGTTAAATTATGACTTTTTCCGGGGTAAAAAGTATCGTATGTGTTATTCCAGGTCATAGACTATCTGTGTGCCAAATTTCATTGAGATCTGTTCAGCCGTTTTAGCGTGATTGAGTAACAAACATCTAAACATCCATACATACACACTTTCACATTTATTATATTAGTAGGACTAGTAAGATAATAACTTTGAAGCGATATTATATAATTGCTCACTTACGTCCGTTTTCAATAACCTATCTATCCGTTGTTTCAGTTACTAGAGATAGACAAATATAACCTTTTGTCCGTACTTTCGTTTCAATAAGCTATGGATGGATAGTTTTTCGTATCTACATAATATATATCCATATCCTATAGCTTAAATAGATAAGAGGGAAGTCGATATCTGTCTTGAGTTAAGGATAGTACTTATTACAAATATGTATTAATCGGGGATATTAAACTCAGATATGATAGGTATTGAAAACGGCCGTTTTCATTTTATTATAATAATTTACTTATTAAAGAAGAAATAAAAATGTTTAATCTTTACAAAATTGTTCGGGTTATAAGATATAAGTATCTAACTTATTATTATATATAGAAGTAAATCTAAATAATGTACATAAAACTACTTACACTTAAAATACACTTTTTGGTGGTTAACTATATTTATACATTAAAAGAAGAACAGGAAAGAGTTAACGAAACTGTAAAACACGTTTCCAATTCTAACACAGTTGTTCTAAATCACGAATGGGGGTGTTGTTGGTTAAAATATATGTACAAAAGGTAGTGCTGAGAGTTGGTAGTCCGGTTATACTATTAATGTTAGCCATAGGGAAAATGTAATCAATGGGAAAAATAATTTTAAAACGAATGAAATTTTAACAACGAGAATAATTTAAAAAATAGATCGATGCCTGTTAGACAGAGTTGCCAAGTTAGCCATTTTATGGCTATATTTGGCAACATTTAAGATTCATTTAGCCAAAAATATCAAATATTAATGGCTAAATATTTTAGCCACAAATATAGCAACTTTTATAATTATACGTGAACTTTGGTTTTTCTATAGAATAACACTTGTTTTCACTCATCTACAATGTGAGCGGTGAATCAGTATTTCATTAATTGAATGATTTGGCTTAGATGGCTCTATTTCTGACATCCTTAACTGTTAAGGTAGATAGATTATCATGATGATTGTGGCAAAGAAAAATCATGGAAATAAGATGAGTTAATGCAAACTAAATTGTTTACTACTAAAAATAAATGATTATTTTTTAAAAGCAGACGTTTGCTTTTAATCAAATACTCGTGGAAGTGTTGGATCAAATCAGGAAGCAAAAATAATATGTTTTCCTTGTTCCTAAAGAACCAGAACCATCAACGTCCAATGAGTATTATGTGGAATTAACCTATGATGATTAAATAAAACGTTTTTTAGGTTATGAACTTTTATCCACTTGTTAGGGTATGAAATGTTTGTCATTCTAGCAGCTTTATAAAAGTGTTTGGCTATTTTTTGTTTCCTGGACTTGGCAACACTGCTAATAGAAGCGCGTTATAGGTTAATTATAGTTACACATGAATAGTCTTACTCAATGTTTATAATAATTATGACGCTTATCATCATGAAGATAACTTCACCACAATAAAAATCAAGTTTGCAAGCAACTTAATAGTTTAATAGACTTTTTGTTACAATGTGCGCGCTTCGTAAAAATTCAGTCTCATAATTTCGAATTATGACAAAAACACAATATAGTAAAATTACCAGAGTATTTTTTTGGCCAATTAAGTAGAAAAGTAATTTTCTTACTTAAATCACGAAATAAATGTCCGTGATATAAAAAAAATACAGATAAAATCTTTAAAAAAATTTAAACATAGTAACAGTAACATGGACCTTTCGTGGAAATAGGTAGCCTAAATGTGAAGCCATTTTTAGTATTATAATTAATAATAATTTTCATATTTTATACATAGTGCTAGCTGTAAATTTAATTGTAGATAAAAAATAACATAATAACATTAAGCAAACACAATATTGGGATGTTTTAAATTCTCTTCCTTACCGGCGAATATTAATTTAGAATTCAACGCTCAAACAGATTTTTTGGCGGAATCTAGACATGACAGATCACATGTTTTTATGTTAATGCTGATTCATAAATTTTTATTATTTAGCCTTTAAACTACCTATGTAATTTTGGAGATATTTTACGATTGTATGATGTAGTTTGATTATTGTACAATAGGACTTTAAATAAAAATTAGGATCGTGCATTTCAAATTGCTACAAAAACTACCTGGACAATTTTAATAAAGGAACAGTCTTCTTGTTGGGGCTATATTTAAAGATTAGGTACAAGAGTAATTACTAATTAGAAAAATATTCTATTCACATGACGTTGACAGAGTTGATTGTAAATAAAAAGGAGAAGAATATAAATTGAAAACATTATTCCTAAAGGGATTTATTTAAGCTAAACAGAGATACGTTCTATAATAAACGCCTCTGTACGTGATTCTGATTTAGCACACGAGTGTTATATAACAATGAAAGCTACGCAGCGAAACATTGTAACGTATATCGGCCATCTTTAATTTCTGGCAGCTCGCGAGTCACGACTGGAAACACCCTTTACGCACCGAGTGGATGATAAATGATAATATGTATTTATAATTTCACACGCTTTTCACTTTGCGGTGAAATTTTAAGTAAACAATGAATTAATTTTATTTACTACCTACTTTTTACGAGGCATTTACACACAAAAGTATTTTGATAGTAAAAAACCGCCATCTTATCCCATCTGCCATCTTGTTTGATCTCCCATTTACAATTGGTTATGGCGACACAAACTTGTACAAAAATCCTCATTATATTATAAGTTTAATTAAATACCTACGTTTCGCAGAATTTTTAATTAATCATATCAATTTAATTGCTCAATTTCTTATAGAAATGAGGAAACGCATGAATTAGGTAAGTTTTTTACCCGACTGGCGAGAAAGGGGGTTGCATTACTACATTAGGTTATGATTATACCTAACGTGACTATATGTCCCGTTTTGAACGGGACTGTCCATTTTTATAGTTATCTGTCCCGTTGTCCCCAAAAAAGCTCCGGAACGCAAAATTGTCCCATTTTCCAAAAACGCGCGAAATTTATGAAGCTTATTTGACGCGAGCGGTGCGGTACCCAGTGTTGCCAGTGCCCGAGCACAATTTTACCAAGGACTGGCACAAAAAGTATCATTTTGATCGCAGAAGTAACGCATTTTCATAATTAGTGACGAAAAACGCATTTTTATCCTGTTTATTCGTCATACAAACTTACTTCATAAGTTACCTGCACTTCTTTACATATTTTGATATTGAACAACAATAACAGAACTATTAATGTCAATTACTTTGTCTACATTCAGTTTCTATTTATTCACCTAATTTTATTTACCACTGAGCTTAGTCAAACAATATCACAATTAACTAAGGTAGGCAAGGTTTACAAACTACAAACAAACTTGCAGCGTGCAGTGACAGTGCATGATTAGGGTTTATCTATATACACCTCCCTTGTTGCCCTTTCCTCATTTCGTGAGACCAGAGGGAGAGAGAGTAAGACTAAATAAAGTTTTACGAAAATACCGAGGCCCCTCGAAAAAATAATGAAATACTTAAACAATAAAAATACAGTTTTTCATAAAACTGAAACAACGAAGAAAATTCCTGTACTTGATTGCATTTTTCTAAATAACGTTGCTGAAAACTGAAAACTAGACGACGTTAAGTGGAATAAAAACAAAGAAAAAACGTCTCTATTTAGGTACCTATATTATGACAAAAATACCTACAAATTTTATATCGAAGGAATATCAAGTATTAAGTTCAGTATATTAAAAAAATCATCGTATGTATACAAACTATATTACTTGATACTAAAATAGTTTATACACAAAAGTAAGTGATACGAGTGTGTTTGCGTGCGTGCGTGCGTGCGTGCGTGCGTGCGTGCGTGCGTGCGTGCGTGCGTGCGTGCGTTCGTACGTGTATCGAGCAGACGAGCATTCTGCACAGCTGGTTGTATAACCCTTCTTCAGGCAACCGCCAAATTGCAAAACATTGTACTTTAGGCAGGACATAGGCACATAAAATTACACATCCACAGCTAAATTGATAAAAGTATATTAAAATAAAATTATCAACAAGAAATTGCGGTTTTCGTCAAAGGTTTATCTATGAAATAAACAAAAGCCGATACCATAGCAAATAAGCTTTAAATTTATCAAAGATAGAAATGTAACAAATGAAATTTGCGATACAATAAAGTATGTCACTTATCCGGCCGCCACGCGCCTCGGCCTGACTGCGGGCTGCCAATCTGATTTGTGACTCGTCGCAGTTAGCATAGAATGAATAATACCTTAATTCTGATATTTTATGGTGTTCCCGAATAACCAGACAGTTGAAGTACTTTAGTTAGATGTTAGTAATAATATATTAGGCTGGATGACACGCCGCATGCGACAGCCGGAGCACACCTTTTACAGGTACTTCGCGATTGTAAGTAGTTGTAATATACTTCAAACTTCCTTACTTACTTACTTCGAGTTAAATATAATAATACTAAATGCAATAATAATTTAAAATAGTCTATATCACTTATGTATAGTGTAGTTTCCTAACAATTTTAATAATTGGATCAGTACTTCCAGAGATAATAACATACAAATTTGATTTCTTTTTTTTATATTTAACTTTCTGCCTATATGAAAAATTTAGCTAATGTCAATTGTGACAAACACACGATATAGAATTTAGTTGCCAAATGTTCGGTGTACTGTAGAAAAATCTGCGAGAGTAACCCATAAAAAGGATGCATTGACACAACATAAAACCGTCACAAATTTATACATAATTGTTAAGGGAACTAAAGGGGTAATATAAATCTACATGTTAAACATATAAATAAAAAGCATAAATAATATTTTTTATATTTTCTTAGTAAAGATTGTTTATTCTATTTAAATGTTTACGTTATTAGACTCTCATTAAACCCATACTACTCCTAATTTTTTCTCTGGGAAATATCTTTCCGCAAGTTACCCGGAAGATATTGAAGCCAGTAATAAGAACCCCCTTTGTACATGTTACACAATTTGAAATGGTTAATTAAATCTATATTAACCGACGTAAAATAAGTTTAAATAAATAAGTACTTCTAAATATGAAATTTGAATTTAAGGTTTGAATATAATATGATGGATCTTTCATCACCTCTTCCGATGATTTTGTAAGGTATAAATTCTTTATTCCACGTCCAAAGACAGCACAATGACCGTGAAGAACTATAAATTATTATAACTGAAATCTCACATAACTATCCAGCGCCATATTTCGCTTGAGGATTTTCATCGAGAAATAATTTTCCAATAGCGATAAATTGTTTGTAATATATTGCGAGTTGGTGCAAGGGACGGCTACCGGTTTACAACAGTGGTCGAAGGCATAAGAATTAATTAAATGTTACACTTTCCTAAGTATAATTTTATTTAATGAAAGTAGTCAATTGCTATGCAATTATATGGTCAACTAATTGTGTCACGCGGTTTCACCCGTTTTAGATATGATTTCTCCATACAAATCTTGAATTCTCCGTTAAACCCATTTAGGGGTTGAATTTTCAAAAAGCTGTTCTTAGCAGGGGTCTACGTCATAATTACTATATGTGTGCAAAATTTCACTTTGGCACCCCTAAGCATGTTGCCACGCTTTCGCGGTTGGAAAGGCTCCATGGTCCTTAGGACTAACAGCATAGTAAGTTCTAAAAAAAAAATTCAGCCCAATCCGTTCAGTGGTTTGATCTATGTGGTGATAGATGTATAGTCAGACAATCACGGTTTTCTTTTATATACAAATGTATAGATAGTGTGATTCGCGGTTTCATTCCTGAATTTAGTGTACTTGGGCATGAACAATATTTACTCAGCTAGGAAGTTATAAAATCCAAAAAGAATTTCTCAACCTGAATGATAGTTTGAGAATGTTCAAAGAAAACAAGAAAAACTAAACAAACTCTTGTGCTTTATAATATTGGTATATTTAGATTAACTAGCGATCGCCCTAAAGTCGAAATTCGACCAGCGACTTTGTATTTCCGAAGGGTTAGGCAGAGATGTACACCCACAGTTCGCCGGGTATGTTTTGTATGTCCCATGTAATAGGGACGAGCCTATTGCCATTAATCGAGCATAAAGCCAAACTCCGAGCTGCTACTGAGAATTTCATAGAAAAACCCAATAACACTTTAATCGACCTGGGAATCGAACCCAGGATCTCGATCATAGCAGTCGCGCTTGCGACCACTAGGCTAATGAGGACAATATTCATAAACAATGAGTATTATCTGCATCACTTGTTGTCACTTTTCGTTCAATGACAATGTCAATATTTTGGGGTATCTAAGTTCAATGGAAATGGCAGTAAATGCAGTGTTAATTTATTTAATTTTATCAGACATTATAGATAAATTTAAGCTTTCTGCACTCCTTCTTCATATAAACTTTAACCATGTCAAATCTCAATCTTCTGTGCACGCAATACGCTTAAAAAGTTACCGAAAGCTTTTGCTTCACGTTTTAATATATAGATAATGAACCTCAAACAAGGCTGCCGGCCTCTTTGAGATCAATCTATGATAATTAAATTTGCTTATTCCAAGCCATAAGTTATCATTTCTAGCTCAAAATTTACATGATTCTTTATCTTATTCAATATTTCTCATTGATAAGTCACATTTTTTCTGCTTGATGTTAATCCACTCCGCGTTAAGGTCCGCTTTGCTGTTCTATTATATATGTGATCATCATATTCATTTAAGTATTAATTATTCATGCAACACTGACAGTTTTAATTGATTTTTAATTAGATTTATTATTTATTTATTATTTAGTCTTGTAATTTTATTTTTACTCATGTAGCGACATCTACATAGCGACACACAGCGACATCTATCGAGCCACATACGACGCATCCTACATCGCACTATAGAAATTAACTCTTCAATTGAGTATATATACAAGAACCCGACTACACCATGGGCAGCTGTCCGCCAGACATAACACCCGTCTGGTCGGAGGATCCTCCCTTTGCAATAGCTCTTCCACACTGGTGACCCCGAGCATGAACGTCAGCGCAACCTTCTTCGCAAAGGCTACGTCATCGTGACGTCATCATCACTTCCTCAAGCATTCAAGCGGCGAGTCATACAGCCAGCCAGCAGCATCCACGGCTACTTCGGGTATCCTGACCACCAGCATGCAGCGGACGCGCATTCCTGGTCATCACCCACAGCCTTCTCAGCGACCTTGCCACAGCACACTGCATTTCGGCCGGTCAGCAAGCAGAGACGCACTTCTCTCCTGGTCGACGCAGCAGCTAGCCACTACTACGCAGCACTGCAACACTCCGACTCACTGGGGCATCACCCCGACTCACTGGGGCATCACCCCGACTCACTGGGAGCATCACCCCGACTCACTGGGGCATCACCCCGACTCACTGGGGCATCACCGCAGACAGTTCCGACTCACTGGAACATTCCACTGGCCCGGCAAGCATCACAAGATGTATGGACGACTCAACCTGCTATCGACCTCCGGTCTCGGAGGGGAGTGATGTAGCGACATCTACATAGCGACACACAGCGACATCTATGGAGCCACATACGACGCATCCTACATCGCACTATAGAAATTAACTCTTCAATTGAGTATATATACAAGAACCCGACTACAACCGTTGGGCAGCTGCCCGCCAGACATAACACCCGTCTGGTCGGAGGATCCTCCCTTTGCAATAGCTCTTCTACACTCATATTATTAACAATTCTTGAATCATATCAATATCGAGTGCAAAATTATATCAAAATCGGCCAAGAAGTAAAAAAGTATATTTATATTTTTTCATGTTGTTTTTATACGATTTTTAAAGTATGTTAATTCTTACAGCCTATTAACTATGTGAAATTACATATATACCCGTTTACAAAATTTCATTAAAAAAAAGCTCAAGCCATTTTTCAGTTAAATGTGGTCATACAAACTGTCCTTTATAATGTATGCGTATCAAGAAATTTGCAAAAAAAAAAAAAAACTAGGCTAAGGCAAAACTACAGATATACTATTAATATGGATTTGTTCTCAAGTTACGATGAGTTGATTATTACATTACAAAATAACGAACAGGTATAAATATATGAATCCCAATTTTAATAACAATACCTGACATTAAATGCAAATTCTTCATTGTGCTATTGTGATGTTAAAAGGGCGCAGTAAAAAAAAATGGAAGCCCGTACGTCTGTTATCATTTCCCCTAAATAACTTAGTCACGACATATTTTCAGCAAGTAATAATCTCAGCCAGCGGTAGCAAACCTGTGGCAGGCATTAAACTTTTTCTTGTACGTTATCGATTTCCAAACCATCCTTTATTTGTTTATTTATATATAAAATAATAGATATTTATAAAATAAATAATACAAAATAATAATAATAAATATAGTTTAATGCAAATGATAGCAAAAGATAAACGTAATATTCTCTTTCTTGAAAATATTATAACGATTAAAATAATAACTCCAGACCAACAATAAAAACTTCATGAACAAAAGTTGTAAGTACTTACATAATTATTTCGTGAATTTTAAAGGATTGATCATTAGATTCATGAAATAAAATATTATAAGAACTGAATTTTTACTGTCCATTATTTCCCACTTAGAGTTCCCTAGCACGGCAGAGGTTAAACAATATATATTTGGCATACACATAAAAAAGCTATTCGATGCTTTTCGTAGTATTGTAAACCGCTATCAACTCGTTACTTGAGAGAGAATAAATACAAAAGCGGCTCTGTAGAGGGCTTCATCGCTTCGATCAGCGCACGCGACGCGTATACGCGGCGAAAGTGTGCGTTCGATTTAACAATCAACTCACTGCGTTTATTGTTGCACGTTATGTTGTCTGAAGTCTTGAAGATGAATTTACAGCCCTACTAGAAACTAATGAAAATGCGGTAAATCGCACATGGAGCACTCTGCAAACGAACGAGGAAATAGCGATAGCAGAGTGGTAAGGCTTTTTTACCCGATTGAGTCGCAACCACCACGCATGTGGTGTAAAACCCGTCATAGTGACTCGCTTTTACGTGTCGCGTTTCGAGATCAGCCTGTGCATATCCAGTTAAATTTATGCAGGCGTAACAGCGGCAACCGTTGATGGATTACGATCTCTCGGTGGTCGTCGTTGTCTTAAGATTGTACGGTGCTTACCATCAGAGATAGTAACGACAGTTTGCCGTGCTACTGTAAAAAAGTATATTAACTGTAAAACGTAAGAAGGAGAGAATACATTGGCCGGGAAATGGATCCACAGTTTCACGGTACGATAAAGATAAAGTCATAGAGAACAGTCAGCCTATATGTCTAACAATCATGCTGATCTCACAAAAGTCAGTCAGATATAATATAACATAGCGACGCATGGAAACGAGTCAAATGGTGAGTTGTTCACGATAGGCTTATATTGTGGTTGTAACTAATTAAAACTTCAGTGCTTTAGCTCCTTTAGTCGCTGTTTGTTGTTTAGCAAATTCTACCACTGGTATATCTTGTCTTACTTATGTAAATTAATAATTTTATGGTTTTACAGTGGATCGCGCATGTATGGGATCTTGATGATGTTATGGTACCAGATTTTGACGTGACAACGTCTTATAAATTGGTTTGCCGGGTGACACTTCAAGAAACTGCGTTACGCTCCGCTCACGTTATGCGCTCACAATGAGAGCGAGTGAGAGGCACGCGTCTTCACTCGGCATGGTTAGCCCGCCTAAGAGCGAGAGAGACAGACATAAAGTCGTTGTCACGTAAAACTTTCGCCCGTATACCGACTTTACAGGCAACCAATTTTTTATTTAAGTTTTAAGATTTCGTAATCGCATAATGGATATTTGCAAGAAAAAAATATACTCGGCTTTATCTAATTATCTATAATAAGATTAAATTTAAACAAAATTATTATCATTCAGACATCAAGAGTAGGTAAACTACCATTCAGAAGACAGATTTCATAAATCCCTAAGGGAATTCAACTAAAGGAAACTTATAGGTAATGAAAGCGCAAATGAACACGTGCTCCAGACAATCTCCAAGGTAAATGGATTCCGGCTCTGAGATTACTCTCCTAGGTACATCCTTTGTGGAATGGATTTGTTTTCATTTAGCGACGTCAAAATGAGGATACAGTGGGAACTCCAATGCGCAATATATTTAATTAATAATAACTCTCAAGCGGTTGGAACGATTTCAATGTTTGACATAGATGTTGCTAGGTTATACCAAGACAACAACATAGAATACTTTTTAAACCGATATATAGTTTTTTGGAACGAAATTGCGGTAGGAGTTGGTAAGAAAAGCGTTATGTCTCCTCCACACGACTTTTTCTCTCTCTTACTTTCTGTTATATACGAGTATGAGCATGCGTGTATCGAGATTCGAGCAGACGAGCATCTTGCACGGTCGGTTGTATAATCCTTCCTCAGGCTGCCACCAAATTGCAAAACATTGTACTTTGAGCGGGGCCCCTCAAGGTGGTCTCGTCAAATAGGCGTGCCTTCAGTAATTCAATGGTTTATCAGTTATTTAATATAGTATGCATATATAAAACTGACGTCTATGTGTTCTTTATGAAGTGGAATAATTGATTTTTAAATAATATTTTACCTTTTTTATATTTTAGTAGCTTCATTCCTGGCGGGGATTTCCCGACTGCACCTGTTTATTTTTTATCAATAAATAATTTCTTTGTTATAGTCCGATACTTCCACAATATGATAAGAGAAATTCCCGGTTATTCTAGTAAAGTAATTTTGTTTGTTCTTGTATTCAGTTGTAATTCTACAAGATGTCTTGAAGGCTTATCGTGTGATAAGAAATAACGGCTTAGTCGCAGCGCTCGATCAATGCGCCTACCGACGTGGTTTTGAATTGTACAATAAGCTTTCAGGAAGGAGAATATCTGGATAAAACCAGGTATGGTATTAGGGCCTTTTCAAGAGCCCGCTTGGCTAAAACGAAACTCACTTTGAAGATCTATCGCCAACAATCTATCGATGTCTTCCGACAGCTGCACTTAAAAAGGATCACCTTTTTGGGTCTTTTGTGTCTGTTTTGGTAGTTGTACACCTTCTTCGGTGACATAAGCAATTAACATCAGATGAGATTGTGATTAAACATCAGCTTGCAAATCAATCAAGATAATTGTACCCTTCTGGATGGTATAACACCCATTATAAAGACACGTTCAGTCGTGTCTCTTTTTGGGATTAGCCGGTGTATACTCATTAATTAAGGGCCGTTTTCAATAACATAACTGAGTTTAAAACTATCCCCGATTAGTATATATATGTAATAAGACCTATCATTAACTTAAGGCAGATATTGGATTCCCTCTTATCTATCAAAGCTATAGGATTTGGATACATATTACGTAAATACGAAAAACTATCTATTGATAGGTTATTGAAAAAAAAGGAAGGAAAAAAGGTTTTATTTGTCTATTTTTAGTAACTGAAACAACTGATAGATAGGTTACTGAAAACTGCCGGTAATCGACAGGCAGAGATCTGTACCAGACAGAGTCATGACCACTACACACATAGTGATAGCCCCGGTATAGTGACTTTCTTTTAGTTTCTTGCATTTCGGCAACAGCCATTGTATATCCGGATACTGGAAGGCTGATCGAATCTACGATAGTCCATTCTAAATATTAACATGCTGAGTTATTAAATAGGAAACAAAAATCCCGACTGAAACTAAAAACACTTGCCTAAATTTTATTTTCTATTTTTGCTTTTTGTTTGATTCCCGGATATCGTACTT
This sequence comes from Saturnia japonica, assembly GCA_033032175.1. Lineage (NCBI taxonomy): Eukaryota > Metazoa > Arthropoda > Insecta > Lepidoptera > Saturniidae > Saturnia > Saturnia japonica. The sequence continues at coordinate 3,961,873 of CM065312.1, forward strand.
AAATATTATATAGCCTATGTCACTCCCACAATTAAGAGGAATCTAACGATACCTCATATGCTAAAATCCTTCAAATCGTTTAGGTTACAGACCATGCCAAAGAAATAGACGTACATACATACAAACATACGCTCGAATATATTAACCTCATTTTTCGCAGTCGAGTAAAAACGAGCATGCAAAAAAAGCTAAGTCCTACCTAACACATGACAATAAGCAAATGAGGATTGATTAAGTTTTGTGTTTTATTCATTCATAATATTCATCTATACAAGGTAATTGAATTGGCATAGATTAATTATCGGTTACCGCTGGTGTAGCGCCAGCGAAAACTAATCAATAATCTATGTGAATTGCTATGTAAATACAAAATATAATCATGGAAAGCATTGGAACTTAACAATATATACATTTTATACAATCGAGAGTGAAAGGGTCAAACAGTAAACATAGGTTCACCTTATCGCTTCACTAATTAACCGTATGGAAAACTGGAGCACTACGATACCCCGAGGCCTTTGTGTACATGTTCTTATTAAATTACTGCCTTTCATTCGCAATTGTCTTTGTATGAACATAATATATACTATTTATACAAGCGAATGACTGTGTCATCTTTACGAATCGTATTCCGTTACTAATCCGTATTACTAAAGTAAGCAGCCTAGGTGTGCTCCACGATTTTTCGGCCAAATCTCCACCGCGTTGTAGCGTCGTCAACGCAAAAGTTTAGCCTATAGTTTTGTTACTCAGTCACGCAAAAACGGCTGAACGGACTCAAAGTTTTATTTATTTTGGTACACAGATAGTTTATAAACTGGATTAACAATTAGAATACTTTTTATCCCCGAAAAAAAATTTTTTTTTATTCACGATGTCATGTACACATGTAAATGTTTTTTTTTTACAAATTGAACTGGTAGTTCCAGAGATTAGTGCTTTCAAACAAACAAAAAACCTATGTAGCAATATAATATTAGTACTTATAGACAGAAATTAAACATTAACGTAATATTCGCCAGTAAGTAAAAAAATATTACATAGTTATTTATTAAGAATTATAGAAATTGTGTAAACTTGTATTGTAGCGTCATCATCAACCTTTTCAAGGAAATGAACTAATGACATTAAAGTACAAAGTTATTTCAAGCCCATAAAATCTACGATTTTGACTTGATTGTCTTGATTTTGTAGAAATACGATGCAATTAACTTGAAGATAAATTTTCTTTAGTATAGTTAATTTAGATACGTCGATAAAAGACCAAATAGCCCATGAGAGGCAAATATAGAAAATGAATGTAATATATGTGATACATTACACGTAAATCATAAATATTTATACCATAAAACCCAATATCAGCAAAAATCAGTAGCAATCTCCTATTTGTATTTTCATAATATCGTTGTTCCGTTTTGTGTTTTATTTTTTTGGATTTGAAGTTGAAAAAGTTTATAATATATAACTTTATTACCCTGTTTCATTTCATTTATGAATGAAGTGGACACGAAAGGTTTAATGGATTTCCTGTGGATAGTTTCCCTTTCAGTTCACGTGACGTGATTTGTGTATATAATTTTATAATATTATTAACTATGTTCCTAACTTATACATTTCACAGCGTCTAAACTGACAAATAACTGTTTTTTTTTTAAATAAATTTGTATTAAATATGATGATAACATCGAGGCAAAGAAATATTGGGATTTGAAAATAAAAAACTAAATTGGGCGGTACTTATACATGTATTTATTGTTGTACGGTTGTGAAACCTGCGTATATCTGAAAAAGTATGGAAGTAAGTTGATTGCAATGGAAATGCGTTATCCCTGCTTCAAATATAAGGTTACATGAGTAAATGGTATTACTATGGTAAAAAGTACATAGAATAAATTGTCTGGAAAAAAAATTCAACAATGTAATATTAAAAAATACGCGTCGTGTTAAGTAAGTATATATTGTTTTGAGAGAAATAAGGCACAGAGAAATTACTTTAAAAACCTCTCTATTTGGTACTGCCCGACTGGTACCCATAGAAGGTCGCAGCCAAATGTGTTCCTGTGGTGAGTAGGGTTTCCAGAGCTCCTTGGTGAAAGGGGGAGGGGGGTTTTACAAGCCACATTAGTTATATAAAAAAAAAACATTTTTCCATTAATATTCACGAGTCTTATTTGTTTACATAAAATACTGAAGTGAACGCTTAAGTACCTATGCAGTGCTAAGGGATCGAGGTCCTTGTGAATAATCATGAGATGCGAATGGATCTGCGCAACTTCGGTTTCAATGAGTTCAGTTAATTTATACGAGGCTTTGTGGGACCTGCATGTTAATTGAGATCGTATTTTTTTTTATTGGTAAGCGAAAAGGACAATTTTGTTCCAACTTTCTATTCTAGAATTTACGTACCTGTCATCGGTAATAGTTCGTTTTGAAACGACAAAGATATGCGTAATCTGTATATTAATACATGAAGCAAAAGCTTTCGGTATCTTTTTAAGTGTATTGCGTGCACAGAAGACTGTGAGATTTTGCATGGTTAAAGTTTATTATGGAGGAGTGCAGAAAGCTAAAATTATAATATCTGTTACTAATATATTAAATAAAATAAATTAATACTGCGAATCCTAACACGACCAGTGCCATTGAACTGGACAACAGAGCCTTGCTCGGTATCAAAAAAAAAAAAAAAAAACACCTATGTAGATTAACTTGGAATGTTAAACATTATCTAAATACAAAATTTCATCGAAAACGTTGGAACCGTTTCCGAGAAACCAATTACATATATATATAAGAATTGCTCACTTAATATAATAAGATAAAATCACTCTTCTAATTTTAAACTTATCAGAACATAACTCAGTGTGTACCTACTTTTTGCGTTCTTCGACTGGTTTGATCGATTCCATAGTTAAATAATATTTGTCGTGGGGATAATTATATGTCTATATAATTCTATATAGAATATATTCTGCATGTCATTATGATAATTCGGGATTTTTTATTACAACTAAAAATAATAATATATGTACATCTTAATATACAAAAATCTCGTCACGATGTTTGTTTACGCTAATCACAAAAACCACCCAACCGATTTCAATGAAATTATATGAATGTGTATGGTTGGTTCTTTCTTGAGAGCTAAGATAGTTTTGGTCTCAATAAGTAGCGCAGTTGTCGAGATATTTTTTTAATTTTCTCGTCGAAAATACAACCACAAATTTTAACGATAACTACTATTTTCTGAAGTAAGTTAAGGTGGCCCGAGGGAGAATTATGTGCTCGCCGATTCCCAGACAAATGACATCGATCAGATAACAGATGCTGCCCTGTCCTGAAAGCTGATTATTAAGACTCGTATTCCGTAAACGGGAACCCTTACCAAAGGTTTGTTATCATCCGATAACTTTATTTGAGTACTAGTTGTGACATTTTGACAGATAATGTATAGAAATCTGTCAAAATTTAAAAATTATTCGATATATGTCCAAAAAGACGGCCCCGAATGTTATCATTATATTTTTACGAATAAAAATTTGCAAAGGTTTATTTTGTTCGTGTTCTATATATTTTATTAGCATGATTTTTAGTTGTTTTTATACTATGACGATGGTCAAAGTTTTAAACATACTATTTATGATAGTGAAAATGTATGTATATAAGGAAGTGAGTTTTAATATTTTGCTCCTGACAAAATTATGGCCCAATTACTAAAAGCACCATTTTCAGGTGAAAACAGTCAAGAATATGTTTTAGAACATTTAATCAAAAAGAAACGGATGATCCTTTAACTATCTTCTTTTGCTACATATACATCGCACGTTGAACTGTACCTATTTTTTTCGCGTACCTATTTATGTAGTTTTATTACCAAATCTCAAAAAAAACACATTTCTAAGTTACACTAGTTTATTATTAACACTTTTCTCAATATTCTGGTAGTAACACTAGGCTCAAAGCCTTGTGTATCAGAGAGGTTTGACTACACAATTATTTGTGTCATCAAATATCCAGAGAAAAAAAGTGTTTTTCGTGTGTTTAGTCCAATCTAATAATGCGTACGTGCGTGATATGAGAGTATGTGTGCTGTGTGAGAGAGAATGTGTGTATGCATGTATGTACATGTGTGTATAAGAAGCGTATTATAAACTTTTAATTCATTATGACAGAGAAATATCGTTGTAAAAACGATTTATTTCAACGTAACCAGTTACTGTTTTCGGACTAATCTAACAAAATATTACAAACTTGTGTTCTGTTTGTTTGGATGCGTACAACTCTGGAACTATCAGTCAGATTTCAATTTTCTTTTAAATGTTTATAGCCTGTTTATTTAGGAATGTTATAATATGTATAACTTCACTCTACAATCCTAAGGAGCAGAGCGGTAATCATGAACGTCTCGCACGCAATCTGGCAAGTATGGGAAATGGGAACAGTGGTATGCTACAAGGGTACGATTTGGCGCCGGCACGATGGTGAGTTGTTCGAAAATAGTTACCACGAACGAAACCTTAGTACTTAGCTAGTTTTTGAATAAACGGAAATATTTGTACAGAATTTTAAAAAACTAGCGAACGCCCTAAGGTCGCAATTCGACCAGCGACTTTTTGATCATAGATTATTTTCTGTTTGACATTTACAGTATTCATAAACAATGAGTATTGTCTACATCACTTGCTGTTACTTTTAGTTGAGTAACAATGTCAATACTTTGAGGGGTCTAAGTTCAATGGCACTGGTCGGTTTAGGATTCGAGTATTCATTTATTTTATATATTAGTAACAGATATCATAGATAAATTTTAGCTTTCTGCACTCCTTCTCCATATAAACTTTAACCATGCCAAATCTCACAGTCTTCCGTGCACGCAATACGCTTAAAAAGGTACCGAAGCTTCTGCTTCACGTATTAATATATAGATAATATGTATGTACCTGATCTTATAATAATAACCTGTAGTCACAATTTGCGAATAAAAAGTGATAATTCTTAGTAAAAACTTACTTGAACAAACTGAGCATCCTCGGTATTTAACGGTATCCAGGATCAGACTAGCTACTGGTTTTGACGCGTTAAAATTATCACCGCGAGTTACCCAAGAAATACTTGGAAGTTAGCTAGCGGCGTGATTAATCACCATGTACGTTTAAATAAATGCTATCGGTAACTATTATTTAACTGTTATAAATAATAGCGGTTTGGTATTTATAACAGTTTACGCATTGAAATTAAACCGGGCGTGTTATTCTTAATTATAGGTTTAAAAAATCTTGAATGTTTTGATTAAACAAAACACAAAAAAAAAAATACTCAAAAACTGAATATTTATCTGTAATTATGTGTTTCGCACACATTCATACTAAGGAATCGTATCCAATCCTTACTACATGCTGCCCCGCCATATTAGTAACATACAATTTACTAAACGAATTATTTCTTATCATTAATAGACAACCGCAAAGGGTTCGTCGACAGAAGTCAATAGTGCTGAGTTTCATTAGCATAACATAACATACCTTCACGCCTGGTATACCTGAAGGGTTGGGCAGAGGTATACTAATGTACACCCACAGTTCGCCGAGTATCTTTTTAGGTCCCATATAATAGGGGGTGAGCCTATTGCCATTAATTGGGCACAAAGCTAAACTCGGAGCTGCTATTGAGAATTTCAAAGAAAACCCCAATAACACTTTGCTCGACCCGGGATTCGAACCCAGTGCCTCGATCATAGCAGTCGCGCTTACTACCACTAGGCTAATGAGGTAGATATAGGATTATCTAATACATAACAGCACGGCATGTTGACTATACTTTTTCTGATAATAAGCATAGTATCTACAATACAAATTACGGCGGCTACCGAGAAATCTTAATCCATCGACGGTCACCGTTGTTATTCCGAGCTGCATACATCTAACTGGATATGCGCAGGTTGATCCCGAAACGTGACACGCAAAAGCGAGTCACTATGACGGACTTTTAACTACATGTATGGTGGTCGCGACCCAGTAGGGGAAAACAACCCCACCACCCCGCTATCTCCCATTTCCTCATTCGTTACTCAGCAGGATACACCGTGTGTAGCCTTGCATTCTTACGAAAGTTTAACAGGGGTGTTAGGGGGTTAAATAACATTTTAAGACTTGAGTCACCCAAGCAAACCTTACCTGTACGAGGTGTACCCTACGAATACATACGAAATAATACAATATGAATAATAATTCAACATTTAATATTACTGTGTAAATCTATATACAATTAATAAAATTAAAATGTCTGTTAGTAATGTCAAAATAACAGTTTTTTCACTAAATGCATATGAAAGTATATACGATACCTATAACAAAAAATCCATTTTTTTTATTTTTGGCTTTCCGTCTGTTTGTTCTGGGTAATCTCCGAAACGATTGGACCCATTTTGACGAGACTTTCACTGGTAGATAGCTGATTTTATAGGGAGTAAATTAGGCTACTTTTATTTTAGAAAAATAGTAAGAGGTCCGCACAAATAAAAAAATTGTTCATGGTGAATCAGTTCGGGCACTTAAATGGCTTACGCTGAGTAAACCATAAGAGATATAGCAAATGAATATAACAAATAATTGTAGAATTTAAACAGACCTACAAAAAAGTCACAGAGAGTATACGTCTATCTTCTAAGAAATACCTACAATAAGCATTTTTGTCTTTAAAATATCCGAGAGCGGGGAGCAAGATTCACGCGGGCATTCTGTAGTCCACATGAGCGAAGCCGCGGGCATAGCTAGTAACAAATAAAGTTATTATGTAAATAAACATTTCCATGGATTAAGTTTGATGTTATGAAATATAATGATAGATAACACTTGGACCGACACATGATTTTAGTTTCCGTACATTGTTGCGCCGTAGGAAATGTTTAAATCTGAACCATTGTTTGAAGAAATGACAGTAGCATTACTTACAGTTATATAAGCAAATAGAAAAACTGACATGATTCATTGCAAAGCGTTCAGAATTTTTACCGAGAATAATTTATGTTTTATAAGAAATGTTAAACATTTTCAGGTTCTGAAGTCAACAAGGAACCCTAATGATTTTACGATGTCCGTCTGTACTAGTATCTAAGTAATAGAAAGATGTAATTTTGTCACGTCGACAAAGTGGTAAAATAAAATCTTGAAAAAAAATTTTTTAGGTTATCTCTACGCCGCGTAAAGTGGAGATAATTTTTTTTCCTCGTCTATCCCAAGGTATGATGAGGTGTAGTTGGACAGGTCATTAAAAAATATTGCGAATGTTTGAAATCCATTTTTCGACTCGGGGCTTTTTTCGAAATATTACGCATTAAAATTCTAATTTTTGTTAAAGTCAAGTGAAAAATTCACGGCAGTAGTATGTATTAACTAAGTTAAAAGGAAAACTATCACAGCTAAGTAGGCTTTACAAGTTAACAAGTAATAGTCGACCAACTTATACTTGGAGAAGTAATTCGATTGGATTGGAAAAGTCCGCATATCGTGACGGGTATCTACGGAACCCTATATTACGCGTGGTTCGACTCACACTTGTGATATTTTTTTACAGGTTTTACCATGATCTCAACTGATTGTGGTTGACGATAGATGGATGGACGGTTACCTATCAGATGCCTATTCACTTGAAAGACTCCCAAGTGACAGGCGGACGGTAAGACAGACAACAGAAGTGAATTCCAATATTTAGCTATTCGCTATTCTTTAGAGGATGAAGCGGATCACTTCGTGCGAATTGGGGGAATATCCACCACAAAATGTGGGAAACCGCAAGACGTCTAGATGTCTTGTGGTGAAACAGATTCGGTGGAATTTGATCGTGCGATTCCTGTATACACTCTCCAAAATGAATTTCACTATGTTATCGTTTAAGTACCAGCCTGTCAATATCATATTATTAGAAAAAGACACCTCTTTCCGAGGGCCTCACCTATAACTAAAGACTTATTGGCGACTTTAAGCTTCAAGAAATTTATATTTCAGTATGTTCCAATGCAGTGAAACAATATTTCACGATGTTTTCTTTCACCGTCAATAGTTTTACTAATTAATGTAGTAGGAAGACGTAGATGAGTTTCGAAGAATTAACATGTCTTCATCATTTTGCCACTAAGACTTTTGCATGTTTCTTTTAGATAAGCATTTATTTTGATTTAATATTCATTATATTATTTCAGATCAATGACCAGAAACAATCGTCTTCTCCACTGCGAACTGTAAATATCACGTCAAAAAACTTTTATTATTATATGATACACAGAACAATTTCAAAACGCAACTTTTTAATTTAATGACAACGGTAATATTTCCAACATCATTATAACTTATCTAATAATAATTAATTAACCTCGTTCCGTAGGTAATTGACATTATATTAAATTCTAAATTATATTATTAATATATTTCATGACTAACATTTGCACATACATATTAAGACACCACAGTATATCTACCAAGTGTAATTCGATGTAATTAGTCATTTATATGCAAGTTATTTTAAACTAGCTGTGCCTGCAGCTTCGCACACATTTTAAATTACTTACGAGTAGTATATTTATTATCGCTCTTATTTCGTGATCTCTAAAAGAATTTAGTAGTACCTGGTAGTACAAATAAAATTATGAGACGAAAATTATTGCTTAAGAAACGCGCACAGAGCCGCGAGGCATCGATAGTTGTGAAATAAAAGTATCTTCGTAAATATTTTTATTTTAACTTGATTCACTATGTTATGTAGTTCTTGTATTCTTAATGTTATTTGTTTATTGAAGTTCCTTTATTCTATAGATATTATTAAAATTTAATAACATTTTAAAAAGACGTAACTTGTTATTGTTCCTAATTAAGTGAATTCATAAATAATATTTAAACAAAAGGATTTAGAGTCACTTCAAAATCGAGAACGTCAATTGGCTAAGTTCAATATATTTATACAATGGCTTGAATATTGAAGAAAATAATTTGGCGAATTGAATTCGAATTATTAAGTACTATAATGGAAATAAAACTTTGGACATTGGCAGATGGTTCTGCGACGTCAATAAAACAAATGTTTAATAAATTCCTATGTTAGTTAAATTTTTGTTAATAAAAACTTTAAAATACCTACACATTTTCCTTCTTGGATATTTTTTAAAGGTTCACTTTCTATTTAACAGTGAAATTACATCAAAATAGAAGTTGATTGAAAAACATACACAGACAACAACGACATAATATAATATACGTATGTATATAGAAAAAATAGCATTAAGTACATAATAATAGCCATGATCGTCCACATTTCGTTACCCAACTTCCTTCATACAATGGGCCATGATATTACCGCAGAAATATTGTCCCCGAGTTTTTGGGGCGTAAAGTACTTATAGAATTTAATTAATTTGTTTCCAAGAGCTTTTGTCCTATTGTTTTTTATATACACAATGGATGATGAAAAACTCTGTGTCCGTTACGAAAAAGGTCCAAATTGTTTTGTCCCACAAAAGTTTGTGCAATGGACAGAGTGAATGATTAGTCATGTCAGGAAATGACTCCCTCTCTGTACATTCACTTAATTACTATGATTATTAACTGTAACTATTATTTGAGATAAAAATAAATGAAAATGGTAAACCTGATCGTGTCTTGCTAGCTCTTCTCGACGACCGAAATGATTTGCTAAGGTTTTTTGTTAACTTGAAGGAAGTATTTCTATTTATTGCTTTTCTTTTTAGATCCTTAATATCTACTGTTACTTTATAAAAAATGTAACAGTTCAAGAGACATTAGAGGATCTAATTTGATATTATTAAAGTTCATATGCCTAGCTCTAAGTTTCTCTAGTGACCAGTGTTGATTATATATTGGTATATTAGGACTAACTAAATCTTACTTAAGAATGCTTGATTATTACATGAAGAAGTTTAAAATATTGTAAGTACTGCTATATTTAAAAATACTGTATTATTTACTCGCGAATAATCAAAAGAGTATTTATTGAGGAAAGTTATAGGTTATATAACTCTACGCTACGACCCTAAGTAGCGGAGTAGTAACCATCAACATCAAGTAATCTATCAAGCAAGTATAGGAAGTGAGAGCAATGGTAGGCTACACGGGTGCGTTAGCAGCGGTGCGGTGAAGAATTATTGTTCCAATAAATTTAACACGAGTGAAAACATTGGGCACTGCTTTTCTTTCTATTTCTTAAATTTATTTATCGTTCTATATATAGATACGGTTTTCTGAAATACCTGATTTATTTTTACCAGACTGCAAAAAAGGAGAATTATGTTTTTCGAACGTATGTATGTATGTATATTTATTTGGCACGCTCTGTAGCCTAAACGACTTGATGGATTTTAGCGTACGAGGTATCGTTTGATTCCATTTAATTGTAAGAGTGACATAGGCTATTATAATAATCAAGTACAACGTCTGGGAATCAAATAAAATATTTTTAGTCAAATATCTATGTTTCCCTTTTAATAATTTAGCTTGTCTCCATAATTTTTCGAGCCATTAGCTGCGATTAAAAAATCCTGCGGCTTCTTGATTTAGGAGTGGCTCGTTAACATCCACTCTTCGTAAGTAACATCGGAGGCGTTCAGTTCATCATGAAGATAAAAATACGATATCATTTAAAGTAATAAGACGGGTATTTCGCATTTGGTTAATTCGTTCGTCGGAAACTAACAGCACATCGAGTTGGCACAAAGGATCATTACGACTGAGTGTGTGGTTATTTTTTTTGCAACACCACTTAAGTCACGAACCAAAGATGGTAGCCACTTCAATTTTTTATGTTAAAGGTGATTATCTCACAAAGATTTCGACGGAGAGCTAAACGTGGAATAAATTAACAGTATCTGTTTTTTGATATTCCATGTGGAAAATTGTTTTTTTTTTTTAAATATGTATATGACTTCTGCCAATGTATACAATTACGCCAGTGTCAAGTGTGACAAATACAAGTTTTACATTTAGATAAAGTAAAACACATAATGACACAACACAAAACCGTTACATATTTTGAAATAACTAGATGGACCGGCAGACGTTGTTCAGCCCTTTCCGGTAGTCAGTGGCTCGACCACAATGCTACTTATCGGATCCTAAAAGATCTATAAATCATCCTTTCGATGAATCAAATATATTATATAAATATGAGCTGAAACGGTAGTCGTTTAGAATTTGTAAAATCACTAACTGACGCACAAAAGATTTTATATACATGCTGACTTTAAAATCTAATACCTACTGATATGCGAACCAATTACCTACAAGCGCTCACTACATGCATACAACACAAAACAATAATTACAGTATACAATAATATAAGAAATATTAATTAATAATTAAAATAAAATTAACAACAACACGGATAATAAAATAATACTTAGTTCTGTAAATTAGTTCATAAAAATTATATAAAAGGTTAAAATTCTTTATTTTGTCTGATTGAAATAATTCTTAATTTTTTCTAAAAGTAGATAATGTTTATGCAAATCTATGTAAGTTCTCCAAAATATGATTATAATGGATATGCTCTACACATTCTCACAACAGACGAGGCTAGGCAACAGGTGTTTAAGATATTGTGAATAAAGGATCTGCATAAGTATTAAAAATGTTTTTTTTTTAATCATTTATAGGTCTACCGGAACACACCTATTGGTATTCCGCGTCAGATTTACAACTTGAGGGTGGTAGCTAGCCAGGCGTGCATTAAAAAAAGCCCAACCACCATGCTATGGTTTCATCACGATGTTTTCTCACCGAAAGCTTAGGCCATTGCAGGGATTCGAACTCACGTCAATCGACGCTACCAACTGAGTCATCATTGCTTATAAAATCATATGATCTAATATGGTAAGCATGAAAACTACTTTATCATCCTCAAATCGTGATGACGACAGTCTGTAATTGGTCACTTATACTATATACTATACTTTATAAGCTAAATTATTAAAAAGGAAATAAAAAACCGACTTTAACAAAAAAGATAACTAAAAAAATATTTTTCTATTGTTGCTTTTTATGTGATTCCCAGATATCGTATTTAAAATTATATAGCCCATATTACTTGCACAATTAAGACGAATCTAAAGACATCTCTTACGTTAAAATCCATAAAGCCGTTTAGGCCACAGTGCATGCCAAAGAAATAGACATACATTCATACATTACGTTCGAAAAACATAACCCTCCTGTTTCGCAGTCGAGTAAAAAGAATAAATATTCAGACATTTATAAAATAAAATATCAAATTTATGTGATTATTATATTTTTATGAAATGGCACGTCGCGACGTCCCTTCAAAAGCACCATTAGACTTCCTTCTAATTTGTATTTTATCGCATCCGTCTATAGCACTTCATTGATCTACATTTGGAATCATGGATCACCTTTATGTACTAATATTACAAAGAGTAAGTTTGTATCCAAGTCCGGTGAAGCTGTAAAAGCCGCAGCGGCTCTGTTTTTGGATAGGGCCCCTAAGGCTAACAGTGTAGTCAGTTCAAATAATTTAGAAATGTATATTAATTAGTCCCGAGTGCTATATTTTAAAACTTTATATTTTATTTAACGCTAACGTAGTTGCGGGTGGTTGCTAATTATAAATAACTTCGAAATTATGTAATTCAAGCTAATTTGAAACTTTAATTTTACGTGTCTTTCACACGCAACGAAAATGCAAACGGAATTTTGCTTCGAATTTCTAGCCTTTCAGGATTCATTTAGGATACCACGATGAATCTTAGACATAGAAAATCGAACTGGATTCTATTTGTCAATATTTTCCCAAAGGAACTTCTCCCTTTTTTCCTACTTTATTTTCACAAATAACTCTTGAATGCTGCGCTGTTTTATCATATATAGACTCGCTATTTTACTGGGAATGAATGAGGGCGAACTAGTTTGTTATGATACCTACTAGGGTTTGATAAGAATGTTTTCCAGGGCAACAATTCACTAAAAGTAAATCAGTAAAAGGAAATAAGATACCCTGCATTAACATTACACGAAACGATAAAAGGTACTCGGCGTGAAAACCCGAAAGATAAAAGAAAGAGACTATTTTATTTATAATAATATTAATTTTATGCCAATATTTAATGGTTATCGTTGTCTATAGTAAAATAAAACACCATTGGCACCATTATTATGTTGCCAACCTTGGAGATAGTGTTTTAATTTTTTTTGGAAAAGCCACATGACATAACCATGGGGGAAACCGGTGTAACCAATTCCACAGTTCTAAAGTATGCAGCACTATTTCAAAAGTCCAATAATGGTTACATAATTTATTAATATCTTCGTGACATGGATAAGTAAACTTGGAAAGTAAAACATTATCTAAATACAACATTTCATCCGAATCGTTAAAGCCATTATCGAGATCCGAACCAATTATATTATTTATTATTGGTTTCAGGTTTTTTGTTTATTTGAACACGTAAATCTCTGTAAGTAAAGTCAGATTTGCAAAAATATTTCTGCATTATATAGCCTATTTATTGAAAATGGTTATAGGCTATACGAATTCACGCTACACCCCTGAGGAGCGGAGTAGTAACTATGAAAATCAAGTAAGCAATAGGCAAGTACGCCTACGTAATATTTTTTGTTTGGCTTTATACCTCACATCATATACAAACCTTAGTAAAGACTTATATAAACACCGGTAAATTTTGTTTCAAAAATTTAAATTTAAATAAAAAAACAAAGTCGAATAGATTATGTCCATTGTTATTCAACAAATTAACGATGACACAAAAGACAAGATAATGAATAACGGCAAAGTTATTTTGAAGCTGAGTATCAATTAATTCGCCGTTGAAAAAAAGCGATCATTACAATGGAAGCAAAAATCTTACGTTGTATCAATTAACAAGATAGTTTCGTATGATACTAGATTAAATAATATAAAATACATTCAAAAGTATCCTTAAATGCTAACACTATAAAGTTGAAAATTGAAAAATTGTCTCTAGGGTTTTTTTCAGTAAGATTTTTTTTTTTTTGAAAGAGCCATTGAAGAGGCTCTATGAATAATATATCGGTAAATTTTCTATTGTTAAAGTAGCTTCAGTGAAATAATAGTGTTATTTTTATCATTCAGGTTTATCAGCATAGAGAGAAACACATTTATGATACCAAGCCAGAATAATAGCCATTAAAACGGGTGACTTTGTTTGACTTTTCTAACTGCTGGTCGTCATTTATTATTTATTTATTTAATTAAGGTAACATACAGCCATAACATAAACATGTTTAAATATAATTTATACAAACAGGCCTACAGTACCATATATTGAAGTACATATATCTATATATAATTTTTCAAAAATCGTAGCGTTACAATCATATTTAAAAAAAAGAACTAAATAAATTTAGAATTTAAATATCAACATTAAAATAAAAACATACAAGTGTTAAATTTATATTATATCATAACATGTCTTTATTCAACAAATCACGTACCTTCCTTTTGTAAGATGATAATTTATTTGAAAATATGTCAACATCACTAAGAAATCTGTTATAGTAATAACAAGAACGTTGAAAGAAGGGAGTTTTTGAAATAATTTGTCCGACAAAAGGGAACATGAAATGTGTCCTTTGATCGTGCGTTTGATCGCGGTATTTTTAAAGAAATGTATTTCAGAAGTGGAGAAGAATCTATATGGTAATTAATTATTTTATGTAAGAAGATTTCATCAACATATATCCTCCTATGTTTTAAGGATTGCATATTATGCCTAGAAGCACTTGTTTTAAAATCAATAAAATTATGACTAGTTCTATAATCGAGGGACTTTAAAAATCTGTTCTGTATTTTCTCAATCCTGGATATGTGCACTTCATATTGTGGGCTCCAAACTACACTGAAACACAAACAACACAAACACCAAACACTGAATTAAAATAATTATTAAACATATTGCATATTTCTTCACTATCGGTTGAAGATTGATTATCGTATATCATTTTAGCCGGTATATTGTTATCAGAGAACTTAGATTTAATGAAGGACCAAAAATACTTTGGCGATGTAGTAATTTTAGCCTCAGAAAACGAAATATAATTTTGATAGCATTCTGCTTCTAGGCATTTTTCTCTTCTACGTAAGATTTTAAATTCTACTAAGTCTCGATCATTTTTATATTTTTTCCAATTTGCATGAACTTTTAACTTTTCACGAATAAGTTTTAGTAATGCTCGGGAATACCAAGGTGGATAATTTTTATTTAAATGTATTGGTTTCCTGGGGACAAATTGATCAATTAACTTATGCAAAATGCAATAAAAATAAGTAACAGCTTCTTCAGTGTTCAAACCACTAAGACATTGAACCCAATTGATATCTCCCAAACCCTTACTTATCTCTTCAAAATTAGCTGAGTGATAGATATATTTAAAACGGTCGACATCTTTAATGTATATCACCGAGGAAAAATTAATTTTTATTTCGAGAGATTTGTGATGCATGTCCTCAGGAGTGAGTGGTGAAGGACAAGCTTTGACATAACAATTACTATTACTTAACACTAAGTCAAGAATACGCTTATTGACATTATAACAACTGTTGTATTGTAAAGTATTGCTAAAATTCATAAAATCGGATAAGATCGTTACTTTGTTAGAGTTAGCAGTATTTAATAACTTTAAATTATTGCGTAAATATGCGTAAATATTTTTTTATTTATGTAATATATTATATTTTTTGTTAATATAAAACTATATCAGTTAGAAAATATTTTTATACGAGTTTTTTTTTAAATACTTAAGTAGATTGTAATACTAAGTTTGTATTTAGTATTTATAATTAAATTTTGAAAGATTCAAAACATTTTATTTTCTCGGCCCATCCTGATTTCTTAATGTCCATGTCTTAAGGAATAAAGTGTAGCAAAAAAAAACGAGACTTTAAATGACATCTATTAAAACATAAAATAAGAAAAATCAATGCCTGACATTTTTTTTAAAATAAAATGTTTATCAGAATGTCTAAAGGAAATAAATAAAGCTTTTTTATAAAAATATAGCAATTTAATATACTATAGAATTTGTGTTTCCCAAGAACCCTAGAATATAATTTTGAAAAGCTTAAAAATGAATCCGCAAATAAATCTACCGATTTCACGACGAGAATATAATAAACAATTATTATTATAAAACAAATATTAAACAAACAACACATTATATGCTTATTTAAAAATGTATTATACATACAACTTTTATGAACAAATGTGGATAGATATAAGGATATACAGAATTTAATTAAAAAAATAAATTAAAAAAAAACAAGTAATCTTGCAAAATATGAAACGGAAGTCGCAGTAATACTTTACTTGTGTCAGAAAAGGCTATGATGACATCATTATTACATTAACGGAGCCATAACGATGTAATACGAGATTTGTTTGAACTCTATTGTGGCCGAGGTTACAAAAGTATGGAGACAGTTCTGGTTATCAAATAATTTTAAATTTAGATTTACGCAATATCACATGTCAATAATAAATAATTTTGCTGGTCATAATAGCCTCCGTAATTAACATAATAACTCTGTTAATGGTGTTAAGCTACCTAAATACAAAGATATTGTACCAAATAATAAATCAAATACAACGTATATTTAATGATCTCCTTTTTTCACCACAGAAAAAATTAAATAATAAGGCGGAAATAATTTACAAAAAAAATGTTCGCTGAAAATTCAATTAGGCGAATATACCTCAATCTTTGTCCCATTTGTCGTATATCCAACAGTAAAGGTAAAAGTTGAAATATATTTGCCTGAATATAATTCAGAGATATATCTGCTCAATTCTTCTCAGTAAAGCAATTTCTCCAATCTGACGGTAGACTTTCATCTTTCATTAATGCTCAAATTAGACAAAGGTTTTTAGTTTTAAAAGTACCTCATAAAGACCGCTTAATAAAATATATTCTACAACCTTTTTAAGTGTGAAGGAATGTAATATAAACTTTCATTGGTGGTTGGTAATTTAACCCCGAACTGGTTTTGCTTGTGTTATTAAAGTTAAAATACACATTAATTTTGCCTATAAGAATCAACTTTTTAGAAAATTATGTAATCTCTAGAAGTTTAAACTGGTTATAATATCTACTCTTGAAGAATCCATAAGTTTTTGTATTATATGTAGGAACCATATTTAAAACTCTTATTAAATTTTTTTTAAAGCCAACTCCATATTTTGTTGTCCTCTAACAGATAAAAGTAAGATAAGTAATGAGTGCGATGGAAGCCGCTATGTCGTCGGTAGTTGAACTTTAGACTGACAGCTTAGTTTGCCGTATTTCTGATCAATTCGTATAAATATATATAACTAATAATAATAAATCTATATGTAATAATGCTTATCTGTATGTGTTATTTGGATAAAAAGTGTTTTTTTTTTATTGTAATTTTACCATTACTGCTCAGCACCTATTGAAAATCGTAGCCCTATCTTAATCTGAAAACTACATTCAATTTGAATCAGTAATTTTCAATTGATGGGCATTCAAAGTAACAGACATAGAAAACTTTAGGATTTTATTGCAGAAATACATTTTAGTAAAATACCTGTCTTTATGTATGGATCTGAGTGCTGGTCAACAAAAGAGGCGGATGAAATAAGTTTATATGTGGTAGAGGTGCGAATGTTAAAATGGATGTGTGGTGTTACTGGAATGGTTATGATCAAGAATGAGTATACCAGAGGAAGTATGAGAATAGCACCATTCACAGCGATGCTGAGGGGTAATAGTTTAGCGTGGTTAGTGTGGAGGGATGAAAGTCATAATAACTAGAATAATGTTAAGTATGAATGTACAGGAACATGAAGAGAAAAACATGATCTGCCGACCTTATTTAAATGGGATTGATGGGATAGATAAATTATAGCGAAACAAAATTGTTACAATTATTACGACCCTCTTTAGTTGAATAGGCCGATGAAAAAAGTCCCAGTAACAAATCGTAATCTACTATTTCTCGTAAGAAAACAGTATGATAAATCACAAAACGTTTGTAAAATATTTGACATACTTATTACAATAACGGTTCTTGTCAAATTTGGATCGAATTATGCTATAACTTCATTCGTAAATGTATTTACTTGGAAATTAAAATCATGAGCATGTCCAAAACAGGACAGGAGCCTGATAAAGAATTTTAAGGTAATTATCCAATAGTATTGTTGTTGGTGTAATCAGTTTCATTTTGATCGGTACTTTTAAATACTTTTCTTAAGCGCTGGTTCATACTTTGTAAATTTATTCATTCTAGCGATCACCCTAAGGTCGAAATTCGACCAGCTAGTTTTTGATCATAGACTATTTTCTGTTTAACATTAGCAGTATGTACTCGTGACCCTAAATATTGAGTGACAATGTCAATATTTTGGGGGGTCTAAGTTCAATGGCACTGGTCGCGTTAGAATTCGCAGTATTAATTTATTTCATTGAATATATTATTAACAGATAAGCAATTGTTAATATTTGTATAAAAGTAATAGAAAATCCTTAAAATATTACTTTAAGTCAGAGACAGCATTTTTTACGACGTCGTCATTAGTTCCTTAGTGATCATAGGTAAAGTATTATCTTATAGTTATGGAATACATAAATATATATAAAGATATAAACGGTCCCACAATCCAACTAAGAATGTTTGTGCCCAGGCTATGGGCTGCCTTTCGATCGGCCGTCTAAGTTTAATAAGAATTCAATAATCATATTAACATATTCATTAAATAATAAAATTAATTAAAATTTAGGATGTAATCATTCATCATTAATGAAATAAAATAAGGAATCCTGTAAAAATTAATAACAGTAGTGTGTGATAATTACAAAAAAAACATGAAATACAAAACTGCGTTCATTGCAATAATAATTGCATAAAAATCATATGGGCATCGCGGAAAGTACTGGAAATTCAAGTAGCACGTACATACCTTAATATTTCAAGGGGTCTAATTTGAACACAGTAAAAAGTAAGGAATATGAGCAATTCCAAGGTAATATAAAACTTTATTGATGCCCCGAAGCGCATTCACACGATCCGGCACGAGCCAGCACGTGAGAAAATCAATTTTAATAAAAAAATCGTAAATACCTATTTGTTGTAACTAATACAGTTATTTGACAATATGCAGACATTTATATAATAAGTTAAATTAAAGAAAACTTGATTAAAATAGTCCAAACAAAAGGTCTTGGCACCTGTGATACATACCGTTTTTAACTAGTATATTCATATATACAGTTTACATACAAAGTAATTATTATTAATATAGACTAACTGTCTCGTGCGAACAATATAGGATGTGAACATGTAACAGCTGTCTTGTTAGTTAAATTTGTTGTTAATAGATGTCGCCTTGAATATATTTTCGTTAGCATCAACACATGGTATTACTAATGTAAAAGTTTATTAATATTTTTTAACGAAAACATTAATTTTAAACTATTGGTCTATATTTCATCAATAGTGGGGAAATATGCTTAAAAATGGTGTTTAATCATTAACTTTGATGATAATGCATATTTATGATATTTGAAATGTATATTTTTCTTATTAACGCTGACTTGTATACCTACATCATTCGCATTCTTATTTAGTTTCTAACGACAAAACTAAGCTATTTGCATATTTTTTTAAATCAAATGTAAGTAATTACTGTTTTCGGTTCTCGTTTAAAAAATAAAAGTTTAAAAGTTTTTATTTTCTTATAGTCAAATACAGGGATTTGAATTTCGTAGAACTGCTGAAATACAAATCGGAAAAATATGGATGCCTTGAATCTGCCAATGCCCCCTAATTTTCTCTGAGAGTACTACCCCTAAAAACTTTCAGCACCCTAAAGACTTTCAGCGTCAACAAGTGTCTGATAACGCCCACTTTAAGTAAAAAAAAAAAGAAAGTAAGAAAATCCAAACCAGAACATAGATTTAGGGGAATGTACCAGTTGACGTACATATTTCATTTAAAATCTTATTATACCTAAGATAATTTTTAACAAATAAGAAAAGCAACTTGAATGATTTTGAAGAGTTCCCTGGTGTATCTTCGAAGTTGATGATCCAATGTCAATGAAATTAAAATGGAATCACCCTTGTGGTATCCTCTATCCAACAAAAAACAATCAATCCAAATCGGTTCATAAACAAAGAAGTTATGGCTTCTCATAGAAGAACATTCATAAATATGTATATATATATATTCGAATTGAGTAACCATCGTCTGTTTTTGAAGTCATTTAAAAAATAACACGTATTGTAAGGTTACAATTAAAAAATATCTGAGTGTGTGAAACATCCTTTTTCCAATTTGCTTTAGCAAACGGTACATTGAATCACGTTCCGGTGGAATTTAACTCGGGTAGGGGGGTACTCGAAGGGGGTAGAAATATCTTATAAGGCAGCTTCTCTTAATTTTTAGGGAACATAAATTCCGCTGACATTTAAGTAATCTGAAACGACATTTTCTTCTTCAATATATTTTTATTAATTTTCATATAATGTACCTATTTGTGTAAGGTATCCAAGTTTAAATAAATAAAATATTTTTCGAAAACTGGAACAGGAATGTATAAAATCTAATCTAAGCCGAAAGTTTTTTCATTAGTTCGATATTGTGCTAAATAAATATATTTCTTTTTACAAGTTACCTTTTTGCATATTTATAAACGTAATAAGCACATAACATTAGCTTACTAGATATTTTAATGAAATTTTGACAAAATCGTAATATAATATCCGAAGAAATCAATATTGTAATACCAAACTAAAGTACACGTAATTAGACGACTATTAAATACCATGCAATAAGAAAATAAAATTGTTACATCTTCTTCATCTTTCTTATGTATAAAGAGTGTTTCATCAAATACGATTATTTGATAACGTAATATCCGATATATTACCACGAATGTTGAGTGGTTTTCCATTATAACGAACAACGATTCGTACTATAAGGAACAAATGTTACAAAAGGCAAGGTAAAACTAATTGTAAGAACCTTGTAAAAACATGTAAAATTAATTACAGATAGGTTAAGAAAACAAATATAAACAAAACTTTTTAAGTTGTAATAAAAAGGGGCCACATTAGAAAACTTTATGATACACTAACCACATAATAAAAGTTTTCTTGTAGGAAATGTATACTCGTAGACGACACTAGAGAACGATTGGGTATACAAGAAAGGCGGAAATAAAAACTTATCGAAACACTGCATCGGGAACGCCTTATTTGGATATAGATTTATGTAGCCAAGCAATTGGCGATATTGCAATTCTTACGCGCAATTTCACTGGCTTGATTATGTCGAGTTTATTACAGTTTATGCGATGAACAAATTAATTTAACGTACTTTAAGTACGTAAACGTACGTAACGTAACGTACTGAGAATACATTTTTAACAAACCATATCATAATATATTGTTTCTCAAAGGTGTTTTTTCCTGGCATTAGGATAGCCATCTGTTGATGCTAATGAAAATATATTCAAAGCGCCATCTATTATCAATCTTTAACTAACATGATAGCTGTTGTTACATTCTAGGAGTACAGTGTGGGAAATATTCCCACAGGTCAGCTATTAATAATTAATTTGTATTTGAAAAAATTCATTTCAAAGTGATTTCAGATAACAAAACGAGTTTTAAATTGACAGTGGATTTTTATTAGCTTTGTTCACAAGTAATAACATTAAGCGGGAAATTGGTCATACCACGTGGCATCTAAGATCCCAATGAGTTAACGATTTGTGCAATGGGAAGTGATGTATAAAAGCTAGACCATCATAGAGTAGAGTAATAGATAGGGAGCAGACCACTTTCGACATGCCATAAAACCGAACTGCCACGGAATACCTAAGTTATTAAATGATCCTCGATGTTAGTATATACATATATAACTGACATTATAGTTGGCTATTATAGCTGACATTACGGTTCAAATTAATTTGGTGAACTGAACATACCATAATACCCAAGACTCACGAGAGTTATTATCATTACAACAAAAACTTGCGTAGTCCGCTTATTACATCTTTTTTGTTATTTCATTATATTTAAGCACAAATGAGTTAATTAAATCAAATGATCTCCGCCTCAAAATTTCTTAAATACTAGGTCACGAAGATGGAATCACCGTTTCAACTAAAAAATAAACCCACAAAACAGTTGATATATAATTTAGGTTTAAACTGAATGAGCATACAACTCTCTAAGTAATTCAGAGCACTTTCATCACTGTACCAATAATAAAACAAATTTTTAGTGATACACAAAATACGAAGGACAGCTAGTTTCCTCCACATATAGAGTGACGCTTGAAGCGATTCACGCATAGTACACAGTTTAACACAAATAAAAACTAAGAAGTCACGTATGACACACTACTGCATGCCGGTTCGCAGGAAACTCGATCGTTTTTATCAACATTAACATATTTTTATTTATTATCATATATACTGGATGTACAGAGAACGAATAATATCCATAAATCACCGTCATTCACGTAATGATCCATCTTATCCACCCTATCGACAATAAAACTTGCTTCATGATTCTTGAACGTATTTTCCAGCAAATCGATAAAGTTCGTAAAGTTATATTGTGCTTTTAACGTTGTTCTCTTTATAATGAGCGTGTATTGATTGATTATTTAACGTTTTGTGTTATTTAATTTACAAAGATCGATAATAATTATAGTTAGCTACCTAAACATATATATTTCAACTAAGATTGAGACATCTATCGAAAAATATATACGATTTTTATTATATCTTCCAAACAAATTCTACACGCAAGTAATTCTACGAAGACCCTCCATTCCACCTTTGGTCCCCAAGGGAACGTGATTTATCGTCCTGAGATCCTTTTGAGTCGGGTGGTTAAATACCAAGGTTACATAATTCTCAAGCGTTCCCTTGAGATCAAATATTACTCGAGCCTCTAATATCAACTCTCCTTGTGACTATGTAGAGAATGTTTTATCTATACAAATTAATAAAATTAAAGTATCTGTTTTTATTATCAAAATAACAGCTTTTTACTAAATGGATATCAAAGTATATAAAAAATTATAACAAATTAATAATTATAATTAAAAAAAAATATTTTATTAATTTTTGTACGTGTCTGTCTGTTTCTTTGTTCCGGATAATCTCCGAAACAGTTGGACCGATTTTGACACGACTTTCACTGGTAGATAGATATTAGAAAAAGAATTAGGTTTCCGTACTAATAAAACAACTTTTTATGGTGATTCAATTCGGGTGCTTAAATGGTTTACGCTGTGTAAGTCATAAGAGATATATCAATCGAATGTACTACAAAATTGTAGAAATAAAAAAATACCTACAAAAAACTCAGCAAGACCATGTGTCTTCTATATTATAAGGATCACCCACAATAAGCATATTTAACTTTAAAATTACAAATAATAAATTATTTGGATATACTATGATGAAAGAATTTTCGTAAAGAGAGGTGAGACTCAGAGAAATTTCGTTGGAGATTTCCCTCTACTTGGGACAGTCCGACTAGTGGAATACCGTACAGAAGATCGCAGCCAAATAACCTTGTATTCTGTTCCTGCGGTGAGTAGGGTTTCACGGCTCTTTGGAGTAGTGGATAGTCGCTTACAATCAGGCGGGCCATAGGCTTGTTTGTCACCATTGATGTATAAAAAAAGAGATGATTCCTAGCAAAGATTACCTCCTACAATCACATTCACAAACTTTTTATAATCGTAGTAGAGTATAGATGAATTAATTAGTTAAAATATTAGCATACTGTTATATTTATTTTAAAAGATATTTCATAATATTAAGCAGTCACATATCTAACTTGCGGCAAGAGATACATATCCGCTACAACCAACCAAGCCTTTTTTGTCAACGCTGAAAACTTTAGACCGATGCCCGATACATAAAATTCACTTTAAATTTAAATACCTATCAAAAAATTATTAGAACTTAAATTACCTGTACCCCAATTTAACTCTAGTTTTCTGAGCCTTATTAAACCATATAGAAGTACGTTATTTAGGTTATATAGCACCTAGTACGTCCGATAGTTTAATCACCATAAATATTACAAACAAAAACAATGATCATTGGACAATGTAATAGTCGTTAGCCATAACAACGGGAACACACGCAGAGCGGAATTACACGGCGTCGCGTCGTGGCGACCGCCATCTCCCGAGAAGTAGAGTAAGCCGGCAACCACTAATTTCACTTTCGTTAATCGAGTACAGTTACCCGTACGCCCCGTTGCCGTTGCCACTAGCCCGTCGATAACTCGATAAGGTTGTGCGCACTCTATGTAGAAATTGTTACGCTTCAAATGTTTACGTTCATTTTTATTTGTATGACCCACAATCATACCTGATTGTATATTATGGTCAAAGTTGATAGCACTTTGAACGTAACCTCAACTGAAAACTGTAAACTGAAATCGAGTACATTTATGGATATTTTTCAATTTGATGTTAACATTAATAATTCCTAAACATTATGCACTATCAAAATTTATATAATTAACATAGCTCTGTGAATTGGCGGACGATGTTACAAATATAATGAACGATGTAGATTCCATTTCAGTTTTGTATATCTGTTTATTTCAATGTAATCTATCGTTTTTTATGTGCGCTCTACAGACGCTTGGTCTGCACATTTGTAAAAAAAAAATAATATATTGTAAGCGAATGCTTTGTTTGTTTTCTTCTATTGTCGTTCCTGATTGACTGTACCTAATCAGGTAGTCACGATCTCATTTTATGAATCGATGTGTATATAGTTTGTAAGATATATTTTTATTTGCAACACTTGGTAAAGGTTCTTGACTTCCATCGTTCTTGAATCCTCTTTACTGGTTTTCTTTTTCAAACTCTAACTGTTTTAAGTAATAGAAAATCAGCAAATAATGTGTCGCTTCATGGTTACGTCAGTACAATTTATATGAGATTACAACGTCATGATTTCAGACTACATATAGATAAAAAAAAAAAACATTAAAAGTTGGAATTACAATTTCAACATTTTATAAAAATATTTTCGTACCTTCAGTGTGCAAGCGCCCTTTATTTCTCATCTCGACGAGGAAAGGCATAACCAATAACATTTACAAAATAGCATTTTAATTATGCATAAAAATTTAATGACAATATTATTCAAATTTTCTAAAATCCGCGACCAGTCACGTCGTCGACTTGAAATAAATTATTAACAAAATCCACGCTAAGCTGAGAATTTATTTTCAAATGCAAATTCGAGACTTACGCTTAATACCCCCTATTAAATGACCATTTTTTTAAATATGTAAATTTTTGAAATTACGATATATCTTGATTTCGTGCCTTCAAGTACCTATTGTATTGCTTAATTTTATACAAAATATATAATGTTTGTTTGTGTGTTTATCACGTTCCCAAACTATTCATCCGATTTATCAATTTACAATAGATGGCACGCGAGTCGTTTCATTTCGAAGACAACAACATAGAAATTCGTGAACAAACGCAACAATGTAAAAATGCCGGACGGCGTTAAGGAAGATACCAAACGTCGTGAGATGAGGATCACATTGGAATTGTTATTATCGTAACATTCAGGAAACGTGATTTACTGTAATCGAGACTTTTGACTAAAACTTGGTTCAGTAACTTTGTTCAGCTTAGTATAGTCTATAGAGCAAAAAAGACTACGCGGAATGTAAATTAAATTCGATACCATTGTTTTCAATCTAACCGATTTTTTAATACTATCATTATATTAATACGTGAAGCGAAAACTTATTTTTAATCGTAGGTATTGCGTGCACGGAAGACTGTGAGATTTGGCATGGTTAAAGTTTATACAGAGAAGGAGAGCAAAAAGCTAAAATTTATCTATAATATCTGTTACTAATATATTAATTTAAAAAAAATTATACTGCGAATCCTAACCTGATCAGTGCCATTGAACTTGACCCCCCAAAATTTTGACAATGTCACTGAATGAAAAGTGGACAGCAAGTGATATAATAATCATTGTTTAGGTTCATACTACAATTATTGTCAAACAGAAAATAGTCTGTCATTAAAAAGTCGCTGGTCGAATTTCGATCACTGGGCGACCTCTAGTTATTATAAAGAGGTAAAGTTTGTCAGCTGACTTAAAGAAGGTTATCAGTAATAGGAAACTACATTATTCCTTAGTGTTATAGGTTATTATTTTAATTAACGAGAACGAAATCGCGGGTCGTTGCTAGCCTATGACTAAGATAAGAATGATCGAAGAGATGGGTTTAGTTGACCCGTCCTCGGAAAAGAGTCGGTAGGTAGTTATTATAGTTAGTATACCAAACTACATAAACTCATAAATTTCGAACTCTTTAAGAGATACAAAGATCAAAAATAAGATGTTAATACTTCATGATTGAGTAAAACGTAAAAACCAATAAAAAAAGTAGAAACATTATACATTCATAAATATATCAAAATCTATGATTGCATTCATACATATTTAATGACAACACATCAATTTGACGGTCATTTCAAAACAATAATATGTAAATTCTGTGAAATTATATGCCAGTCATGTCCTGTTATAGTGTCGTGTCGCTCATCAAGTCTTCAAATCATCGTAAATAAATCGATAGTAATTTAAAGCTATTAATTTGTCTTACTTAATTTATCTGTATACGATTTTTATATAAAAGTATGTTATTTTATATCTCATTTGTGTTTCACATTTGTCGTTATGTATACTATATCTGTGGCCTTTAGCACACTTCTACGCCGCAAAACCATAGGAGCGAAACCGTTGTATGATTCCCGTATGACGCCATGTCAATTGTACGAAGTGCGAAACAGCCTGTTCTAACGCCGAGATATAACTATGAATCTCTGTCTTTCCCCTGCAAATCGATGATATCAGTGTGACGCCGCGCCTGTCATGTCTCCGCGCTCGTTTCGCTATCTTCTTATGGTTTCGCTTCTATTTCTAAAGAATAAAGATCTTTCGTAGTCGACGAAAATAGTACTAATTCCTTAAAATTCCATCCACAAGGTCAGAAACAGACCAATTCTTTATCAGCTCATTCTAAAATATGTCCTTGAATGCCGGCCAATGAAAGAGATGGATGAAAGAACATTACATGTAGCAGAGACGCGATTGTTAATATAGATGTGTGGTGTATTTACAATGGATAATATCAGGAATTACTATATCAGAAGAAGTATAAAAATAGTACCAGTAACAAAGTAGTTGCAGGGTAAAAGGTTAGCGTTATATAGCTAGAAGACTTAAGTATAAAGGTATAGGAAGGCCAAAGAAGGAATGGATGGATTGCGTGAGGAATAATGTGAGTAAATAAGGTGTGACTACTTAGATTAATAGAAGAAAGTGGAAGAGGCAAACATTTTGTGCTAACCCTACTTAAGTGGAATAAGACTAACAAGATGATTTTATGTCTCATTTTAACCATGAGAATAAGTTTGTTACCATTTTTGCCTCTTCACTCTTCGTTTGAAGGACCCGATATATTGGTAGGGAGGGAATACTAAACATACAATACAATGAAATCGGATTAAGTGGGACCCGGGTAAGTGGGAAACCTCTGTAACTGAAATCCCAAACATTTATGAAGCAATCAATTTACTTCCCGAATGAATCTGTGGAACAGTCTCCCAGCTAGTCTGTTCCCTCCTTCCTACAAAATAGAGCTCTTCAGCCATAACTTGAAGAGACATTTAAGAAACCCCCCTACTCCAAGGAGCCCTGGAAACCCTACTCATCGCAGAAAGACAGCACAAGGTTATTTAGCCTCGTTCTTCTGTAGGATGACGGTATTCCACCAGTCGGTCTACCCCAAGTAGAGCAATCTCCAAATAAATTTTTCTGTGCCCTAACTCTCTTTATACCCCCCCCCCCTCTTCCTACCCACGGTGACTGGCGATGTTTTTGGATTGCTCTATGAATACCATTAGGTGCAGTTCCGTTAATTTGTCAGACTACGATAAAAAACGTCTAGTAAGCCATTTTTAGTTATATCCAAATAGACTCACAATGTTAAAAAAAATTCATATACCATAAAAGTGGCCTTCATAATGGATATCAATCACAAAATTTTGGAAACAAAATTACATGTACAGTCAGAACTATAAATTTATTAATATAGATAGATTACTTAGATAGTAAAGCCGTAACTAAAAACTCAGTAGGCCGACAGACTATAGAAGGTGTAATTAATTTTCACTGTAATATACGTTTTAACAACGACTAATAACTAATCGAATTTGTCTACGTTATTAAATTAACTAATAATTTATGCAAAGGTATCGTTGTAGAAAATTGCTCAACAATTATGGACAAGACTATAGAAAATTTCACAACTTTCTATCTGTCTAAAACATGATTCGTTTTCGCGTAAATATTAACAAAAACACACTATTCACGTATGTTGGCATGTTAAGAATTAGTAAAATAACCGATATGCTTATCGAAATTTTGAATTAATACATTGATGTCTATCCGTTTTTTTAACTCACATTTTTCCTTAACTTATAACTAAGCGAATTTTTATACCAAAAGCATAGCAAGCAAAAAGTCTTGTTTTGATTTCGTAACTGCGATTTAAATTCTCAAAATGCAGTTATTGTATTTTTCTTTTTTTATATCATCGTGATGCAGATTTAAACAATTTCGATGAATTTTAAATTATTTATTTATTCTTATTTTACTTATAATGAAATAAAAAGGAACACTATTATAATTAAATTCAAACCTCTTCATCTGTAACTACAATAGAATGTTATGAGGGCATCTACCTACTTAATTTAGTCGTATTTGATACTCGTCATACAAGCTTATCGAGTGCATCAACTGGGCAACAACAATGGGCGTCGGTGGTTGAGTTTATCTTATCTTGTAGGTACGCTGCGATTTCAATTGTATCTATTAGAGTTCTGACAGACGGCCGCACCGTTCGCATAGCTATTGAACGAGCAAATTACCTATTTAAAAAAAAAAAACTTTTAACTACAATTCTTAGTACAATCATTTATTTATTTATTTAATTAAGGTAACATACAGCCATAACATAAACATGTTTAAATATAATTTATACAAACAGGCCTACAGTACCATATATTGAAGTACATATATCTATATATAATTTTTCAAAAATCGTAGCGTTACAATCATATTAAAAAAAAAGAACTAAATACATTTAGAATTTAAATATCAACATTAAAATAAAAACATACAAGAGTTAAATTTATATTATATCATAACATGTCTTTATTCAACAAATCACGTACCTTCCTTTTGTAAGATGATAATTTATTTGAAAATATGTCAACATCACTAAGAAATCTGTTATAGTAATAACAAGAACGTTGAAAGAAGGAGTTTTTGAAATAATTTGTCCGACAAAAGGGAACATGAAATGTGTCCTTTGATCGTGCGTTTGATCGCGGTATTTTTAAAGAAATGTGTTCCAGAAGTGGAGAAGAATCTATATGGTAATTAGTTATTTTATGTAAGAAGATTGCATCAAGATATATCCTCCTATGTTTTAAGGATTGCATATTATGCCTAGAAGCACTTGTTTTAAAATCAATAAAATTATGACTAGTTCTATAATCGAGGGACTTTAAAAATCTGTTCTGTATTTTCTCAATCCTGGCTATGTGCACTTCATATTGTGGGCTCCAAACTACACTTGCAAACTCCAGTATACTGCGAACATAGGCGTAATATAAGACTTTTAAAGTTTCTACTTTCTTAAAGGGTTTACCCAAACGTAGTATTAAGCCGAGTTTCTTAAGAGCTTTAGAGACGATAGTATCTATATGAAGATTGAAGTGCAATCCTGAATCCAGAATGACACCTAAGTCATGAACTTCATTAACACGTTTAATTATATTCCCAGACAGTTCATAGTTGTAAATTAAAGGATTTCGTTTCCGTGTGAAAGAAATAATGTGGCACTTGTCACTGTTAATAAATAATTGATTTGACAAGCAATATTCATTAAACATATTGAGATCATTTTGTAATTGCATACAGTCAGCCTCTGATTGAACGATTTTAATTTTTTTTGTATCGTCTGCATAGAGTAAATGACAAGACTCCTTAAAACATGCCCCTATATCATTGATATACAGCTTAAATAGGAAAGGCCCAAGATGAGATCCTTGGGGAATACCGGAAGAAATCGCTAGAAACCTAGAACGATAACCTTTGAGTGCTACAGCTTGACTGCGGTTTCTTATATACGACTCAATCCACCTTAGAAGGTTACCGTGTATACCGACCCTTAATAACTTGTTCAGTAATATTGAATGATTTATTTTATCAAATGCTTTAGAGAAATCAGTATACACTGCGTCCACCTGATAGCCAGAATAGAGAGCTTTTGTAATAAAAGTAGTGTAACCGACTAAATTAGTGTCAACACTGCGACCGCGAAAGAATCCATGCTGCTCAACAGTAATATGATGACAAATTTGTGTTGTTAATTCGTTAGTAATTATCTTTTCAAAAAGTTTTGCAAAAATGCAAAGTTTTGAGATTGGTCTATAATGCTTAACATTATGTTTATCACCTCCTTTTGGAATTGGAGTTATCAGTGCCATTTTCCAGACATTCGGAAAACATCCTTCAGTTAGTGACTTCATAAAAATTACACTTAAACATCAACATTTTTTTCTTCTAAATCTTATTTAATAGCAACTTGTGTATATACACAGTTTTGCCAATGTCACGAAGATATAATTTATTTCTAATCATCAAAAATCAAATAACGCTTTAAAAAGATGGTGGCTTCCTTATAAGAAACGTCAAGGGGGTTTTAAGACAACTCAAAATTCATGTTTCTAGTTATTATTTATGCCACCAATATTAAAAAGGAAACAAAAAAACCAACCGCAAAAAACACGGCTAAAAATATATCTGTTTTTGCATTTCATTCTCAGACGTCAAAGTTAAATATTAAATAGCCTATGTCACACCCACAATTAAGAACGAATCTAACGACTCCTCGTATACTATAAAATCCATCAAGCCGTTTAGGCTACAGAGCATACCATATAAATATAATAGATATATTATATATTCATATGTACATACGCTCGAAAAACATAACCCTCCTTTTTCATTGTACCCGACTGTAGTATTCGACCAAAATTTCGAAACTGTTTTGTTATAAAGGTCGCTTATTGTGCATCTCATTTCATTATGAAAATATGTTTAACAACCGTAATGAATGACGTTTTTAATTATAACATTCAGTACATATAATAAACACGCAGGAGGCGAGTAGTGTAGTGAGTGAGTAGTTTAAAACATATAAGTTCATCAGTAAAATATGAAATAACATATATAATTATGATCCATAGATCATAATGATGGTTGGAACAATGAAACGCACTGTGCTTTAGAATTCATAATATATATAATTCTTGTGTATTACAATGAACTCTTAATAAATGGCTGGACTGATTTTAATGGAGTTCTTGTATGTATTTGAGTTTGTTGGATGGTTTTGGTTCACAATTGCACTCGGTAGGTGGCGCTGCGATCGAGTTCTATGAGATCTTTATTTAATTTTTTGATAGAGTTTTTTTCTCGTTTCAGAACATAATATAAACCTAAAACTTTATAACCCGACCACAACCAACTATTTCATTGAAAATTTTAGTATCAGAAAAACGTTTACTGAACTCCCTAAATAGTAGGCAAGCCAACGTTTGGGCAGAAAAACGTCTCGAGTCCGTTAGTAGTTTTATAAAATTACTGAATTAGATTAGTTATTTTAAGTTTCTCGATTTTATTATATTAAAATATTGTTATAACTTTTTTTTGCGAAGATCAAACAGTCGATACATCACCGTATCAATTTACTCAGCAATCAGAATAAACTTCCAAATTAAATTTGCTTGTTCATAAATATACCGATTCTACTTTAAGTTTAAGAAGTTCGTAATGTATAAGTATTTTAGTCTCATTGAATAAACTTTCATTAGCATTTTCTACTAACCTAAATTTTCTCTAATATAGATAAATATTATCCCATTGAACAATCACTGTGCAGCGAACAAAATAAACGTTGAACGGTTAAACATTTAATCTTAACATCTTGTTGGCATTATGCATAATTTTATGATCGCCGACCGTTAAACGCGTATTCTTCGTACGAATACCGAGCCTATTTCTTGGATAATTTTCTCGTTTTCACCTTAATGAATGAAACTATCGAATTACCGATTTAATGCTTTGATAATGATTATGAAAAGGTAATACTAGATATAGAAGTAAATTGTAATTAATTTATAATTTAACATTCTGTTAATTGTCCTTATACGTTACATATATAATATGAGTTTAAATATAATTAACTATATAGAACTCATTGTCCACTAACTTTGCCAGACATATATTCTATTTCACATTATAATCAACGTTCATGCCTTTAATTAGAATCCGTTCATAAGTTTTAATCGTGATTGAAGAATAAAAATTCAACTTAACATAATCTCACATCTATACGTATATTATTTTAAATGTCAATGTTAAATAATATGATTTTATACTCGCAATAAAATGCTGATAGAATAATGTACATACTTTGTGTTTTTATATAGCTGGCAATACTCTAAGGCTTCCGAAATAAGATATCTGATTGTACAGTGCTTGTGAATGTTGTGAAGTACAAAAGTAAAATTAAAATTGAATGTTTAATTTAATTAACCCAAGAAAAGCGATAAACACAAGAAAAGCAAGGTTTACATGTATATTTTATAGCAATCAATACATTTAGGCTGAGATTCCATCCACCAGAGATGTGCGAAGTAGCGAGGATGTGTTAGTAACGGTCTGCCGCGGTCTAAGAAAGGGGGCGTATCAGCCAATTTTAGTAAAA
Organism: Saturnia japonica; assembly: GCA_033032175.1. Classification (NCBI taxonomy): domain Eukaryota; kingdom Metazoa; phylum Arthropoda; class Insecta; order Lepidoptera; family Saturniidae; genus Saturnia; species Saturnia japonica. The sequence continues at coordinate 3,994,821 of CM065312.1, forward strand.
TTGAGTTATATATTCAGAATCAGGAAAAAATACACACCTAGTAGTATATTTTTTGTTTCCCGACGAGCTTAAGTTCTCGATATACAGTTAATCTAATAGGACAAAACTGATATATGTTTAAAGATTTTTTCCTGTTTGTATTTTATTTGATTGATGTAGGCGTGTCGACTCAACAATTAATAACAAACGTTTTTTGTTGCAGAAAGACGAAATAACCGTTTTGTTATTTCACGCGGAAGTAGCAAAGAAAATTTTGGATAAAGTAATTGGTTTTTAATTTAGTTAGATGCACCCTTTTGCCTTACGACTGTAGCGGTGCTATGAAACGGTGTGATGGTTTCCCTCCAAGCTGTACGAAGTACATAGTTCTCTATGACTTACCTTTATCGCACCGTGGAAGCGTAGAACCTTCTCCCGGCCAATGTGTTCCCTCTTTCTTACGACATCGGGTCTTTCAAGCGTAACATGAGGAAATGTGGACTGCCGATGGATTTAGATCTCTCGGTGGTCACCGTTGTGTTTGGACTGTCAGTGCTTACTACCAGGAACAGTACCGGTAATGTGCCGAAATATTATACCAAAATAGAATTAGGTAATCTAATAGTTCTAGTTCCTCATTTCACTACATAACTCGCTCGCATTCCACGCCCGCATATATCGTTTTTGTATGTACAAAAACCTAGCTCCTTTAGCTTTTATCCACCAGAGCAGCGCAAAGCGAGATTTGAAAAATTTAGTATTCCTATTGGAGGATTTTTACCTCACGCACCGCTTTTTTACATCGCATCGATGAACTCATTCAATTAAGGAAAACTTCGTAATGAAACCATATCATAGGGTTTTTTTAGTGTCCATCTGGCTAGCTATCACCCTCAAATTGAAAATCTGGCGCCAAGCACCTATAAGATCTGTTCCAGCAGCTGCACTTGAGAGTCAGTCCCTCCACTAGGTTTAACGTGTTACCATCTTGGGCCATATCATCATTTATGATCAGGTAAGATTATAGCCAAAGGGCCTAAACCTATAAAGAATTATAAAAAGCTACCACGCAACCTTAAATCATAAACGCAGGCACGCGCACGCGCTCGTGCAACGCACTTGACATGGATTTACACATGCATTACTTTAATTATAAACCTTAAATTAAAACATCGATAATTACTATTTCATTGTAAATAAATCATATTATCGTGGATAATTCCAGTTAATAGTATTTAAATTACGAAACAATTGAAATCCAATTTTGTAATTATTTACTGGAAATGGAAGTTCAATTATATAGGCCCATTAATTATCACGTTATACGGTTTTCTCTGTTATTGCGAATTATCGATGAACATTCAGAAATTACCTTTAATTGCGAAATTATCCTATGGCTGCCAGTGATCATAGGATACTAACAATTGATTATAAATTAATAACGATTCCATTATTACATGCCATTATTTAATTTAAAACTCAAAGTGAGGAATAACTGCATAAAGTACTGTTTAAATTTGAATGGAGAAACTACATACAAGTCGGAGAACCTTGTTGGTATGATTATTGAAACCATACTACATCATACAAACTTAACAACAAAATATGAGTACAAAAAAGGGAAGTACAAGTACTTGAATTTTTTTTTAATTTATAATATATTTTTCTATATTCTAATAGGCAGTCATTATTACAATGTATATTGTGAATATTGAATGCTTTGATATGAGAACATTACCACACCCAAGAAATTATTTACCGTCATGTTATTAAAAGTGGAAAGCTCAAGTATTCCGATAAATCAGGCCGTGTAAATATTGTTGTATTTAAACTAAATTACTGAATAAATATAAACATTAAAAACATTTTTGAAAGTTGGAAACGTGACTTATTTTAATCGATGCGTTTGCCTAGAGACGATAGTGTGTTTTTACATTCTAGTATTCAGTAACTTAATTTAGCTTAGCATACTTAAACCGCTAGTGTACTAAACACATTATTTAGCTCAGCATGCTCATAGAACGAAGAAGTCTACAAGTAGGCGAAATTGAATGGGATAACATAGTTTCTAAAATTTATTTTCTTTACTTATATCATAAAGAGTCATAATCATTTTGTTTGAATCTCAGGAACTATTCATGTGATTCTGAAAATTATTTCACTATCTAATATTATAAATGTGAAAGTTTGTATGTTTGGATGTTGGTTACTCAATCCCGAAAAAACGGATGTACGGATTTGGATGAAATTTGGCACACAGATAGTTTATAACTTGGATTAACCCGGAATTTTTTTTTATTCTGGTAAACCTAATTCTGAAGTCAACACAGATTATAGTTAATGCTTACTAATTTGTGAGAAGTTATTAATGTTATTTAATTTCATTTAGAACTATTACAATAATGACAAAATAATATGACATATATTTTGTCCACGTGTCCCAAGAGAGCTTTGAAGGTGAGGAAAAACACATAGAAGTGCTATGGAATTTTTGTTATTTTCATCTTTCGTATTATAAGGCGAAAAAATACATATGTGTTGTTTTTTTTTTGTGTAACACAAATCTGCGGACTCTGAGTCCGCACCTTTTTTAAGTGGCAGTTGCAAATGCAGCTATGTACTATAACTAAGTAAGCCTTATTTTAGTATCTATAACTAATAACGAAACTTATCACTAAATTACATATAAATTGTTATACACTATTCTTTTTTTTTCTCAATTAAAATACAGTTTAATATGAGTATAGTAAACATTTAAACTGGCATGCAATATTATTCAAAAAACCTCATATTACATACAGAGATAAATTCAGTAAATTACAATAACATGAATATTTGAATTATGTAATAATTAATAAAAAATAATTAAATCATATTCAGCACCTATTTAAAAACAATCATTCTCGCAAATTTTTAATACAATTGAATAATAATTTTAAAATATTAATGTGTATTGGATTAAATAATGCTGAATTACATTCATCTCCCTAATATATATATATATATATATATATATATATAATATGTATGTAGTAGTGTATATGCTGAACAGTTTTGTGTTTGTTACTTTTTGTCAAACCCAAATTTAAATATTAGAGAACTCCGGTACCAAACTAGGCAAAGAGCCTGTGACTTGGGTATCGGAACAATACGAGGTTGGTGTAAGTTATGGGTCCGTGTAATACTTGAGCACGTAAATGTGATATGTGTGAACGTGTTATGTGTATGTATGTAAGTATGTAGATATATTATAAGTGGGTGAGTGATTATGTGATTTAGTTTATTATAACTTAGCACTACCTATGTTTTTTTGGATATTAGTTTTTCAGTTTCTGTCTAGTCTAAACCTTGCAACTAACTTGTCAGTTTTTCCTTTACTTCATATCTATTTAAGTTTACTATATGAATTGACTTATTTATTTTATTGTATAATTATGAGCTTATAATGTTTTAATGTCGAGAGGCAACTGTGATACGATGTCTATTTACATGGGAAATATTTTTAGCGCTACGAGTAGTAGTATTATTAAGGGATGGAGTTTGGTTTTGTTTTTTTAGTATAACTTTGAGCACAAATAGCTGTCTCACAGTGAGTAGTCCTACAAGTTTGTAGAAGATCTATTACAGAAAATTTTTGTTGTATAAAATTTACAGAAATTTTGGGGTTTTTATTTTGTACATACGTGGTTTTGATTGCATACTAAATAATACATTGTGACCTCAAATCTCGCCAAATGTAGGGCAGTCCAAATTTTCAATTTCCTATGAAAACGACGGACTCGTCGATAGACGAACCCAATCGTGTGTGAAACCGGCAGATGGTGCGGATGACCTGCTATGCGGGTCCGTGTTAACCGATAAATTCTATATTTAATCTACACTATTCAAAACAGTAAGAGTAGTAACGTTCTATGTTTTGAGATATTACTATATGCATTAATATATCGGAAAATTTTGGGATGATAAGTAAAGACTTATTATCACACGATTGATTAAAGACTTGTTTATTAAGCACGCCTTATGATACTGTTTCTTACAATAATTTCATCTCAGACACAGTTCTGGTCTAGCCTAATCTTGATATCTTGGGTGCTCTAAATAACTATGAAATACACCTTTTTTACGTTTTAAGACACTGTTTATGGAAACATTATAATTTGAAAAAGAAATAGGAAGGTTTTGATGTTTGTTGAACAAACTTTCAGCAGGAATTGAGTTGAGTTTTTCTTTAGTTCACAGAGTCATCCTTATTTATAATAAACGAATAATGTTAGTCTCACAAATTCTGTATCCTAAAAATATCCGTTAACTTTTCACTAAAATAAATAAACCTGTTAAAAAAATGCTATCTAAGAATATTTCAATATTGTAATTTAACCTTAAGCTATAGAACATTTAAAGTTATATCTAAAATATGATACCTGTTCGATTATTTAGCATTAACTTACTATGCCGTTTTATTTATTAATACTTGGTATAAGGAAAAGCTGTGGCCAATACACTTTTGAGTAGTGTACTAGGAATGTTTATTTAGATGCTCTCGGGCCTCGTTTACTTTTTTGATAAACGATGCCTGTAAATAGGTATTTTTATTTGTTACGAACTTTGCCAAATAGTATTATTCTGAACACCATATTTTCTCACTTTTAAAATACTTGGCTACGAATTGTTTTCATTACGATGGAAAGTTATTACATAAAAAATTAAAAACATTGTTTATTATGATAAAAATAAGTTAGTATGTACTATTTTTTCCTATGAAACAATAGTAGCTATGTGGCAGCATACTTTGTATTCGAATCCTGCATTGAGCCTATGCTTTCAGTGAAGGAAAAACATTGCGATGAAATTACATGATGGTGGCAGGGCATTTTTAAGTACTCGCATGGTTAACTACAGCCTTTAACTTGGCAAGCATCAGTTTTGAGTTCCTTTCAACCAGTACCCTTTCAAGACCCAGCATGTGTCAATCTTAGGCCACGTAGCGGCGTCGTGACTTAACATCATCAGGTGAGATTACAGCCAAATGCAATCCCTTCTCAATCCTTTCTCAGTCCAATCCTAAAAGATTATATAAAGTTCGAGATGAGACAAGAAGTCACCAAGAGCTGCAATCGTAATTTCAGGCTGGTATTGTCAGGTGTTAGGTTATACACCAGTAGTAAAGGAGTAACATCTGCCGTAGTGGTACGTTTAGACATATCGCATTCCGAGATATGACGGTGTATATCCTGTGAACAATCGGGATTGTAGGGTAAACATACCAGACTGAATTGCGACATTCGCGACAACTATGCACATCTCTCTTGGTTTACCGCGTTGGGATCAGCTATCCAGAGATCCAGCTGCTGGGAAGCTTGCAGGCCGGCATGATAGTGTTTTTATTTTTTTATTTTAATGCAATTACCATCAAACAATGCTATAAATTTGCTTAACTACTATTAAAAACAGAGTAACCAAGTCGCAATGTAGGAACTAGTTACCCGGCATTTTTTTTAATAAGCGAAATTACTAGCAATAACCAATATCTAAATAAATGTGATTTTATAATAATATTGACAGACGTAAGTAGTTTTATCGGATAAGTGGTATCAGCGAGTATTAATGGAGATGATTGACCGATCGAAAGTAACGGCTCGAGTGGTTTAACCACTTGAAAGCTGTATTCATATATGACACAGTACGGTGTGCATGCATCTCTTATTATATTAGGACAGTTTTTATTTTAATAGATAAAAGATATGGACGTCTTTGAGTATTTCTAAAGAATAAACTCAAACATAAATATATTTTCTACGAGTATATTAATGTTTTATTGTCGTCTCCAACTAAACAGCCCACTAACCAACATAACATTATGCGACATTTTTTGTCACGTTGAATAACAGCCGTTAATTATTAATCTGTTGGCAACCACCGTTATTCTAGGACCTAAAATGACGGTGACATTGAATGCAGAATCGTCACAAATTCGTTGTTTTATGTTTTATAGTAATAGAAGTTTTTTTAGGTAATAAGATCCCTAAGCGTATAACCGTTTTGCCAGACTATGAGTTCAACGATAATTTCAAGCAGATTTTACAGTTAAAAAGTTATTATAGGGTAGTTCAATAAGTGAATGATAGTGATAACTGGAAATGACTCCCTCTCTGCATCTATACATCCATTCAATAAATATTTTTAGAACAGATAAAAAAAATCATCTCGATCGACTTCTTGCCGGGTCTTGTATTCTTGACTGAGATATTTTAAAAACCGGTAGTAGTATTTTAACATTGGTAAATGACTTTTTAGGACCTAAATTCAATGAAGAATTCTTCGTTTTATTGTATCTAAATACATTACTGTACAAATACAGTGCATTTTCACGGGTCGGAATTTAAAAAAAAGTTGTATTATATTCTAAAAGCATGATCTATCTTTTACTAAATAGTGTATAACATAAAATAGTAACCGATGTGTTTAACTTTCCTTATTAATTGGATTTGTTCAAAACGAATATAGTAACAAATCGGCGGGTCACTGATTGAACGAGATCCGCGCCTACATTCATTCGCTACTTCTATTCCATTGTCTCTGAGAATTGTAAACGCTCCATTAAACGAATTTTATATACAAAATAAACGAATTATTGATACGCAAAATCCATAATTAACAGGATTGTTATTGCTTTTTTCCTTCTAAATAAATAAATGTTTAGTAATGAAAAAAAACATGTATAACACAATTCTTGAATTTAATAGGGAATTACTTTCACACTGTTATGTGCGCATATTTCTTCTTTAAAACGAAAATGTATTCAATTCAAATCAAAATAAAAATTATTTATTCCATTTATGATAATAAGGCGCTAATGAACAATCAAATAATAAAAGTAATATTATTATAATATGGCAGTTATTGAATAGCCTGTTACTTATAAATAAAAATCATAGTCACCCCATCCGTCACAGGGCGTTGTCGAATAAACAGAGAGGGGGTTTGTTGATCCTATCAAATTTTAAATGGCATGAAAGCGAAACCACTTCGCTTTCCACCATCATCTATCTGACACACGTCCTTAACACGCGATGTATCGACACGAAGCCCGTCGTAAAACCATAATATTTACGAGTTTCGTGGTTTCGATGAAACCACGATGAAACTTATGAGCTGTAACTACTGTGATGTAGTTTCTTCTCAATTTCACCATAATAGTACAAATAAATGTCTACATATAAATTTATGTTATTGTAACGAAGTTACTTGTCGCGGAGTGGGAGTTAAACTGAATAAATTATCCGACCCGACCGACACCAAAAGAAAAATAAACACATTAATTTAAAGGATTTTTAAACCTATGAAAGTCGAAAAATTGGCTCTGCTGTGTTATGACCAGATTTGTACGCACTGTCGGATGTATATTAAGAGTGGCGATGGTTCGAGGCACGCGGATTTGAGATTTTGTTATTTATATATTTTTTGTTTTTATTCATAAAATTTATAAAAATAAATATTTTGTTATTAAATTACTATTATAAAATTATAAACTTATTTCGTTCATTCAAATTGAATTAATAATGTTATTTTTATTAATAACGTAAATTAATTTTACTGGCTCTTTTTTAATTATGTACAAATATTTTTACTGTGTATAAATAAATATTATTTTAATCCGTTCTTTTCATCTCGACTTACTGTCAAGGATCTTATAATGCTTAAAATTTAAAAAATCGTAAATTGCTTGCAAAAAGGTTACTCATAGTGGATAAGATTTTCGTAATGGCACCATAAAACGAAATTGCAGAAGACGCGGTCGATGTCTGCAGACGTTCATTAAAGCGTTTTATAACTAAATTAAACTAAATTGTCAAGTTTTTTTAATAACATTGTTGTCGTTCATTTATATTTTTCTCTCTGTGTTTATCTTAAAGTTATGATGTTTTAAATTGGTTAATGCTGTTGTTAATTGAAATTATTTGGACAGTTATTTGTGATTGGTACTAACTAGCAACTCGTATTGTTTATTGGTAGATCGAAATTGATTTTGGTCTGTATTTCATGTTTTTTTTAAAGTTATGTAATCGTTTGTTTCCGTAGAAATAAATAAATTGTAATTGTATACTTCAAACCAGATTACTGCAAGTTTCCACTGATATCCATTCAAATTCTCTAATTGATATGTATTTTGTGATCCTTACCAAAACATCTTAAATTTACTCATTTAAGTTTGATGAAGCGAAGAAGGAAACCTGTGTTTTGTAGTACAATAGCCGGAGGCCTGAAATTGGATCCCGTACATATATACATACGTACGTACATAGATACATACGTATCTCCCTACATTAATATATCTTTAGTTTTGTCTGTACATGTATTTTCTTTTACAAATTTTGTGCTAAATCTTTATTTAATAGACCACTGATCTCGAAGTGAACATATAATTTTTTTTTTCTTTTTGTCTTCTCCCTGTATGTCTAGATTTAACTCAAAAACAGCTTGCTCGATTTTGATAAAATTCTGTAATTATGTACACGGGAATTATATGTCATTCTTTAATTAACTGACTCGATTTTATACAAATATTGTGTGCAAAGTGTATACTCGTAGTCATTCTGAAATTGACAAGTTATAAAAATGATCAATAAAACACAAAAAAATACAATCTAAATAAAATTATGAGATACAAATAATTACTGTGAAATGCACGCTAGTAGGTTGTAATTCTGGCATAGAGTGGATGAAAATATCTTTATTTATAGTTAGATATAGATGAACCAGAAAAATCTTGATTAACAAGATATCAAATTAAAGCTGTTATACCTATAAAACAAATACTAACTGAAATAATATTGTCTCACGATATTTACTAGCTAACACAGGTATGCATGGGGTTTTAATTTCGCGTACACGAACACGGCCGGACATAATCCCGGGATTTACGGCTAAATCCGTGATAATGCTCTCGCTTAACAGACAACATCGGACCTTGTTACAGGCAACTAAGCTTCAAATATATTATATTGAAGTTCTTGTAATAATGTATTATTTATTCTTGTTTACAGTTTGAGTACAATTTGTTATTAAATTATTTCTCGCGATCCTTTGAATATCCGATGCATTGGACGTTAAATATTGTGGTATCGCTCATGGAAATCGAATACCAATTGAGTGTTCTTTATTATATGTCATTTTAGCTTACACTGTTTAATATAAAGGATTATTTTATTGTTGCAAAATATCTAATAGCGCGTTTGGACGGGAGTAAAAGCGTTTGGTAGGATGCCGCTACGGACTATTCGATCAGCGTCACGTGCAGACGGCTCCTTCCGACTCAATGCTCCCCTCTTATTATTTGCACTGTTCGCTTCTATATCCGATACACACGCTCACTACGTGTGTGTTAGTATATCAACGTGATTTATTACGCTAACCTTAAATATTAAGGCGTAAAGGTTATTCGTAAACATCAATTACTTTAATTAAGTATTTTTTTATTCATAATATTTCAATATGAAATTTAAATTTTGCTTTTTCGCTAGGCCTTTCTTGAAATTTGTCTCTCTGCCTATTTAGGCAATTTCGTCAATGTCAAGTGTGAAAAATATACGATATAGATATAGACACGAAGAAAGGACACATTACAATTTTATGTTATTACGATAAATAAAGACACTAAATATTTCGACAGAAGTAGAATACACATATGTAAGTAATGTAATAACATTAGTAGCACGAGGAATATTACAAGGAAGTAGATCATATAAGGAACAAGATAGTTTGGGATAATATAAAAATATGTGATCCACGGATCCCTCATCAAGACCGCACTCACACGGCGAGTGGTCACGGACATGTATTTTCGTGAGGAAAATAGGAGAGCATACATGGCCTAAACAAAGCCGAATAATAGTAGAAGTAGTTTACTCTAAAACTATAAACGTCGGGAGATCAGAAACACGTTGTAGCTGTATTGGGAAAGATCAGATAATAAGTTAAAATAAAATTATATATATAATAATGGTGTATAATATTTTTTCTATAATAATAATAATAAGTTATTTATTCAGATAATAATATATCCATGTCAATAATAATAATAATTATAAGAGTTCTTAAATAATAAAAAAAAAATTGTTATTTTATATAAATCCCATAACCTGGACGCGAACCCCCAGTGCAATATCGGACTGTCGCCTCTATATGCGATCACCTGCAGGAAGACTGCAAAAAATAATAAAGCAACAATAATCACGTTGAAGTTGCTGGGTTGTTTGATGTTGGGTGTAGTGTACTAACTTCGTCTAAAGCGCCTACGACACTGTAAGTGGCAGGACGACCGTGATGCGGAGCGATCGTATACGTAGTTGGTGAGATGGTGGCAGGCCGGTATTTACGATATAAATCTGGACGTTACATTTAGGCTAGCAAGTTACGCCCTTAGCGGTGCGTTCTATCTTTAATTAACTTGGAGTAAAAGTTCAATCTTGTGTAATTTTTCCTTCGACTGTCATTAACTATTAATACAGCTGGACTGTATTTTGATTTAACGCAAGCTACACATTTTAATAGTTATTAATTTAGCTATGATTTGTTTTATTATAAACTAGCTGTACTCGCGGCTTCGCTCGCGTGGACTACAGAGTATTTGTATTGTGGTTACCTCACTTCAACCCACGGAAGTTGCCCACCGGTTTTTTTAAAGATAAAGTTGCTTTTAATTTTTTTTCCGCGGAATCCTAATTTTTTTTCTAAAATATAGTAGCTTTAGTTATTTCTTATAATATCAGCTATCTGCTAGTGAAAGTACCATCAAAATAGGTCCAACCGTTACGGAGATTGACCGGAACAAACAGACAGAAAAACTTCTGGTTTGTTGTTATAAAGTACCTATTATGTATTTTCATATGCATTTGGTAAAAAGCTGTTATTTTTCACTTGAAGTCCATAGATAACATGGTGGTAGGGCTTTTTCTAATGTCCGTCTGGCTAGCTACTACCCTCAAGTTAAAAATCTGTCGCCAAACACCTTTATGTGTGTTCCGGCAGCTGCTCTTGAGAACCTGTCCTCCCACTAGGCTTAGCGTGCTACCATCTTGGGCCACATCGTCACATAAAACCAGGTAAGATTTTGGCCTCAACGCTAAACAAATAATTTTTTTTTTAAATGTTCCGATCGCTGCCTTTACAGGATCAATTTAAATTTCATCAAAATCGCTCCAGCCTTTTTGGAGTCCATAGGGAACATACATACTAATATCGACTTATATATGTAGGAAAGAAAAAGAAAAAAGATAAACATTATTAATATTCTGGAAACTGCCATCTTCTCTAAATATATGAAGTGAAGAAAGCCTAAGTTTTGCCTTGTATTTTGTATAAATAAATATATAATAAATGAAAATAGATCAATCGTGGTTTTAATATCAACCAAAAACTACGCAATATACAGAAATCTACAAAGGATATAATTATTACATTCACGAACTTCACCGGGTAGCCTGTACGGTATATATAGGCCATTATAACCCAAGAATACTGTTAAATTACAAACCGACACCAATAACATTAGAAGCGAACATGGAGGTAAAAAGATTTATTTTTTACGACGTAAAAAAATCTTTTATCTTCAAGTAAGCGAGATAATAGTAACATAAAGTATTCTAATCAAGAAAGGTATAAATAACATGCAATAAATAGACCCTGAAAAAAGATTTTAAGTGAAATACATGCGAAAGATAACAAATAAATAGAGAGAATTTCTTATTTTCGTAAAACATTTTGAATAACTTACATATTACATGACAATCAACTATAATGTAATTAATTTGTTAGTATTAATACTTAAAATTACTCCTTAAAAAAAGATGAAGTGATATTTTAATATTGTAAATAATTATTTTTGAGTTCAAATACTATGTTAGGAGTTTATAAGTAAACATAAAATAAATAATCATTATCATACTGACCTTTATGTCATTGTAAACAATATTCAAAATCTATTGTCATATTGTATAAATTGTAAACGAGAACAAAATATTTGTAGTCTAACTAGAGACTACAAATATTTTAGCACTAACACTAACACTAACTTAACAAAAAAAAATTTTTTGACATTTTTCGGGATCCTGAAGTAACATGTTGTGGTTTTAATTTTTAATTCATTTATTTAGGTTTTTGACCCTATATTATGTAGCATTGGTGGCGTTTTGCGTGATATAGTCTGATTTTTGTGCATAAGTGAAGTGGATTATAAGTATAAACCATTCTGGGATCCTACAAAAAATCCCTAGATCGTTCTAACAAGGCGGTCACCATCTTGTTAGACGCCACTTTGTATATAACGATATTACCACGAAACCTTGAAGACATTGACGCTGGAAAATTTTACAAAGAATTTAAAACATTGACACTGGCAAGTGCTTTTGCGACGCCAAAACAAGAAGAAGAAGAAGAACAATTTTTTTTTTAAGTGTGTTCATGTTCTCTCTGTATGAAACCTTTTTTTAGACTAATCACTATAGGTACTACTTTAAACTCTGGCGATAAATATTGTGGCAGGATATATTTCCCAATTAAATTTTAAAACATATTTATATTGATAATTTATCTATTTTCTTGAGTAATAACCGTTTCACTGGTAACTTTGTATTAGAGGTCTCAATAAGTCCACAGAAGTAAGTAAACAAAAGTCACTTGCGCAACAATGCCGGTGAACAGAGTCCAGTTCATTCACTAAGCGTAACACAACAGTAACCACCACTGTCGCGATACGTTAGGAATGAAGACTGTATGAAATAGTGCATAAAGGGATGCTTACTGTAAAGTTGCTCACCGTTGCCCGCCCTGGGCGCTGGGCGGGCGGGCGCAGACAGCGCGAGCAGCGCCACCGCCCACCACCATGTCATCACAACCACACCTGAAATATAAAACAGTTTCATTAAATATTATGTCTAAAGAAGGTTGACAATACTTTTTCAGTGACAAATACATCACTTTGAAAAAAGCAAAATACATAAAATAAGTACCTATCATCATCATTATATTAATACGTGAAGCAATAACTTTGTACCCTTTTTCAAGGGTATTGCGTGCCTGGAAGACTGTGAGATTTGGCATAGTTAAAGTTTATATGGAGAAGGAGTGCAGAAAGCTAATATTTATTTATAATATCTGTTACTAATTGTATATTAAATTAAATTAATTAATACTGCAAATTCTAACACGACCAGTGCTATTGAACTTAGACATCCCAAAATATTGACATTGTCACTAAATGAAAAGTGACAGCCAGTGATATAATATTCATGGTTTAGGTTCATACTGCAAATGTCAAACAGAAAATAGGCAATGATTAAAAAGTCACTGGTCGAATTTCGATCATTGGGCGACTGCTAGTTTATATAGTTAGCTACTATTTGGTGGACTTTATTTAAGTAATGATGGCTTAGTGGTAGCGTGTATGGACACTGCATCACTCGACGTAAATTCGAGTCTCTGCAATGAGCTAGAGTTTTCGGTAAACAAAATGATCGTGATAAAACCATAGCATGGTGGTAGGGCATTTTCTAATACCTGCCTGGCTAGCTACCACCCTCAAGTTGAAAATCTGTCGCCAAGCACCTATAGGTAAGTAAGTCCCTCTAGGATTTTCGTCACATCGTTACTGAACATTAGGTGAGATTGCAGCCAGACGCTAAAAAACCTATTAAGAATAAAAAAAAGAATCAAGAATATATTATACTTTTTATTAATGTAAGAAGAAAAAAAGTAGTCTCCTTTCAAACAAAGTGTGCGTACGTGCCTTTTGTAAATGTAAATAAATTTCTGAACTCATAACAAAGTTAGCAACTAGCTTCTTGATGTAAAATGTAAGCGAGCAATTTGTCATCCGTCAGAATAGTTTATCGTAACTTACAAGACTTTAACAAGTTGGGACGAGTCCCTTTTCTCATAAAACAAACATGTAACAGTGAATTTCAGCTTTAATATAATAATATCTTTTTTTTTTCTTACAACATGATTTATATTAATTGTACTTGGAAAAAATATATACACAGAAAATAATGGAAAAGAGTTCTAAGAGAAAACACGTAAGCTCAGTACCCAGTGATTCATGAACTATATTTGACATAATCCCGACCGCATTTACGTAAAACTTATGTAAATATGACACATATTATGTAAATCTGATGTCATACTAAGATCAAATGTTCGCTGGGTAGTAAATCCCAAAAATGTTTCACGGCTTAATTCCATTGAATTATTTTCAACCTATGACAAAGTCATTGTACGATGTAAAAATAATTCATGGAAATAGAAAACAAATACTATAAAAAGTATATTTCCCTATGCATTAATAGTAGTGAAAAGGGTAGTAAGAAATTATAACAAAAAAATGCAATTTGTCTACAACCAGGAGTTCACGAAAACGCAGAAACGAGGCGAGTGGTTGTATAAAATAATAAGTTTTTATTGCTTATTTTTATTTGAACCTCGTATTTATAGCGGTCCAACCGTAAAGGCAAAGAAAGTGCTTATATTATTTTATAAAAAAGGACAAAACAAAAACCAACCATAGAAAGAGTATTTTCTCAATTCTGATGTCTATCTTAGAGATTTGCATCCAAGGAATAAATTTTCTATCCCTAACAGCAATATGATAAATGTGAAAGCATTTGTAACAACTTATCTTCGAAAGCCACGAAGTATTAAATCACATCGACCACCCGACGGTTTAAACGCTTCAGCTACAAGTAAGTTGTTAGAATATGAACATAAATCATGAAGTATCGGTTCATTATCGCTTCGACTGCCAAAAGAACAAACGACCGCGCGACAGCCTCATTCTTGATTTGTGACTAACGTTTACGTTATCGTAAACTGCACAGCTAATGAGGGAAACACATTTTTAAGTACTTATTCTAAGTACAAATTAAAAGCGTTAAATCGTATCGTTTTAAATGTATTAAAAAAAACTATGTTTTCGCTAAAGGTCATTTTGGTAACATTGACAAAGTCAATCGATGACATTTAGATTTTTCGACTTTATTAAATAGCCTATGTACCTATGTTCTTATGTTGATAAATGTATTTTTATAGTTTAGATTTGTCTGTCTGTATCTAAATATATTTTTTTCGAAGTGAAAATTTCTTCAATATTATTGTGATTTGAAACGCATAAGCAACACTAAAAAGAGACAAACACATGAATCTATAGGATTTAGCTTACGAGATAATGAAATAAAACACATTCTTCATGGTTAATGCAAGTCCTGCAAGACTATGATTTTCGTGGAATTGGTCTAGCAACGTGACAACCAGACTTGTACGCACTGTTATACAGTACGAGAAGTACAGTTTAAAAAGAGATTTTAAAGAAAGAAAGAAAATACATTTATTTGTTATACACACAAAACTAAAGAAAACAAAAAATTGTACAAAAAAAAATACAATACTTAATAATTAATGGCATACATGAGTATGTAGCAAATGGGCCTCGAGTCAGAAAACATGCTGGAGGGGGTGAGTCCTCGAGCGCTGATTTTCACTCAATGCCCAGAGAGTTATCTCTTGCGCTGTGTTTAAAATAATTTAATACTATGCATGAAGTGTTTAATTATCTACTAGTATAAGTTAATAATAATAAATATTTAAAGTAAAAATAATAATAATAATTGTAACTGATATAACATAAAATAATAAAGAAATAAATATCAGTCTAACATAATTGCTCCAAAAGAAGATAAGCTTTAAACTTGGAGCTTTTAACTTTAAACTTTTAAAAGGAGTACCTATATTTTTATGTTTTCTGAAGGTTTCACTTCTTGTGCGTATGAAGCGGATATGTTTTTTTTTTGCACTATTTTTTTCAGATTATAACATAATATTCAAATTTGTTCCTGTAAGAGGATGTATTAATAATAATATTAATCTCGTAAATATACATAGTCCTTAACATTACTGGAAAATTAGAGATGTAACTAAAAATAAGCGCTGTTTTGTGTGCATCGTCACTAAATGCTGAAGCCTAATTTCAAAAGTTTAGAGAGAGTGCGTTGTAGGCACTGTAATATAGGTACCACCCGCCTCCCACATTATTCTGCTTAATAAAAATGCGCTCGCGATACTCGATCACTATTCTGCTGCCAAGTTATTTTAAAACTGTGATATCTCCTAAGATATTCATTCAAATCAATTACTGTAAAGGGCAATTTTATTCAAAATTAAATACTTGTGATGAACAATGTATTTATATATATTAAATATATATTTTGATAAGGATTAATACCATGTATATAAAAACCTTTGCGAATAATTCATTATTTTAGAATAAATTTTATTACCATAAAAAAGGTTATATTGAGTAAACTTTAAAAGATAGTCATATGCTGTCACGGACTTTTTTTAGTACTTTTTAAGAGAAACAATTCCATCCCACATAATTTCAAAAGGCACATAATCTTTCAAAATGAATAAATGTCCCCCGTTTTTGCATCATTTTCATTGATGATCCGCTCCTATTGGTCGTAGCGTAATTTTATATAGCCTTCCTCGATAAATGAGCTATCCAACATTAAAATATTTTTTCATTCGAACGAGTAATTCCTGAGATTAGCGCGTTTAACCAAACAAACAAACGCTTCAGCTTTGTAATATTGGTATAGATTATAATGCTCATTTTGTATAACGAGTTAAATCGGAACAAAAACATCTTCGGCACATGCACGTGTACGCTGGCCCAGTTTTGATAACGTTGCTATTAAAACAACAAGACCGATAGCGACTGGAAAAGCTCAACTCTCATAAATATTTACAATTTCAATGCAATAATAAGTAATTTTAGTTATGGAGACGACTTTATAACTTTGACATCAATTTGCAAATTTAAATGAAATTATTCCTTGTTCAGAATCTGCAAGAGATTGTATAAGCTAACTAGCACTTTTCCCGCGGCTTAGCTCGCGTCATAGTTAACCTATGTCCCATCCTAACTGAATTGTTGAATACCAAGTTTTATAGATCTCAAAAATGACGGATTATCATAGAAACTTTCATGCCAGTTTTTCACTACCTTAAGGGTTGAATTTCCAAAAATCCTTCCCGTATGTAAATTTTCATGGTCCTACTAGCCCCAGTAGTTTGAGATGTTAGTTGATATGTTAGTCAGCGTGTTAGTTATTCTTTTACAAAAATACCTAGGTGTTGTAACCCCCTTTTTTATCGTTATCGATTTAGCGTTCTGGCCACTATCTTAACTGATCTTAAGTGATGATATGGCCCAAAATGGTAGCAACTGGACAAAATTTAATTAAAATTAATTAAATGAAAGAAAAAGACGACCAAGTAAAGTTAAAAAAACCCTATTAAGTAGATATGTTACATTTTTTAAACAATGCTTAGAGAAGATGTGAAGAACTTGATAAAATTTAATTGAAATAAATTAAAAAAAAAACATCCAGGGAGAATTCAAAATTAACAATTAAGTAAACATGCAATAGGCGATCATGATACGTAATACATCTGTTAGTAAACGATTTGAAAAAATATTGAATAAGCATGCTATACTATGGTCAGAATTAGCTACCGGCACAGTAGTTTAACAGTTAAGGTGTGCGGTTGAAAGCGACTGGTCACGGGTTCAACTACCGTTAGGGTTACCTCAATTTGTAGTTGATCTAGTGTGGATACTGCATGCCCATAAAAGCAGAGCATAGAATAGAATGGAACAGGCCACGTTTTCGATTATGGTGACAAGGAAGCTTATATTTTAGAAGAAAGAAGGTCGTCTTAGACGTTTTATAATATAGGGCACTAACTTGTAAAGTCAAGCATTTCTACATGAAAAAGTTTTTTGTACATAATTTATTCAAGACAAAATATTTTTTTATGCATGATATTTATTTTCATAAAATAAATTGAAATGAATTATAAAAAGAGTAAAGATTGTTTTTTTTTTTCAATAATCTTATGAATGTAGATAGCGGTCACTATGCATTTAAGAGTAAAGCTAAATAAAAAACTGTAAAATATATAATTCCTTATTTTATTATTCCTTACGATAATAAATCACATCTCTAACTTCAAACCTAGCATGACTCTCATTCTAACTGCCATTCTTTATTAACAAGAGTCTATTAAAAGAATACTGTCTTAGTACATGCCTAAGTAAAAAAGGAACCCACTGTATAATTTGTCAATTTTTTTTTTAAATTATATATTTTGTAATCAAAACCATTCAATTGAAATAACTGGAGTACATAATTGTGCGAAATTTTGTTTTTTGTTTGAAAAAAGGTTAATAGTTTATTACTACAAATATATTTTATTAAAAGTATATATTACTAATTAAAGTAATAATGGACCTCATGTATATAGATTTGTGATTCTAATATTCATTACTTTGCGTTAAATCTTCTTTAGCATAAAATTATGAACTCGGCGTGTTAGGTACAGTGAACGAACTTTATTACTCTATGTTCTTTAGTTAAATAAAATAATAATATAGATTATACATAAATAACTTCATTAAATACCATTATCACAAATACATTCACTAAAATGAAATGATAACTACGAAAAAACGTAGCCTTAAAAACGTCGTTCTCGTAAAAAAGCTTCAAAACATTTCTAGGGAACAATCGTAATGAGAAAAGTTTCAGAAAACAATCAAACTTTCACTTCGAGGGCTTATGGTTGAAATTATATGATTATTAAAATTTATTTTCGCAATTACTGTGGGTTGTAGAACAAAAACAAATAACAAGAATATACGTACTTGTTATCATTAAATAACATAGGGGTCTTGTTCCTCATATAATCTTCTTCCTTGTAATATTCTTCGTTCTGCTAATGTCAACTACATTAATTACATATTTGTATTTTACTTTTATCGAAATATTTTGTGTTTTTATTTATCGTATTATTATAAAATTGTAATGTGTCCTTTGTTCGTGTTTATATACATTACAGTTATGCTTTTTATTTATACGTTTAACATATGTAATTTCATATTATTCCTGCAGTTCCCATAGCATGTATGTATTATGTATAAATTTGTGAATATTTATTGTGTTGTTTCAATGTGTCTATTTTATGGGTTATTCTACAGTACACCGAACATCTGGTAAGTAAATTCTATAACGTATATTTGTCACAATTGACATTGGCAAAATTACCTACATATGCAGAAAGCCAATATAAAAAAATAACATAGGTGTAAAATATATCTACTTATAATAAATATTTAAAGGCTAATTATGTTAACTGCGTGTTTTATTAACAATGGCTTACTTTCTGAAGAATTGGCCTAAGATAGCAGCAGATCGAGAAATATTATTTTGCCTATCAATGAGACAGTAACGGTTATCAGTGAAAGTGATTGTAATACATAGACAAGCTTATGGAAATTAATAGAAAATTTTGTAATAGAATTATCAAGTTTTAAGGCCAGTGGATAATTGATTCAAAGTCTTCAGGTTAACTTTTCACTAGGTATTAAATGAATTGTATGGTTTCGCGGAAATTTATCGCATATTTAAAATTAACTTGTAAACTAATACGTTGACAGTAATGTAAAAATTTTACAATAAAAAAGAACATTTAATGATTATTGTAAATAGCAACAACACCTCCCAGCGGGTGCAAAAATAATTAGGAAACTTTCGATGTTCGAAATAGCGAATACCTCGTGATATGTAATATCTGATATGTCTATATCTTTATTATGAAAGAACAGTAGGACTTTGCCCGGTAACATTAAAAAAACAAATAGGTAAACAATGGCTCTTGGAAGCCAAAGATAACGACCACTGGAGTAGAATGGAGAAGGTCTTCACCCTTCCGTGAGGGGTTATATATTGCACGCGATTACTAATTTTGATTTCATTTATACTAAATTAATCGTTATAAATTTACATAATTTAAAATTATATATTTACTAGCTGGTTCCCGTGACTTCGTCTTTGTCGAATAATTATTTTGAGCAACTTGTTTATTTAAGGTTTCATCACATTTCTTGATAATACTTTTTTTAGTTAAGGACCAAGTATCTAAGTTAAAAAAAAGTTAAGTTAAGTTTTTGCGTGATGCGTGCACAACAGCAAAGCTCTATTGTTTTACTAATATAGAAAATGTATGTCGACTAATGTCGGTACGCGACAAGCCAAAAGAAAATCAGTGTTTGGTTTATCACTATGTGTATAGTGATCGCAATCTCTACCACGCTGCTTTATTACTACATATACACAGACTGATCCCGGAACGCGATAAACCAAAAGAAAATCATAGATGGGTTTATCACTATGTATATTGTAATAATATGCCAATTCAACACATGAAATATTAATAAAATCCAATAAAACTTCAAAACTTATTGAAATCACCTTTATTGTCAGTAGCCTTGAGGAATGATTTCGCAAAACGCGAAACACTCTTATTTCTTGTTAACTAATTATGAAATAATACATACATTAATAAAATATATAAGATGTTCAATTTATAACATTTGTCTTCGACCAAACATTGACAATCATTGTAAGGTTTAAAATAATATATTAAAATTACCGGGTAGTTTGCGAGTAAGTAAACATATAAACTAATAATTAAATAATGCGCACATTATTAAAACATACTAGATTTATTATAAACTACTTAGATCAATATATTAGTTGTACAATTGATCGTTTGTGAGTTAGTCGTCAACCAGTCGTTGTCGTTGATTAATTATACGCTTTGACAAAACATAGAAGCGAGGATAAAAAGTGATGCGGATGGAACGACAGTGAACTTTAATTTGCTCCCGCACACCCGTCACACCCTCTCTAGCGGCAACCCAAGCCTAGGTCCGTTCCTCGGTGTGAAGCCTTTGGGTCAGGCAGACGCCCGCGCGATTCAAGTGACACTATACGTGCAACACTTAGATACCCACATACAACATTACACACGTATGAACACACACACGTGCACACCACACAGTACATAGGTTCTGTAAGGGACCTTTTTTTTCTTTTTTTGCGCTAGTTAGACTAATGCGCTAGTTAGTGTAGAAAAACCATTCCGATTACTAAATACACATACGCATGGTCCCCTCCTTCCTCCCAGGAGGGGGCGAACGTGCATATGAGTATATATTAGTTAGTTCGAATTCTCTTAGGATTAGGGAATTAGATAGTTCGCGACCTTTTCGCATTCGCGACGACCACCCGAGCCGAGGTTCGGCCACTCTGGCACCCTCGTGCGGGTCGTCACAAACTTTCGCGGCTGAGTGCCCTAAGCGCTCGCCCCCAAGTTCGGTGAAGCTGTAAAAGCCGCAGCGGCTCTGTTTTTGGATAGGGCCCCTAAGGCTAACAGTGTAGTCAGTTCAAATTTTAATTTGAGTGAGAGGCATAGTAAGAGTGTGAAAGGGTACTTACGGAAAACTGAAGCACTATAGTATAGATTATATCTAATAATATTAAGTGAGCAATTCTTGTACAAATACGTATAATATGTAATTGGTTTCTCGGAAATGGCACCAAAGATTTAGATGAAACTTTGTATTTAGATATTGTTTTACATTCCAGTGTTAGATAAAGTAAGTTCAATGGTTTCTCAAAATGCGGGTAAAGCAATTGATAGAAATTATTTGAAACTAAATAAGTACATGTATAGAGAAATGAACACATGTGGTAAAGTATCTATCCAAACTACGCTCATATATCGTCAGATGAGTGTAAACGTGAAAGTACAATGTTGTTATTCCTACAAAGTGAAATGTACTATTTTACGACGTACATTAATAAAACCATTTCCCCTATTTTGTAACAAGATTCATGGGTGCTTAATGGTTGGGCCACGAAATGTATTATCTATAAGAGACAATACTCACATTTTGTTATAAAATACATTTTCTGTAATAATTTTATAACTATAAATGTATTGGTATAGGTGATTGTATAGTTCGTTCACGTAAACACTTGTTACTTATATAGCACATTATTACTTTAAAATAAGTTATTTTCGTTTTACCTATAATATTCTTATATTATCTGAATAAAAAAATACTACTTTCGAAATATATGGAATAGTTTCAACAAACATCGAATATCCGTAGTGTAAGAAAAGACATGGCGGATCACGTACACATTCAAAGCTTATCAGTCCGATTTTTTATGCAAACAAACAATGTCTGAAAATAGCACACTCCCTTTTTCTTTAAAACGATTTCGGTATGTTACATTTTTTAACAAAAGAGAAAATTATCCAAATCGGTTCATAGACTAAGAAGTTATGGTTGAACATCCATAAAAAAACATTTGAATTGAGAACCTCTTCCTTTTTTGAAGTTGGATGATAAAAAAATAGATTAAGTTTATCGTAGTAATTTCGATCCTTTGTTTTATTTGGATATATAAGCGAGCCGCATTTGGAGCCAGGACAGTTCTGTTTTGGACACCCAAGCGATAAAAGGGAGAAATCTACAAGAGGACTATAACCATAGAGTAGTGTAAACAACGAAGACTGTAAGTACGACCACAAGAGGGAAATTGTTCCATTTTTGTCATGTTGAATAAGAATACGTTATTTTCATGAAAACAATTGCCATTTTATTACCTACTTGTATAACAATATTATAAAGCAACTCTCTAGTTTTGTAGCCCGAGTTTTACATATAGTTAAAATCCTGTCTGTCAATACGAGTTTTATTGGTAGAGAGAGCGCGTGGAACGACTACAGTGACACTTCTTCTTGTACATTAAACAATTAAATTCGTGTTGTAAAACTGGATTTTTATTAACAAATTTTCTTTGTCATTTAGTAATGTTATTTGACACTAGTGATTTTTTTTTAAATTAAATAAAATTAACACCGCCCAGTGTCAATATGTTTACGATTGAGCTTCTATTAGTTTACTGAACGGCCGTTTTGAATTTATTGTATTCCGATTTCGTTAAATTGAATTCCAATAAAGGAACAATATAATATAAACTATACAGCATTGTTTGAATATTTATTGTTAAGAAAATTATTAATGTTTAGGATATCTTTATTAATCTAAACTAATATTATATAATATAAAGATTGTTTGTTTTTATTTAAATGTATTAATCTGGTCAGATTTTTTGTTTTTTTTTATAGCCTATTTAATGATAAAGGAATCGGGTTAGCTGTATAACTTTAACTCTTAGGGGCAGATCAGTTATCCTAAACGTCCTCGAGCTATTTGGCAAGCTAATACTAGAGATGAGAACAATGATAGGCCACACGGCTACGTTGATATCGACGGCCGTTGGGCACAGCAAGTATTTTATATTTAAATACTAGCTATGCCTGCGGCTTCACTCACGTGGACTACTGAATGCCCGCGCGAATCTTGAGCCCCCGCTCCCGGCTATTTGAAAGACAAAAATGCTTATTGTGAGTGTTCCTTAGGCGTATACACTTGCTGACTTTTTTTGTAGGTATTTTTAATGTCTACAATTATTTAGTACATTAATTTGCTATATCTCTTATGGTTTACTCAGCATAAGCTTTTTAAGGGCCCGAATTGATTCACAATGACCAGCTTTTTTTTTATTTGTGCGGAACCCTAATTATTTTTCTATATTAAAAGTACCCTAAGTTACTCCCTATAAAATCAGCTATCTACCAGTGAAAGTCCCCTCAAAATCGTTCCAACCGTTTCGGTGATTTCCCGGAACAGACAGGCAAAAGTATTAAAAATGGGTGTTTTCTTATAGGTATCATATATACTTTCATATGCATTTAGTAAAAAACTGTTATATTGATATTACAAACAGACACTTCAATTTTATTAATTGTATAGATAACATAACATACCATCAAGCCTCTATCCCCGAAGGGTTAGGCAGACGTGTACTAATGTACACCCATAGTTTGCTGGGTATGTTTTTAGATCCCATGTAATAAGGAGCTAGCCAGTTGCCATTACTCAAGCACAAAGCTAAACTCCGAACTGATACTGAGAATTTCATATAAAAACCCATTAACACTTTGCTCGACTTGGGAATCGAACCCAGGACCTAAAGCAAAGCAGTCGCGCTTATGACCACTAGGCTAATGGGGCAGTTTACATGAGACACGCTTTCACTAATAGGCTATTTTGATATATCTTTCAATATGTCTCCCAAAAAACAACACATTAACTTAGCTTTCAAAAAGCAAAGAGGGTCTGTCCCACAGATCAGTAAAATAAGATAATTATTTTTTCTTTCTTGAATCGTATCTAAAGCGTATCTAAGGGCACCGCGCCGGCGACAGAACTTTGTTCCAATTCATTACTGTAATGATAAAAACACTCATTGATAAATAGTATGGTACGAAGCAGTTAACCGACAACGTTTAATACAAAGCTGGACACATAAAACTCTAGAGATAAGATCGTTGTTGACTATTTAAGTATTACTTTATTTTTATTTTTTTTTTACTAAGTAAACTATCAATGTATATGAAAAAAGAATAAAATGTTAAAGTGGAATTTGTATACAATTAAAAATGCACAAATAAAACACAAACTTCTATGATCCTGAGGTATTCCCTGGTGTATCTTCGAAGTCGAGGGTTTCAATGCGAATGAAATTAAAATAGGTCCACCCTTAAGGTATCCCCTTTCCAATAAAAAAAAATCGGTTGTCTATAAAGTCGGTTTACTGACGATAGTTGAACGTGACAACGTCATAAGAAAATACTGATGGAATGGTATCATTTTAATGCAATGCAAGACAGATGTCGAACGCTGCCAAATGCGGAG
Organism: Saturnia japonica; assembly: GCA_033032175.1. Taxonomy (NCBI): domain Eukaryota; kingdom Metazoa; phylum Arthropoda; class Insecta; order Lepidoptera; family Saturniidae; genus Saturnia; species Saturnia japonica. The sequence continues at coordinate 4,019,530 of CM065312.1, forward strand.
GACGATTGTGCCTCTTTGTCGCTCGTTCCGCGCTCTCGCTTGCACTTCAAGCCTTAAATGGAACGCCTCAGAGCGAGGTAACGCCACATGAGTCATGTTTTTCGTGCGTGCATCCGGCAACATCTAATTATAAGACGTTGTTACGTCAAAAAAATAACCTAAATCGGTTCATAATCATAGAAGTTATGCCTAAACAGTTAACAACCCATTAAAAAAAAATACTATAGAATTCAGAACCACCTCTTTTTTTTAAGTTGTTTCAGAATAGATAATAACTGAAAATTTCTTATCTTTCAAATGAAAAAGAACTCTAGATTATTGGAAAACAGTCTGAAAAATCAGAAGCGTTTCAAATAAACCGTTTGTTGTCAAATTAAACGTCATGTAGCGCTGTAACACACCGTCCGTGGAGCAATATCCTGCGTTCACATGTTGTTTTGCACCGTTGTATTGTTTCATTATTAACAGCAGAGTCAATTCGAACGAAAGTAAAAATTACGGTTATTGAAAGTGAAACTTTCGTTATAATACATGAAACATTAAAAACCTTACTGAGGGCTTACAGACATTTTGAAAAATAAAAAGCATTGCCCTTTTGCACACACGTTTGTAAAATGTATTTAAATATAATATAATATAATATTTGTCCACATTATATAAAAATATCAAAATCATTCGATGGGAAACGACTGCGTTTAAAAATGAAATCCTGTGATTCGTCACGAAAGAACAATGCTATGTTTGAAAATAATTTTGCCAGTATTTTACTACATTGCAATATTTGGAAATATATTTAATTTTTTAAGAACTTTTTAGGAGAGTTGTTGTTATTTTCAAGTCTACAACTATTTTTTATCGAAGATTTTCATGTGTCATTTTCATGGAATGTCTTGTAGTTAGTTACAAGGTATATAACAATGGTCCCAAGATTGACCCTCGCGGTACGCCTCACGTAATAGTTATTCAGTTATGTGAGCGGTTTCACAGATATGATTGGACATATCTAACCAAACTTACATAGTATTCGCACAAGTTTAATCTGGTCCACTCGGTGCAAACAGAATTAAATGCTTATATCTATAAGATCTATCAACTTATCAGATTCGCCGCGCTGTAGACACGACTATGCCAAAGAGTCATCGAGGTCATTATATACGGACAGACATCTCATCACGGGCTCATCGCCCGAATGCCATAACGTCAGAGATTAACTTAATGGAGCCCATGCACCCTACATTCGTATCATCTCTTTTTGTGGGTCACATAGACTTTACAAGCTCTCTGATGTGCATATTAAATTTGTCATAGATTAAATTAATAATTGAATGCCAAAGAAAGGTTGATTAACTGCCATAGCTTAAGATTTTAACCTAATTGAAATAGGTCTGTTCTATGCATATTATGTAAAAGTAATTAAAAGTTAATATCAGGATAATAACGATACAATTATAATACTAGAAGTAACATCTTGTTTTCTAATAATTTTTTTCTTTAATATGCAACAAACAATAATAGTGATGATGCAAATTTTGCTTCCAATGACCTTAAAATTGTGGTATAGTAAAGAGATATCTCATGTTAATTACTTTGCACAAACATTTTACCCTATTTAAGTTTTGGAAGAAATAAGATTAGACGAAGTGTCCATTTACTACAGTTTAACAATTTGTAAATACAATTCCTACAGCTTCAACTTTTTTCTACCATCGACACATCATTTCAAATCAAAATTCTATCCGACATCATTTTTATTTTATAAATATGATTGCACATAAAATACTTTGCAATTCAGTTTTTGAGGTACAAGTATCTAGACAACGGGAATCTCTAGAACTATTCCCATCATAGACTTTGTATCGTATTTAACCTAAATTTGTCAGCATTACAATAATCTCATTCTGTTAAAAAGTATAATGTGTTATCACGCATTAGTCCAGCACTGACATCTTATAACTATTTGGACATATGGAATATTAAAAACCATCGTTTAGATTAGATCAGAGCAGATGTTGGTAGTTTAGTACTTTGATATGCTTCTACTCGTATATATATCGTTGGCTAGATGTCAGATGAACTTGTGATCACTGTATTCGTATGTTGTAGGCAAAATATAACCGTCTGCTTATACATAATCTTTGTCTCGCTTGCTTTCTTCATAATATTTTGACAAGTAAATTTGTGCGGGCGCGGGTGGCGTCGTACGCTTTCTCGACGGATGACTGACAGCTGTGTATCAATGGACCAGCTGTCGCTTTCGCCAATTGATGCGTTGACAATTACCCATGTGACTTCGCCGCGGCTCAAGATAACGAGGTAACAAGCTTTGGCAATTAACGGGCCCATGTGAAAAGTGAACTGTTGTTTCTTGGGAAATATATACGGGGTCTTTTATGTTATTTATTTAACTACATTAACTTTTAAATGATCATTGCAACCTACAACTATTGAGCAAGCACATAGTTGTAACTGATAAAAGTCCAGCCATGACTACCCATGAGTGTTGAGTTTGAATGGGTCATGTACAAATGTGTGTTACCAGCCACATAATTCTAGAATGGAACACAGAAGGCATTGTTGTGTGCTATAATAACTGGTATGGCAGATTAGGACCACAGTTGATCATCGCAAAATTTCAACTGCTCTTTAAATAATAATAAAATATTAAGAAACTTGATTAAATATGAAATAAGCTTGATAATATTTGAATCCTACTCAATGATCAAATCAAATCACACACTCACTTTTTAACATTTCTTTCTCTCTTGCATATGATACTCCAAACGTTAAAAGCTCTTTTGTATTTACATTTTGTTATACTTTTGGGCGCTATTGGCGGCGACACAGTTCTTCTAATGAAACTAATACTATGCTTTTTTAAAGTGAAAATTTATTCAGCGCCGTTATGATTTGAAACTCGATGAAACGAAAAAGCGACACAATAGAGAGACAAACATACATCTACATATTGGACTTTGCCTGAGAGAGAATGAGATAGAATACATTATACAAAGTCAATGCAAGTCTGATTTCCATGACTATGATCGTTGTCGAATTGGCCTAGCGGTGTGATAACCAGACTTGTACGCACTGTTTTATGTACAAGTACACAGTACGAGTGATCGATAGTTTGAGTCCCGCTTATTTAGAGTTTTTGAAAAGAGATTTTAAGAATATATTTTAAGTTTTCTAAAGGTTTTACTTCTACATCAATGTTTTTTTTTTTAATTCTAGATGTAACTTGTTAATGGTTCCAATAAAAACATATTAATAATATTATTTACATTTGAGGGATTATTTTCCCGCTGATTCCAACATGAAAGCAAATATCTTTTAAAGTACGAAGAAAAGAGGAAATTGAACGAAGAGAAACGCCCCAGGGGATTCGGGCGTAAGATTGATGGCAGTGATGGGTAGAGAATAGCCTCTTTCGAGTTCTCGAGATAACAGGCTGCAGTAACATCGGTGAAGTAAAAATATAGGTTCATTTGTAAAGGTTGGTTTTATGTGAAATTAAGAAATAAAGAATTCTTCTCGTCATTAATTTTGTTATTTATCTGTTTTTAATACGATATTTTTTTGTTTTCAAATAATATAATAGTCCTGTTATGAGAAAATGTGGGCGGTATTTAATTTATACATGTATTTCGTGTTTTTTTACCCTGGATAGTGAAACTAGAATAAATTATTTTCAACAAATTTGCTCAAAAAATGCATTTCTCGAAAGTTTAAAAATTACGCAAAATACACCCCATTGTATAGCGGCGTGCGTATCCTTTAAGGATTTTTTAATTTCAATCTCCGTAAAAATATATAATAAGTATTGATTCCTAAAGGAGTTTCCATTATGACAATAAAATAACTGAATGATCGCACCTGCTTGAATGCGCTTTTGATTAATACATTCGTCTCACTTTAATACTAAAGAGAAAATGAGACGAAAGATGTAGTTCTAATTTTCACCACGTACACGTGAAGTCATTTGCAAATGTGCGCCATTTTCACATTAGAAACGTCTAAGATTGTTGCGACTTTCAGACAGATATTTAATGAAAATAATAATACGAGTTCAAGCGTGAAAAATGTTGTACTGTTTTCTCGGGCTTACATTCGTCTACTGGTTTGTAAAAACCGACTTACCGCAGTAGTATCATAAGTAACTATTACACAAAAAAACCTATATCTTTCAATGGCAAGTCAAATTAGTTATTATAAGAACTACTATGTAGCTCTCTAAAATTACTAAATTTATATAGAAACGACCAGAAAATTTACATGGCTTACTAGTGAATAATTATAACTTTTCACTCAATTATGTGAGGTTCTTAATGGATTAAACCATAATGTTGGCGTATAAAGGCTGTCTGAAAAGTTTGTAGCACGCCTACATTGTCTTGTATATTAAGTTTTGAACTGAAGCTGGCTTCGGAGAGTATTATGATACCTACATATTATAAACCTCAAGTCAGAAGCATAACGGTGTAAGCCAGAACAATATTCCTAATTTACGCTGTCACACTTCTAAGGTAAACTAAATCTTAATATTATATCACATTATGTATACTTTTCTAATAATAATACCAGAAACAATAAAAACCTTGTTTTACACGTGAGGTATCAATTTCTAAGCAATAATCAAGCATAAGTAATGTTATCTAAGTTGGAGAATCTTCAAAGGCCGTGTCCAAAGGCACAGATTCGATAGATTTGCGTAGTAGTAGGGGGCACGACAATCCGGGAGCTGACAACTTTTGGAAAATTGTTTTAAACATTTTATATGTTGAAAATAATAACTATGAATATTTTTTTTTATTAATACATCATAAAAAGTGTTTTAAAAATAATTTTTTAATTTAAATAAATAAAACGCACAAAAACGCGCCTTTATGGTCCCGTGACGTCATCATTCTTTTTATATGTCATTTTGTATTATAACAGTGACAAATATGACAACTTACGCAAGAGTCTAACGTTCATATTTCCTTGAATGTTCACATTTTCTAATCGGCGTTTTAAAACATGATGAGTCATAGACAAAAAACAAAGGGAAAATGAAATAAATAAACAATTAGTTTTTCTAGGTTTTTTTTTTGTTTTAGGTATTTTATCTATAGACAATAATACTCAATAATTTACTTTAATTTTTAAACATACAGTCAACTCGCCAGTAACAGTAACAACTCCCGCCATTATGGGCACGTTTAGACGTGATGCATTCCGGGAACAAATAGATGTATATACTGTAATAGAGCAGGGTAGTAGGTTTTTTTTTCGTTCTGACCTTACTGTTAACCTGAGGGGCCCTAACCAAAAACCGAGCCGCTGATGGCTTTTACAGCTTTACCAAGGCAGGGTAGTAGGGATTTGTACCATGTATATTATGGTGATAAACCCGACACGGTATCTCTTTTTGTTTATCGCATTTCATTGTAATCCAGCTTCCGAGACTATTGTAAGCTGCTATGACAGTGACGAAGGTCGATGGATTGTCATCTTTAGGTGGTCACCGTTGTTTTTGCTTACCAACAGGTACAGTGAAACCACTTTGAAAAAAATCTTACAATAACCGTGAGCTACTAGAGGAAAACATTACGAAGAAATAATAGCATGTTGACGAGACATCAACATCAAGTGAGACTGTGGTCAGTATCTGTAATAGTACATTGTGTCTTGAGGGCGGTAAATAAGGAATTATGAATGAGAGTCTATTAGAAGCCTGAAGTCGAACACTGAGATGTGAAAAAAATATTTTCCATCACATTTGAGAGTAAATAAATAAAATAATGTCAAAAAAATTAATATTACTTCACAATACTAGTCAACAATTACAAAATTTGTTAAGAGCGGGGTTTTTTATATGCGGTTGGCGGGCTAGTGTTCCATAGATAATCAGCGTTCAGAATCGTATAAGGCGCAAAGACGCATACAGCCAAATGCTTTGTAAAAAAAATGGCATCAATTACAAAAGCCATTACGCCCTCGGGCATTAGCGCAAAAAGGCCCCTGGGTTTTATTTATGGGTTACACCCAAGATAGCCTGCATATTATGACACTGTTTATTAAATACAATTGTGATGAAAAATAATTAAGAGCATAAATTGTACCTTTAGAAAAATGATTCAACCTTTGAACTATAGTGTAATGTGGCGATTAAATACGTCTCAATGAAATCTCTAGTCAAATCTACCACATCTGAATCATTCGATGTAAATAGAATTAACGAAAAACCTTCATAGACTGCACAGTATATCCACCGCGCTAATTCCCAGGCAACCGGCAACTTACATGAGGATGTCGGTTGCCTTATTAAGTGAAAACGTATCGGCATGCGATAGCCGGTGGAAATCGTATTTAGAATTATTGTCAACTTATACCACGGTATGTACGGACGAAGCCAATTTCTACAATTAAATTAAAATGCGAACGATGGTTTATATACCATTCATTTTTTGTATGTGTTGGTTAAATTGTTTCTTTTTTTTTTTTTTGTTTAAGTATAAATTGAAACGTTTTTTTTCTTCTGTAAAAGTCAATATAAAGAGTTTATTAATTGATGAAGTTATTATACTTTTGTTTAAGTGTGTTATAAAAAAATTATGAGAGTTTTTTTTTACAATACGCCCACCCTCCCCTCTCGCACATTGTAACAGAAAGTCTAAGAACACCATGAAGTTGCTTGCAGTCGCTTGATAGTTACACTCTATTGCTATAATATACGTCGCATTAGTAGTTGTAACTTCGAATGTGACTATTCAAAAAAATATAACTTCTAACACGCGTGTACATAAATACACAAGCTTTGAAGAAATGATGGCTCAATTGGTAGCGTGTTCGAGACTCCACGTCGATCGACGTGTGTTCCAACCCCTGCAATGAACCTGAGCTTTTAGTGAAGAAAACATCGTTATGAAACCATGGCATGGTTGTAGGGCTTTTTCAAATGTCCGCATGGCTAGCTACCACCCTCAAGTAAAAAATCTGTCGCCATGCATCAATAGGTGCGTTCCGGCAGCTGCACTTGAGAGCCAGTCTTCCACTAGATTTACCGTGCTACCATCTTAAGCCACATCGTCACTTAAGATCAGCTGAGATTGTGGCTACAACGCTAAACTAATAACAATAAAAAAAACACGCATCCAGTTTTTATTATAAAAATATCTGTACGTAATTTTTTTTTTATATTCTGAATATAATATCACCTATAAAAAGATCATAAAACTTGGAGTCGTTCTTTGAGAAAATGCTCCATTCTTTGTAAACGTCTATTTAAACTTTTATTACAGAAGAAAAAAGACATTAAAATCACATCGGGATATACTTAATTTCAAGTAATTTAAGTTTTTTTTTACATTTAAACTGGCTTTAAAAACATCCGTCAGATTAAGATAAAAGTTCAAATAAGTAAGAAGTTCTTGTAAAGAGAAACGGTTCTAATAAGAAACATGAAAGGAACTACTATTTCTTTAAAAGAGATCAATGGTTTTTACGAAAAAGGACTTGATTTTAGGGTCTTTATATCGTTATTAATTTGAATGTCTAGTTCTAGCATCTTTTATTTCGATCGTATATTATAACGCACACAAAACAATAAAAGCTAAAAAAAATCTCCTTTTATATTAACTATGTTGAACAATATAATATTTTAACTGACTTCAAAACAAGAGGGAGGTTACTTTAGACAGCCTTTATTCAGCCATAAAGCCATTCTTTTCCTTCCTTGTTCATTTCTTGTTTAATAATTAGAATATAATTTAGTATGAACTTTAATATGTAATCATTATAAATTTAGTAGTTATTCTTATATATGTATATATGTTTTTAAATGTCAGGCAGGCCTATTATCTAAGCGATTGCATTGTTTTTTTTTTTAAGTGGAAGTGATAACATATAATTTTACCTTTTTGTAATTGTTATGTTGCCAAGCTGAATATATAAAATAAAATAAAAAAATTAAAAGTTTTTAGGAACCAATTTAGATGATTGGTTTTTCTTTGGAAAGGGGTTACCTACCTCAAGGATGGTCCCATTTTAATTTCATTGGCATTGGACATTCGACTTCGAAGATACACCACGAAACTCCTTAAAATCATTGAAATTTGTTTTCGTTTCTGTTAAAAATTGTCTTGTATTGTTACAGTTATGCTATATGTAAACGGTTTATAAGCGACACTTTCTATTAGGTACTGTACTAGGAAAATTTACACGAAGAACTGAACATGTGTAAGACTAACTAGTTTTAAATCACTCTCGTCTGACTTTTAGTTATAATCTTTCAAGAACTTAAAAAAATGCTTAACTTTATCTGGTAAAGTAAAATTAGTTAGTAAATTAACAAGTACTCGGTGTTGTTGTATTCAGTGCTATATCTAGGACCACGCCCGGACCATGTAAAAGTGGCTCAACCGATCGACTTGCTAACAAGATATGTTTTATCCCAGAACTGGATGTATTTTCTATAGAAAAGCTAACGAAGTCGTTCGTCATTTTTTTTTTGTTACTTAATTATTCGTCAACATACCTGTTCGAGTTAGTCTGAAATAAAAACCTTTTTCTTTCAAGTATTTTAACACGGCATAATAATCCTTATAGACGTAAACTATGATTGAATGAATAAAATCCAAGCTTAGTAAGCCTGATGATTAAATACATTATAAAAACAAAAATGACGCTGAGGTATAGGATCTACCAATGGTCACCATAATCGAGACAATGTTAAAACAAACAGGTATGTAGAGTATATATTATATACTGACTTACCCCAACAAAGCCGAGGTTTCCATTAGAGAGACTAAGATAAGTAAAATTAAACATAAGGTTAAGAAAAATCATACTTCTTTTCTTAATGGAATTTAGTGGCATAAAGTCCATACAAACGTATTCCTTTATTTCATGCAAGATAACGGTACATAAGTAAATATTTTTATACCGCACGATCTATATCTAACACTCCAAATGTTACTGTGTTTTTGTTTTAAATATATATAAACTAATATAAGAACCTTAGAGTCTTCTAAAATTACTAAAATTGTCCAATTGTATCGCCAATATCAGAGTTCAGCAAAAAAATTGACGAATATAAAAAATTAATAAAACACACATAATCATAGCAAAAGTCCTTAATATATTAATCTTAAAAAATTTGTCCAGAGTATTGGAGAACAAAATAGGGGAATACGAAACTTTGTTTTAGTCTATTTAAATATTATTGATCCACATTGCAGTTGCATCTCTCACACTCTTTTTGGTCATTCGGTTATAAAGCGAAAGTATTAAGTTTCGGTTCAAACGTATTCTGCAAAATATGTTTGCTGGCGGCTTTTAAAATTCCAATTAACGAACGGTCCGCTATAATTTTTTTCAGTCATTCCTTTTCTTAAAATTTCCCATTAAGATTATCAAAGTATGTGTTAACCTTCATCAATTAATAGCTGTGATTAAAATAGTTTATGAGCCTATTGAAAAACAGACATCAGGAATAATTGATCAAAGAACTATCTTGAAACAATAATGCTACCAAATAATTGGATAATTAGAGAATACATTTCAAATTCTCCTATTAATGAAACGTCTTGAATTCCTTTGATTATCACATTAATTAACAGACAGAAGGCAGCATTAATTACCGTAAGTCGGCAGGAAAAAGCCCCTGGAATGTTGTGGAGAGACAAATTAATTAAATCGACATTAAAAAGCAATTTACTTCAGCCTTTACGAGTTCCGCCATGGAGCCGTTTATGGGATCTCTGTATTAGGTATCACAAGGTAACATTATCATAAATTTTCATATATAGAAATAGCGATCGATAGTTATGATGCAAAAGATGACTGTGTAGAGCAACCATCCAACTTTCTTCTATAAGGAAGCAGTGTGACTTACAACTGTAACTACTGAGCTCGGGTAAGACTGCATCCTTGTTTGGAATTGATTTTAAATAGCTTTAAACTGAATAAACTATATTAAATCAGATCGATAGAGAAAAAAGGAAGACTCAATGGTAGCATTTTCCGATAGTGCGTAGTTTGACGTAGTCTTAAATTCTACAATGAGCCTGACCTTTCGGTGAAGGACAAAATCACGACGAAACCATAGAATTGTGGTATGGTTTTTTATAATGCCCGTATAGTTAGAAAACTGTTGCCAAGCAGGTAAGGAATGGTAAGGAAAGGTATATTCCAACAAATGCAGTTGAGAGCCAGCCCTCCTCTTAGGTTTAGGTATCGTTAGAGGTATTGTTATAAGCGTCTTGAGCGTCTGCTGTTTTTATGCTAACTAACGTCACAATTAATTCAATATGGCACCTTCTAGATGATATAAAATCCTGTATTTAAAAAAAATGTAATGTGCCGTCTTCGTGCCATGATACCCATCAAATGAAAGGGCTTCATTAGCAAATTTCAAAAATATAGATCATAATTTTCAAAGTGCTTTGATTTTTAAACTTTTATCGCTTGTTACTATTAGAAATAAGCTCAAATATTGAAATTCTGTAATTAATTACATATCGACTATATATCTACAAAAATAAGATAAAAATAAATGACGTGAATAAGAAAGAAAAACGAGACAAAACTTAATGTACATTTATTTAGGTGCTTAGGATCCATGTTAAAAAAAAAATTATATCAAGGTAAGAGAGGTTCCACATGGAGTTTATGACAACGGATTATGATTAGAAAATATACTACTTTCTATAATATTATTTTAATGTGTTATATTTCTAAGTAGACCACGGAAAACTATAAGGAAGCAATAAAACATGGAAGAGCAATAAAGATTTAACTCCAAATACACAGAGATAATAAAACGTATTATCATATAAATCGAAACAGATGAAACCTAATTTCATATTCTTATCGACTTATAAGTATCTCTATTCTGAATTAGCAGGATCATTTATATGCTTAAGTTTCTCTTATTCTCATGATAATGTATCATCAAATCTTTACATTATTCCTCAAAAGTGATTTCTCCTGGAAAAGCCATCATGGCCCTTATCTCTTCATCAAAATTCAAACATCATTTAAAGGTTATGTTCCGCGCTCGCTATAGACGAAAACAAACAGACAAATATTAACAAAAAGGACAGTTTTTAGATTGTTTACATTCTTTACAACGTGCGAAATATTCGAAAAGGTCAGCTATTATTACCCATGTACTATTGATTATTGAAATATTTAGAAAAAAAAGATCTCCAATCTTTTCAAAGACCACACTTCATGTTATCTATTTAACACAACCATATAATAAAAATTGTAGAAACAGACCAAAATTTCAGAGTAACGTTTTTTGACATTGAGTAAATAAATCAACCCAATTGTTTAAAACAATCAAAATTGTTGAATTAATAGCAAAGAAGTACCCATATTTCTTTGAACGAAAACTCAATAATTCATTTTGATGAAATACTATCCTCAGAGGAAATCAGTCTATCCCGTTTATCTGTGGTCCCGGGTCCCTGATATTCATGAAAGCAATTTACAAAGGGTAACTATTCAATAAAAACCCGCAGTCATAGTCCGCCGTGGCATGTAACTTTGACATCATATCTTCGGCACAAATTCCTTTGTCTTTATAGAGGTTCGATTCGGAAGTTTCAGCGAATTTTCCTTCCAACTATTTCCATTTCCACGGTATCCCGGTCCCCGGAGGAGCTGAATTGAAATTTCTTTAGATAAAAACAAATTCCTCTTTATCTTACGCCCGATATATTTGTATTATCAGACTTTTGCTGGGCGGTGACCACAATACAGTAGGTCCAATACTTAGGGTTTCCAACTTATTTTATATCAAATATAAAAATATTTTTTATATAAAATATCGAAGCTGTTACCTGAAAAAATATAGTAGATAGCAAAAAAAACTGACAGTCGTAAGATTGCACGTCAGAAGCGAAAACTTCTTCTTTTTGAAGTATTATACAAACATCTGGATACAATTATGTATCTGACCGTGCTTTTCTCCCCATTCCAAACGAGCTATATATAAATAGTTCTTTTTATATAGCTCTCTTATAAACAGGCTTGAAATAAGTGTTTTACTTTTTACTACTTGATAGACAGATAACAAAGATAATGATAATGACAAATAATCGAATAGACAATTATATACCAAGTCTCGTTCAGAAATAGATACAGGCTGCGGCCTGTGCTGGCATGCGTTCCTTTCTAAGCTTAAATATTTTCGAATATTTTCTGTTTGACATTTGCAGTATTTATGAACCTAAACAATGAGTATTATCTACATCATTTGCTGTCACTTTTGGTTGAGTGACAATGTCAATATTTAGGGGTCTAAGTTCAATGGCACTGGTTGGTTTGGATTCGCAGTATTAATTTATTTAAATTAATATATTAATTACAGATATTAAAGATAAATTTTAGCTTTCTGCACTCTTTCTCCATATAAACTTTAATCATGCCAAATCTCATAGTCTTCCGTGCACGCAATACGATTAAAAAGGTACCGAAAGCTTTTGCTTTACGTATTAATTTATATGACATGGCAAATTTTGCGGCGGCTGGCGGCCCGTGTACACATCATTGCGGCACGACGGCGACGCGACGGTGACGCGTCCGTGATGCCATCTACACAAACCCTAATGCTGTTAGAAATATAGTAGTCGGTCGCCAATTAAAGTAGAATATATACTAGAGTTGGCAACCCTAGTAACCCGCCATAGTGGCACGCTTAGATGTGTCGCGTTCCGGAATCAATTTGTATATATCTAGTAATCAAGCGGGTTTACTCGGGATGGTACCACCCCGATCAACTCCGATATCTGTACCCGACAGTGTCCTGAGTATCGCGACCACCATACATACAATGATAAATCCAACAAAGTGACTCTCTTTTCATTTGTCGCAATCTGGGACCAGCCAGTATATGAACAGCTACCGAGAGGCTTGCATGCGGACATGACAGCAGCGACCGTCGATAGATTATCGCTCACTTGGTGGTGGCCGTTTTTTTTAAATTTTACTGTGATTCCATCAGGTACAGTGATGTTACTTCGCCATTCTACAAAAAATAAAAACCTATTAAACTACATGATAATTGTAATATTATTATCTACACCAATATTATAAAGAGGAAAGATTTGATTTTTTGTTTGTAATGGATAAACTCAAAAAGTACCGGACCGATTTTAAAAATTCTTTCACTCTAAACAGCTACAGTATCAGCGAGTAACGTAGGCTGTATTACAATTTGAAAAATAAATTTATTCTTCATAAAAATGTCGATAGTTTTACACAAAGCATACAAAAATTGCCTACAAGGGTGCGTTGGCGAGGTTTGTCGTACAAAATTAACATGGGTGGTACCGTGGGGCACTGCTAGTAACAAAATATAATGGTACTTTATATTTTTATATGATGTTAATTTATTAAACGAGATATTACAGTCTAGCTCCTTGTCGATTATTTTTGACAACGGGCTTGTTTTCCGCGAATCAGAGAGATAGTCTGACGTTCCTATTAATCATATTGATTATGATTGATATGTCTGATAACTTGAATTTCTTAAAACAACTTTCACAAATGACTAATAATATTTAAAACGAAACTTATTTTCTTTAATTTTTTTATCCTGACAGATTACTTACCATGATATTTGTATAGCCACACCCATCTACCTACGTATGGTATAGACAAAAAAAATTAACAGACACCAGATATTTTTTTTTAATCATGAAAATCATAAAATATTAATCTGTATATTTTAATGGTAACTAACATAACAAAGGATTTAGAAATAACAACAAGACGTTTTTATTTAAAAAAGTAAATAACCTTCAATGGTCTTGAGAAATTTTGTAGTGTATCTTCAAAGGTCAAGGTCCAATACCAATGAAATTAAAAAGGGACAACCCTTGAGGGGTACTCCTTTCCAACAAAAAAAATCATTCAAATCGGCTCATAGACTAAGTTGGCTGAAGATCCTTAAAAATACATTCGAATTGTTAACCTCAGTATTTTTGTATTCGGTTTATAAATGAAATAATTTGATTGTTTACAATATTTGCGTATATGGCAATAAATAAGAATATTTATGAGGCTTCAAAAGAGTAGTCATCATTGAACCAATAATTCTTTCTTTAGTACCAGACATAAACAATGTACCTACTACATATGTACCAAATTTCCGAAAACCGCAACTTTCTGTCGTAAATCGATCAATATATTTCACAACCAACGCCCCCTACCAACGTTCTTAGCGATCACACCAATATGTACATTTTTAATAATGTTGGTAAAAGGATGAACTCGACTGCATTGGTTGCACGTGCGAATATAAAATGTTATGTGAATTTATAATAAGAAGCGATATTTTATAGTCCGTATTACATTTTTGAGTGTAAAATAAATATATTGAGTATGAAGTTATAGCACATTCCGCAGATAGCTTTTTTTCACTTGCATAAGCGAAGTCAAAGTGCTGATTGAATTTGAACTCTTCAAGAAACAAAATATGTTTCACTAGCATCATTTTCATTCGATAAATAAAACGCAAGGAATGTGAGGCAAGAAATGGCGGGATCTATAAAATAAGGTATTTTAAGCAGCGTATAGTATAAATTAAACATAATTAGAAATTATAATTATCTATAAATACAAGAAACTGCCACAAAATAATTACTAATTATTTTACTGTACGTATATTTAATTAGTAACTATTTTAAAAAACAATAAACACGTAATTTTTTACAAAATATTTAGATCTTAGCATGAAAAATATTAGTGGTAACTTGTTATATTGCAACAATAAAATGTTATTCATTAAATCTCTAATATTATTTACAATTCTAATGACTTCATGACAGTTATTTGATCTTTCAAACTCACTTAGGGCAGCTTGCGCAACATTTCATTTAACTCACTGCTAGACAAAATTAGTTAATTACAGTTAGCCTCATAAATGGAATTATTTTAAACGCATTTAGGTTCATCTTGCACGCGCAGACAGTGCGCTGATTTAGTTAAACATAATTAGCGAGTCGGTAAGTCACTGCGTCCCGTTTTACATTTTGACGAGTTTCTTAACCCGAAAAGCACGATAACTTGAAGAACTTATGCTTATAGTATAAAAAATGAAACGTGCATAGTTGGATGTCATTGTTTGTTCTCTGTCAATATCAATTAAATAACATGAAAATAGTGCAACTACCTTCTATTAGTTAAGAGTGAGAAATGTGGTAAAGGTTTTAATATCACGCTAACCCTTATGTCTCTGTTCTCCTATATTCCCATATTTTTTATAGATAATTCGTATTTTAAACAGTAAGGAGTGACTTAAACATGTTTAGCGGTGCTAAATAGCCATTTTTGGCTATTTAACTTTGGCAGTTCGTTAAACATATTTAGCAACCAATTTTTCTTTGTGCAAGACGCTAATTTTGTTTAACCGCTTTAAATGTGTTTAGTCTTACTTTAATCAGGTTTAAACATGTTACGCAAGTCGCTCTTAGAGATATGTCTTTAAGCATCTATTATATGTGACAGGTGAAACGTAAAACTGTAACCTTTCTAGAGTTATACTGCTTTTGCAGTTATTGATCAAACTGGAAAAAGTCCTCAATACTGAATCTCGTTTATATATCAACCCACTACCAAATGCCTTGCGCTCTATTTTTTTTCTTTTCGTGACGTCATTATGCCTTATAGTAGTAAGAGTATAACAATCCAAAAACAACGTCGACCATTGAGAGATGCCTGCAGGCCGAAAGTGACAAAACAAAAATAGTTACTGATGGAAGTATTATATTTTGGACAAAATTGCCCTTTACATAATTTGATTTCAATAAATATCTTAAGAGATATAACAGTTTTAAAATAACTCCGTAGCAAAATAATAATCAAGTACCGCGCGTGCATTTTAGCGGAATGATATGGGAGGCGGGCGGCACCTATAAATTGTATTGTAGTTGCCTACAACAATTGGGAGTTCCGATTTGGTCACTGTTGCGAACGGACGTGTCGCTCCGTTTTCAATTTTGACCATCACGTGACTATTATTTACGATTGTATGTTTGGAATTTTATTTCAAATATACTTTGGTAATATCAACGTACACCAAACGGGTGTCAAACGCTCGCGGTAAACCGCACTTTTCGGTGCGACTTGCTGTTTTTTTTTTTTTTGTAAATCCACGGTTTTGTGGTCGCTCACTGGATACCTGACGGTGCTAACTAAAGTGAGCGGGGCGTGACCCGAGCAGCCCGCTGGTTGTCTCCTTCAGAGGCAAACAGCCAGACTCGGACGGGCCTGGGAATCTAGGCC
Source organism: Saturnia japonica (assembly GCA_033032175.1). NCBI lineage: Eukaryota > Metazoa > Arthropoda > Insecta > Lepidoptera > Saturniidae > Saturnia > Saturnia japonica. Next base: position 4,035,805 of record CM065312.1, read on the forward strand.
TTTGCGGTTATCGCATAGTCTTGCCCCAGGTGTCTCCTGCCAAACCCTCCGATCCTGCACACTCCATCCCCGGGAACCTGTTTGGGCCTAGCCCGGTTTAATTACCGGTCTGCGTCCTCAGTCCCGGGCTTGCTAGGGTTCCTTAGGGCCGATAGGTTCTTCCTGTGTGTCATTGCACCTTGACCACAGGACTCTTGCCCGACTCGGATAGTCGTATTTAATTTTTGGCGCACCCCCCTGCCCCTATGGCAGGGAGGCCTCAATTAAAAACATGTCCCAAACCCCACCCAATGCCGCCGAAATGGCAAAAAATATGCAAGACCTGGTTGCTTGCATTCGCGATCAACAGGACAGAATACAAGCGATGGAACTCGCACACCAAAAATATCGGAACTTTATGTTCGTGCGTTACCCTACGGCCGAAGACGAGTTTTTCGACTCGTTGACGAAAACTCCGAATGTGCGTCGCACCGCTGCGACCACAGCCAATAAGGGGGCCGCTTATGCGAGCGGTGCGCCCTCTGCCGGGACAGCCGGGCCGACTGGCGCCGCGCCAGTAACCGCCGCGCCTCCACGTGTCGCGTCGTGGAGAGACGCAGGCAGCGTCGCGCGTCCGTCCGCCGCGACCAATCAGGGGGCCGCTTCTGCGAGCGATGCGCCCTCTGTCGCAACCGTCAAGCCGACTGACGCGGCACCCGTCGGCGCCGCGCCTCCACGCGTTTCGTCGTGGAGAGACGTAGGTAGCGTCGCGCGTCCATCCGTCGCGTCATCCGGGGCCGTAGCCACGCCCCCAGTCCCGACTAACCATTCGCGCGGGTCAAGTCCCGCGTCCGTTAGGCGAGGGCCGCGCAATTCGCGGTCCCAATCTAGGTCGGCTAAAAATAGCCCATACGTCCGTCCCGCGCGTTCCACAGAAACCGCGGTGAAAACAAACAATTCTTTTTCGGCCCTTCCGGTCGAATTAGACTCGCCCGCGTGCCCGGATTCGTCTCCGGAGATGGATACCGCGGCCCCAAATGACGGTTTTACCGTTGTCGCGTCGCGCAAACGCCCGTCGCGAATTAGTCCAACTGCGCAACCGTCTCGCGCAACAAAAACCGTGAAAACGGTCAGTGGCGCCGTCGCCTCCGCGTCCTCCGCGCTCCCCGCACCCGCTGTCGGGAAAAAAGAGCGCCCCCCACCTCCTATTATCGTCCGGGACAAAGCGGCCTGGACGACTCTGGTAAATGAGTTGCGCAGGCTTAACCTGCCATACCACAAAGCTCGAAATACCCTTAATGGTATTTCCGTTACGGTGAGTTCGTCGGATACTCACCGTAAATTCACTGCCCTCCTCCGGGAGAGAGGGCTTCAATTTTTCACATACTCCCTTGCGGAGGAGCGCGTCCTCCGCGTGGTGATCCGCCGTATTCCGGTGGAAGTCAGCCCCGCGGAGGTGTGCTCCTCGCTCGCGGAGCAAGATTATCCTATCAGAGAGGTACATAGAATGTACAACAAGGAGAAGCGGCCTCTACAAATGGTAGTGGCCATTCTAGACCTTTCCCCGAGGGAAAGGCAATCTTTCAGTTGGAAAATGTATGCGGGCTCTCCGGCGTCACCGTCGAGCCCCCATACAAAACCACATGCCTTCGCAGTGTACAATTTTCAATCTGGGACCGCCAAAGCCAACTCGACGCGTGGTCAGTGCGAATATAAAATGCTAAGTGAATTTATAATAAGAAGCGATATTTTATAGTCCGTATTACATTTTTGAGTGTAAAATAAATATATTGAGTATGAAGTTATAGCACATTCCGCAGATAGCTTTTTTTCACTTGCATAAGCGAAGTCAAAGTGCTGATTGAATTTGAACTCTTCAAGAAACAAAATATGTTTCACTAGCATCATTTACATTCGATAAATAAAACGCAAGGAATGTGAGGCAAGAAATGGCGGGATCTATAAAATAAGGTATTTTAAGCAGCGTATAGTATAAATTAAACATAATTAGAAATTATAATTATCTATAAATACAAGAAACTGCCACAAAATAATTACTAATAATTTTACTGTACGTATATTTAATTAGTAACTATTTAAAAAAACAATAAACACGTAATTTTTTACAAAATATTTAGATCTTAGCATGAAAAATATTAGTGGTAACTTGTTATATTGCAACAATAACATGTTATTCATTAAATCTCTGATATTATTTACAATTCTAATGACTTCATGACAGTTATTTGATCTTTCAAACTCACTTAGGGCAGCTTGCGCAACATTTCATTTAACTCACTGCTAGACAAAATTAGTTAATTACAGTTAGCCTCTTAAATGGAATTATTTTAAACGCATTTAGGTTCATCTTGCACGCGCAGACAGTGCGCTGATTTAGTTAAACATAATTAACGAGTCGGTAAGTCACTGCGTCCCGTTTTACATTTTGACGAGTTTCTTAACCCGAAAAGCACGATAACTTGAAGAACTTATGCTTATAGTATAAAAAATGAAACGTGCATAGTTGGATGTCATTGTTTGTTCTCTGTCAATATCAATTAAATAACATGAAAATAGTGCAACTACCTTCTATTAGTTAAGAGTGAGAAATGTGGTAAAGGTTTTAATATCACGCTGACCCTTATGTCTCTGTTCTCCTATATTCCCATATTTTTTATAGATAATTCGTATTTTAAATAGTAAGGAGTGACTTAAACATGTTTAGCGGCGCTAAATAGCCATTTTTGGCTATTTAACTTTGACAGTTCGTTAAACATATATAGCAACTAATCTTTCTTTGTGCAAGACGCTAATTTTGTTTAACCACTTTAAATGTGTTTAGTCTTACTTTAATCAGGTTTAAACATGTTACGCAAGTCGCCCTTAGAGATATGTCTTTGAAGCATCTATTATATGTAACAGGTGAAACATAAAACTGTAACCTTTCTAGAGTTATATTGCTTTTGCAATTATTGATCAAACTGGACAAAGTCCTCGATACTGAGCCTCGTTTATACATCAACTCACTACCAAATGCCTTTCGCTCTATTTTTTTTCTCTTTTGTGACGTCATTATGCCTTATATTAATTAATAAGAGTACTAAAAAAAACAACGTTGACCATTGAGAGATGCCTACATGCCGAAAAGTGACAAAACAAAAAATAGTCACTTATGGAAGTATTATATTTTGGACAAAATTGCCTTTTACATCATTTGATTTCAATAAATATCTTAATTGTTATTTGTCTCTGCCTAAGTCCCACTCTCTCTAACCCTCTCTTTCTTATGTGACGCAGACGAAGTTGCGCAGTTCAGCTAGTAGTTAATAATACGTAAATACGAATATGAATGTTCTGCAAAAATATTAGCAATTAGTATATCTAAAAAAAAGTATGATTTAGCATATACCTATCTCTTATACATAAGCCGCAATAAGGTAATTTGCGATTTTTTGTTAAAAATTAAAAATTGATTTATGAGCATTATTTTTTGATACTGCATATTAGTCCTTACCAACAAACGTTACTTCATTACAAAGACAATTTTATGAAGTTAAATTTTGCACTTTATAGCATGACATTTTTTTTTTTTTTAATGAAAACTGACTACACTGTTAGCCTTAGAGGCCCTATCCAAAATCAGAGCCGCTGCGGCTTTTACAGCTTCACTGAACTTGGGGGCGAGTGCTTAGGGTACTCGGCCGTGAAAGTTTTGGACGACTCGCACGAGGGTGCCAGAGTGGTCGAACCTCGGCTCGGGCGGTCGTCACGCATGCGAATAGGTCGCGATCTAGCTAATTCCCTACTTCTACGAATTCGAGATACATAACATATACTCATATGCTTGTTCCCCTCCTCCTAAGAGGAAGGAGGGAAACATGCGTATGTGTATTTAGTGATCGGAATGGCATGACATTTGGACACATAGTTTAAATGAAAAATTAAAATAATGTTATGTAATTTAATAAAACTCATTCAAGAATGTGAAGAAGTTTCGTTTAAATAAGCCTTATACTATGAATACAACAAATCACGTTCTTAAATAAAGACATTAGTACAGCGTCAGTTTCAATCCATCATATAATTTTAAAACACAACTAGTTCGCAGTTCGCACAAAATGCATCCACTATGAAACCAAGGTCATTACAGTGGTGATACGGACACAAACTGCTACATAACAGATAACTATTGAACGTAATGGTACAAAATAATAACTTAACGTAAGACATTACGTACACTCGTATCACTTTATAGAGCGATTCGAATGGGAAATCACTATAGTCAGATACGACTCGACACGATTTCATGGTAGTGGCCACAGACAGAGCGCGGGCTGTTCACAAAGCGAAATTTATTATTATCTTACTCTTTTACACGTTGTCCATAAAATTTCGAAGACGATCACAAATCGTTGTTTAATTATTATTATTTTTTTCACATCAACATAATTATACTGAAGATTCCGAGAGAGAGAGAGAGCATTGTTGAGTTTTAGTGTAAAAAGTTAATTTATCGATTGCCCGTTTTGGCGGACCGCTTTATGTAACTGGGTCAGGCGTTTTTTTGCTGCATTACAAGTTCTTTGACTACAGGAAAGCTCAACCGGATTTAACAAGAACTCTGATTATTGTGTACTAGCTGTGCCCGCGGCTTCGTTCACATGGACTACAGAATGCTATTGATCGGGCACACGCGTGAATGTTACTCCCCCGCTCTCGGCTATTTTAAAGACAAAAATGCTTATTGTGGGTGTTTCTTAGAAGAGAGACATATACTCTCGCTGACTTTTTTGTAGGTATTTTTAGTATCTATAATTATGTCGTACATTAATTTAATATATCTCTTATGATTTACTTAGTGCAGGCCATTATCAAATATACTTTGGTAATATCAACGTACACCAAACGGGTGTCAAACGCTCGCGGTAAACCGCACTTTTCGGTGCGACTTGCTGTTTTTTTTTTTTTTGTAAATCCACGGTTTTGTGGTCGCTCACTGGATACCTGACGGTGCTAACTAAAGTGAGCGGGGCGTGACCCGAGCAGCCCGCTGGTTGTCTCCTTCAGAGGCAAACAGCCAGACTCGGACGGGCCTGGGAATCTAGGCCTTTGCGGTTATCGCATAGTCTTGCCCCAGGTGTCTCCTGCCAAACCCTCCGATCCTGCACACTCCATCCCCGGGAACCTGTTTGGGCCTAGCCCGGTTTAATTACCGGTCTGCGTCCTCAGTCCCGGGCTTGCTAGGGTTCCTTAGGGCCGATAGGTTCTTCCTGTGTGTCATTGCACCTTGACCACAGGACTCTTGCCCGACTCGGATAGTCGTATTTAATTTTTGGCGCACCCCCCTGCCCCTATGGCAGGGAGGCCTCAATTAAAAACATGTCCCAAACCCCACCCAATGCCGCCGAAATGGCAAAAAATATGCAAGACCTGGTTGCTTGCATTCGCGATCAACAGGACAGAATACAAGCGATGGAACTCGCACACCAAAAATATCGGAACTTTATGTTCGTGCGTTACCCTACGGCCGAAGACGAGTTTTTCGACTCGTTGACGAAAACTCCGAATGTGCGTCGCACCGCTGCGACCACAGCCAATAAGGGGGCCGCTTATGCGAGCGGTGCGCCCTCTGCCGGGACAGCCGGGCCGACTGGCGCCGCGCCAGTAACCGCCGCGCCTCCACGTGTCGCGTCGTGGAGAGACGCAGGCAGCGTCGCGCGTCCGTCCGCCGCGACCAATCAGGGGGCCGCTTCTGCGAGCGATGCGCCCTCTGTCGCAACCGTCAAGCCGACTGACGCGGCACCCGTCGGCGCCGCGCCTCCACGCGTTTCGTCGTGGAGAGACGTAGGTAGCGTCGCGCGTCCATCCGTCGCGTCATCCGGGGCCGTAGCCACGCCCCCAGTCCCGACTAACCATTCGCGCGGGTCAAGTCCCGCGTCCGTTAGGCGAGGGCCGCGCAATTCGCGGTCCCAATCTAGGTCGGCTAAAAATAGCCCATACGTCCGTCCCGCGCGTTCCACAGAAACCGCGGTGAAAACAAACAATTCTTTTTCGGCCCTTCCGGTCGAATTAGACTCGCCCGCGTGCCCGGATTCGTCTCCGGAGATGGATACCGCGGCCCCAAATGACGGTTTTACCGTTGTCGCGTCGCGCAAACGCCCGTCGCGAATTAGTCCAACTGCGCAACCGTCTCGCGCAACAAAAACCGTGAAAACGGTCAGTGGCGCCGTCGCCTCCGCGTCCTCCGCGCTCCCCGCACCCGCTGTCGGGAAAAAAGAGCGCCCCCCACCTCCTATTATCGTCCGGGACAAAGCGGCCTGGACGACTCTGGTAAATGAGTTGCGCAGGCTTAACCTGCCATACCACAAAGCTCGAAATACCCTTAATGGTATTTCCGTTACGGTGAGTTCGTCGGATACTCACCGTAAATTCACTGCCCTCCTCCGGGAGAGAGGGCTTCAATTTTTCACATACTCCCTTGCGGAGGAGCGCGTCCTCCGCGTGGTGATCCGCCGTATTCCGGTGGAAGTCAGCCCCGCGGAGGTGTGCTCCTCGCTCGCGGAGCAAGATTATCCTATCAGAGAGGTACATAGAATGTACAACAAGGAGAAGCGGCCTCTACAAATGGTAGTGGCCATTCTAGACCTTTCCCCCGAGGGAAAGGCAATCTTTCAGTTGGAAAATGTATGCGGGCTCTCCGGCGTCACCGTCGAGCCCCCATACAAAACCCACATGCCTTCGCAGTGTCACAACTGCCAGCTCTACGGGCACGCCGCCCGTAACTGCCATCTTCGTCCGCGGTGCGTCAAGTGCCGAGAGGACCACCCGACTAGGGAGTGCACGCGCGAGCGTGACTCCACCACCCCCCCGAGCTGCGTACTGTGCGAAGGGGAGGGGCACCCTGCGAATTATCGCGGTTGCCCCAAAGCTCCGCGAACCACGCGGCCTCGGCACCAGAGGCAGGCGGCCCCCCGGGCGGCGCCTCCCGCCTCAGCCCTCCGAGCGCAACCCCTGCTGGCGCCAGGGGAATTTCCTGCGCTTCCAGTCCCTCGCCAGATCCCGGCCGCCGCCGGCCCTCCCGCGCCTCGCGGTCAATCACAACCCGTGCGTTCGGCTCCGAACGCATGGGGGCCCCGTCGCCCTAATCCACAGCCTCGTATGGCTATGGATAATTCCGCGCCCCGCGCTCCCTCCAACGTTGCGAGCAATGATATCATGATCTTGCTCCTTCGTGAACACGGCATTCAGGAGGTCATTGATTACAATGACCACCTAGAGTGCTACGGTCTCGTCAAGACCATATGCGCCTTCCCCCGCCTCGTTGAGACGTTACACCGTCTCGACTCCGAAACACGCGACCACCCGGCATAAACACCGGCCGCGCAAAAAGTTTTATTCTCATATGTACAATAAAATATATCGATTCGTCTCTCCAAACAGAGCGTGACAGCGCCCACGCCCGCGTAACCACCGTTCTCTCCGCAGAGGACGGGCGGTCAAATTCGCTCCCGCACACACTCCATACGTTCACCCTCCTTAGCGGGTGACCCAAGCCTAGGTCCGTTCCTCGGTATGAAACCCTTGGGTCAGGCATCCGCCCGCGCGATACAAGTGACACTATACGTGCAGCACTTAGTTACCCACATACAACATTACACACGTATGAACAAACACACGTGCACACCACACAGGTACATAGGTTCTGTGAGGGACCTTTTTTTTTCTTTTTTTACGCTAGTTAGTTAGCGCTAGTTAGTGTAGAAAACATTCCGATTACTGAATACACATACGCACGGTTCCTTCCTTCTTCCCAGGAGGAAGGGAACGTGCCTATGTGTATAATTTAGTTAGCTCGAATCGTAGGTGTAGGGATTCAGTTAGTTCGCGACTTATTTGCGTACGCGACGACCGCCCGAGCCGAGGTCCGGCCACTCTGGCGCCCTTGTGCGAGTCGTCCTTATAACTTTCGTGGCTGAGTGCTCTCCGCGCTCGCCCCCAAGTCCGGTGAAGCTGTAAAAGCCGCAGCGGCTTTAGGGCCCCTAAGGCTAACAGTGAAGTCATATCTAAAAAAAAAAAAAAAAAAAAAAAAAAAAAAAAAAAAAAAAAAAAAAAAAAAAAAAAAAAAAAAAAAAAACTACAACAATTGTCGCGACTGAGTGCCCTCTGCGCTCGCCCCCCAAGTTCGGTGAAGCTGTAAAAGCCGCAGCGGCTCCAGGGCCCCTAAGGCTAACAGTGTAGTCAGATCTAAAAAAAAACCTACGACAATTGTTATTTGTCTCTGCCTAAGACCCACTCTCTGTAACCCTCTCTTTCTTATGTGACACAGACGAAGTTGCGCAGTTCAGCTAATGGTTAATAATACGTAAATACGAATATGAATATTCTGCAAAAATATTAGCACTTAGTATATCTAAAAAAAGTCTGCGAAAGCATATACCTATCTCTTATATATAAGCCACAATAAGGTAATTTGCGATTTTTTGTTAAAGATTATTATTGATTTATGAACGTTATTTTTAGATATTGCATATTAGTCGTTACGAACAAAAGTTACTTCAGTACAAAGACAATTTTATGAAGTTAAATTTTGCACTTTATAGCATGATATTTCGACACATAGTTTAAATGAAAAATCAAAATAATTTGTACTTGCGGGAAGAACAATTATGATAGTTTACACGGGTGCGTTAGCGGCGCAGTGTTTGTAAGATAACATTTAACACGGCTTCACCCGTCGAGCACTGCTAGTAGTTTAATAAAATTCATTCATAGATGTGAAGAAGTTTCGTTTAAATAAGCCTTATACTATGAATACAACAAATCACGTTCTTAAATAAAGACATTAGTAACGCGTCAGTTTCAATCCATCATATAATTTTAAAACACAACTAGTTCGCAGTTCGCACAAAATGCATCCACTATGAAACCAAGGTCATTACAGTGGTGATACGGACACAAACTGCTACATAACAGATAACTATTGAACGTAATGGTACAAAATAATAACTTAACGTAAGACATTACGTACACTCGTATCACTTTATAGAGCGATTCGAATGGGAAATCACTATAGTCAGATACGACTCGACACGATTTCATGGTAGTGGCCACAGACAGAGCGCGAGCTGTTCACAAAGCGAAATTTATTATTATCTTACTCTTTTACACGTTGTCCATAAAATTTCGAAGACGATCACAAATCGTTGTTTAATTATTATTATTTTTTTCACATCAACATAAATAAACTGAAGATTCCGAGAGAGAGAGAGAGCATTGTTGAGTTTTAGTGTAAAAAGTTAATTTATCGATTGCCCGTTTTGGCGGACCGCTTTATGTAACTGGGTCAGGCGTTTTTTTGCTGCATTACAAGTTCTTTGACTACAGGAAAGCTCAACCGGATTTAACAAGAACTCTGATTATTGTGTACTAGCTGTGCCCGCGGCTTCGTTCACATGGACTACAGAATGCTATTGATCGGGCACACGCGTGAATGTTACTCCCCCGCTCTCGGCTATTTTAAAGACAAAAATGCTTATTGTGGGTGTTTCTTAGAAGAGAGACATATACTCTCGCTGACTTTTTTGTAGGTATTTTTAGTATCTATAATTATGTCGTACATTAATTTAATATATCTCTTATGATTTACTTAGTGCAGGCCATTATAGCCCTCGAATCGATTCACCATGACTGGTTTTTTTTTTGGGCGGAAAGCTAACTCTTTTTCTAAAATAAAAATAGCCCAAGTTACTCCTTAAAACATGCCATCTACCAGTGAAAATGCCGTCAGAATTGGTTCAACCGTTTCGGAGATTACCCGGAACAAACGGACCGATAGACAAAAATTAAAAAAATGGATTTTTAAAGGTCTCGTATATACTTTCATAAATGCATTTAGTAAAAAGCTGTTATTTCGATTTTACAAACAGACACTTCAATTTTGTTAATTATATGTATTCAATAATTTAGATACTAATTTATATTTAATAATTTAGATTAATTTAGATACTTTTTAAGGTCTAAATAAAACTCTTAGAATTACAGTGGTCTACGATTACTTAAAAAGATTTAAAATTTCTAATCAAAGTTGCAAAAAGCTGTTTGCAAATAATATGTATTTTACGTTAAAATGTTTAAAATAAACTGATTTTAACTATACATATATTTTATAAAATTGATGAGTATCACCTGTAGGTGTAGCTGTAGCTTGCCGAATCCGATATATGTACAATTCAAAAGTAATTTTACTTATTTTGATACTATAGTAGATATATAGGTCGGAGTAAAAGGGCATCTTCCGCTTATTGACATAGTTTGTAGTCAAAACATGTTTGTAACATGTCCGTGCTCTATGGTAGTCTGAAATCAAATGTTTTAAATCTAACACTACCTACTACTTCTCGTTCGCGCTCGCGGTATATAAACGAAGGAACGACGTGATGCCACATCCAAATTCCAAGTTCGGTGAAGCTGTAAAAGCCGCAGTGGCTTCAGGGCCCTAAGGCTAACAGTATAGTCAGATCTAAGAAAAAAAAAGTGACGCCACACACTTTATTAGACAACGTCGTACAGTGCCGATGCGCGGTAAGTTTGCATTATTGGGATCAGTCTATCAAAATAAGCCTGTCGTAATGGTTCAAGAGACGCCCTATTTGAAGTTCCGCCCTAGATCATGTGCCGCCCTAGTTCATATGTCGCCCTAGATCAGGAACCGTCCTGGTTCATTCGCCGCCCTAATACAGAAGACCGCGCTAAAGGCTGTATCATAGTATCGAAATAAGCCCATACAGCGTACCTGCTCCTTCATATATAATTTAATTCTGTATTCAAATAACAATTTTTTGTGAAATAATGTTCCTACCGATGTACGTTATGTGTACTAATAAATATTGGATTATAAGCTAGCTAAAATATGTAAAATTTTAAATTGATTCTTGTGTTGTTTATAATCTGTAATATGTGCCTAAATAAATGAATAAATAAATAGACTAATTAATACTAATAATTAACGTTTATGGTTACTGCTCTGTTCTTTAATGTCGCAGCGTGAAGTTATGTATTTTAATTAATGATCGAAGAGTTTAGGCGACGCGACGTGGAGAGAAAATGACAACTATGTTATAAATCGAGATAGAAAGATGAGCGCGACGTCGAATCGGGTGTTATTATTATATTTCTGATCATACAAATTGGTAAAATTTTATTTCACTCAATACGCGTCCCTTAACATCTGGCAACGTGGTGTATTCTGCCTTTACAGCCTTCCTCAACCTCCTGAGATTAGCGCGTTCAAACATTTAAAAAAAGGCTCAGCATTAGAATCACTACCGTCGAGTTCAGCCTTACAATTTTTTTTTACAGTTAGATCACTCTATAATTAAAATAAATATAAATTAACATACTGCGTAAATATATAGCTTTTAAAATTAAAATTGGTTAGGTTTGAACTGTTATCATAATGCACGAGCCGAGCGAGCGAAACCTGAGCAGGCCGTGGCACTGGCCGGCGAATGTCAGAAACAAATATTATTCATTGTAAATTCATATAAAATTCCTAGATAGACAACCTCGAAATAAAAAAAAATGTTTCTTAAAAACTATTTGTTTTTGCACTTTTTCCTTCACAGAGGGATTACCTCTAACCCTCCCCTCTCTCTCTCACCTCTCATAGCGTCAGGCTCAACGGTAGCAATTCTAAATTATTAAGATAATTTATTTAGCTTTCTATTAGTGAAATTATTTTTAGAATCGGATTAGTAGTTCCAAGAGATAAGCTTTACTTTTATATAACTAAAAGGTATTGATTAATTATAAATATTAAAAAAACAGTATAATCAATTCCTAGAAGTATGGTATATATTGATTGCATTAATTTTCAATACAGAAACACAATTTAAAAAACATATGCAAATAATATTTTTATAGAACTATCGTAAGTAACATTATCGGATCAATCCTAATATGTTAAACTTCTTAGAATAAGATGAACTGCTGTAGATAATAGTTACATTATAGCTCGGCAATAAGTATAGGTGACCATGTTAACTCTCCAAAATAGCAAGCTGATCGACAAACCCAAACACTGCAAAGGACATACGATTTCACTAGTTCAGCGAAAACGTCAGGGTTGTCAAAGCCAAATTTAAAGATACACACTATATTTATTCACTTTCTTAAAGTAAATTTGTAGTTGATCTAGTTCGTTTGAAACACAACAAGAGTATCTACCAACACTCATAAACATTTATTTATATAAAATATTTAATTTAAAATTCCTATGTGCCCGATCGGCAAAATCCCAGGAAGCATGCGGTTTCCCCAGATATTACAGTTTTTGAATAGCTTGCTTTGCCTGTACATTAAATTATACAAATTTTATTAACTGTCTATTTTAAACCCCAATAAAGTGAACTTTTCCAAAATCTTTTCTTTGTTCTTATCTACATTATGTACAAAAGTTTTAATTCTTTGAATAGTCTTAGTTTTTTCGATGTTATCGATGGCCGCAACGAATTTAGGTAACTGTTTACGTAACAATCACAATTTTAGAGAAAATCTTTTTAACGTAAAACTTTAATCATTAATTAAAGAAAAAATCTATCTCCTTCTATTTTACAACATATAGATAATTAGCAAAATATAAGAATTCAAAAGAAAAAAAACAATAACTTCAAGAAGTCTGAGCTGAATTATGTAAAAATTGCAGATGACTGTGTTCTTTGCTGCCGTCGTTATGTGACGCATAACTATCTTCACCACGGTGAAACAAGAAATTTAGCAAGTAACTTCATGGTGTAGACTTTTTATGTTCATTCTCATCTTTTTTTTAACCGACTTCAACAAAAGGCGAGTTTACTCAATCAAGGTTACTCAATTCGAATGTATATTTTTTTAATGGATGTTCAGCCAAAACTTCTTGATTTATGAACCGATTTTGATGATTCTTTTTTGGTTGGATTGGGGATACCTTAAGGGTAGTCCTATTTTAATTTCGTTGGCATTGGACCTTGAACTTGGAAGATACACAAGGGAACTCTTCAAAATTATTGAAGTACATGTATTTTACTAAGACTAGTTTATGAACTTGGTAAATGTTGCATAAAAATGGCTTCGATATAAATTAATAATTAATTTAATTCTAAATAAAATGGAAAATATACTCAGATGAACTAGCGGTATCCCGTGGTTTCATCATCTCAAATTTATTCGCTCAACCCTCCACGAAGCCGCGCCTCCGCGTCGCCAACGCATCCATGCAAATTTTCTATACTTACCTGATAAACCCGATCGAGTTTCTTACCCTTTTTTCTCAATGTCTGGGATGTTTTTCTAACCGGCAGTAGTGTTTCGACGTTCATAAGTACCTTCTTAGGGCCTAAATTGAACAAAGATTATTTTGAATTGAATTTTTTAATAAAACTATACATATTAAGAAACTCGACGGCTTTCTGTCTGTCCATTATGTTCTTTTCACACAAAAACCACTTATTCGATTTACTTGTTTTTTTATCATTTTAATTCATAGCTATGGTATCTGACCAGGTTATAGGATATATTTTGTAAGATAAAGTGACAAACAAAATAAGCAGTGACAAAAATGGTGAATCAATACAGAAAAAAGACGTATTTGGGGCGCTTAAATGGCTTACACTAAATAAACCACAATGATATATTATTATTAATGTAGTACACTTTCAGCGATTATATTGTAATGGCCAAAGTCTTGGAGCGGGCCAAGGTTTGGACTCTTCCAAACTAACCAGGGCAGTACCAAACAAACAAACAAAACAAAATTGTAATATATTTGGAACAAAATAAGCCGATAATGTGTTTTGTGGTTATGAAAAACATCCAGTTGTGTAATAACAGAAAAGAAAACGTACTTGAATGACTTTAAAGAGTTCCCCGGTGTATCTCGAAGTTGAAGGTCCAATGGCAATCAACTTAAAATAAGACCATCATTTTATATCCCTTATCCAATAAAAAAGAATCATCCAAATCAATTCAAAAACAAAGAAGTTATGGCTGATCATCTATAAAAATTATTGAATAGAGTAACGTCCGTTTTGTTTTGAAGTCAATTAAAAATACAAATGTATTGTTAGTAGAAAATAAATGTTTGTCTTAGTACCGATTTTTCAATCGTCAGATAACTTTATTTGAGGAATGTATGGGAAGCCTGTCTAAATTTAAAAATTATTCTCCAAATAAATTTATCTGACGATTGAAAAATCGACCATTCATCGAATGATATTACGACTAGTAGAAAATTTATTAGAGTATATAGAGCAGACCTATTACTTTATAAAACACTATCGCATTAAGGTGAAGTACTACAACATCGTACAGAAACCTAAATTCTTGACCAACCAACACGTAGTAGGAAATAACCGAACTGTAGATTTCTAGTTGATTGAAATTGCCATACCTAACGTTGTGGGCTTGCGTGGAGATTAATCCCGTGACTTCCTTTCCAAAGAGGCCTGCCTTGTCCAACAATGAAACATCTGTGTTATTACTTATAGAAAATCAATTACGCGAAAAGACATCAAACCAACAATTAACTGGAAAACATCACTCACGTGCTAAATGTTGTTTTACAATGTTTTAACTTTAATTGATTCTAAACTAGCTGTGACTCGCGATTCCGCACGCGTTTATTACACAGTAATTAACGTAATTTTCATTTTGCTTATATTATTGACAATTCTTATAGTTCATCAATTAAGCAAAAAATACATTATTCAATTTAGTCCCTAAGAACACTAAGGCATTTATGAACGTCAAAACACAACTACCGGTACCAGGAAACACAATCAGATTTATCTTTTACTTTTTCATATTATTAATAACTTAGTGAGAGGGAGAGGGAGATACTTCGAGACATCACTATAGATAACGTACCATTCAAATTTGCCGTATACAAAATTTACAAAAATAAGGTGAAACTGTTTTAAGTTACATCCGAACATATAAACAGACAGACAGAAAACCTTTTTTTAATGGCAAATCAAGAAATTTTAAATAAAAAATACATGTATAGACAGTTCTGTATGTTCTATGCAATAAATACTAAAATTACAATGTATTTATTCAAATAAATAAATTTGACAACCTTATTTACAACCTTTCTAAACCAATAACATTATGACAAGCATCTGACTTCGACTTCAATCAGAGATGATCAGTGCTGTCTTTTTAAAATGTATTGTTCGGAACATTCGCCGCGGCGTATCACTTTCACTTCGCAACATATTGATATCACAGGTCCGTATGTAACGGACATTTAGAAAAATTATTACAATAATTTATTCACGTCATGAAATATTTCTTTATTTTGTTGTACAACGCATTAGATTAATGTATTCATTAGACGTGACATAAAAAAAGTTATGTTACGTTAGAACGATATGAGCAAGTCTTTTTGTTAAATTGCTAGTTATTTGCGCCTCTGGTGAAGTGAATTTATTTTACAATAGAAATTTATATACTAATAATAAAGCTCACAAGATTGTTTTTTTTGTTTGTGTGTTTGAACGCGTTCCACTTCTGGAATTGTTCAATGCTTCCCTCGTGTTAACGACAGAAGAACGTGTAATGCTTATAAATATCGTGGTTTCTTAAAACTTTAACAAGTTAGTTTAATAAGATGTCGTGATATATTTTTATTTAAGGACCAAGTAACTAAGGAGTAAAATATATAAAAATCGATCAAATTCTATCCAGTTGTTTTTGCTACAACATGCACAACGGCAAACCTCAATCATTTTATTTACATAGGTTTATCAAGGAAGAATATATATATCTAACATCAAGCTAAAACTCTTAGGAATGGAACAGTAATCATAAACGTAAACCAATCTAGCAATCCGTAGGCAAGAAACTATCATACGTATGAAACAGACATGTACAATCCAAATTTAACGCGGATGAATTTGCAAGGTACAGGCTAGTGATGTATGACTTTTTAACATGCTATTTTTACATTATAGCTCAGTAAAACGACAATACATTGAGATCTTGAAAAGGTCAGTGTACATATTTTTGAAGCATCGACAATGCATAAGTAATGCTTCTGATGTTGCAACTTGCAAGCATCCATAACTGGCGGTGACTGCTTACCATCAGGTGGATTGCACGCTAGTTCGCTACAGTTGAGGTATAAAAAATTAAAAAGAAAGTTTTCACTAAATCTATCTCAAATTCGCGATAGCCACCATGTCATAAAAAGTTCTTTGTCCATAATCGTAATTTCGTGATGTCGACTTTAATAGTCTTTTCATATAAATCCAAGAGAACAAAAGCACAATAGAGTAGAAACAATCGTTTAAATTTTTTCCTGTCTAAACGTAAATACAGACGATAATATAAAATTATTGAATACCAGTGTAACGTCCTAGATTCACCACTAGACTTTATCTAGACACGAATAGTAACTATTGCTGTTAAAATCACCACGAATTAACGAGCACGACGTTTTTGTAATCTGTAATAATAAGGAATATAAATCAATACGAGTGTCCAAAGTTCTTGACTCAATCGTTTATTTATCAATATTTCTTTAAAGGGCATTGTTAAGTTTAAAATATTATATAGAGTTGCAAACCTCTTTAGCCCATGTAAATAAAAGTGTTACTCTTTTTGACTACGATGACGGAGTTTTTGGCGGGTTCTTGAAGATGACATGTTGTGTAATATTATGTAATATTTGTGGTGATTTGCATGATATAGTTTGTTTTTTATGCATAAGTGAAGCGGATTATGAATATAAACTAAGCGCATGCATTCTGGGATCCCAAAAAAACTCAGTATGAAGTTCTCATAAGAGAGTCACCATCTTGTTAGGAACTGAAATCGTCATAAGACAGGACACTATATTTACAAGCAGACTACGACGACGTTGCTTTGAGAGTTGTTGTACGACGAACCTATAATTCACACTATATAGTTCAATTGCTATGATCCACGATGTCGATTTGACAAAGGTGACCAAAGACTTACATAATGCCGTATCCTTATGGCGAGTTGTACACTTTAACATGGACAATGAATATTCTACAATTATTGCTAACTATATTTTTTAAAGCATTTATTTATGAAGGAAGTTTTTCCAAATAAGTTATTTAACAGTTAACTATACCAAAGAATCAAATATATTGCACATTAAAAAAAATTACAGTAGGAGGACTTAATGCTAAAAAGCATTCTCTACCAGTCTTCCAGGAGAGACAAGAAAAAGTGCAAGTGCACAGTTAAAAAAACCAAACCGATATTCAACTGCCCTTCCTCAACTGGTATTTCTTTTCTATCGAATAAATTGACAACATCTTATCTTATACATATGTTTTCTATATGTGTTATAAAAATATCGTTTAACAAATAATTTGCCCATTTTGCTAAAAATTATTATATTAATTGTAAATTATTTCAGCGAAAATATAATTGCTTAGACAACACGTCTACTAAAACCATATTAAACTGTATTTTGATTCAGATTGTTTGCAAATCGTATGGCCACTAATAAATTATTATTTTTTATTTGCGATTTTTTTCTTTTTCTTAAAACTATAAGAGTTTCGGTAATTATGAAAACTACGGACCTAGGCAAAGTGGATTTCATTTTCGATTACAAATTCATCCTGCTAGAAATCACATTTTATGTTGTTAATAGATTCATCAGATAGTAATTTATTTCTGATTATAACTCGTCTTTGGTTAGCAATTCTTTGTACGGCAACTTCTGGTTCTGGATATTTTATGATGAACTTTTCGTGAAGCTTCTTGCAGTACACGGTCTTATATGTTTCAGTTTGGTAATGTAAAAATATGTGCGCATGATGGATAGATTAATTTCATGACTTTATTTTTATTTATTATTATTATTATTATTATTATATGGATAAAAAAATACAACATATATCGGCATGTTTTGGTTATATTTGTAGTTACATCATATTTCTCCTTAGTTCATTATTTTATTTTAAATTTATTCTATTTTATAAACTCATGCAAAATTAATATCAATAGAGAGCATCTTAAATAAATAAAAGAAAAGAAAGAGTTAATAGTGACGACCGTTAAAAGCGCACGAATAAATCCATAAAGGAAAATATAATATTATGATCAAAGATAACTATAAATTCGTGAGACCGCGCTATCGTTACACTTTCACTGTATCCTATGAAAGTGTCAAATTAAAACTTCAGAGCATGACCATATCACAATGACTATAATGATAGATTTAAAAGCCATGAAACCTTATTTTGACGGAACAATAGTGTAAAATATATAAATGAGACCGATCGAATCAAGATAAAACAAGATGCCAGCAAAAGAGAGAGACGGTTGTAGGAAAGAAAGTAAACATCAGAACAATCAAAACGGAAATTATAATTTCACTCGAATCATAATGATGGGCGGTTGATTGCTAACTCTTGTTCCATTAACTATAATTTATTTTTTAATAGAATTATATATTTTTTAGAAATTTTGTGTGACTTTTTAATACTTTAAAACATTTTACTTTTTAAGTTTAATATTGTTGAATTAATTATTATATTTTAAATAGAACAAAATGAAAACTTCACGCTTAACGTTCAATTTTTTTTTGTTTGTTTTAAACGTAAAATCAATAACAAGTTGGTCATAGCATATTATAAAAAGTGTTAAATACTGTAAAAAAAAATTTCACTACCACTGCACCGGTTCGCTGCATGCCGCATGACCCAGTAAGATTTTCCAATATTACAAACACGTTATTTTATTTGCACGACAGAATTTGTATCCACAATAAATAAATCAACTGCTTAAGAATGGAATTCGCTACATCCAATTGATTTCTCAAGTCATATAATATGTGTATTTTCTAGTCATCGTTATCCTGAAATTTATCATTGATCATTTTCGATAGGAGATTAAACATAGATCATTAAACTTGAAAACGTTTAATTTAAAATACTACATAATATATAACATAAACTGTTAAGTGAGACATTTATGAGTATTAATTCATCGCTTCCACAACACGCATGTAGCGTTGAACGCATTGGATGATTTCTCCAATGCAAAATACATTTCTAATGCATATGATTAAGGTCAATAGATCGCGATGCATTCTAAATCACATTATTTTACAATAGTACATCAAGTATGGACATCGGATTAGTTTTGTTGTTTGTATCAAAGAACCGGAGAACTAATTAAGCGCATAGCTATGTGATGAACTTGTCAATATTATGCAACTTCTTCTTACCTCTATCCCAACTTAGTATGGTCGGCATAACATATTTTTCTCTTCCACTCTGCTCTGTTATCACTTACACCTTTCATACACATAGCATTGCTCAAACAATTCATCCATATCTTAGGTCTTTCTCTACACCTATATGCATCTCCCTTCATACTTAACACTATTCTAGTTATAAAACTTTCATCTCTTCTAACGATATATTACTCCTCAACTTCTTTCACTAGTGTTTTATTTATATTACCTCTGATACACTCATTCCTTATCTTGTCCATTTCAGTTACACCACCATCTATATTAACATTTGCATCTCTGTTACACACTGTTTTTTGGTTGCCTAGCACTCAGATTTGTACAACACGACATGTGTTATAATGGTTTTATATATTTTTCTCTTAGGTTATAGGGGAATTTAATAATATCAATTAGAACCAGATATGATATCTCAGGACGGCGATTCAACTGTTGCCGTACTCGCGTGAGTTTCGATTTATTCATGCTCATTATTATGACATTGGTTTACGTTATCAAGTACATCGTCTTTGCACCTGTAAAACCCGTTATGTGAAAGGTTTACTTTACATAAAAGTTAATATACCTACCATTTTTTCTTTATTTACCATTATTTATCTTTTTTTTTTCGAAATTTAACTGCTCTTTACTAACATAAATTTGATTGGCTGAAGGTAAAAGAAAACATCTGAATGCGTTTAAATCACTCAGCAAACAGCGAGATATTTACAGCCTAGTATTATGATTATTATTTATTACTAATTAGCAATTGAAAAAAATAAAATAAACCAACACAGCGCTGTCAACATAAATATATTTGAACATAACACATAAACATTAGACATGAACGGCGCGTTACGAGTGCAGATAGACATCGCGTTGGACCTGAGGACGCGGCTCGGATGTAGCTTGTATTATCAGATGTAGCAAGATAAAGCGAATGGGTAGGACACACCGCATACTAGGTTGACAAGTATGAGTACCAACTTGAAATGATTTTCTTTAATACTTATTTCGTAAGGAAATCACCGATCAGTTTGTTTTATAATAATTAACTTCTAATTCTAAATAAAAACAGGCAGCAGAAGAACGGAAACACATTTTCATATAAAATGTTGTTCCAATAATTTGGCTTATTATAACCTAATTCTGCGGATGTGTAGAGCACACAATGAACATAGTAAGGACTTAGATATATTCAACTGTATTAAAGGTAGCTACCTCAAAATATATACATACATATATGTATATAATTATTATTGTGTTACCAATTGTTAAATTATATCATGTTAAATTTATATTTATATTTTATTACTAGCTCTGCCCGTGGCTCCGCTTACATGGACTACAGAATGTCCGCGCGAATTTTGCTCCCCTGCTCCCGGCTATTTTAAAGACAAAAATGCTTATTGTGGGTGTTCCTTAGAAGATACATGTATACTCTCCCGAAATTCTTGTAAGTCTTTTTAATGCTTATGATTATGTAGTACATTAAATTGCTATATCTCTTAGGGTTTAATGCGCCCGATTTGATTCACCGTGACCAGTTTTTTTTTTTTTTGCGAGCCCTTTTCTTTTTTAAAATAAAAGTAACCTAAGTTACTCCCTACAACATCAGCTATCTATCAGTGTAAGTCCTGTCAAAATCGGTCCAACCGTTTCGGAGTTTACACGGAAAAAACAGACAGACAGACAAACAGACAAAAATTTTAAAAATGGGCTTTTTGTTATTTTTATCATATATACTTTCATATGCATTTAGTAAAAAACTGGTATTTTGACATTACAAACAGACACTTCAATTTTATTATTTGTATAGATTATAAGTTCTAGTTTTTTCTCTGTAAACGTGCCTTTTTTATAAATAAAATCTAATATAGTTACAAAACTCCAGTGTTATATCTGTCCTTAGATTCAACACTTTAAGAGAATTGATCAATGTAATTTGTCTTAAATTTAACATAACATACCATCACGACTGTATCCTCGAAGGGTTAGGCAGAAGTGTACTAATAATGTGCACCCACAATTCGCTGGATATGATTTTAGGTCCCATGTAATAGGGAGCGAGTCTATTGCCCTCGGCACAAAACTAAACTCCGAGCTGCTACTGAGAGTTTCATAGAAAAACCCAACAGAACTTTGCTCGACCTGGACATCGAACCCAGGACCTAGAGTATAGCAGTCGATTTGATATTAAAAGTTTTTATCTTCTATTATGTATTTATTTAGGATTGTAGAAAATACAGCGACAACAATATGGAAAAAATATCTAGACTTATATCCAACAACATGTTAGAACTTACAGTTAAAAAGCTGACACTACTTATAAGTATTTTAAGGTAAACGTTTAAAAATTATAACAAAACAAATGATAAAGTGAAAATAGGAAGGAACAGGATATTTTCTCTTCATATTAGCATAGAACGTAACCTGATAATCTACAAAGATTTTATGTGTGTATTGAAGTATAAATTAACTATTCAACTAATTGACTGTTACATATCGGCAACAGATCCATAATAGATATAGTATAACTTAAGTTATGTCTAAACTAAAACCTGTCTCTCACTAGAGCAATTATTAGATAGTATTGTCAATCAAAAATGCTATTACTATTTAAGTATACCGATTTTAATCAAATATACCTTTACCGATACTGTATGTGTGATAATGTATGTATGTACGATAATTATGAATGCATACATTAATTGATATCTAACATATTGGAGATTTTCGTTAATAAGAACATGTACTATTATAACAGATATACAGTAAAAATCTAGCTTGGAGTCTAAAAACAACACCTATCTAGGTATACTTGGAATGTAAAACATAACCTAAATACAAAGTTTCATCCAAATCGTTGGAGCCGTTTCCGAGAAACCAATTACATATACGTATACAAGAATTGCTCACTTAATATAATAAGATAAGTGGTTTACATTTTTGATGTCTGTATGTCCACATGCAGTAGCTAAGTAGGGCGACCACGGCCAGTCTCATGACACGTTTGCTTACTTCTGCAGCCGCTGCCTACCCTGTCAACACTCACGATAACTTAAGACCGGACACCGATTGCGATAAGAAATTATTAATTTTATTTGTTGTTTACACTTAAATACCGTATATTAACATTGTAGTCAGTAGATATTTGAAGAACGTGTAATAATATATTAAACAAAAATTAAATATTGAATTTTAAGTCTTAATAAATCTTCTCAAAAATGATTTGATAAATTAATTTACTAGAGTACGCAGGAAATGCATTGAACTTAGGAGATCTCTGATTAATATATAAAAAAGCACCATACATTAAAAAAAAATGTGTCCCAAATTCAAAACCAATGTTATGGAAAGTGAAAAGAACTTTTAAATACTTTTACATACAAATGAATTACAGATATAATAAACAATAATTAATGTTTGTTTTTAGAAAATAGAAATTTCTTTCGTATGCATAAAAAATTTGCAAATTTGAATAAACCTCTTAAGAAAGCATTAATTTTAAATTTTGCAAATTAACTGTTCCACACATCGATTCTTTTATGAATAAACATTAACATTCGATTAAAATAGACATTATTGATTTAAATTTAACAAATTAACCTCGTTATGGATCGCTTTGACTTAATGAAAGCAGGTCGTGAAATGTATTAAATGTCACCCATCGCCCATCGCCCACTATCTAGGAAATAATGAAAGTGTTTAATCACTGTGTGCTAAGTTACAAAGAGCTAATCATAAAATAATCGGCTATGTACTAAAGAAGCATTTCGAAATTAAAGTACGTATCTATTTTAAATAATTAAAAAAATAAATAATTGAATGTCATATGATAGAAGATGATCATATGAAGACAGATATGGGCTTAGTCACCACGTCACTAGATGACTTACAAGTGATATCAAAGGCCGAATAAGATTATTAATAACAAGCTAGTGTAGCCAGATTCGCACGGGTACTATTTACAAATTGGTCTGTCTTATGTTTAAAAATAATAGATGAGTTTATCGCTTCAGTTCGCTCGCGCTTTCGACGCGCAATTCATCATAGGTGCGGAGTGCCGGTCAATCGTTTCACTGCGACTGATTTCTTTGGTTTTGCGTAATTTTGCATCTAAGATTTCTTCTACGGTATTTATTTAAATAATATAATATAGAGGACAATTTTAATCTATATTAAATCCTCAAGTAAACTAACGTATTATGTGGGTAAAGATTAATATTGAATCAGAGAAAATAGCTTTAAAGAGTTATCCTTTTATTTTAATTATTATGTTGAAGATAAAAATGGTTACTATGAGTCAAGAATTTCTCTCAGCTTTATGAATAACTACAATTGTTTAGTATATTATTATGATGTATCTATATCTATTAAGATTTAGCCAGAGTAAGCAATGTAAAAGCCTTAAAATCGATTTATTGATGACTTGATTAAAACACATTGAATTTTCTCTGCTAAACAAAAACTTAACTGGTATGTATTGTATATATAAAAATTCCGTTAAAAATTATCTAAATGATAATGAAAACCGTATAAATATTTATTGCGTGGTTTAGAAGAAGTAAGCGAACAGTCAGACAGACGCAGATAGCGACTTGCTTTTATACTAATATATTAATAATGGATAAATGTGGTCACATTTCAGTATTTTATCACTTATTAGTGGTGATCCAATGTGATCATTTTTAGGACAGTAAAATGAATTTTACATTACGTACTAATAAGTAAATGTTAGCTTCATCATGTCGAACTTCCGTCACATAATGCGCGAACAGTTCTCAAATTTACCCAGTACTAAAAGTACACGCCAAAAGTAGTGTACTTTAAAAAATACATCAAAAAGATAATTATACATTATTCATTTTCACTCTCGTTCGTATAAAATTTAAACAGTTGTTTAAAATATAAAAAGAATTCAATGCAACGGCATAACATTAACGCCTGGATTTTCCCGCTATACAAACATAACCCACTTCTTCATCTAGATAAAAAGTATAAATGTTTATATAACCTAGATGGGTAGCATTAAAAAACGCTGGAACAACGTCATTCTTTTAAAAAATAATAGTTTATTTATATTTCTTAGAAAAGGCTACTCTAATGAGAAACTAGGTCGAATGTCTGGCAGATGCCGAATATCTTTGAGCTAGATCGATTGAAATACGAATCCCAAAATTGGCGAGAGGATAAACAAAACAGTGATTATAATCACTAGACAAACAACTCGGGAGACTGCGTAAAAGCTGTTCAATATGGTTTCACAGCCATAGTTAGCAGTGGTACAACAAATTAAAAAATAACTAAAATTATACATAAGCAACTTATACTCAGACACGAAAAATAGCAGTACTAAGAGTTACAAGAGTACATTAGGAGAGAGAGAGAGAACAGAAAAGAAGAGAGTTGAGGAGAGGTAAGAGTACATTAGTTAGAGAGATATCTTAATAGCAAGTAATTTTCCTAGATAAATTAATTCTCATGGCGATCACAGAAATGAAATTACTTCATTTTTTAAATCGCCTTTTAGATTTGTCTACAATATATTTTATAGATATGTTCTTAAATCATTTGTAATGTACTCACTCAAATTATCAAATGGACTCAACAAAAATGTCACGAAAGTCATAAACTGGTTTAGAAGTGTAGTCATTGTTGTTAATCCATTAAAACTGAGAGTATATCAGTGTAAAATAAGGCACCTGATCACAAAGTTATTCTACACTCATCGACAGTTAGGTGATTACAGCATATGTCTGCACAGCCTATTCGTACCGGCTACTAGTATTATTTAATTATATTCAATAAATTTTACTTTTAATATAACTATTACTTCGGGATAGCAAATTTCTAGATAAACTATGAGAAATACCTTGTCTTTATACTACGGTTCTATCATTTTGTATTTCTTGACTTCATTGTTTAACCCACGTCATCCCAACACTTATCAATATATATTTATTACTATTCATTAATTATTAAATAACCATTAATACGCAAGCATACCCTGTTACCGCAGTGAGATCCGCATTCTATGGATTTTCGTCTCGCCGATCAAACCGCAAGAACGTTGTCCTACGGTTAATTAACTAAGTAAATAACTTGTACAATACAAATCCGAATTCTGAAATATTCGACGGTAATTAAACAGGAATCTTGTTTTGTTACCTTTGTTTTAGGTTTAGGGAATATTTCGAAGTTCAAAACTGTTCAGTGTTCATGAATAAATTTAAAAAGTTTATGTTATTTGTGTGCTTCAGTATTTTGTTCATCGCGTTCTTATTGGATAACTAAACACAATAAAACGGATTTCATTTACATCGGTATGTCATAAAATACATTTATATGTTACTATTATTTGTGAAATTTCAACTATTTTAATTTAAAAAGTGGCCAAATTAAACTATGCCAATGAAATTTATTTTACAATGTTAATGTTCACAAGGTCTACAAATAAGATGTTAATAATCTATGCTTTGAATAAAGCAATATCAATTTACTATATCTTTAAACAAAACATATACTCCATTTGCGTTAAAAATTAATAATAAGAGTGTTTTTTTTTTTAATAATTCATTTACCATCTAAAATTTATTCGATATTCTTAATTTGCGTATTTGCTTCTACTTATATAAATAATATTTATTTAGCTACATTTTCATCAATCACATAGTCTTCTTCTAGAAAATTAGTAATTTTATCAATCAAACGATGTATTTCTTGAAAAGCAACTATTTCATTATTCAGATGAGGGCAGTTTTAATGAGTACCATTATTTTCCTTCTCAACTGTTTTAGTATTCCACTAAGAATTATGAGCCTTCATTTTATACTAAGATCAATAATGTCTTTACCCAGCATGCGAATTATTCGTATTTTGGTGGTTGGCTTACTTTTTCTCCCATTAATTTTATTTTCTATACCAATTACTAATTCATTTTGGCCACGCATCGAACCTGCGATATCTGTAATAATTGGATCATTAAAATGTTTTATGATAATTAAATTATAAATCTTGTTTGTTACCTTCTCTTTTATCAGCTTAATGTTTTAAGTGATTCACAGTGATACATTTATAGATACAGTTATAGATTTTAGAAATTTGTGGCTATCTGTTCTTGAAGATAATTTATAAATTGATCCTCAAACAGTAAATCATTGATCAGACCAGTTTTAAGCAACTTCATTATAATGCAGCTGGGAGTTTGTGGTACAATAACATCTGCAAACGATTGTATCCGCGAATCGAAAATTAAGGTTAATTAGTTTTATATTACAATTAAGATAATAAATGCTACTGTCGACTAAGAACCGATAAATAAAATAAAATAAATTATTTGCGATTTCATCTCTTATTAGGGAATTAAATTTTGAGTAAGTATAAAAATTACTAAACTGCCTCGTTAGCCTAGTGGTCGTAAGCGCGACTGCTGTGAGCGAGGACCTGGGTTCGAGTTCCAGCTCGAGCAAAGTGTTATTGGGTTTTTCTCAGTAGCAGCTTGAAGTTTGGTTTTGTGCCCGATTAATGGTAATAGGCTCGCCCCCTATAACATGGGACCTAAAAACATACTCGGCGAACTGTGGGTGTACATTAGTAAACCTCTGCCTAACCCTTCGGGGAATACAGGCGTGATTGTATGTTTATGTAAAAATTACTAGAATTGGAAAATATTGAGAACACGGACACAAAGGACATAATGTCTAAATTGAGCATTATGTTTATGTGTTAGAATTAACATCTTGGGACTATACAATATTATTATATTTAAATTTGCATATAGCTATTCATAAATATTAATATGACAAAATTACATTTAAATAAACTTCTATAGGATATAAGGACAAACATACTAATCATATTTTGTTAGCCTATTAGAATATGCGAGAATGTTGATTTTAGAAATTAATATTAGAATTCGTAAAGAGTTTGTCCCAATTCTTTCTAAAATTATGACCGGGTCACCCGAACCCTGGGTCAGGTCATCTTGTATGATTATATACTATATCTAAAATTCCACTTTCATTTAACATTTACAATTTTAAGAACGCTCTAAAAAATGAAAACGATTTTATAAAAATTTAATGAAGACCTTTCAAAAAGGACGAAAGATTTCAAGATGACGAAAAGATTTATAATCAGAATGCATTTTTTTTACCTTGTTTTTTTATTGTTTTATATACTTAGTAGTGGATTTACGCTTACTTAATGCAGTACCAATCAACGTGGGTTCGAATTCTATAACGAGGAGGCTGCTAAGCTTGTAAAGTAAATCTTAGTAATCTAACCGTCGCTTGGTGGTAAACAGTTTTTTTTATTTACTTTGTCAAGCACCTTTCGATATATTCTAGCAGCTAAATTTGAAAGTCAGTCCTCTCTCTAAACCTAGCTTCCTAGTGTCAACTTGACAGAGTTATAATGGTGTAAAACGCTGGGATGTAAAAAGATTTGTTTTTTATTACATGTTACTAAGATGTCACCCATTATTGTGGACTTATTAGTCATTTTATAAAATATAAATAATTATATCAAAGTTCTAAGCTTAACACAATGGTGTTCGTTCATTCTCTCCCATGATCTTTATCGTTTCTTCTAACGATTTATGAGCTGTGCTACTGTGAACCGATGCATCGATAATATTCAAACGCTATTCGAACTATATCGGTTTATTTATAGGAACTACCTATTGTCCACATTAAATTAATGAGACGCTATGTTGGTGTGTACGTGTAACTAATTCCTGATCACTCCTGCGAATATAATTTTTTAACGGGATCTTTATCTGTCATTTGGTGGATTATATTTCTTTTTCGTAGCCTTGCAAATTGACGGTACTGCACGTAATGGTGAGAACGTTGCAATCCTATAACATCGGCGACTACCGTAGGATCTACAATTCATCTTCAGTCGTCACTTTCATGCTTAATTGTCTCTTAACGTTAAATTTGAAGGACTTATATCCATATTGCAGCAAGGAGGGAACATACTGGCCGGAAATATTAATTCATAGTCTTTCGTTATTTAGTACTATTTTGCGTGATATAGTTTAAGTATTGTGCTTAAGCGAAGTGAATTATATTAATGACTAGCTGTACCCGCGACTTCGTTCACATCGATATTGGAGAATAAAAGTATTTAGTATCTTATGTGTTCATTCAGGTCACAAACTATTTATGAGTATACTAAATTTCATTCAAATCCGTTCTGACGATTATGGGTAATTGCGTAACAAACATCCAAACACAAACACTTTCACGTATATTATGTTAACTGGATATAGTGATTATAATATAGTAGTATTAACTAGTATAGAAAGTGTAGTAAAGGTTTGAGAGGTTATGTCTTTCTAGATCTTGCATATGAATTTTCAACGAATAATTATTTGTTTCTGTCACTGGCCGGCTGCTGCCACGGCCGCGGCCCGCTCGCATCTCTCACACGGCTCGTGCATTAAGATCACATTTCAAACATAAACTAACCACAAACATATATTGAAAACATTACGTAGCTATGACCTCTACGGGGACAAATAGTATCATATGTGTTAATCCAGGTCATAGACTATCCGTGTACCAAATGTCATTCAAATCCGTTCAGCCGTTTTTGCGTGATTGAGTAACAAACATTCACATTTATTTTAGTAAGAAATAAGATAGCTAGAAGCATGGATTTTAAGTTATGACAAAAAGTCTAGACATTTTTAAAAAGAGAGCCAATTGTCAATACATTGTTTGAACTCTGAAGTTTAGAAAAATATTCTATTCTCTAGCAATTGGCATAATTGTGTATTAGCATATATGCCGTTAAATTGCTGTTAAATAAGGAAAAGAAGAACTACACAATGAAAATATTTATTTGCATAAAATAATTACTCTGCACCTGATCGAGAAACTTTGGTACAGTTCAGAAACATCATCGACTGGTAGGGACAAATTCCATCGGCAAAAGTCGCCGTCATGCTAGCATGCAGTCATGCCTCTTAACGTCTCGTCTAAAGAACCGTATCTTTAGTGGGTGGGAACTCGCTGGCTGGGATGATATTTATTATTCTTTCATATATATATTTAGTACGAGATTTATTTTAGTAAAAAGGAAGATAATTGTTATGATTCAATAGATAGAGATCATCGCTTTTGATTTGTAATAGGTATTTAAAAATACAGTTTTGTAATATAGTTTTTTTTTCCTGGTTTAACTGGGAATTATAATCATTACAAATAAATAAAATTTTAGTATTTATATGTCTCAAATTTCTAAATATATGATTTTTCTTAAGTTCATATGACACGTTACCAAATATAAACCCGTTTTAATATTTTTTTCCTCAGACTGTCTCCAAGCTGCAGTAGCTTGGGTTGGAAGTTTTCTGCCATCCATCCTATTCACCACGCGTTGCGCCTACTAACTTCTATTCATTCCAAAATTTGAACAACCTCTAACTCGATAAAAAAAAACTGAAACACAAAATCTAGCAATACGTCACAAAATCATTTAAAAGCTTTAGTACGGTGTATATTTCAATTTATTGATGTTTTTAACTATATAAATTTAGTTAACTAATTATGCTTCGAAAAAATGTACATTTGGAGCAAATAATGTAATGTTGCAATTTAATATTCGCAACCTACCCCTCTGCTTTATATCATACTAGGTGTGTCCCACGATTTCACCCATGTTAATTTTATTCGAGTAACTTACACACTTTCTTCATTAATATTTTGAACTAGTTCCCATTCTTGGCAGATGCCTACGTCATAATAACTATCTATGTGCCAAGTTTCAACCCAAACTTTGAGCTATGTGTTGATAGAACAGTCAGTCATGGTTTCCTTTTATATACATTTAGATTTAAATTATCTTCCATAAGTATTAGTATGGGCCTAGCTGAAAATCAGCATTATGAATATTTGCTATTGCACATGCTGAGCTGGAGTCCATTTCGGTGTTGAATGCGGTATTTATTTGACAATGTTGTAGTTTATAAATCTCTAAACTGTTGTACTTTCGTGTATCTAATATTGTTCGTGTTTTCAATATCAAATAAATGTTCTTTTTTGCTTATACAAAATGGCTTAAGAAACCCTTTAAAAATTTCTTCATCCGCTTGAAGAGGATTTAAAACATGCATACATATTGTTTTAAAGAGCTACTCATTTATTTTTAAATAGCCTCTCAAATTTCCCAAGCATAAAAAAGCTATTAAGGTCCGTTCTTTTAAGGGGAAATCAAATATTAAAAATAATACTCAATTTACTGGGAACGCTTTTAGTAATAATGGACAATCGACGGAGAAAGTGTAATTTCATTCTTTTTTATCTTTGTCGAGTTTTGGCTGTTTTATCGTTTTTTCCACTTATTTGCATAGCGTTTTTTGCTATTATCAAATGTAAGCAAGTATTATCTCTTACTGAATAGATCTTCTATATAAATAAAAATGAAAATCAATTTTTGGGTAACTTTTTCAAATTCTGGAAAACCGAACGGTTTTTTTACTATCGGATTTTTGTATAAATTCACAATTCAAAGGATGGATATACGTAATTCTTTTTTGTTTTGTTTATGGTCATGTAAATGTTATAAGGATAAAAACGGGATAGGTGGTGCTGTGGTCGAGTTGTTGGCTATTGGGAAAGGCAGAACAACGTGTGCCGGACCAGCTACTTTACATTGTTTTTAATTAAGAAAACAGCTTAATCAGTCAGGTCAGCACAATAAATAGGATTCTGTGGTAAGCCCTAAAAAAACACACTACCTATCCATTAAAAGACACCTTTATTACTAGTTCATATAGCTGGTTGAAAATATTTGATGTAATTATTTTTACTAGCGATCGCCCTAAGGTCGAAATTCGACCAGCGACTTTTTGATTATAGACTATTTTCTGTTTGACATTTACAGTATTCATAAACAACGAGTATAACTGGAATTGCACTGCCATTGAACTTAGACCTCCCAAAATATTGAAATTGTCACTCAACGAAAAGTGACAGCAAGTGATGTAGATAATAATAATTGTTTAGGTTAATGAATAAAGCAAATTTCAAACAAAAAATAGTCTATGGTCAAATAGTCGCTGGTAGAATTTTGACCTTAGGGCGATCGCTAGTATAAATAAATAATTAACATTCTATTTAAATAACATGTTACGTATGTGCACAAATATTTATTGTATATACGAAATAGGTATTTACTTTTTTGCATCTTATAAGATGTAGCAGAAAATTGTAGCAAAATAAAGAAAAAACTGGCTCTATTTTAGCATCTATTTATCAAGCCTAGGTTTCTAGTTGGAAAAAGTTCTTCGCCATTTTGCTATTGCTATTTTCTAGTTTCCTAATTAGCAAGATATACGTGTACTTATTCGATGCAGTCAACATCGGCTTGGGTGGCTTTTACGGTACCGCTTACGTACTAGCGTAAGCTAAAAAATATCCAACAATTTAAAATGTTTACGTGAGTTTATGCACACAATATTTTAAAATTAAAACTAGCAATAACATGTTTTAAAAAAGAAATTTTTGCTCTTTTTCTATACATTTAAGGTGGCAAAAAAGTGTACGGCCCACTAAATGGTTACCGTAACCTATGAACGCTTGTAACTTTTATACTACCTATCAATGAATAGTTGTTCGTATCTACATAATGTATATCCATATCCTCCTATAGCTTGGATAGATAAGAGGGAAGCCGACATCTTATGTTAAAGATAGTACTTATTACAGATATGTACTAATCGGGGATAATACTATAGGCGACAGCTAAAATTCAAAAGGCTTTCAAAGATTTTCAACTTTTAATATCACATTCTCTTATAACACAGTTCAGTTATTTAGTTTTAAATTTGCGTTGCCTGAATTACATAACGTTTGTCCTTTTTTCCGGTCGTGGCTTGTTCCTTTATCGATCGCCTTGGTTTTCGTCACCTCGCATCTTAAATATTTAGAAATTGTAAAAACTATGATTTATTAAATATCACGCTATTTCTAATTTTATTCAATCGATAATAATTATATTAAAACCAAAACAACGACTTTTAACATTCCAACAATATTACTAACATCAATACATATCATTAATATTTGTGAAAAAAACATGTACATTACATAATTAGTTATATATTAATTTAAATACCCCTAACAGTACACTCAGATATGTTATTGAAATAGTCCGTTAAAAGAACGAAAATTCAAGAGACATTCCTCTGTGTCCTACGCTACCAGTCGAATCTCGTTCATATTTTAAAAAAATATATATTTCAGTGACAAAGAACCAATAGATTGAAAACAAATAAAACACACCTACCAGCGCCACAAACATAACTAAACACGGTGTGCAATTACAACGAAAAAATTTAAATTGTAAATGCGTCGAGCCCGGCAGAACGAAAGTGAAAACGACCTTAAAACGTGTACAAACACACCAAGTCTGGTTTCAGGTGACAAAAACAAATATTGAACGCACGTCCCGGCACAATAATAACGCGCCATAGAAAGTGGATGGAGCAAGACAACGCTTCAATGCTCTTTTCTTTCCTTTGGTAATTTCCATTATGGTGTCGAATGGGAAAATTGGCAGATAATGACCCAAAAGAGAACGCTATAAAAGGAATGAACCGAACTTCGAGACGAGCTATTTCAATTATACATAAGTGATATTAAACGAAAATACATAATTCACTGTTTTTGATATATATTTGTTAAACTATATTAAAAAAATCAATTCCCAAATATATAAAAGATCATTCATTATTTACCGATTTGGGTGATTTTTTTTTATTGTACATATTCGTAATTGTCAACAAATAAATAAATAAATATGGGGACATAATTTCATATACGGCTATTTAATTCCAAACGAAGGAAACCTTGTACCATGGTAACTAAACAGCTAATATATATAATATACCGTGAAGCAAAAGCTTTCTACCTCATTTTAAGCGAATTGCGTGCACGGAAGACTGTGAGATTTGGCATAGTTAAAGTTTATATGGAGAAGGAGTGCAGAAAGCTAAAATTTATATATAATATCTGTTACTAATATATTAAATAAAATAAATTAATACTGCGAATCCTAACCTGACCAGTGCTATTGAATTTAGGCCCCCAAAATATTGACATTGTCACTAAACGAAAAGTGACAGCAAGTGATATAATACTCATTGTTTGGGTTCATGAATACTGCAAATGTCAAACAGAAAATAGTCTATGATCAAAAAGTCGCTGGTCGAATTTCGACCTTAGGGCGATCGCTAGTATACATAAATAGGTATTTAACACCAAGACACACAACTGATAATTATGTTTATCAGAAAAAAAAAACTCATATGCGGGAATTGTACCCGCGACCTCTCGGCTCAATAGTAGAACTTACTACCACCACATACAAAACACAAGGTCTGTTTCTATGAAAGAAAATGTTTGGAAAATCCACCGGGAAAAGTCGGAAATTTTTATAGTATTTTTGTATGAAAATCTCAAGAAAAAGTGACGTTCAGCTTGACAGTGTTTTGTTTTAATTCACACAAATTCAAGGAAAGATTAGGGTTGGATGTATTCCTTCTCGAAGAACTGACTGACTGACAATAAACAGCCTAAACCACTAGAGTAAAAGACCATGTTATAAAATAATCTGATTAATATAATAAAAAAATAAACTGCCATAACCATAATTCTTTTTCTGAAATAAAAGTAGTCTCAGTTAATTCTTATAACATCGGTTATTTACCAGTGAAAACCCCGTCAAAATCGGTTCCACCGTTTCGGAGATTACCCGGAACAAATAAACAGCCAGACGAAAAACGTATTTAATAATAATTTATATTTAATATAATATATGTTTTATAATACAATATATTTCATACGAATTTAGTAAAAATTTGTTATTACAAATAGACACTTAAATTTTATTTATTTGCTTAGCTATCACATGTGACCGGGCTACATAACAACAACTCATCGGACTCGTGAGTGAATTACATATTATTTGTATCTACATGTAATTTTTGTTGCATGATTCTTGTTTAACTGTTTACTTCGGCCGCTGAGAACATAGCAAAACTATATTTACCTCATAGACCCAGATGTACAAGGCGAGAGATTAAACCTATGGAATTTGCATGGAGCGGAACCAATTATGACTCTGTAGTAACACGCTCGGACGCGGTATCGTAGGAAATGCGTCCGAATCTATTCTATTAAAAAGCTTTTTGTTTATTTGCTTGAACAGGCTTATCTCTGAAAAAAACAGTAATGTTTGAAAAATTCTTTTTTGCTTTTTATTACCTATTTTAATCGACTTCAAAAAAAGGAGGAGGTTCTTAGTTTGATTGCATATTTTTTACGGTTGTTTTTTTATGATAAAAAGGGGGCCAACGGGCAGGTAGCACACCTAATGGAAACTGATCACCACCGCCCACAAACATCTGCAGTACCAGAAGGCTCGCAGATGTGTTACTGGCCTTTTTGGGAAGAAAGCTCTCTTTTCTTCTGTTCGGACATAATTTCTTTGTTTATGAAGCGATTTAGATACTTTTTGATGGAAAGGGAATACCTCAAGGGTGGTCACATTTTAACTTCATTGGCATTAGACCTTCGACTTCGAAGAAACACCAGGAAACTCCTCAAAATCAATGAAGTTGGTTTTTCTCTGTTCTTAAATAAGAAGGTTATAAGTTATATAGTTAAAGAATGGAGCGGTAATTATGAACTTCAAGTAAGCTGGAAAACTTAAGGTAAGTTAGAACAACAACTGGCTAACAGCCCACCTGATGTTACCATCTTACCTTACGGCTACCGTAGCTTTTTTCGATCTGATCTTACTGTTAGCCTGAGGGGCCCTATCTAAAAACAGAGCCGCTGATGGCTTTTACAGATTTACCGGGCTTGCTACCGTACCCTATGTTTACTTGTCCATAGGTATGACTAGCGTATTGCAGACATTGAACCCCCCTACCTCGAGGAGCTCTGGAAACCCTGCCCCACAGGAACACAACACAAAGCTATTTGGCTGTGATCTTCTGTATGGTGATCCACCAGTCGGACTGCTCCAAGTCGAGATAAATCTCTAAAGAAATTTATCTGGGCCTTATCTCTCTTTGATAAGAGCTTACTTCTCTTTCTCTAGTTTACGCCTACTAATAATTTAAATGAATTTGTAAATTAATCATAATATACTCATCAAGGACAACAGAACTGAGTTTGACTGGATCACGATCACCACAAGGTCTCTCAGGACACTCTTAGCCGTGTTGCATTCGGGATCAGAATAAATCTGTACGCGACTGGGTCACGACGACCAAACATATGGCCATATGGTGACACAGTGTCTCTCTGTTGGATTGTCGCGTAACGGGACCAGCCAGTGGATATCCAGTTGCCGACAAGCAGACAAACATGCAAACTTCCGAAGCAATCTAATCTGATCGATATATCACACTATCTATGTTCTACCAGCCTCGACAAAGTTAGTTTACACATGCCTGTTTTATTTACGTGATGCGTACTTATCTACGGCTTACCACTCCGCTCTTTAACGTCATAACGTGACGTTCGGTTCAAAGATATCTTTATTCTCATAATAATTTACAAAATTAATTCAAATGAGACCATATTAAATTACATTATATTCTTAAAATATAAATCTACGCAGCGGGCAAAGCAAAGGTATTATGAAACATCCCATTTTATTTATTAAATTGAAGGTAGATAAAAAGACCATACATAAACACAATACAACAGTAGTAAAATACATGGACAATTATGAACCTTCTTTTTAGTTTAGTGAAATTTTTACTTTAAATTCTTTCTCAATGAACGAGCTATCTAACGCAAAAATAAGTTTTTATACAGGACTGCTAGTTCTTGGGATTACTGCGTTTATACAAACTCTCCTGCTTTAAAATACACTAGCCGGTCTCGTAGACGTTCTTAAGCCTCTTTCTAGTATTCAAAATCTCGACTTCTTCGACCAAAGTGCCACCTATCGCATTCAGCCATAGCATACAAACAATCCTCATGAAAAACATTTAGTTCTACCAACTTTTGCATGATGATAGTGCTTTTTTTAATGCCTGCCTGGCTAGCTGCAACTCACAAGTAAAATATCTGTCGCCAAGCACTAATAGAAGTAATCCGGCTGTTGCAACTGAGAACCAGTCTTCCACTAGGCTCAATGTGCTGCCATCTTGGGCCACATCGTCACCTAAAATCAAGTTAAAAAAAATAGACAGACAGAACTAGAGATTTATTACTATATATTAAATCAAATTATACCAATATTATTGCTATCAATAACAAATCTTAACTTATAATCAACAGTTAAATCTTTGAATAATCACGAAGAAAGATCAATCACTAACATCGTATTAACAGTTTAATTTCACGAGATAACGTTGTCACGTATATTATTATAGTGTGCATAAAAACTTTGTTAAATCACTAAACATTTCAGTCACGAACATCGGCGGTTCACAACCGAATAAATAAACACATTATTTATTCGTAAAACGTTTACTATTGCGTAACGGGTGAACAGTCTACATTATGTAAAAACACTTTTCCAAAAATAAAATAAATACTTTTCACTTTCACTCGATTTGGAGATAATTGCTTTTTATAATTACGGTACATCTGAAAGAGGCGCGGACGGCAGAGCGCACGACTGCCTTTAACGGTTTTTACAACAGCTCGGAATACTTTTGCGGTTTTAACAGTATAAGTTATTTCTTAAAAGCTTTTAAAGCATCGACGACGATTGCCTTTTCTATAATATATACACAAATAAAAGTAAATAATATTTCGCTTGTTCTCGTTTCTTCGAATGCATGTCCCTCGTTTCTTCTGATGATAATGTATGTATGTCCCATCATTCACAGAGCTCTTTTAGAAAAACAAATAGAACACACCAAAATTTAGAACCTCAATAATACGTGCAGTACACTCGAAAAATAATTTATTTACCTATTTCTCTTACTTTATTATTAAGTATATAATTTTTTCCGTTAATAATTTAATAACTGTGCTCCCGGGGATAACATATATGCCAATTTTACATAGATTTTTATGTCGTCATGAGTCAAAGGATTTTAAAATAATGTCATTGGCATACATTGTAAAATTGTAATACTAACTCTTTTTTAAACTATCTTATATGGACATTTTTAATTAATTTTATTGTAGTATCATTTGAGGAAGCGAGCTGCCGATTGCACGTAATATTGATTACTAGGTGTGCCCCACGGTTTCACCCGTGTTAATTTTATCCGAAAAACATCGCACTGCTAACACACCCGTATAGCTTCCCGCAACTACAAATTATTTTAATTTTCCTTGATCTCCATAGTTCATAGTTCATAGTGCATAGTTCTATGCATCCAAATAACATGCTATAAAAAGAAAAATTTCGCTTCATAAAACTTTTCTTTATGATGAAGCAACTTTTGTTCATAAGGATTAATATGTCATGCCTAAAAAAAAATTACATAAATTCAATTTTAAATCTTAAAAAAGAAGTCGAAAAATAACTTATTGTGGCTTAGTTATAAGAGATAGGCATATGCTATCGCGGACTTTTTTTTAGATACACTAAGGGCCAATATTTTTGTAGAATATTATATTTGTATATTAACTATTACGACAGCGCACGCGGTTAAAGGGTTTCATAAGCACTTTGACTTCAGACTTACTTCAAGAAAATCAATATTTAAAGCTAGCTGAGAGTTGTAGCCTAACATTAGTAACTGATACTATTCCTCGTCAATCTGGCTACCACATACAAAAAGAATTTATCGAATCCGACTGGTAGTTTCAGAGATTAGTGTGTTTAAACAAATAAACAAACAAAAGAACTTTTCTGCTTTATTATTAGTATATATAATATATATATATATTAATTAAGGTATGGGGCAGTCTTAAAACTAGTACTATGTGATAATAGCACGCTACAAAGCATCAGCTGTCTATCCCATTGTCAAAATGTTTAGGTTTATATCCATAAGAAGCCTGAATAAGATCAAAAGTCAATTTGAATCAAATTTAAAAATTATTTATTATTGGCATGTAGGTTGCCTAATTGACATAGTCAATAAATGAGTAAATCACTAGGCTTACTTATTTTAGGTATAGTGTACTTGTGGTTTTTTTTAAAGTACAATTTTCCATAAAATGTAAACTTTAAAATATCCGCCATGAAAAGTATGCATTTTCGACTTGTCAGAGTATTCACGTTAAGTACGGATATAATCTTTAAAATGTATTTTGTTAATGACTTTTTCTGTCTATATATAACTAATTATTATTATTGATTAAATAAAATTAATAAATGTACGACAAAATAAATTGTGAGAAATTAAATGTGTATCAGCTCAGCCTGAAAAGTCAACCAACTCCCGAGTACAAATGCCGGAGACAGCCCGTAAGAATTTAGTGGCTTACAATTAACTTACATTTTCCATTGTCTAAAGCTAAAACTTTTTTTTCCTTCTTTAGTCAACCAATCATTGCTATTGAGTATTATTAATGTCGTAATCAACTTGGTAAATATTTCGCATTTTTTTGATGGGAGTTTTCGTGACATGTAGGTAAAAGTATCCATGGTTCATGTTATTCTTTACAATTTACTTCAGTTGTGCAAAATAAACAAACTATATTAGGCAAAATGCCACAAATATAATGTCAAATAACGCAAGTTTATGAATAATAAATATAACTCACCACATTAAAAAAAAACTCCAAGCTAAAGACTTTTCTATATTTCGAATTAAGCTTGCATCCACTGAGCCATTTCAATTAAAAGTATATAATAGCTTATCAATTATGGAATGGCGGATGCTTACCGACTTTTTTCAGAATCAGTTGTGATTTAGGAAAATTTATTTTTTGGAGATTCGTTCCGTTTTACTGTCCCTTGAAGTATTATTGACAATTCTAATAGTTTACTAATTATGGAATGACTTATACTTCCCGTGAATAAAATTTCATCAAAATCGGTTAAGAATTAATAACTTTTTTACAGTATAATTGAAATTTTTTATATTATCAATTGAGCAATGACACAAACTTTCCGTGTACAAAATTTCATAGAGTAAAACGGTTTTTGAGTTCAATCCAGACATACAAAAAAATTAAACATCATATTCATGATCAGTGTCCTATATACAAGATATCTATCGTGAAAATAAAAAATAAACACATACACAGACAGAAGTACAGATTTATCAATACAGATATACACACACTTCCTTATTACAGTTTAATTAACCAGTATACAATACAGGGCATAGTTTATTCGAAGAGCATTAACCATTTACGAATGATATAATAAAACATTAATTAGTTACATATTCCATTATAATTAAAACCAATTTCATGAGAATACAGCAGCGGTTTTCATTTATTTTATCACCTCGACCTTATGTACTGACTTTTATAGCGTCTGCGGTCGTTAGCTACTCTTAAGCAATTTATCGTTTAATTATTATATTGGGATTCTTTTTTTATCGTTTTGTTAATTTTTCTAATGTACTTTAGCGTAAACAATTTTTAATAAACAATGCATGTTTCTATTTTCAACGTACTTACTTTACTACAAGTAGGTTGACGATCGAAAAAACCGATAATCCCAACAAAAATATAAACGTGCAAAAGGGGCCTTGTTCAGTAAAAACTACGTTCGGAGTAGTCGTTGTTACAGATAAAAGAGTTGAGATTTAATGGGTGCCAAGTTTCATAGTAGTTCCTTTAATTATTGCTGAAGGAATACACGTTCTACAATTCAATTACAAAAGGATTTGTTGCTTTCATTGATATGGAATTTCTAACCTGACAAGTTTTAAACAAGTTAAGTATATATCTTATTGGAACGAAGTTCCTTAACGCACGGTACGGACTTGTTGGAAAAAGTGTAAGAATTTTCCGTCACGACACTTTCCATAGTATTGCTATTGGCTGTGCCCAGTCGTAGGTGCGCGTTTATTGGTTCATGGCTACGAACTTCGTACCAAACGAGTGTTCCACGACACTTTTTAAAATTCTATTATTTGTATATTAATTAATCATATTTTTATAACATCGACAACAAAAAGATATTTATAAATATTAACTTATCCGAAATATTATAACTGAAGGAAGGAAAAAATCGAACAAATTAATGAAACCGTAGGAACATTGAATAGTCTATCTTTCCTTTTTCATTTATATCACGATAATTTTTTTTCGACGTGAGTGAGCTACT
Source organism: Saturnia japonica (assembly GCA_033032175.1). Classification (NCBI taxonomy): domain Eukaryota; kingdom Metazoa; phylum Arthropoda; class Insecta; order Lepidoptera; family Saturniidae; genus Saturnia; species Saturnia japonica. The sequence goes on from CM065312.1 coordinate 4,076,267, forward strand.
CAATAGTAAACACAGTACACAAAATAACGATGACCACTAAAAGATCAGCAATCAATGGTTGGTCGTCACTGTCATGCATTACAAGACTCTCAGAAACTGGATATATCTACACCAGCTAATAATGACACGAGACACGCGGAAGCGCGCCTCAACTTTAGGTGTATAGATTTTAGATTATACTAGCTATGACCGCGGCCGCGCTCGCATGGGATACAAATTTTTGTTGGTCAGGTACACGATCAAATCGTGCCACCCCTGCTTCCGGTTATTGAAAAAACAAAAATGCTTCTTGTAAGTGATCCTTAGATGATATACAAATGCTCTCACGGACTTTTTGTTGGCTTTTTTAAGACCTATTTGATATATCTCTTATGGGTTACTCAGCGTAAGCCATTTAAGCGCCTCAAGATTGTAACTTTTACTGAATTGATTTGTATTAGCATGAAAACCCAATTTCCTTTCTAAAATAAAAGTAACCGAAGTTACCCCTTATAAAATGATGATGTTATATAGGAAAGTCATATCAAAATCGGTCCAACCGTTTCTGGGATTACCCGGGACAAACCAGCAGACAAAAAATTTAAAAATGGGTATTACGTTATAAGTCCCGAATATACTTTCATATGAATATTTAGTTTTAGTAAAAAGCTGTTATTTTGACATTACAAAAAGACACTTTAATTTTATTTATTTGTACAATTATAATCAAAAATGACATTAACATACGTAATTTTATTTCCTTTACGTGCCACATTACTAGAAATGGACCACATGTGCTTCGCTTTACGCAAGTGAGCGTTCAACACGTGTCTAACTCACGTTTTCACTTTTTATTAAGGCTATTTCAAAAGTATGCATCAATTAATGAGCTGATAACAAGCTGAGACATCTGATTGGTCGAATGGAATTGTTTATTATTATTACATGTTATAATTTCACATCGCTCTCAGAAAGTTTGTAGATAATTTTATGACGTTAATCGAAATTAACTGAATATGAAATTCAGTTATTATAATATATTACATAATTTTATATATTTTTAGATAAAATCTATCTACCATCACGCCATAGTGGATAAAATGGAAGCGGGAACACCATTTTACGATATACTGAAACCTATTTCGCTTCATTACAATATTATCCTTTTCAATGATTGAGTAGTCACTTCAGAGTTTATATACAGACTTCAAAAAAGGAAGAGGTCCTCAATTGGATTGTATATTTTTATGGATGTTCCGCCATAAATTATTTGTTTATGAACCGATATAAAAGATTGTTTTATTTTTATTTTGGAAAGGTGTTACCTCAAATGGTACCATAAATTTTTATTTCATCGGCATTGGACCTTCAACTTCGATGAAACACTAGAAAACTCCTCAAAATCGCTGAAGTTGGTTTTCTTTTTGTAAACAATTGTCTTGGTTTTTATTTGGGCTCCACATAAATCCGTTAGGATCGAAATGGCTTCTATTTCTAATAGCATCGTTTTTGTCATTCTTTGTGACGATATTGTGGCCTAGAGCCACGCTATGCCTAGCTCAATTATCGAATCACCTAAGAGGTTTCACTTCAAAAATAATTGAAATCACCCCTTATAATACCGCCTTGAGGGATGGTTTTTCAAAAACGCGAAACACTTTATTTTTTACGAAAAGTGTATAATTATATTTGAATTTTTATATCCCTAATTAGAGAAATGATGGATTCTTCACACAAACTATCATCCCGTATTTCACGTCTTCACATTTTATTTTCGCGACAAAGGGTAACCAATGTCTTTCTTCAAGGTTCAATCTATCAAACCTATCTGTTAATATACCAAAATTCATCAAAATTGGTTCTGCGGTTTTGGCGTAAAAACGTAACAAACAAACAGACACAGTTACTTTCACATTTAACATTAGTATAGAATAATCTGGATTTCTTGAAGAAGGTTAAAGTCTATATAAGTTGACTCAATGATCTTCTAAGGAGTGGAGTAGTAAGAGCGATGAATTGGTTGACTAAATATAACACGGGTAAAATTTATATATTCACAACCGTCTGAACGAATCTTGCCTTTAAGTATAATGTTAGCGACACTCTTCTGATTAATAAAATATGTTAAGATTAAAACAAGTTAACATAAAGAAAACTAAAAGCCCGACTGCAACAAAAACATTGACTTCGTACTTAAATACGCACTCCCACAATTAAGACGAATGCTAAAATCCATAATGCCGTTTAGGCTACAGAGCGTGCCAAAGAAATAGACATATATACATTTATACGCTTGAAAAATATAACCTTCTTGTTCGCAGTCAAGTAATAAGGTATCTACATAATTCTTATAGATTTATTTTTACCCTGAAAACGTCCAACTAATTCCATACAAATAGAAAATTAACCGCGACCGTGCCCCCTAGCCACACCTCTGTCTTCTAATTCACCTAACGAGTCGTTAACCCAATAATCTACAGCTATATTTCATTTTAATTAAAACCGACTGGTTAGTGGTTAGTCTGTCATTAGCGAGGTAAATGTGACTCAAATGATTGCTCCGAGCATTTGCTTCTAAGTTAATCATTTGATGCCGATTATATGACAACCTAACTATTAGAAAATAATTTTAAAACTATTAATTTCAACCAATACAGGTTATTATATCTAATTATCGGTTATTTTTGCGACCGGTATAAGCTATGAATGCTGCCATAGCATGGTGGTAGGGTATTTTCAAATGCTTTTCTAGTTACTACCCTCAATTTTGAAAATCTGTCGCCATCACCAACTGCACTTGAGAATCCGTTTTAATGATATTTTATAAGTATAAACGTCATTGACGCTGTTTACATACAATCGTGAATGGTGGGAAATTGGCTTCAGTTCACTTTCGAGTTGATACCGGCGTGAGCGAGAAAAAACTTTTATCCTTTTTTGACAAAAAAAATTCCGCCTTACGCCGTGATTTCCTATCTCTTTTGTTTCAACACGCTGATAACAAAATTTATATCGTTCTATTTGCATTTAGTGAGAGTATAACTCGTCTATTTATAAAACGTCATTGATAAGTACACATACATTGTTCGTGTCCATCTCTTTAAAACCTGCCGTTCTAAATATATTCTCACTCCAAGTCCAATCTGTTGCCATACAGATATACATACACAATAATATTTAGATATTAATCCCTCAGAAACAAGTCCATTTTGTTTCAGAATCGAACCTTCAACTTCTGTGTTCATAATTACGTCCAAGCGACCACCACAATGTCTATCGAACACTGAATAAATTTTAAAGAAAGATAGCGTGGCATTAAAATAATATGGGAACTCGATCTAATCTTTCATTGCATGGGTATATAAAATCAGTTTACCGCGCTGAACCGGTCTGTCAGAGCATTATAATGATGTTTAGCTGGAAACAGGCATTGCGTGTTATAAATTTCCTTCAGGCTATCTAAGTATATTCTATTTTTATATCGGGAAGCGTACTGCGTACTAAAGAATACCTTAACGTAGGTACTCAAAAAGATAACGTATCATTTTTATTCCAGTGTTTCCAATCAAAGTTAAATAAACATAAATTAATTTAGGCACTGAAAAAATACTAGATTCCTAGTATAGTATCCTAAAAGCTGTGTATTGTTTACAATAACAAAAAGTTACTTATAAATTTCAATCCTTATAATGTTAGCCGTAAACAATGACTACAGGACAATAATATATAAAAAAAAATTCAATTTCTAACCATTTTGGAATTTTTTAAAAACCTTGAACGACTTTTTCAAATTTTTTAATCGGGGTTTTTTTTTTATTTGTTGATATCCTAAAACATGTTAAATTAACAAATTTTCATTTTAGAATTTAAAGTGACGTGTTTTTTGGGCCATCGTAATATAAATATTCGAAAAATTATTTGTGGTAAAAGTACAATTGTAAATGGTATGTATATATATCAGTTTATTGAAAAATTACAGTTTGATGTGTAAGTTGTCGAATAGCTTTTCCAGTAATTCAAGCTTTCCCTTATTCTACAGGCGTACTAACACACCCCGGCTTCCCCTACCAACATTAAATAAGATTCTATCGGAGAATTATGTCGCACGCACTTTATAAGCAGGTGATGATCAGCTTGAAGACATTGGAGAAAACCACCGAAAAGGTTCCAGTCCTGAAGCGGTTTCCCCGCACAACAAATCTGCGTGAAGATTAGTTATTATTGAAGACATTCTCATTTGAACTGTGGTATAGTAAACACCTCAGTTTTAATAACAAGTTGACTAAAATAAACACATTTCCTAAGTACCGTACATAGTACATTGTATTCCTGAATCAAGCACTTTACATACAATTATATATCCACTTTCACATTAAGAAATTAACAGATTGTTATCTCTCAGTTCTTGGTTTTACCAATCCTAGATAAAAACCACTCAATATTGTTTAATAGAATGTATAAATAACATAATCAAAATTTATATTTTAAAAATGCATACAACAAAAAAAGTACGAATGTATTTACATATAGACAGAAACACTCCGATAAAATATTCAAAACAACATGGACGGTGGAACACAACAAACAATAATGGAAGCAATTGAGATGAGTTATCCCGTGGATCGCGTTCCAGAGCGCTCAGTTAATGCAAATCATGCATGTTTCATGAACGCTCGCAGTTGCAGAGTCGCGCCGCGTTGCCAGGATGGAAAAATAACTGCACACTTTTTTATTTCGCACAAATATTTGTTTGATCTTATATTTGGTTACGTGTATATTTTACACATTCAAAATAAAAAATTCTAAATCCCATCAATATAGATTAATCTTTTACTTGAATATAATAAATTTCACTTCTTTTAACCGACTGCGAGAAAGGAGGGTTATGTTTTTCGAAAGTATGTATGTATGTATGTCTATTTCTTTGGCACGCCCTGTAGCCTAAACGGCTTGATGGATTTGACAATACAAGATGTTGTTAGATTCGTCTTAATTGTGGGAGTGGCTATATGACATTTAAGTACCACGTCAAAGAACCAAATAAAAAAGAAAAAAATAATAATATAGTCAAGTCAGATTTTCGTTACCTTTTTAATAATTTAGCTTGTTGTAGTTTATTATGAAGTTTCTAAATCAGATACTGGATTTTCATAACATCAATAAGCAGAAAAGGCCTATCACGTTGATTGAATTTATTGCTCTTAGGGTTCGCTTCTAGGCTCTGTTCAGATGAACGCGCGACAACGCGCGTTTTAACAACACGCGCCTAGACTTTCTAATATCATAAACCGTTCTCATCAATGCGCGTCAACGCTGCACTTAGAAAACAATATATCTGAACCGAGGCTTCGTATTCTACAGAATTAATTTTCAAGTATAGCGACATTTTTTCAATATCTTTACTGTTTATCTGGGATTCCACATTAGTTACTTTATATCTTAGATTTTTATGGATCATTAGAAAATGTTCATCAGATTGAATAACTTTTACCAAGGCTGCATTTCGATAGCTCTTATAGTTTGGCGAGATTCTTGGGATTCACGTCAGGGTCAGATCTTCGAAAATCTAAGTGTTTATAGTTTTCACTTTATGGTCATTAAACATTATCTCTGTGCCAAATTTCAGCTCTCTAGATATTGGGGAAGTACTAGTTCTATTTTGATGATCATGAATCAGTCAGAGTTGAATTGTCGTAAATTTGCATACCTATAACTTCAAAACGGCTGAATCTATCTATAAACTTAAAATAATTTGACATTGTGGAGTTCCATAAAGTAAATGTATGTTTCTTATTAAACAGAATTTCAGCCTTCTATAATATCCCAGTGCTGCTAGACAGAGGCTGGAAAATACGCCGAAATGCGTTCAGTAAAAATGGTACGGTCGTGCCTTGCGCTCGTCTTGGCGGGGGCACTCCCGTACCCCCAGATAAGTTAATCCCCGAAGGCAATTTCCAAAAGCATTCCGGAATTATTTTAACTCAATTAGACATTAATTTATAAATTACAGATATCTTAACGTCCACTAACCACGGTCCTTGATCTAGCAGTGGGAAAACTTTGGTTACCAAAAAATCTATGTTATTTATAATAAATATGTAATATGTAAAATACCTAGTAATTAAAATCGGATAAGAAGTTATGAAATTATACATTTTTGGAAATACTTTTTTTTATGATTCCTAAAAGTGTTTTCAAAAATTTTTATACCCTACCAATTAACTAATGATATAAGCATCCCGTGTACAAAATTTCATAAGAATCGGTCAAGCCGTTTTTGAGTTAAATCCAGACATACAAACATATAGACACACAATATTTTTATGTCAAAGGTATTCGTGACCAGTCTGATTCACATAGTATAGAAAATATGGAAAAAATAATCACTTACAGACAGAATTACAGATGTATTAATATAGATTAGTATTGTATATAAAGGTAAAGAAGTAATAACTAATTAATAATCCAGAAAGTACACGATGTTAATAATTAAGCATACGATCACACGGAATTTATTTAACGTGTCCGTGTAAAGTTGCTTGATTAATATTTATTTTGTGGTTAATGAGCTCTCTCGCGTGGACAAGCTGATATTATATTCATGTGGTCGATTCACACAGCGCGTCGCCGTGTCGCGTCGCATCCCTGGTTAGCAACTCGTCTTTTTTATCTTAATTTTTGCAATGTAGGGACATAGAAGGCCTGATGTAGGTCTAATTTTATAACCTTGTAGAATATTTTCTAGTCATTATCGTTTTCTTATATTATTACGCCTTGTCTCTATTAAGTTCGTTTGATACTTATTGATATCTTTCTTTTTTATACCTTATAATAGGCGTTGTTTCCATTATGTTTATTTCTCTGATCTCTAGGACACTCGAAACATTCACGTTCAAATGTATTTAAAAAAAAATCTTGTTTATCTTTGTTTTAATTATGGGTTTTTGTTATAAGGGCCGGCCTCCTCTACCAAAATATTAGATAACATACTGGTTAATATTAATATTTCGAAGAATCGTCGTTGTGGTTATGAAATACGTACTAATGACTTATCTGCACTATTGACCCTGCACCATAGTGGCTTGACGCGATAGCAACAGGTGTGCTTTGTGACCACACGCACGCTATAAATAGGAAAGCACTAGCTTTGAGGGATTCTCGCCCCGAGGGAAAGGCAATCTTTCAGTTGGAAAATGTATGCGGGCTCTCCGGCGTCACCGTCGAGCCCCCATACAAAACCCACATGCCTTCGCAGTGTCACAACTGCCAGCTCTACGGGCACGCCGCCCGTAACTGCCATCTTCGTCCGCGGTGCGTCAAGTGCCGAGAGGACCACCCGACTAGGGAGTGCACGCGCGAGCGTGACTCCACCACCCCCCCGAGCTGCGTACTGTGCGAAGGGGAGGGGCACCCTGCGAATTATCGCGGTTGCCCCAAAGCTCCGCGCACCACGCGGCCTCGGCACCAGAGGCAGGCGGCCCCCCGGGCGGCGCCTCCCGCCTCAGCCCTCCGAGCGCAACCCCTGCTGGCGCCAGGGGAATTTCCTGCGCTTCCAGTCCCTCGCCAGATCCCGGCCGCCGCCGGCCCTCCCGCGCCTCGCGGTCAATCACAACCCGTGCGTTCGGCTCCGAACGCATGGGGGCCCCGTCGCCCTAATCCACAGCCTCGTATGGCTATGGATAATTCCGCGCCCCGCGCTCCCTCCAACGTTGCGAGCAATGATATCATGATCTTGCTCCTTCGTGAACACGGCATTCAGGAGGTCATTGATTACAATGACCACCTAGAGCGCTACGGTCTCGTCAAGACCATATGCGCCTTCCCCGCCTCGTTGAGACGTTACACCGTCTCGACTCCGAAACACGCGACCACCCGGCATAAACACCGGCCGCGCAAAAAGTTTTATTCTCATATGTACAATAAAATATATCGATTCGTCTCTCCAAACAGAGCGTGACAGCGCCCACGCCCGCGTAACCACCGTTCTCTCCGCAGAGGACGGGCGGTCAAATTCGCTCCCGCACACACTCCATACGTTCACCCTCCTTAGCGGGTGACCCAAGCCTAGGTCCGTTCCTCGGTATGAAACCCTTGGGTCAGGCATCCGCCCGCGCGATACAAGTGACACTATACGTGCAGCACTTAGTTACCCACATACAACATTACACACGTATGAACAAACACACGTGCACACCACACAGGTACATAGGTTCTGTGAGGGACCTTTTTTTTTTTTTCTTTTTTTACGCTAGTTAGTTAGCGCTAGTTAGTGTAGAAAACATTCCGATTACTGAATACACATACGCACGGTTCCTTCCTTCCTCCCAGGAGGAAGGGAACGTGCCTATGTGTATAATTTAGTTAGCTCGAATCGTAGGTGTAGGGATTCCGTTAGTTCGCGACTTATTTGCGTACGCGACGACCGCCCGAGCCGAGGTCCGGCCACTCTGGCGCCCTCGTGCGAGTCGTCCTTATAACTTTCGTGGCTGAGTGCTCTCCGCGCTCGCCCCCAAGTCCGGTGAAGCTGTAAAAGCCGCAGCGGCTTTAGGGCCCCTAAGGCTAACAGTGTAGTCAGATCTAAAAAAAAAAAAAAAAAAAAAAAAAAATTTGAGGGATTCTCGCTTGAACCACGCAATAGTAAAGACGTCAGTTAATGAAGATCATAGTTAATAAGTCAACTATGAATAAATACTGTTTCTGTGTGCCATTTCGCTACGTATTAATTACACTTTGTTATCGACGACATGGACACTACATTTTGGCTCACTTTTTATCAGTTATTGTCTTCGTGCATTTACGACTTTTCATAAAAAAAAAATTAAATTGCTTTACTCGATATATACATAATATTGTATATATATATGTCCCGTAGAGGAAGAATTAGGTAGTACTTTTCTCGAAATTGACTTTATTGCTTTACTATAAAATCTACAGTACAATATACCTTTTGGTCTTTCCGCGCTCTGATATCGTAATTTGTCTCAAAAATATTCTAAAAAATAAAGCAGTTAACTGCACCTAACCTAACCTAAACTTCAAAACATCAGAAATGGAAAAATCAAATAACTTATTTAAATAAATGTTAGTAACAGACTCAAAAGATAAACATTATACAACTTATAAAACACCGCAAAATCTCGCAAAACTGATTTTGTTATTATAGTTATCTAATTCTCCCTCTACAAAAGCGATACATATGATATACAATTGTAAGAAAAATATAATTTAAACACTATTTCAACTAGCGACACCAATATCAAGAATCAGTTGCAGATGGAACAAATCGTGTCAAGGGGTCACCAGTGCGGCTCGACGCGGCACGCCGCGAGTGCAAAATGTTTGTATTTTCATATTCATAAATATTAATATTGTGAAAGTGTTTTTGTTTGAACAATTAGGGTAATAACTCCGTAATATGCTGAAAGTTTAAAGCGAGCATTATTACGCCTTTACGCCTGAGAATATGAAATGGGAACAACGCGTTAATAATTATATTACAAAAGTTCACAAGTAATTACGCCTTTTTTAAATCACTGTACTTATTTCATTGTAATTATAAAAAAGAAACTTCCTATGAAATTTGTTTACTCGTCATATTCTTTTTTTGGAGAAAATGCTACTGAGGTCCAGAGCGGCCTGGGAAAAGGGTGAGAAAAACTCTAGAATGTTGGACTGAAAATTAGAAAAAAAAAAATCTGCAACTTTGATGGTTCATCCAGTTTTGCTCATATAGCCTTAAAAGGTGTATCCTTACCAGCATACTTCAACTATTGGTACCTTGGTTCATTAATCCAAAACAACGGTAACATCGATTAGGTTGTGATGAATAGGAGATATGCAGGATGGATGAAATGGTAACAGGTCTTGGGGATAACACGAGCATTTTTTTCCTCTAAAAAAGAATAATTTTGAGACGTATCTATACATTTCAAGTTATCATGTTTTAGATAAATTATATAACTTTTTCAAGCGAAGCCCGGTGAAGTTGTAAAAACCTTTTGAGGCTTCAGATTCCTTATGGATAACAAGTACAGTCAGATCGTTTTTTTTTCTTCAAATATACAATTTTTATAGATGCTATTATAAAAAAATATATTTATAAATTATTTAAGCATATAATTAATCATCAATTTAGACATAAAAAATCTATCATTAGGAATGCCACAATAATAAAACAATAAAATATAATTTAAACAGTCAGACATGATTTATTACTATAAATGCGTTATGAAAAATAAGCGGTAATAATAATTATTATTATGAATTAATAAAAATATGTTTATTGCTAAATTAAATATCCAATGAAAACTGCCTTACATTTAAAACGAGAAAAATAAAACCGACACGTGAAGAGACGGAACCTCCTTGAGATGGATAGACTTCTACAATTATTGGGGAACAATACAATGCACGTACAAATCTCTAATCATACATAGGAAAGCAATTAATTGCCCCTCAATACTGGATTCTAATCAGACGGACTTGTACATCAAGGCACATGTCACTTTTTCATCAGTACATTCCCTTAATCGAATTTAGGGTTCGCACGTAAACTGTAATATGTTTATATAATTTATTGCAACGAAGTTCCATAATGCGACATAGAATTTAAAATGGAAAAGTTTGAAAACTGACATACCCTAAAAAGAGAAAAACACATACATCTAAGGATTTTCAAGACTATGATCATCGTCGAATATAACTTCAATAACTTACGTTTTTTTTACATATTTACATAGATTATAAGCTGCGGTAAGAGCAACAGCTACTTATAGACAAACACCGCTTGCACATTATCTGTTAATTACGATAGTGCGATTACCATTTTAATAAGATTCCCACATTCCTAACATATACAAAAGAAGATAGTAATCAGTGAAGAAAACCTGTTACAAAGTATCTATTACCAGCTCATATATCGTTTGAATATATGATCCAATGTTTATATCGAAGTGCATATCAAAAGCACCAATCATCTATAGTGATTGCATTGATAGCGCAAATAAAAAAAAGAAAGAGGAATTTAAAATAAATAAATTTCTTGCGCTTTACAAGCTTTACTTGGAGCAATTCGACTAGTGGAATACTTGACTATAGAACATCGCAGCCAAATAACCTAGTCTTGTGTTCCTCCGGTGAGTAGGGTTTTCAGAGCTCTTTGGAGTAGCGGGGTTCGAGGTCGGCAAAGCGCTATTAATACTTATGGTATTACAAGTGTCCATAGGCTACAGTAGCCGCTTACAATCAGGCGAGCGGTATGCATATTTGCCACTTTTGTTGTATAATAAAACCCTATAAAAGTCATGTAACAGCCCTGGCATTTTCCGTGTAACTAACCTAGTTTATACCCTCAATCCAATTTGTGTAGCACTTGATAGTAATTGTGGCCTGAAGTGTTTGTATTTCAGCCTGCGAAGAGTTTACATCCGTAAATTGTTTACACAAACTATTTGATTTATAGATACAAATGAATATACCTTGTACTATAAATAAATAAATAAAATTATTTTAATTTGAGTAAAGTATTAATTTATATTAATATATAGTTAAATAAATATCACATAATGAAAAAATCAATAAAATGAATTCATATTAACACCATCAAACTAAATGGTGCGCTCGCATCTCTCAATTTTACCCTCGACAAAATTCTCCAAAAAGTATTAGTCCAAATAAAAAAATTCTAACAGTAAGAGGTAATAATGACAAGAAATATACATAGAGTTTTGATATAGTAATTAAAATTTATGCAAAAGGTAACATGATTTGCAAAATAAGTTTAGTATAATCAACAGCTTATAATAAAACGTATGCTTTTGTGCACATGCCTTCAAGCCCTCACGCATTCGACCACAGAATTTATTAGATATTATAAAAGCTTTTGCATCATACATAAGCATAATTTATGCAGAGTTAATTCTACTTGTTTCTATATTTACTAGTTATTATTCGATCGCAAGACATCGGTCATAAAGTCACGAGACATTACCCACATAATTATGATAATTTCTTGAACCAGCTATTCTTAAACTAACGTTATCTATTGATAATTAATATTAGGTCGGGGAAAAAGTGTTTTCGCATAACGTAGGTATAAACTTGTTATAAAATTTCTTTCTCTGGCTGGTTTTGGTAACATTAAAAAGGTTACATATAATATTTTTAAAAAAAATGTTTCCCGCTATTTTTGATCTGTTTTCTTTCTGTAGAAATGAGTGTATCTAATGAAGAAATTCGATACATTTTAAAATATTATTACAAAAAATGCAAATACGCAACTCAAGCAGCGAAAAAAATTTGTGATGCAGTGTCAGTAAGTGTAGCACAAAGTAGGTTCAAATGATTTCACTCCGGAAATTTTGATGTTAAAGATGCACCTCGCTCTGGTCGCCCTATTACGAATAAAATGTACGCCATTTTTGAAAAAGTGTAGCAAGATTGGATTATCAGTAGTTACAATGTAGTTAAAGAACTGAAAATGACCACAAAACAGTTTTAACCCATTTGATGAAAGTTGGCTATACCAAAAAGCTGGATATTTGGGTGCCACACGAGCTCACTGAAAGAAACATAATGAACCGTGTACTTATTTGCGACTTATTATTGAGACGTAATGAAACCGAGCTGTTATTGAAGAGATTGATAACTGGCGATGAAAAGTGGATCACGTACGACAAAAACGTGCGAAAAAGGTTGAGGTCTAAGGTCGGCCAGGCTTCACAGACTGTGGTTAAGCCTGGGCTAACCCGAAATAAGGTGATGCTATGTGTATGGTGAGACTGGAAGGGCATTGTTCATTATAAGCTATTACCGCCCGACAAAACCATCGATGCTGATCTCTACTGCCAACAACTGATGTGATTAAAGGAAGCAGTTGAGATAAAGCGGCCGGAATTGATCAACAGGAACGGTGTAATCTTTCATCATGATAACGCTAGACCACACACATCTTTAGTCACTCAGCAAAAATTAAGAGAGTTTGGCTGGGAGGTTTTAGTGCTTCCACCATATAGCCCTGACCTTGCAACTTCAGATTTTCACCTGTTTCGGTCTCTTTAGAATTATTTAGGTTCTGTAAGGTTAACATCAAGAGAGGACTGCCAAAACTATTTGTCGCGTTTTTTTGATCAGAAGTCCCAAAGTTTCTACAGCAACGGGATCATGTCTCTACCTACTAAATGGAAGAAAGTCATCGAACAAAATGGCACATATATGCTGTAAATAAACTTTGAATAAAATGTCTTGAGTTTTCATATAAAAATGCGAAGAAACTTTTTCCCCGACCTATTATAATACACAGTGTAGCACTATTTCCAAATAAAAATAAGCCTTAACAAAAAAATTATATTTCATAACAGTATCTAATCTTCTTAAATAATCTCAGTATTGTATCAAAATAAATTAATTTTAATTCGCGAAGTTACAACAATTAATCCATGTTTAGTTACTAATTAATATTATTTTATTATCTTTTTGTATGGTTTAATATTTTCAAATTTAATAGTTATGCTAAATTTGTAGTGTAAGAAAGGAATATCTCTGATATCATGTGATTGCAAAATTAATTATTAAATCCTAATATAGGTACGTTAAGTTGTTATATTGAGAAATAAAGAGCCAGGACAGTTCTGTATTGGACAACGAAGTGAACCCAACAAGCGATAAAAAGCGATAAAATCTGCAAGAGGACCATACACAGCGATACTGTAAGTACGAGTAAAGTATAGTGACGATTTTAGTATAGTGAGGTTGTTTGAATTTTGTTTCTCTGAATACAAGTAAATTATTTGCGCGAAATATAACGGAATTTTCTTTACCCAAAGACGTAACAATACTTAAATATGATTAAAAGGTATTTCACATCTGCCAGGCGTCTCAGGGCGCCTCACATTTTTATTAGTATATTTTCTGCATAATAAATCTAATTAATACTGGAATTTGATACTAAAATAAAAGAGTAAAGAAGGTATAGATGTAAAAGTTTCTGAAGCGCTGACTTACCGGATGCGCGGGCGGCATGCATGTGTCGTTCGCGGGCGCTCGGGGCGCATTACCGCACGTGCAGCGACTGCTACACACGGACCCTGGAACAAGCAATCTATATCAGGGATGGTAAAGAGGAACCCAATAATAATGTTACAGAGTACAAACGTCGCTAAAAGTTACTATTAGAAAAAAAAAGCTGGTAGCCTCAAGCAAATAGCAATCACCAGGGCCTTAGTACCGTCATCCGCCCCCCCCCCCCCTCAGTTCTCTTTTTTAGCTCGTCGGTGCCCAAAATTTTCCAAACGTCAGGGGCCTTAGTCTGTTTTCCCGCCACCTGGAGAACTTTCTTAGCTCCTCGATGAACAAAACAACAGGAGCCTTGATCGATATCAAAAAGTTGGCATTATTGCATAATAGGATAGTATTTACCTGGTACATGTTGCAAACCCTAAAATCTGGTACTTGTACCAGATACCTGGTATGCCTACCATTCATGATCTATATACTCCACCCGTCTTATTAACAGGACAGTTGTGACCATGAGGACAATCAACGAGACGGGTCAGCTTAATATACTATAGAATGTCTACGCTAGGTGTATGGCCAAATATCTACTCGACTGCGAAAAAGGAGGGTTATGATTTTGTATGCATGTCTATTTCTTTGGCACGCTCTGTAACCTGAACGCCTTGATGGGTTTTAGCATACGATGTGTCTTTAGATTCATCTCAATTGTGGGAGTCACATCAGCTTTATAATATTTAAGTACGATGTCTGGAAATCAAATATATAAGCAAAAAGAGAAAAACATTTTTTTTAATCAATTTTTTTTGGAGGTGGAAGTAGTGCGGTGTGCCATGGATCTGTATCCTACTAGATCGCGACCACCATACACATTGTGATAAACCCCTCCGGCTTTCTTTTAGTTTGTTACGTTCCCGGATCAACGAATGTAGATCTAGCTGCCGGGAGGTTTGTAGGCCTATTGACGGTTGCCGTTGATTTTAGATTTCGCTGTGCTTACCGTCAGGCACAGTGACGTCAAACTGACGTGTTGCTACAACAAAAACACGGTTAATTCGAAACCAGTTGCAAAAATATAGGTATGTGACCATTAAACAAAGTAAATGCAAATACAGTCAAAACAAACACACTCATCCTAATGTTTGGTATTTGATTGTTTTTGACAAATGAACAACGGTGTGCAAAAATTAACATGCAAACTCAATACCCGTATGTTAGCAAGCGGTAAATAATACATATTACAGTTTATTCAATATTTAATCCTAATTGCAATAGCAAATAACTTATCTACACAATGTACTCAAAATAGAATTTATTAGAATATAATATTATATGGAGACCTATGTTCAACACTGGACGTCCTGCGGCTGAAATGATGATGATGATGAATATTATGTCAGGCAATTCTCCCCGTATTCTTACTTAAACAAGATGATATTGTATGTAATCTTCTTCTGTACTACAAATAACTGTTTGAAATGTCAAAATAACAGGTTTTTACTAAATGCATATGAAAGTATATACGGTACTTATAAAAAAAAATTAACATTTTTCTCTTTTTCTTTTTGTTTCGGCTAACCTCTGAAACGGTTGGACTGATTTTTACGGGACTTTCACTGACAGATAGCTGATGTTATAAGAGGTAACTCGGGTGTATTGGTAGTGTACTTTATTGTCATAAGTACCTTCTTAGGGATTAAACTGAATACAATATTTATTGGTTTTGATTTTGTCCAATCTGGAATGCCACATCTGCCATTGCGTGCTACCGACCAATCCTTCTAACCCCTGCCCACCAATAGATGATTACATTCGTTTAGTGGTTAATAAAAGGTATATCAATTTCAAAAGTATAATAAATAGTTTTTGTTACATTCAACTATAACCGACAAAGAATGTACAATCTTCAACACAAACAATGACGCGTGCGCCGCAGCTTGGATAACTGTACGTGACACTCATTAAGGTAGCGGCCACACTAATTGGACAAAGCGATTTATTGTTAACAGCATGAACCTGAAAAATGTGGAAGGTGCAAACAAATAATATTGAAGGCTATTTTTAATGGACTATTAACTCCTTAAGCATCGATTTTCATACAAGGACAACGGTATGGAAATTTTATGAGGAGTTAAATTTATAAAAGCGTTAATTCAAAAGCGTTATGTTTTCTGTCAAAATGTCATTACTCCTTAGTAAATATCAGATTTAGGCACCATCCACTAACTAATGCAAGAATTATTTTACTCTTTTTATTACTTCAAATATACGTACAGTTTTATTTATTCTTTATTATATTTGCTTAAAGATGGCGCGATTTATATTATTATTATTTTATATTTATTCCAACACAATCGTACTTACAGACAGTCTTGCGTCGAAGCTGACATACACTTTTTTCACATATAATACTAGATATATACATTATAGTTTAAATTCATTTCAAATTTATTTAGAATTTTATGCTGAATCATTGATGATTAATCTAGGTTTTTTTTTTTAATTTCGTATTCAGATATTATGATATATACATTTAGATATATATATATATATGTATAATTAATACATACGATACGATACGATATAATTAATACAGCAATAAATTTATTAGCACACAATATAAATGTTATAAATTACCTCCACCCTAAAGAACATCGTAACCAAATAAGAGGGTAGTACCAAAGAGAGGTAGGGCACAGAGAAATTTATTTGGAGAGTTCTCTCTACTTGAGGCAGTCCGACTGGTGGAATACCTTCACTCTATGGAAGATCGTAGCCAAACAACCTTGTGTAGTGTTCCTGCGGTGAGTAGGGTTTTCAGAACTCCTTAGGTATGGGGGGGTCAAGGTCGACAACGCGCTAGCGATACCTATGGTTTTATAAGCGTCTATAGGCTACTTACGTTCAGACAAGCCGTGTGCTTGCTTACCACTTTTGTACTATAAAAAAAAGGAAAATGAGAGATGCGCGCATGTGACATGTTGAAAATGCAACATTGTGAACTTAGCTATCAATAATAATAATATAAATTAATTTTACTAACTCTTTAAAGTTGTGCTAAAATAATTTAACATTTTTTTTTTATTACTAAAATAAATTAATTACTCAATTTAAAATTATTGTTATTTATACAACCTAAATTATTTTCACAGAATTAAAAAAAAAGTGAGTACTTAAAATGAATTCGCATTATTATCATTGATAGCTTACTTCATCATATTTTTGAAGTTATGTTTGTTTTGATACACCGAAGAATTAGGTATAACTTATTACGTGCATACATAAGTACACTAAATTTTTTTTATTTATCAATTTGGTTTTGTATTGTGAGTGTGGAATAAAAAAGTTTACTTTCTTCTGTATTTTAAGTCTTATACACTTTTAAGTTAATCTAAAATAGAGATAAAGCTTTTTAATACAGTTTAAATATAGCGTCCGATATCAAGTCGCTAAACTAACATTGTGTAGTTTTAGTCTTATAGACATACGTATTCGCTTCTCTAAAGACAACATATCTGACCATTTTGCGAGAAAACGCAAACTGTCATCGTCTGGTTCCCTAATTCTCGAAGTAATAATCACATTAATTTTGTCTCCAAAACGAAAGTGTCTTGCTTCGTTGAGCTTTAGAGTTAGATAATAAAAACTGAGTTTTAATTGTACGAGTAATTACGCAAGAAACATTGAAATAAGTTACGCTTTCTAATTATATTTAAACTTATCTATTATTTAATCTTGGAATCTTTGAAGAAAGTAGCCAGAATAAGGAAATTTACAACAATTGTGAAAGTGAATTTTTTGTTTTATTTTTTGTTTGTTTAGTTAAAAATATATAGTTGACGCTTTGAAAACAGCGGTGATTGTTAATTATTAACATCAAGATAAATAAATATAATATTATTACTTCGTTATCTGCCTATTTATCTATATAAATTATAATGAAATGTTCGTTTGTAGGCGCATTACTTGAGAACGGCTGCACCGAATTGGATTTTTTTTTTTAATGTTAGTAATAGTAATTAAGGTTTTTAGGGAAAGAACAATGTGAATATTTACCCAGAAAATTGGAAAATTTTGGAAAACCCGAAATTTCCTGTTTTATTAACTCACTACCATATCTCACGTTATGCGTAATTCTTATTTTAGTCTGCCTAGTCTAATATATAAAAATCTTGTGTGCGTCTGTTGGTGGTCGTGTAACTTTTTATCGGCTTACCGTTTGAGTCCATATTCACATAATTATTATAATATTTGTTTTATCGAGACGATGGTTTATAGATATATTAGAATCCGATAGATGGCGCTGTGGTTGTCCCATGAATGGGCAGAACAACGTCTGCCGGGCCAGCTAGAGGGTAAATTAAAATGGATATCGATATTTGTGAATTTGCTATACAGCAATATAGTTTGATTGATCCTTATGAAAATTGGTAGATCTATATTTCTTATCTCCGATCTATTATCTATTAAAGTTAGTTGTATTTTCGTATTAACCGACCTCAAAAATGGAGAACTCAATTGGAATTGGAATTTTTTTTTCTGAGCCTCAGTTGTTACGTCACACAGGCAAGATGAATTTGGCGCGTTACTTCCCGTTATTGAAGAAGTAAAAACAAATAATTTGCAAAATACAAACATACATCGAAAAGGTACGTACTTTTTGTACTTTAACAATGAAATACTTACTAACGCGCAAATAATAAACCTGCACATAATGGATGGTAATAGAAAGTAGGTATTCAGACAAAAGTCTTAAAATCATATATAATCGATGACATACCAAAATTTCTTGAACAATTTGCAGATAATTTTAGCCAAATTGTACGCATACTTTATTTACTGGACAGTACTCGATACAACGGCGGGGTATTTGACCCCCTTTGTATACAAAAATCATAGGACAATGTAAAAACAGAAGAAAAGACATTTTATATTAGAGTAACAAAAGATTTCATTCTTAATTAATTGTTAATTACTTTAATATACTAATATCGTTTATTCAAATTTTTATGAAGTTAGAATGTATTTTATTGTACACGATTTATATATACATTGTACACGAAAAATACATACATAATTTGCTTATTAATAATTAATACCAATATCATACAAAGTATATTTAAAATCATTTTATAAGATTTTTTTTTTTATCTATAGTGTATATAATAGAATTGTGGAATTTAAACAAAAATCCGTCCATTGAATTTATCTCAGTACGGGCCAGTATATTTTAAGAGAAGTAAGTATGCAATCATGAACCTCTACAAGAATACGTGAGGCCACTTTAGAATAATAAGCGCCTTTTGTGTTGTGCAAATTATGCTTATTTTCGCGTTACCTGGGACGCATTGTCATATAATAACTACGAGACCTAGTTAGCTACTAATTTATGGGATCAACTACTTTTTATAACTTTTAACCTGTAACATTTGAGGGCACTAAATATATCTCTAAACGTTATTTTAGTATTTAATATGATATAAATGTATATTACAATACATATGTACGGTTATAATTATTATTTAATTTTGAATCGGTATTAATAAATTTGTCCGAATTTTATGAAATTTTGGGAAGCTTAATTCATTTCTCAGTTGATATATGGCTATTAGGATTATCAATAATACTCTTGTAAATCGTAAATAAAAAATGGAAAATATAAATTTAATGTATTTTTTTATAATTCTAACCGATTTTGAAAAAAATAAATTACATGTCATTCCATAGTTTATAGACAAAATTGCTAAGTAATAAACGTGAGCAGAGATGCGGGCTACTACTAGTTATTCATAAACTTACGTAGAAATAATTTCCATAATATTAATTAAATGAGTTACTCATAAAAACGAAAATACTTAGTTTTCTCTACAAGTGTGATTAAGAAACATCATATGTTTTAACGAATGCAACATTTATGAGTAAACATGAATTATATATAATCTAGATAGTTTTATGAACACCATATTTGGTGTGATGACAAAGCCTTAAAAGTCCACTAAGTAATCATATTAGGAAGAAATACGAGATCAAAGGCGCACCGACGCACATAAAACTGTAGAGAAATATGAAAGTAGATCTCCAAGCTAACCTCTGAATTATGTGCTTAAAACTTTTCCTGTGCAACTTTCAGACTAGTTTACAAGAGATATAAAGAAATCGAAAGTTATTACAAGTAAGGGGAGTGTTTGCTGTTTTACTTATCATTCGGAAGAATAGATAACTAACTGGTCTTGTTGTCTGTGTGTCCCCAATACAAGACACGCGAAGCCAGAAACTTTTTTCTTAGATGTGGGTTTGCACAATTGTAATTTTTTGCAGTAAATGAATCAGATGGATTGACATACCGTTTATCACTCCAACTACACAGTTTCGTCGTTATATTGTAAATTTCAATTATTTTGTCTTCCCTTTAGGAGCTCTGAATATCTTATCTGCAACATTATTTTTATTTATTAAGTTTCATTATTTTTTTATTATAATTTGCCCAACATTTTTAACACTTATTATTTATAGATTAATAACGTTCGGGTCTACGGGCTCGACCGCATCTCTATACTACTAGCATTTCTCTTTTTGATTTTTCTTCTCTACAGGTTCACTCAACAATCAATAAAAAATGTTTTTTATTGCAGAAAGACGAAATAACCGTTTTATTATTTCAGGCGGAAGTAGCAAAGAAAATTTCGATTAAGTAATTACGATGGATTTCTGCACAGTAACGCCCACATCAGTAAAAAATGCGAAAAATTAAACTCGTAATAATAAAGTTTCTAGTTGACAGCATACTTTATTTATTTATTTGAACACTAAAACAAGAAAAGAAATATATTCAGAGAACATTGCTTAGTGCTAGATTAATTAAAAGTGTAGACTACATGATAGAGATAATATAACGAGTAACAAGAAACAGAAAAGAAAGCAAATTCAAAGGTAAGAAACAAATATTTATATAATACTTAATTTGTAATCCCAATAAAACAATAATATGTAAATAGTATCCTGTTTCAGTTGGGGAAATTCAGATATACAATCCACAATCCTTAGAAGGGCTGCTTACTTAACGATTACACACAGTGATTTCATTACAACATAAGTGAGTCAGCTTATACGCTGTCGTAAATGATGCATTCTTTTGTTTCGTATAAGCGGATGTAATGTTTGTAATACATGTTGTAGTTACTTACATAGGTGTAATTTCTTCAAGTGTTTATATCATTAATATAAATTTATTTATTCATATTCATGATACAATTCATATTCAATAATATTCATTATAATAATTATTTTTACATGTTGGAACTATAAATACAATTTTTTAAACGGTTAGGTTTCCTCAAAATGTCTTCCTTCACTATCAGTCGATAAAGCCGAGTGGACGTCGATTTGAAGACTATGACTCTTGTTTGTGCAAGTATTTAACAAATTTACTACAACAAATCAATGTATATTTATGGTTACGTTCCACATATCTTATTTATAGTTATTACTACTTACAGTCATGCTTATTAAAATAACATAATTACTATTCATTTCTACAAAATACGTGTACTTATTTATGTACGCATTAAGAAGTTATATTTCTATGACGTAACAAAACAAAAAAAAAAAACAAAAATTTTTTTATCGAACGTGCCAACAAATGATGGAAATTCGACAATATAATGCAATTCATTATACCGACTATTTTTAATTATGTAAAACAAAATTTACGGAATTTAAATAAGCATTATACATCTCATAACACTGGAGAATAGAGTTAAGGAGTAAGAGAAAGAAGCTTGAAAAAGTGTCCGTCGAAAAGCGTCAATTAGGGTGACGCTGCGGTTGCAAATGCGTAAATTTCAAAGATAACGTCAAAAGTTATTTTTTTTTTTTCGCCTTAATGGATAACTTTTAACATTATTGTCCAATGACTTTTTTTTAGTTGTACAACAGTAAAAACTATAAAATCGCGAAAAAGTATCATTCTCTCTTAATAAGCTAGCGCCATCTTGGAGGGTTTTTGAATTATAATTTGCTGCTTGACACTTTTTAAATTGTCCTCCTTTGAAGATGGTTCTCTTTACCTTTATTCTCCATGTCTAATGTCTCCTGTACTAAACGCGCTAAAACAATTAGGTATAACTAAAAACAAAAAAAAACATTTTTGCAGTTCACGCGCGTTAAAGGTGAAAAACTTAAAAAAAAAATCTTCATTAAAATGTTTTTTAAATCCTAAATCTGTGGGACTCATATTATCGAACACTCGTATTATTATAATACATACAAAAGGGCGTACAAGTCTGGTAGTAATACGGCTACACCAATTCGACGACGATCCTAGTTGTGAAGATGAGGACTTACTTACATTAACCGTGTAAAATGCATGTTTTAACTGACTACAACAAATGTTCAGGTTACACAATTCGATTTTTTTAATAAATGTTCAGCCATAACTTCTTTGTTTATCAACCGATTTGGATGATTTTTTTTTTTTGTTAGATAGAGGATACCTCAAGCGTGGTCCCATTTTAATTTCATTGGCATTAGTCCTTAAAATTTGAAGATGTAGTAGGAAACTCTTCAAAATCATTGAAGTTGGTTTTCTTTACCGACTTCAAAAAAAGGAGGTTTTCAATTCAGTTGTTATTTTTAATATTGTTTTTTTTTGGTAAGGGGATATTTTCAGGTGGGTTCCAATTTAATTTCATTAGTATTGGACCTTGGATTTCGATGATAGACATGAAAACTCTTCAAAATCGAATGGGAAATGTATAGTAATTGATATATTGGTATGTTATCATAATCCAAGACTAGGAGTACCTAATTAAGGACGTTCTGTACAAACTTGGACTGCAGTTGTGTTTATTTGCAAATGGGATTAATTAGATATTGCTAGATTATCGAATTAGCGAAAATTTAAAAATATTTTATAAATTTTAGGAAGTTGCCTATAATTGTATAAAAACTTGGCTGGCACCGACTCCAAAAATAAAAATATGTGGCAGACGAATAGTTCGTAGTAATATCCAATATAATTAAATGACGTATAACGTTTAACGAATTGAATAACTAACGTAATTATTTTTTATTTTTAGTTCATTTTTTTCAGAGCAAGTAGAATTTCGGAGTCGGTTTCGTTTTTGTGAAAAAAAGTTTATTTGTTTAAATTGTCTTGGTATCACATTCTCCCGCGAGCTAAATCCTATAGATGTATGTGTTTGTCTCGTTCTTAGTGTCACCTATTCTTATTATCGAGTTTCAAATCACAACGGCGTTAAAGAACTTTTCACTCCAAAAAATTTATAAAATATTGTTAAAAAGTATCATCCATGTACATTTAGAATAACGCACCAAATGGAAACTTCGTGTGCGATACTGTATCCCAGAATGCGCAAATACTTTCCAGATATGCAGCGTAAAGCCTCACTCGACGCTTATAGGGAAATGCATTTACGGATTAAGTGGATCACGTAGTACATCCGCGGAATGGTGCTGTTTGAAATAGATATTCCTGTTTGATCGGGAATACGTTTATTTCTACTTTCAAATCATTTTTATACTGAACTATGATTTGCTAGCAATCCCTCGTAACTTTTATAAATACAATTTAAACCTTAATATCAATAAAATGTAGTCGCTCAGGGAGAACGTAGATTTTATCAGTGAAAAAAGTACCAGAATTGGTTCATTGCTAACAGTTGATATTTAAGATCTAGAAAATTTATCGCCCAAAAACAAATTACAATTATTATGCTTATTCACACAAAAGTTAGTCAAATGCGGGGATCGAAAACGTGATTCTTGGCTCAAAGGCTTACTACCACTGCACCAAAAAGCATGTGTTATATTATAATTACCATTGCATTCATGGTTTAAGGTTCTCTTCTATACATTCTGCCTATGGTAGTAAAGATAGGCCGTAATAAGAGACGGAATGTGTTATGTAAACCACAAAATGATCCATGTTTACCATAATAATAAGATATCGTAAAATGAAGCCTTCATTGCCGGTGGGACAATTGTCGCTGTTAAGTTCAAACAATGCTGTACGACTTATTAACTAGGCCTGCGGATAATTAACAATATTCTCGGAATTAGAACAATATTAAACTAGTTTTTCCTTATTAATATTAATATCTGGGTGACTGAGCTATGCTCGGTGTTTAAAAAAAAAGAAAAATACCTATCCAGATAAACTTGTAATGCAAAACATTATCTAAATATAAAATTTCATCCAAATCGTTGGAGCCGTTTCCGAGAAACCAGTTACATATATATATATATACAAGAATTGCTCACTTAATATAATAAGATAAAGCTTCAAATCGTTTGTTTGTTTGAAGGCAAATTCTGGACCTACTAGTCAAATTAGAAAAAATATTTTTGAATTTTATAGCCAATTTATTGAGAAAGGTTACATAACTTAATGTAAAGTAGTATAGTAAGTCAGAAAAATTATAACAGGTTACGCTACACAGTGTGTTGGCAGCGTTGCGGTGTAAAGTTGGTCCAACAACTTAAACATGGGTGAAACCGTGACACACCACTAGTTACTACATAAAGTGGTAATGTTTGTGAATATTTTTTAAGAAGGTTAATGTCTGGAAATTAAAAAAAAAATTTCGCTGATAGAAATCTGCATTATCTCCGGGTACTAAAGGCTATTTTTTATTCTTAATTAAATTTTAACTAACGCGAACGAAGTCGCAGGCATTTACAAGTTTTTGATACAAAGCACCGCATCGACAGAAACATAATATAAGCGACATCATTATTGTTTTTAAAACGGTTGTACAAACTTCATCGCGCTATATTACAGTATGAATTTTTTAGATGTGGCAATATCACCACCTAAGTACTTTAACCGTTGTAGCTAAAGAAAAACTTTATGAGGAGACTGTTCTTAACTTTATGAAACATTGTGACCTGTATTTACAGTTTTTACAGTAAGTAAGACAATTAACAATTTACGCAAAAAAAAATTTCATGACAATGGATTAATTTTCTTATAAGAATCTATAAACTCTATGGGACCTACTGGAGGGTACTAGAAATACTTTTCTGAATCTCTACAGTATCTACAGTCTTGTTAGAATGTTTTATCTGAGTTTCAACGGATTAAAGCGCCTTTTTTAATGGCTTAATACCCTTAGGCCCTTCTTCCACGAGGTTACTTGCAAGCGACTCGCGTTTTATACGTATATCCTATTAGTATCTCGTAAGTAGCCACCAAAAAATTGCGCTATATTCCTAAACAGAAACTTTGTCATCTGTCAGACGCTTTTATGAATTTGTGCTCGCGTATCTTGTGGAATTGCTTCGTGGGAGAAAAGCCTTACTCTATTGCTGTATCTTAAAAAATATATCGAATATTTATATTCCTTTTAAGTTACTCTGTTAAACATAACCTCTTCACGAAAAAAAATTCTTTCTATATTGTTTATGTTATCAGCGTCCTAAGGTATAATTATACCCATTAATTTTCCACCTTACCATAGAATCGATTAAAAATTCACACGTACTACCATTATTCAGTGCAGATTTTATCTTTTAATTGAATCGTTATTTATTTGTATTTTTTATATCTCTGGGAACTCTAATGAAATTTATAAATTATTTATAGCATTAATATCGTTTTTATATAAATTGACTGTATAAATCTTATGTTATTAATATACATATAGTGTAATAATAGCTTACATGTTATTGATATTTAAATATTAATTTTTTCTTTATGAAATTTTTAACCGATTAAAAAAAAGACGGAGTTTATCAATTCGAATGTATTTTGTTCATCATAACTTCTTTGTTTATGAACCGATTAGAATGATTCTTCTTTTATTGGAAAGAGGTTACCTCAAGAGTGGTCCCATTTTAATTTTATCGACATTCAACCTTGAACTTCGAAGATATACTAAAAAATTCCACAATATAATTGAAATTGGTTTTCTTTTTTTGTTAAAAATTTTCTTGTTAAATGCAGACGCTGCAAACACGTGATCAAAACATTTTAAAAATTACTACTGTTGATTTATATACTTTTATATATATACCCTTGATTTATTGAAGACAGATACACATTTTATTACTTTTACACTGAGGCTAATATCAAGCAAATGGAAATTGAACGGCGACAGCCGAGAGATCTGCAAAGCCTTTGCCGGTCGTCGCTGGCCAGATGTAGGCAGCTGCATCATAGTCGCGATCCAGTCGAGTACATATACGACACGTAACACTATGGCGGAAATTACATCTAGTGTGTGGAGGTTGCGATCCGGTTAGGTACACATAAATGTTGAATCCCAGCTTTCTTATACCACTCCGTAATTTCGGCTGCGGAGTGATGTTGTGTGTGTGTGTTTTTGTTTATTGATTTACTATGGCATTAATCCTTTCTTTCTTTCAATATGATATTTAACACTACTGATAGTAAACGTTTTGCTACAATATTGATTATTTGATGTCCTTACTCGCAGGCATGTACCAACGAATATTTTTTTTCAATAGCGGGCAATATTATCGTTTTACAGCCTGACATTGACATTGACATTGTCAGAAAATTATCTACTTATAATTAAATGGATTTTTCATATCAAATTGAAATACCACAGCAAAAATCTAGGTAACTGAACATGTAATATCAATGAAGACTAATAATATAAAATTGTTTGTACTTATTTGTAAGCACGTAAAAGTTATACTTTTTTTGGGTGTACAAAAGTAAAAGAACTCCAAAAAGTGTTTAGAATTAATAATAAAAATATAAAATTGGTTTTATTCACTTTTTTATATTGTAAAATAATACAGACAAATTAATAATTATTATTAATGGCCAACTTCAACGTGTTATGGTGCGCGCGGAGCTCTCGACTTTACCCTCTGCTAAACAAGACAAAAGAAGTAAACCTTCATTAATAAAATAGATTCGTATACTATATACTTATTTAAAAAAAATATTCTGACCACCTGCAGACAAATAAAGTATAATAGGAGGATTTAATGCTAAAAAGTATTCTTTACCAGTCTTCCAGAGGAACAAGAGTAAAGTATATGCAAGAGGTGCATAATATTTAGTAAAAAAAAATCTATCCGATATTCAACAGCTCCAAATATAACCTAATATGTCTTATAATAAAAAACAATGAAGTAACCTCTACAGAAAAAAGTGTTATATGATTAACATCACCGTTAAAGTTGACTAAATTAAAAAACAAAACGTCTATGCGAATTAACAATAACCTCTGAACTTAGTTCGCCGACGGGGTCAACGTACTAAAATGCATACAGGGAAAGTATTGCATTTTATAACACTGTAAATCATGTTTAAATTAGACAGCGATGAGACAGATAAAAAATATTTATAGTTCATTTTCTAACAGATTTCTTTTTTAATATCTCTATAGATGAATAAAGATAAGATCACTGAAAATTATTACACTTCTTTTCCGAAATTATGCCAGAGCAGACGAGATTTTTTATTTTATTTTACGTATGCATCTTTACATGTATACAATAATAATAACTAGCGATCGCCCTAAGGTCGAAATTCGACCAGCGACTTTTTGATCATAGATTATTCTGTTTGACATTTGCAGTAACATGAACCTAAACAATGAGTATTGTACACTTGCTGTCACTTTTCGTTGAGTGACAATTTCAATATTTTGGGGGTCTAAGTTCAATGGCACTGGTCGGATTAGGATTCGCAGTATTAATTTATTTAATTTAATATACAGTGTAAACTCTTTATAACGAAACTCAAGGGACTGAGCATTTTTTGTCGTTATAGAGAGTTATCGTTATATGGAGTGACCAAAAAAAGAACCAAATTAACAAGATTTTTAAATATGTATGTCTTAGATAATAAATGCTTATAAATTATTGTTTACACATATAGTCTGATAACTTTGTCTGACGTTTTTTGCTATGCCAGTACTTGTTTTGTATTATTTTATGTATTCTATTCATATCTAGATATGTGGTGGAATCGTCTTCCTACACATTTCTTCGTAATAGAGAATGGCGTATCGCTATAAAGAGTGTTTTAATATGTGGGTTTTAACGCAAACCAACCAAGTTGGGCTCACTTCAACGTTATAGGGAGTTTATCGTTATAAAGGATAACGTTATAAAGAGTTTACACTGTATTACTAACAGATATTATAAATAAATTTTAGCCTTCTTCATGCCAAATCTCACGGTCTTCCACACACGCAATAGTCTTAAAAACGGGGTAGAAATCTTTTGCTTCACGTATTAATCTATACTAGCCTATTAATGTCTCAGTGTTGGGCAAAAGAATTACTCTTTTATTTTGTCATATTTCCTGCTGCTAATAGGCTATCAGCTCGGCATGACAGCAGCAACAGGTAATGGATTCCTGATCTTTTAGTTATCATTGGTAATTTCTTTTTTTATAGCTCTACAAATTAACGGTACTGTTTCTAATGGTAAGAACAGTACAATCGAAACACAACAGTGACCACCCAGAGATCCAAATATATCGGCGGTCTCTGCTGCCATGCCGATCTGCATAAATATCTCTCGACGTTACGCTTAAATGACCCGATGTCGTAAGGAGGAAACACACCAACCAGGAAAAATCTTAGAGAACTTTTTAGTTCGTGTCGAGATGGAGGTTACTGTAAAACTGTGACTCCGAAGCCAGCGCGTGTGGTTCTGTTATGGAAGGGAGAATCAGGTATTGGATTGAACATTGATTTTGAATTTATTGTACTTACCATCAGGTACTGTGTAGACATATTGTCATGTTAGTCGTATATTGTTGGATAAATTAATAAATACTTTATATACTAGACTGGCGAGCTTAATGTCAATAGATATTTTCTTCAGCTAACCAGTGGTATTGTGAAATAAATATTACGAGTTATATCATTGTAGGTAGTGCTAATAATGAATTTGTAAAAATTGACAAAAATAATGAACATGTTTTTCGCCATATTTTTTTATCGTAATAGGTTTAGCGTTATGGCCACAATTTAATCTGATATTAAGTGACGATGTGGCCCAAGATGGTAGGACACTAAACTAAGTGGAAGACTCTCAATTGCAGCTATCGGAGCACACCTCTTCAACACGCATGTTTTACGTCAGGATTCATAAAGACAAAACAATATTAAAGTTATGATTAGGGACAACATTCCTTCAACTATTTATCCTTTTATATCGAAGATATATGCTTCATAGATAACAATTATTCGCTAGGCTATCTGTGAGCAGGCTATACCGGACTCTATCGACTAAAACCCAGTGCTATACCCGCTTCGCAAAAATTGCTCGCGCATATATCCGTAGCCCGCAGGTATGCCCTAACCTTACATGTCCCAAAAATCGGCTACATCATTGAACCATTGAGAGAGTACGCGAGCACATACCGCAAGAATAGACTACATGGTAACGCAAGATAAATTAGACAAGGGTGAAACCGTGAGACACAATTAGTATTAAATAATTTGAACTTAAAATTAAAAAAAATTAAGCAAAAATAAGTATTGTATCAACAATTGACATTAAGTTAAGTACATTACTAAATATAACTTTTAAACTACTCAGTACAGTACCTAAGCTATTCACCGTGTATCATTTTTTATACTGCTAAGGTGGGAAACATGCATACGGCCCGCCTGATGATAAGCGGCTACCGTAGTCTATGGACGCTTGTAATACCTTAGGTATCACTAGCACGGTGCCGACCTTGAACCCCCTATCCCAAAGACCTCTGAAAACCTTACTTGCCGTTCACTCAAAATTCTCATATTATTTTCATAACTCTCATAAAGAAATAATATAAGGATGAACGAGCTTTACTTGTGTTAAAAAAAAAAACAAACAGATAAACTTGGAATGTAAAACATTATGCAAATACAAAGAATCGCTCACTTAATATTATTATAAAAAAGTTCAAAGTTCATAAAGCGTGTATAATTCAAATTATTAAGTTGGCGAGACTTAAAAAATTAATTAAACCGTGTGTTTGACCTCCCACCTCTGACAGCAGCGCAGTCAAGGTTAAAGACCTCTATAATTAAATTCATTACCTGTTATGTTATATGTTATGTTTGTGTGTGAGATCACCTTTTGTAAATAATGCGAACTTTTTTCGGACTCTTTGCATTTAAATTAAAGAAATAAAGAAGGTTCGATGAATCTCATGAATGTTATAATATATTCGTACATTGTTATTTTCTTCTTGTTTTTTCTTATAATTAGAATTATAATTCTATGTTTTTAAACTCGTTACAAAGAAGGTATTAAAATACTACAGATATTACCTATAACATACGATAATTTAGTACCGGCTCGGATATTATAAAAAAACATACTCAAGCCTTTATCACCGAAGGGTTGGGCAGAGGAGTAAAAATATACACCCACAGTTCACCGGGCATGTTTTTAGTTTCCATGTAATAGGGGGCGAGCCTATTGCCATTAATCGGGCACAAAGCCAAACCCCGAGCTGCTACTGAGAATTTCATAGAAAAACCAATAACACTTTGTTCGACACGAGAATCGAACCTAAGACCTCGGGTATAGTTTTGATTTTTTCTTTTTGAGATATCACTTTAAAAACAAATTAAAAGTTTTTTCAGTATATTTGTCTATGTTTATGCCACGAGTTACTGAGGTAGGTAGAAATAATAGTACACCATTTTCCCTATTAATCGATTTTTTTTCATACACTCATCAAAAAAGTCAAAGCAACATGTACTAATTTAAATTTTAGGATGGTTCTTCACATTATAACGTTGTATTTATTTTTAAAATAATATCTTTAGGGTTCTATGATGTAAAAATAACAGCTGTTGTCTTTATAAGTTCTTTTAATAACAGAAATGAACAATATTCGAATATACTGTAGAAACTAAGATACATAAGAAACTACACTTTTTTCTTACAAAATGAAATTTCAAAAGAAAATGTATTTATTGTGAAAGAATAGAACAATTTAATACAAAGTATGGGCTCCTCTGCTATTCAGAACTTGTCGGCAACGATTATTCATTGAATTAATGAGACTGTTTATGTTATCTTGCGGTATTCTCTCCCAATGGAATTGTAGCAAATCCTTCAGCTGTTGGGTTGTTGTCGCTCCGTCCAAGTCCTTCAAAACACGTCTCTGGAGCATGTCCCATGCGTGCTCGATGAGGTTGAGATCTGGCGATTGTGCAGGCCAGGGCAATACCCGGATTTTCTCCGGTGCAAAGTATTCACTGGTTCGCCGAGCTGTATGTGAATGCACATTGTCATGCATTAACCTAAAATCGGAGCCAAAGGTTTGTGCAAATGGGTAGACATAAGGTCTGAGAATATCCTCAATGTAATTTTCAGCATTCATGTTTCCATTTACAAAAACGAGCTCAGTTCGCCTGTTCTTCATAATAGCCGCCCATAACATAACAGTTAAGCCGCTGTATGGATGAACTTCCTGAACTCACCTGAGCCTTTCAGTATTTCCGGGCCGACGATACACCCGCACCCTTCTTGTATCAGGCTTAAACCCGAATCGCGACTCATCGGAAAACATAATTTTATCCCATTGTTCCTGGGTCCGTGTTATGCATCCTCTACACCATTCATATCGACGAGCGCGATTTCCGTGACGTATCGGTGGGTACCTGATTGGGCGTCGAGCTCGTAGGCCGTACACATGCAGTCGATTTCGCACAGTTTGAGGACTTACATCAACACCACTTGAAATTTGTAGCCTCAAACTTATCTCTCGAGCGGTTAACATCGGCTGGCGTCTTGCAGTCAGTTGTATGTACCGGTCTTGCCGAGTGGTTGTACTTCTTTTACGGCCTGGATGCTGTTCAGCGGGTTCTCCTGTATTATTGTAGCGCTGTCAAAGACGACAAATAACACTTATATGAATGCCAAAATGTCGAGATACCTGAGATTGATTACTTCCCGCTTGCAACATCCCTACAGCTCTTTGCATTTCATCTGCCATCAAATGACGTCGCTTCATGACGTAAAGAATATCTAACAATTCAATTTTGTCGCTAACTTTATTTAAATGGTTGGTAAAATTATAAAATCAAGACTAAACGTAGCAATTAAAACGCACTTAAATTCAAACAAATTCGCAGTCATTTGAATTTTATGAAAAAACAAAACATAATCAAATTTTTTTTTTACAAACAGCCAGTATGTCATCAATAACAAAAAAGTTTACTTACCTACGCACTTTGTTTGAGTAAATATTTAGAAGTTAATATAAATGGAAAAAGTTTGTAATATCACGCATGTTGCTTAGACTTTTAAAAGCATCTTTCATATAAGTATGAACATTATACCTGTATAGTTTTCGTCTTTAATTTATTATAATATAATATATTCAATTACTACTCAGCACACTTCAACAAAATGTTATTACTTATTATTACTAATGATAAAATAC
Organism: Saturnia japonica; assembly: GCA_033032175.1. Lineage (NCBI taxonomy): Eukaryota > Metazoa > Arthropoda > Insecta > Lepidoptera > Saturniidae > Saturnia > Saturnia japonica. The sequence goes on from CM065312.1 coordinate 4,108,659, forward strand.
TTATTTGAACTTTCTAATAATAGTCTCAAAAGAAAATATAAAAATACTCGCCCACTTTCATCGGATGCGATTAAATTATCTATATTTTTCATTGCCACCTAAACGATAACGCAAATGGAGTCTTATCAATTGATGAGACATGCATAAATTGACTGGTATTAACTTTTTGACTTAACATTACAAATAAATGTACTTCATATACTATAAAAATCATTTTTGTTTTCAATTATATTTATTATGTTGATAAGAAATTATTTTTAATACTGAATACTGTCGTATATTTATTTTTTATTATCTGTACCCACGGATCTGCATGCTTTTATTACATAGTACTTATTTATTTTCATCTTGTACGTTTTTTCCAATTTTTACTCATTGAGAGCTGGTGTAGCTACTGCCTCAGCAGAGGACCTCAAGCGACGCAAATATGTAGCTGTTGCCTATCCTTGTCTAGACTGACCTAGCTTTATAACTTACTGCACCAGCTGTATTTCTGAACGACCTGTTCAACGTTACCCCACACAATAAGATAGATGGTAAAAAAAATCATTCCCACTTTGCATCTAGGAAAGGTACTCTAAAGATTTTTTTTCAAGATTTTATTGTACCACTTTTTCGGCATGATTAATATACCTATACTAAATTACAGCTTTCTTGTACTTATAATCCCTGAGCTAAGCCACGGACACGCGGACGGACATATCAAAACTTGAAGGGTTCTTTGTTGACTTCGTAGCCCTAAAAAGAATAGTGATAACTTCTGTTTTTTGAAGTGAAACTTCTTTTGAGACGGTGTTAATTGGATTTTATGAAACGAAGATGTGTAACTAAAAGGAGATAGTTATATACGTTTTAGGCTGTAAGAGAATGAGATAGTATGCGTTTCTATATAGTTTCCCTATCTTTCGTCTATTCTTAATGTACTCGAAATATATACAAAGAGAAGGCGAGAGAGAAAGACAGAAGTTTGACTTCTACCGCGTGTGAACTCACACTCAATTTTCTTTCTTTCTGTGCATGTAAAATCTTGAAGACGTATGAAATAGATAGAAATATTTTTAATACTAAATAATTATCTCCATTTCCTCAATTCGCTGCGATCTAATACGTCGTAGATACTGACAGAGACATTCTAAACTCTCACTACGCATGCGCGAGCCACTGACACACTCGTGCGCACCGACAGCGATGCGCTGTACCATTGACACAAAGATTTCAAAGTTTTTAAAAAATCAATCACTATTTTAAAAACACTGGGGTGTTAAGGAGTATAATGTGATTTAATTGATATTTTTACATTCTGTGTCATATCTGTACATTATCAATGTCACATATGTCGTTATTTGATAATTGTATAGGAATACCCTTTATCATATGAACACCTGTACTTTCTAATTTTACATTCAATATAAAGGTATCTATCATAAAACTTCAACGAATGAAATAACGAAGATTTCCGCAGCTAAAGTTGCCGACACACACGTGCAAAACACCTGTCAGGAACTCACTATTAACAATATAATTTAATATTAATATTTATCAATCACTTCATGTTTACAATAAAAAATTAGAGACTGAAGCAAGAAGTGTTATCTTGTAAATAGGTCGTACTTATATGTAAGTAGCTCCTCTTTTTATTCATTAAGTCGTAAATACGATCCAGGTCATATTCAAAAGTATATTTGAAAATAGAATACTAGAAATACTATCATGTCTTGAGTATATAGAACGTGAAGTACGAGTGAAAATGTATGGAAATTTATCGATTTTAATAACAAATCAAGTGCGGCTTATTTCTAAACGAGCAGAAAAAGTTATGATACGTGATGCCGGTGTTTTAACGATCGCCGCGAACTTGAAAATGAGGGTAACGTTTTTATTAGAAAAATATTATTTACTCTTTGTTTACATAGTTTCAACTTTATAGATTACTTGTGGTGCGTCCGCTATTTTATTGCTACTCATATTATTGTATACTACTCATTGTTTAATATTTTCTATCATAGCCATAGATATAAGTTTATTATTATATTTTAATCTAACATTTCATGTTCGAGGACATCATCAACCAATCATCAGTTATGCATTAACATTCAGCATCAATCATTCCACGGGGCACAGTTGCAGATAGTAAGAGAGATAAGGCATAGAGAAATTTCTTGGGAGATTTCTCTCTACTTGGAGCAGCCCGACTGGTGGAATACCTTAACCCTATAGAAGGTCGAAGTCAAATTATTTTATGTTTTATTTTTGCGGTGAGCAGCGTTTCCAGGGCTTCTTGGAGTAATGGACTTCAAGATCAGCAACGCGCTCGTGATACCTATGGTAATACAAACGTCTATAGACTACGGTAGCCACTTACTGTCAGGCGCACCGTATGCTTGTTAGCGTAATGTCAAAATTCAAATATGTCACGTAGCTATATTTTGCCCCTAAATACTGGTACTATAATAATAGAACATTCATCAAGCGTTCCAGTTTCCTCACGATGTTTTCTTTCATCGTCGGCTTATAGTGTTATAGTTTAAAAATTTGACTAACACAACTTGTCCGTCAGACAAACGAATAATTTAAGTATCTGAAAAATCATATATGGCTTAATTATATATAATAACTATTCTATCAAAAGCAAAGCAAAATGTATGAGAGGACAACATCAAGTTATATGATACAGGCTTACATGCTAATTTATAGCATGATGTAGATTATAAAAAATAAATTATCTGATTGTGCTCAATTTACTGTTTTATTCTTAACTTATGTTTAGACCACAATATCACGTGATCTCAAGATTGAAAATGGGACTTACCCAACTTAAAAAGGAAATTAACTATTATATGTAATCGCCGAAACACACCTATCGCTTTTCATCATAAGCCAACTTTACGGTAATAGTTGTTCATACGATCATCAAAAAATTACCCTGTCACAACGCTATGATTTGATGAGACTATTTTGGCTTACCGAACGCTATATGTAACTCGTTATTGTATTCGAAATTAAATTACTTGACGTTAAACTAAATACATATTATATAACAAAAGATATTTCAAATACTTTATTTATTATCTATCGTCCGAGCATAAGGAGTGAGAGCATGTAGTCGAAAAATGACCATATTACTATAAAATTTTGCATACATTTCCAGTAACAATTTTTTTTTCTACTAGCTGCTAAATCGCAAACGCAGAACCGTGAAAGATTTATTAAAGCAATTTCATATTAAACAAATACTTAATACAATGTTAAGTTACACAATAAAGTAGATCTTTATTGAACTTAAATGAATACTAATTTTGAAGCCTACCTGTTGTCCTTTTAACTTAATATTTTTTACTAATGTTAATAAACTCAAATTACCGTTTTATTTGCGAGTTTCGGTATCTGTATCAAAAGAAAATTTCACGCTTTTCCTAATATTTTCTTAATTATATAAACATTTCCGAGAGTACAAACAACGCGTGCGTCTCAATACCGCGCCGGTGCACCGCATCGTCGATTTCGTGGATTTTTTTTCCCAAGTGACTTCTCTGATTTCTAAATGATTTAAATAAGATCACGCATTAGCGCAGAGAGCGAGTTAATTGCTATTCAGAATTGGGTTTGTGTGTAGAGTACACGCTCGCGTGCTAATTTGTCGTGCGCACTATGATTTGCTGAGTGTAAACACGAACCAAACGCGAATCGTAAAGTGTGCTGAAGTATTTTTTTAACATAACTTATATTTACTTACGATTGTCACGGCTGTCACAGAATCCGATTATAACACAGAACCATGTCACTGTCACAAATGTGTTTAGTTTACGATAGCACTTGGATAGTTCGCGATCAGCTGAGCCACACGGGAGGTGGGAGCGCGCGCGTGCGTCGCTGTTGCGCGAATGCGACTGAACGTAGTGCGCGGACGCCGGTGAAATGCCTCACTAAGAGGCTACGTGAAACTAAATCGCATAAATAAAACTATTGCAGTTTTACTTCCAAGTTGTAAACGGAAAAGCACTAATCTTGTGTAAATTGATCATCGTTATGTGTTGTGCGGTAAATAAATTACGCCGTCCAGTTTTATACGGTTGTGTCGTAAACACTTTCTAGAGCCGGCAACTGTATCAGGAGATGAGAACTGACTAGTCGTAAAAGTAATGTGAAATCGATATTACTTTTTAAATTTATGTAACGACAAAAAAAGGTAAAAATATAAGTAGTAAACGCTCTCTTTAAACATCTCAGCTGTTGCTGATGAGATATATAAAATAATTTACGTCTCTGGAATACCGCGGTTGCATTAGATTAGAATGCGGTGCGCATTATAAGGCTCTTGCGTCCGGGTAATGCTATTTGTGTTTTTGCAACAAAAAAAAGCATAACCTTGCGCCGCCACGACCCAACGCACAGTCTTACCGTTAATGTTGTAAAATTAATATGTACCCAAAGATTTGAGTTCTCAAAAATTACAGGTATTTAGAACATTGAGAATTAAAACTTTTTACATTTTTTATTGAGTCCTGTATACAATTTATACTTAATAATACGTACCAACTTCATCTCTTATTCCTTTTGATACTACCAGTACAAAAGACATCAACGTGAGCACGAATCATACATTTTTTAACGTTTAATATTTTAGTGACAAAACTCATGCTATAATTATATTTTTTGTCTGATAGCACTGAATAATTAATGTTTAATTATATTTTAACTGGTATTGTTTATTTTAAATAGCATACAGTGTAAAGATTGTTATCATACCTTAATTTATGGACGTATATTGCTGTTCACTATTAATACTGCTAGTTACCTTTTTAATTCATGGTTAATAATGATCTTACTATTTAGTTTTTGAAACGAAATTTCATTTGGGACGGTGTAAATTAGATTTTTTATATAATTTCCCGATCCTTCTTCTATGCTTAATGTACTCTAAATATGTACAAATAGAGGGAGAGAGAGAGAGAATTTTCCCTTCCCTTCACCCAATTTTTTTTTTTAATAATAATCTTTATTGTATCAATAAACCAACGTAGTAATAAAATAACTGTAATCAGTGTAATATTACGACGCTTAATACTTACTTAGAGTATATACTTTGATGTGAAACATTAGTTGGAAAAAAAATATAAACCAAATCGAATTTCTTACTGGTTCTTCTCGATAACCGGGATAATTTCCGAACCGGTAAAACACGTCAAAACATTTTTTGACGTTCATAAGTGCCTTATACCCTTTTGCCAGAAAAACCTGCTTGACAAGTAAACACATGTAAACAACACAATACAAGAACAATGGCGGCCACCGAGAGATAGAATATATTTTGCTGGTCGTCACTGTCCGTCATACCAGCCTGCAAGCCTCCCGGCAGCTGGATATACTCTGGCTAATCCAGAAACGGAACAAACTAAAGAAATTTACTGACACGGATTTATCACTATCTGTATGGTGGACGCGATCCAGTTGGATATAATTGTATGAAGCGTGTTAATATTATTGTTTTTAATGTTTTGCTTATTAAGATTCTTTTTATCCAAAAATCTATCAATTTTTTCATCTCACGCTTGGGAGTATGTTCGCATTTATATAGCCAAACCACTCTTTACTTTTGGACTTTTATATTTTGTTATTACAAAACCAACGTGACTCAATTTGCTAGCAATCATAAGTGTGACCCAACACCCTCGCTATCGATCTTTAGTGACTGATCTTTGTAACCATTTTTATTTATAATTATCCAATATACCATTATAAAATTATCTCCCTTTTTTTATTACGTTTACCAACATTTCTACAATATTTTTATCGCTAACATACAATTTAACAAAATAAACTAAATGTACAAACTAATTACATGTAAATACAAAATGCACTATATAAGATACTTTGGCAATACACAAAAACATAATTCTAACTAAAAACAGATTAAAGCTATCTAACAATAAACTACTTATTGATTAATCATTCAAAGAAGCAGTGATACATTTTCGGTATTTCTGCAAAGTGTTCACATGAATATCTTTTTTTAAACTTATACAGTTATACTTAAATTTTACACATTTTAGGAATGATTTACACTTCCAATATCTGTTTTTCGTAAAAGAAAAATAAAGGAGTTATTATTTGACGAGGATATAATTGACTCTGTAATTAAGTTAGTTAAGTGATAAAAGTGAATTTACATTTCGTTTCGACTATAATAAATTCAAAACATTTTTTTTTTATTATAATTAGATTTCATTAAGAAAGAAGTAAAAGTGATTGAACCTGTTCTATGTCAGACAGCGGAAGCACTACAGCCACACCTAGTCGTATTTCGACCGCGAAGCAAGAGCACTCACACTTCTATGTTTCAATAGCAAGAGTAGTTAGTAGTAACCATTTATATACGAAACAGTACCTTTGGCTTATCCTGTTATCATGTTTCGTATGGAAACACTTGCTTACGTGGTACGTGGAACTTTAGGATGTGAAGATCACGCAACTGTTACAAGTACCACCTTCCTCTACTAACACGTTATATTAAATACCAGCTGTGGCCATAGTTTCACTTACTTGGACTACAGTATGCCGTCGATTTGGTCAAGCGCACGCACATATCGTGTTCCTCCCGCTCTCATCCGTGACCTATGGCGAGCGCCCGCCGGTTATTTTAAAGACAAAAATGTTTATCGTGGATGATCCATAGAAGATATATATAATTATCTATGACATCTATATATAATTACTAGACATATGTAATTGTTGACTGTTTTGTAGGTCTTTTTAATATCTACAATTATGTAGTATTTTATATATATGTATGGTTTACTGAGAGTAAGCCCTTTAGACATACCAAAAGCGTCTTTTTTCCGAATTGATTTATTAATATCGTGATTGCTTAGTTCGTACTTTACTTTGTGCAACAAAATTTATTCTATAGCCTATTCAGATAACATAGCTATGAATTAAAGAAAAATCTATGCAAATCGGATTAGTGGTTCTTGCGTGAGAACATAAATTGACAGACATACAGAGAGAAGTTGAGTTTTATGATGTCCATAGAAGATACTATTAAATATATGTTGGAGAATCGTATCGATGTGATTATGGAATCCGTAGTAATGACTTAGTATTCGTGCTATTGACCCGCGTTATTGACCGGGCGCGATAACAACAGGTGTCATCTGTGAACGCATAATGGATAAATAGTATTTGTTGTCACTCCGGCAGTAAAATACCACTACAAGAGGGGCATAGAGGGAGAGAGTTTCCATGCCGGCGTGTTTAGAGAAGAAAGAAAACTTTAATTAGATTATTAGTACACTCGAAACCTGAATTCTTCGAAGCCAATTGCTCTGGATAACATTTTACGTATGGTAGCTGTGTCCTAAAATATAAATACTTTTATATTTAACCAAATTTTAGTTGTTATATAATTATATATTAATAAATTTGTATTTCTGTCTGTACATCTAATTTTTCCCCAAATTTCCTGATAGAGGAACTGATGATGAATATGACATAAAAAAAGTTTTTTGTGGGTAAGTATGTCTGTCTGTTTGTTTGTCCGGACCTAAATCACAAACGGCATAATTGATTGCTATAAAATTTTGTACACTGGTAGCTTACATCATCATATATGTGACGTATAAGATCGTGTGTGAATATCTTCACCACAATAAAAGCAAGCAACTTAATAATGTAGACTTTTTGTTACAACAGACACAGACAACAAAAACAGATTTCTTTATTATGTCTTTCTTCACTGTCAGTACATAGTGACTAAGACTGCAATTATTAATAAAGTTCGAATACGTTGAAAAAAATCTTCAATACATAAATAAAAAACCCTTTCATTTCCCTACAGTTTATAAAATAATATTTGATTTAAAATAGTTTGAAATATTTGTTAGTTTTTAGCTATTAATTGTTTTGATTAGTAATTAGCTGATTACTGTTAGTGATTGTAAATAATTGTTGTTTTTTTTTTCAATACATGCTTAGACATAGTTGTACTAGATTTTTTTAATTTTAATAATACAATAATAGATAATAACTGCGAGTTTCAATATGAAAACATCGGGCTGGTCTAAGGTCACCGCACTGAGGTCTGAGAGAAAATTGAATTACCTACATCGACGGATTGATGAGATTTTTACTTGGGATTTGAATGCACTTAAAGCTTTCACCGTGGCAATCTACTAAAAGTTTATATATGTGTGTATATTACTTATGACTTTCCAACAACTGACCTTTAAAATATCCTACTAATAACAAAGTTTAAAAACAGTAAACGAAATACTGTAACTGTGTTATTAATACCTCCATTTTTTCATATAGTAGCAAGCAAAATGACTGAAATGAATGAAAATTTTTACATAATTTAAAACAAGACAATTTTTAACAAAAAAATAAATTCGAACTTCAATTATTTTTTGAAGATTTCCCTAGTGTATCTTCCAAGTTGAAGGTCCAATGCCAATGAAATTAAAATGAAGATCGCCCTTATGGTATCTCCTATCAAATAAAAAAAGAATCATCCTCATCGGTTCATAAACAAAGAAGTTATGAGCAACTTCCTTTTTTTTAAGCTGGTAAGAAAATTCGGTAAAATTAATTTACATTGTCATCGTTACTGGCTAACTTTATCATAACGCAATTATGTGAAATGATGCGCGCGCAGCTTTCATCTTATCCTTAGCTAAACACACCAAAAGTAATATTGTTATTACGTTATTGTCCAGATTCCACTAATAACACGATAAACAGGATACTATTAAAAATAAGCCGAACAACAAATTTATGAAATATTTAAAATTTACATAATTAATCGGGCATCGTTATTTTCTTTTCATAAGCAGTATTCTAGAATTCATAGAATTTCCTGGAGGTATAAACGATCCCATGATAAACCCAGTTTACAGACTTTCTATTCGTTGTAAGTTAAGCCTCTTTTAATGAGTATTTTTGGTTTTTTTGAGATAAGCAAAACAGAAAAGTTGTACAAACGTGTACAAATGATCTGGAATCAGAATCCGTTTAATTTTGATATATAAAAGTGGGGTGCGGATCAAATTTTAAAAATGCCTATAACTTTTCCACTTACGAGGTACAAATGAAAATGAAAGTGGAACAAACGGGTACAGACGCACCATATCGAATGGTAATAGGATTTTTTTTTACCAAATTCGGGTGCCAATTTTACATATGTGATTGCTCTTCGACCATATGCACTTTATAAGCAGGCAACGACCGAGTTGAAGATATTCTAACTTGAGGTGTAGGATAGTTAAAACCTCACTTTGGAGTCACAGTTTTTTCCCACCTTCTCACGACATCGGGTAGCATAACCTAAAGCATAACGTGAAGAGATGTTTATGCACGCTGGCTTGATAACGGTGACCGCCAATGGATTTAGATCTCTCGGTGGTCAAAAAGAACACTGTTTTGACGTGCTATCTCGACAGTACACAATATAACAGAGTACAGTATAACTTTACTTAACATATACATACATTAACTAGATTGTTTTATCTGATTGCGTTGACAGGGGTTATCGGTACTGTTAGAGAGCGGATCCGCTTTCTGAGGCGTGAGGCCTAACCGTCGCGGAGGGCGATGCGTGTGATACAGCTCATGCGCCGCCGTTTAGTCTCGCAAACACTGTTGCTTCTCACAACGACCTAAGTGACGCTGGAAGTGTCTAACTTGGACATATTTCGTAGTTGGATATCCTTTACTAGTTGTGCCTTGGCTGCGCTCGTGTCTACAATAGAATGCCATCGCTCGGGCACACGCACAAATCGTGCTTCCCCTGCTCCTGTTTTTATTTTTATTGTGGGTGATTCTTAAAAGATTGACATAATTATGATATCGCTGACTTTTTGTAGATCTTTCTAAGAACTACAACTATGTAGATACTATATTACTTTGTTATAGATCTTGGTTTACTTAGCGTAAGTTATTTAATCGCACCAAACTCGTCATTTTTCCGAATTGATTTTTATTTGCGCGAAACTCAAGCGGTGGTATGAGATTTAAGAACTGACGTAGACATTTTCAAAGAACCTTTAGTTTACACACTTTAAAAAAGGTTTTAATCTTTTTAAGGTCCATGCAGACAATCTCTTATCTATTTATAATTTATTATAATTTCGATTATTTAATATATTTTTTTAGTAATACACACTATTCCAAATCTTTAACGTTAACACTTTTGTTTTATTGTTGATTTGTTAAAAAAATTATAATATTATACTTTATTGACATTCTATTCTTTATCAGACTTTTTTTGTTATAAATACCTATGTGAACTGTTTTTTTTTGCCTGTTGCAGCCTTCAAATAGAGGCTTAATAGAGATATAATTGTTGTATAGGTCACAGTCCGACCTAATTAAACAAATCTTTATGATTTGAATCCCCGTAATTAAGCGTTGTATCCGATCGCGTTACTACTGCGCTACCATCGCTTCACTTTTTCTTCGGTTCTATGCTTCGGCCTGTATTATATCTTGCAAACTGTTTAATTCCATTTAAAGAAATAACCTCACTTTCATTTAATATCGTTATGCTCTAATAGTCATATAGTATAAAATCAAATTAACTTTATATTGTTTTAACTATAATATGTTTCTGTTCTTTCTCTCCTATATCCCCTGTAGGTGTTTTGATTTCATATTGTGATTATTGCAGGTTTAGAAAATCCAGATACAAGTTTTTTTAATTTTATTCCATCTGTTTGTTTGTAAGAGAGAGTAAGCAATGTTAGGTATATAATCAACATCCTTTTCCATATGATCTATGCAATTTAAAGCCAGATAAGATGCTTAGTTTTCGTGGAACACCATGTTCACGTGAACTAAGTCGCTGGTATCAGCTTGTCTATATCATGTTTTCATGACTCTGGAACTATTTTCATGATCTTGTCTTGGTCAATAAATTATACAGTAATATTGAACTAACAGTTTATTGCTTTTTTATTCTTCGTCCTAATTTAGCAAGTAGTCCTCTTTAATGAAGACCATTACTGCCATTATCATGTGAATATAGGGAACTGTTTTATGACGATTTCAATATCCTATCAAGATTGTGGCTCCCTTGTTAGAACTTTCTAGGGCGTTTTTGTGGGATCCTAGAATGCATGCTTTTAGTTTATATTTATAATCCACTTCACTTATACACAAAAACCAAACTATAACACGCAAAACACCGTCAATATTACATAATATAGGGTCAAAAACCTAAGTAATTAAATTAAATTAAAAATAAATCCAAATGTCACTTCAAGATTCACCAAAAACTTTGTTTATTGCTTTATAATGTGCATAACGGTCAAGCGATATTATACAAATCTAGAAATAGAATGCCACTAAACATGTGTAACTTATGAATGAGTTGTTCAAATGAAATACTCACTTAGGATGATGCTAATGAAGCCGTTCACCTCGGCGGATCTTTTTCGTTCAGCAGTTCACCATTCACTTCGGATCGAATGACAGATGATAACATAGCTCTTCCTTTAGACTGTTTCAACTCTCTACATCAGTGAGTGAAACTGAGTTGATTCGACATCTCAATCGCATGCACTACAAGGCTATATCACTTTCCCTCTCATCTTTATTTCCATGTTTTATTTGGATTCGTAAATATTGGCATTTATTATAAAATAATTGTTTTATTTTTTATTGCATAAGTAACGATTATGACGTATATTTTAAAAAGAATCATATAATCCTATCGTTTTAAAGTTCATACTCATAATTTAATTTCATTGTTTTGATCTTTTCACTCATTCGTTATTACTTGAATTTATTTGTTGTTTGTTAAAAGTTACTGTGAACAGATAATAAATAATAAAAACTTTCATTGGTAGTAAGTGCTAACGTAATGTACCTCAATCCTCAATACTTATGACAAAAAGTCTAACCAACTTGAATGAATTACTTAATCAAATCCTCCTCATCAATCATATCATATGGCCTCAATTCATAATGGATGTCGTTCAATTTACCCGTTGTTGTAACTCACGATTTCTGATGAAAATGGTTATCATCATGAGTACTGGTTTACTGAATGAAATGAACTGTTGAACTGCATAGGTAGGGAGTTCACTTCACTGAATGAGTTTCGATGAACTGCTTCAACAAGGTGAATGAATTTACCCAACCCTAAATGCTACGCAACTCAGCTCACCGAGCTTTATAGGAGCATCGCCACCGCGCGCTCTTCCTCCGTACCGCGAGCGATCGTATAACGTCACGTACCGTAGTTTCAATTGAGAGTCTGCTAATGTGTGATGTTACAATATATAAAAATTAATGTTTATTTGTTAGTCATTCAACCGATTGCGTTGAAACTATGGTGAGTTTTGTGTACACACCTGTGAAGATTTCTGTATTAATCTCTTTCCGATCGGCTTGATCCATTGGCTCTGCATAGAAATGTTAGTTCACTTTGCATCTTTTACCGCATTTATCATGGGAAGTGTACCGAGGATTTGTTTGGATTGATCCTGGCTGCTAAATTTTAGAATCGGGCATCGCGTCAGAATCATAAATTTGATCCACACGTCCTCGATGTCCAGCGTTCCACAACAGTGCATTTTTTAAGACACTTTCTACCTTGCACAACCACTCTGTGGAATCAGCTATCGCCTGAGGTCTTTTCGAGTCGTTATGACCTGGTGACCTTCAAGAAGAGAGCTTATGCTTACCTAAAAGGCCGGCAACCTATTTGCAAGCCCTCTGGTGTTGCGGATGTTTGTGGGTGGCGGTAATCACTTTCCATCAGGTGCGCCACATGCCCGTTTGCCTCCATTTTATCACAAAAAAAACCCCCCATTTTAAAATAGGTGATACATTAGACTTTTCAAGAAATCGTGGGCAAAATCACCTGATAATAAAAATGAATAATAATATGTCTTCTGGCCTCACTTACTTTTATATTTTGTTTATATAAAATCTTAGTGTACAAAACTGATGGATAATTTAAAATAAATTCTTGTCTCATCTAGTTTTTTTATGATGTAAACCCGTAATCTTCTTTAATTGGCTATTTGAAACTTAAACTTTCCTTGTTTTACGTTTACTCCACATCTTGATCCAAGATAACTAAATGAATTAAATAATTACTGTTCTTATTTTAATCATATTATATACCGGTTTGGAATTTTCTTTCTGTGTTAGCTTTTTCTCTTCATTTAATACTTCTTAGAAATACGTTGAGTGGTAGGTCATGAAAATTGTAATTGACTAGATATCGATGGTAATATCATACACTCCCGACATAGTAACACGCTTATTATATAGTGAGGAGTATATATATATATGTATAGTTAAAAAAAGAACAGATATATAATATAACATTTTGCAACTATTATCTGCAAATTGATAAAACTGTTAATGGTTATCCGGTTTATATTATCCGAGTCTACTAAGATCCAGTGTAATCTGAACTTCGCATCTATACTTTACATACATATACATACTGCACTAAGAAAGTACCCTCAACATTTGCTGTAATCAGTTATGACGTTTATAAGATACAAATTCCGCCCGCAGTTGTTAAATATTCCCCACGAAGAAGTCCTGACAGGTAATTCAATGACAACATTAAAACAGTTCCAAAAAGTGGGGTGTGACTCAAAAGTAAATTATTTCAGTTAGGAACATAGTTTTAGAAAGAAAGAACTTTTATTTGATAATTCAAATACGGACTTAATTAACACAACGCACATTAAACACGAGATTAAAATAAAGTATACCTAATTTAATTTATAACACTAGAGCTCTTCCATACAAATGCTGCACTCAACACCAAAAAGGAACCCAGCTCAACATATGCTATAGCAAAATACTGTAGCGCTGGTTTTCAGCCGGGTCTAAACTACATACTAAAGGCCTCAGATTAGACCAGATCATGATCGATTATTGCATTATATAATACATTGGTGGAATAAGAAAAAGGGGTAAGTCGCGAAAAGAAAGGAAGAACATGACAAAAGTATTTTACATCAAAAATTACATTACCTACGAAGCATCCCTAAACACCCTAAAAAAATTTCTTTCTTGAAGCTTATCTGTTAATTTAAAATATACTCCTTCTTATACTTAAATTTGCATACAGGTCTTACAAATTGTAAAGGTGGAGGAATATTGTTCCAGATTTTAGCAACAGCATATTTAAAACTACCTCTAACTGTTGTAGTTCTATGCTTTGGAATAATGAGACGACACAGTCCAGTAAGAAGTGCAACAAGGTGAACATAACGTCTATTAATTAGTATTTACTAGTCTATATTTAAACTTAAGGATTTTTTCTTTGTGAGAGAGATGCAAACAAATAAATAATTATTTACACTTTTCAATTATAGTGATAGAAAGAGATATCATCATGAAACTAGCTGTTATTTTGAAACTGGTTTTTGGAAGTGTTATTTCTCTGGATCAGAAATAGTTGGAACAGATTTCTTATTTTACCCACTATAGCTCTCCCCTACCGCTTATGCATGTTGCGTTTCGGGGTCAGCTAGTGTAGATACACCTTTATCCAGCAATCAAACGTGCTAGTAGTGTATCTGTACCTCATAGGAACACAACCACCATGCACATGGTTATAAGTTCCACATAGTAACTCTCTTTTAGTTTGTCGTCGCCGTGATGCAGACCTGGCAAGATTTCTTTTCACATTGTGTTTGAAGGACTCAATGTTGTGGGAAGAAGGGAGCAAACTGGAGACGGTTCCACAGATCCACAGTACTTTTCGCTTGTTCCTTGTAAAATAAACAAAATGGTCTGAGTGTCACGTCATATGATCTGTATTGATCGAAAAGTCTCGACCAATAGGCGGAGAAAGATGATATTTATTCCGTATATCACTTGTTCTAGTGCAAACATTTTTGCCGCCGTTCACTGAGTGCTTCTAACGTTACACAAACAAAGTACTACGCAGTGACTTCTCTCTGACTTTAATAATAGCGACCTTTGATAGATTAAGTAGACGATCGAAAGAACAGATCACATGCGGTCATGCCTTACATTTACGATGATAGAGATTTAACTAAAACTATGTAGCTCGTGCGAATATTTCGCACATTATAAAATGTAATCTATAACAGCTGTTATGTCAGTTAAAAGTTATTAATATATGGTACTTCTTACGTGTTATTTGAGTTTATTTTCATCGTGAATGCCATTTGTTAAAAAAAAATTTTTAACAAATAGTGGAGAACGTAGGCTTAAAATGGTGTTTTCATACCTAATTAATTTTAATGTAGAGGTAAGAGGTATATGGCGTTGTCGCAAAAACTTTTTTGAGTAATATTATATAGAGATATTATGCCTTCACTGTAGCTAAAATTATTCCGGGAAGAACATAAAATATATAGATTAAAAATTTACACCAATTCAACGGCTCCATCGAATTAAAATACGTTATCACGTCAAAAAAGAAAACTATAAAAATCAATTAATAAGAATTTAATTCCTTATAAGAATACAAACAGAAATTAATAAAAATGAAGTTTCCCTGTCCACTTTCGCTTGACGATGCGGTTGCGGCAGTCAGAAAGCGTGCTTGTAAATTAACAGTCTGTAACATCACTGGGTGTGACTGATAAATGATTCTTTGCTAATTACAATTATTTTCTAATTAAATTGTAGTTTTATCCATCGTTATTACAATATCCAGTTACAGTATTTACCTTATCTGAATTGTTATTCATTATTACTGAAATTACAAGTTACTTATGTTTATTTTTTAAACACATGTTTTAGTTCTTGCTAAATGTATTTTAACGCTGTACTGGGTAATTTGTAATTTTGTGTGTTGGGGGGTTTCGCTCACAATTCGGTGCGTTGGTCATAAAGTCATGGTGGTTCAGTGGTTTAGAGTTGTGGAATATCGATTATATGCCCGCAAACTCGAGTCGAGGCATATACTATCAGGATACACGTATATTTACTACCATGAATTTGGTAACATCATCGGCTGCCGGTAAATGAAGGGGTTTTTGGCGGGATCTTGATGTGTTATAAGATTTTTATTTTAAATCATAGACATATGTTATTTGGCCCTAAATTGTTTAATTTTGACGGCGTTTTATGTGATACTAGCTGTGCCCGTGGCTTCGCTCACGTGGACTACAGAATGCCCGTACGAATCTTGCTCCCCCGCTCTCGTCTATTTTAAGGACAAAAATGGTTATTGTGGGTGTTCCTTAGAAGATAGATATATATTTTTCCAATTTTTTTCTAGGTCTTTTTAATGCTCATAATTATGTGGTACATTAATTTGCTATATCTCTTATGGTTTACTCAGCATAAGTTATTTAAGCGCCTGAAAAGATTCACCATGACTAGTTTTTGTTTATTTGTGTGGAACCGTAATTTTTTTCTAAAATAAAAGTAACCTAAGTTTCTCCCTATATCATCAGCTATCTATCAGTGAAAGTCCTGTCAAAATCGGTCCAACCGTTTCGGAGATTACCCGGAACAAAGACAGACAAAAATTTTGGTGGCATTTTACGTGATATAGTTCGGTTATTGTGGATTATAAATATAAAGTGCATGCATTTTGAGATGTCACAAAAACTCCCTAGATAGTTCGGACAAAGTAGCCACCATCTTGTCAGAAAACCCGACTTCGTGGTATATTGGAAAATTTTACTAAGGCAAAACATTGACATTGAACCCCCCACTTTGTATATTGGAAAATTGTACGAAGGTTTAAAAATATTGACAATGGCAAGTGCTTTTTGCGGCGCCAAACAAGAAGAAGAAGAATGAAACAAAAAAAAAAATCAAGTGAGGATGCCACTAAATATAAAGATGTATTAAGATTACAGTAATAGTAGTCCAACAGATAATAATTATGTATAGCGTGAAACGGTGTTTATCATGCGAAAACTTGTAGTACATACCAATTCCGATGATATCGTCGTGACAGATTGTCGGTAACAACTCGTTAAATAGATAGCAACGTTTAATGCGCAGGCCGACTCCTAAACCGCACCGAGCTGGTCTATTGGGCTAACGCGAGGAATAATTATTGTACTTCTAACTTATAAACTGATAGCGGGAAAGTTTTATTTTATATTTACAAAAAAATCATTCATATATTTTTTTTACCGAAACTTACCTTTACGTAGTGTAACGGAAATGAAATTATGAGAGCAGGTACCACTCACCGGCAATTGGAGATTCTCTTCTTTGGGGTACTTAGGGTGAGCTTGTGACTTAAGTCACTGATATTTCTTAACAAGGCACTTTGCCCACACTGGAATTAAGTTTTATTACGGTTTTGTAAAGATTTTTAATGATTCCATAATTTTTCTCTAGGCAGTTACGCTCCGAGCAGTTTGCGAGTTGCGGGATTCAAACGTACCAAGCTTTTTTGATAGAGGGCAGCACTTGTGTTTGTTTAAAGTGCTTTCAGGTAGATTAGTGAATATATACATTCCAATTCATTATTAAAAGTAATATTGAAAAAGTTTTATAGTAACATAAATACGTAATAAAACGAACCAAATAGCGTGTGTTATCGGCTACTCTGGGTAATACAAACGATGTTTAATAATTGGATAGTGATAATTTAAATACAATGCATACACGTACCTTGGACTACTTCAACACCTGGTGAACATCCATCAACGAAAATTCATATTACCACCAAATATCTTATGCCTTTATTGTGCACGGTAGATAAAAATGCGTGCCACGCGGTAGCAGTTGCGATCCTAGCTCCAATATTTGATGAGTACGAAATGCATGACCGTTGCTAGTTTCGCTAGTTCATTAAGTATTGAGTATTAAATATTGAATCATAGAACAAATTCGAGGAATATAGTATATTAACTTTGCCCTTCCAATACATTATAACTTAATTTATACTCGCAAAACTTAGTCAAGCTGGATTTTGTCAAAGATCAGCAGTCCTACCATGTATTAGACTTAGTAGGTCTAGTAAAAGTTTTTTTAGGTAATAGTGTCAGGTTTTACAATAAGATCCCGAAACACATTGCTGATTTGCAGGACCACAAGATCAAGGGCCATGTCAAGCAGGTTTTACTGTGAATAGATTTTTATAGGGTGGATCATTATGTTAATAATAGTGATGTCTGGAAGTGACTCCCTCTCTGTGCATCCACTAAATTATTATTATTTTAAATTAAATTTTAAATTATTTAAATTTTAGATTTTGAGTTTTATTGAACATAGATAATTTATGCAATAATAAAACACTCTATACATGTTTATAGAAATCGGTTATCCATCGACGGTCATCGCTAACGTTCCAACCTGCAAGTCTCCTGACAAATATACATTGACTGATCTCCAAACGCGATAAGCCAAAATTGAGTGAGTGACGGGTTTATCAATATGTTCATGGTCCCTACCACCTTGATCGATTCTGTATTTTAAACATCTTATTCCCGGAAAGCGACACGACTAAAGCATGCCAGTATGACGGGTGTTACGCGTGGTGTATTGGTGTATTTCATCAAATACTATTGTAGTTTAAAACCATTCAGTATATCCGTCACTCACGACTCAGCCTACGTGAAAGCAAAAATGTCTTTTGAAAAATTTCAAGTCATTTATCTGAGTTCTGCAGAGCCCTAACAAAAATCGATGGTACCTCGAAAAGAAACTAATGCTATTTTCCGTTTAAGTCTTGTACCATTTTAAAGCAAATTAAACAGTATTACGCTGTCCGTTAGAAAATGTGCCGCTGTGTAATAAACTCTATTTTGTAACTTTGCAATTCCGACTGACACATATTTCATATATTATACGATACTACATCTGGTTTAATTACATAAGTATTTATTTTTTAACGAAAAGAAAAAAAAATGTGTAACTGAAGATAAATCTCTAAACTTCATTATCATTTCAGCCGAAAAAAAACATTACACATAGATTGCCACGACGACCGGTTCTGCGCCTTCCAACCACCTTCACCAGGTCGTCTGCCCACGATGCGTCTTCCAGTACGCAGTCACCACTCGAGAACTCTTTGGCCCATCCTGCCATCCGTTTTACGATCTAGGTACACAACTTAAGTCTAGCAATTTTTAGGGCTATGTCAGTGACTTTGGTTCTTATACGGATCTCCTCAGTTCTGAATCGATCACGCAGAAAAACTCCAAGCATAGCCCACTCATAGCACGGCTTTAAACCTAACAGGGAAAAAACTTTTTATCTAATAGTCAATATTCTAAGCATTTTTTTTTATTTTGAGGAGTTCCTTGGTATATCTTCGTAGTCACAGGCCCTATGCCAAAGAAATTAAAATGAGACCAGCTATAAAAAAAATGAATCATCTTAAACGGTTCACAAACAAAGAAGTTAACGCCGAAAATCCATTAAAAAAAATACTTATATACACAATCAAATTGAGAACAAACCCCCCGCCCCTTTTTTTTTTGAAGTCGGTTAAAAATGTTTTACATCCACCATTTATGACATCCCTCTCTCTTAAAGGGACAGTCAATTTTGATTTAAATTAAACAGTAACTTCGATAGATAGCAATTTTTGAGGATAGATATTTTACTTTTAACAATGCATACATAATCAGCCTAACTGTCAAAGCCTCATGTCACTTAATTACAAACATTTGGGAGTCTTGCAAAAAACACCTCGTTAAACTTTTTTAACTAGGCATATCTATTCTTGAAACTTTTAATTAAGTAGACATTAATCTTGTTTAATCTCTCAAAGAGAAATAGCTACATTAACTTTTCTAATAATTAAATGACGATGTCTATTTATTTCTCTTGTTTGGTATATCAGCGTATTTTAGTACAGATTGTTATTAAAATATAAGAGAACTAACTGTGATAAATTATTACAAAGTCACGGTGGTTAAATGCTGCAGACTGGCGGAATATCGACTCGATGTCCGCGGGTACAAACCTTTGTATCACTGAAATCGTGTACATTTAGTAATTTGTAGTGGTAACATCATGTAGGTGTAGAAAATATCATCAAGAGATCTGAATATAATCTAATTTAAAATATGCTTTGTGACGATTAATATATTTTTATGTTTCAATGTATGTACGAAGCTATGGGAAATGCTGTATACTCTTATAAGTAACATACGCATTAGGTATATATTTATTTATTTATTTATTTATTTATTTTATTTATTTATTGGTCCACAAAACTGACTACAACCTATGTATATAATTAGAAATGAGCAATATTTTAAAATCATGCAATGATTGTACTCTTCTAGATGTGGATACAGCATGCACATAAGTTATAGAAAAAAAAACACATTAGGCGGTACAAAAACTAAGTAAACTAAAATCATAGAAATTACATTATTTAAGTATTTTAAGAATATTTTTAATAGAGGAAATAGAACCTGAAAATATATCAATCTCTGTGCGAACAGCGTTACAGAAAGAGGACATACGATATATTGGAGAATGTTGAGCAATATTTGTTCTGCAATGAGGCAGGTAAAAAGTTTTTCTGTTATGCAAACGACTGCCCAAACGTGGAATCGCAAAATTCAAACGTTCAAGAATGTAGGGGGAGTCTGTGATTCCATGTAGCAATTTAAAAAGACACACGATGTCCGAGTTCCTCCTACGAGTACAAAGCGACATAACTCTGTAATAAGAAAGGCGTTCTTCATAAGTTTTCAATATTTTACATTTGTAATCAGAATATGCCAAGAGGTACATGAAACGCTTTTGTACTCGTTCAATTCTGTCAGAATGTACTTGGTAGCAGGGATTCCAAACAGGACTATTGTATTCTAAAATTCCGCGTAGAATAGTATTGTAAATTATTATCGTTAGGCTGGGTTCTTTAAATATTTTCATCTGACGACTAATAAACCCAGATAATTTGGATGATTTTTGGATTATGTTATCGATGTGATATCGAAAGCTCAAAAATCCATCTACAATGATGCCCAAGTCTCGAATAGTTGTTACTTCCTTTAATTTAATAGAGTCGATCATATAATCACCGATATGAGGCTTTTTCTTTCTTGTAAACTTTATATGAAAACACTTATCTGGATTAAGCGACATGCCATTAAGACTACACCATTTCTTAACATTGTCAATGTCAGATTGTAGACATTGTACGTCTAAAGTACTACTAACAATGCGATATAATTTTAAATCATCAGCATACATTTTGAATTTACACTGAATGGAATCGCAAAGATCATTTATAAATATTAGGAAAAAAAGCGGACCCAAATGGGAACCTTGAGGAACTCCAGACGGAATCTCAGACACCATAGATTTGTGGCCATGAATTGCTACCAATTGGGAGCGTTTACCCAGATACGATTCACACCATCTTAATAAGGAACCATGTATACCCATATACGCAAGTTTATTTAAAAGCAAATTGTGATTTACTAAGTCAAATGCTTTTCGGAAATCTGTATAAATTGCATGCACTTCTTGGTTATCATCAAGAGCTTCAGATATATCAGATACATATTCTAGCAAATTCGTAGCAGTTGATTTCCGTGGTAAGAAACCATGCTGATTGGAATTGATGCGGTTCTGAATATGGGGTAGTATCTTCTTATATACCTATGATTCGAAAATTTTTCCACAAATGGATAAAATGGATATTGGTCTATAATTTGTCACATCATCCAGTGCCCCTGACTTGTGAATTGGTGTTATATGTGCAAGTTTCCAGGTCGCCGGGAATTTACCAGTGTTTAGAGATTGTGTATACAGCTGTGTTAGTGGCTTAAATAAATTTTCGGCACATTTTCTAAGCAAAATTGGGGGTAGCAGGTCAGGCCCCGGGCCCTTGTTGCAATCTGGTGATTGTAGCGATCTCAGAACTTCTTGCTCAGTAATATCACAGTTACTAATAGGCACATCATTGAAATTAGTATGACGATTAGTATCTAAACTAGTGGAGAACTGTGTGTTAGATTGATTCGTACTATAAACAGTTTGAAAGTATTTGCTAAAAAGTTCTGCAATAGTCTGCCCATCCGCAGCCACCACATCCCCAAAGTGCATTTTATTAGGTATGCCAACACTATTATTTGTTTGGTCTTTGACAAATTTCCAAAAATATTTAGGACAACTTCGCAAATGAGAAGCTGCCTGTTCTTTAAAATTATTATAACAATGCTTAATCATCTCATCGCAACGCCGCCGTAAAATATTGAATGTTGCTTTATCCAGTGGGTTACTATACTTGATGTATCTGGAATGGTATTTGTTTTTCTCTTTAAGAGCTTTGACAAGGGAGGAACTAAACCACACGGGATATTTTTCATCTCTTATTTTTCGCATAGGAGTATGTCTCAGAAATATTTGCATAATTGTATTGTAAAATATTTCCAGCATTACATCGATATCATAAACATCCTTCCAGATAAATGACCAATCTATGTCTTGTAGCTCACTATTCACAGTATCATAGTTGCACCTATTAAAGTTATAAATTGGTAATTTTTTTGCTTAAGTGGAGAACTGTGCGGCTTATTTAATTCAATTTCGATGCTTGGATGATGTAAATCCAAGGGTAAGACAGGATTTGTAACTTTAGATATAGTGACATTAGTCGGGTGATTACAAAGTACCAAGTCTAAAATACGTTGATTTTCATTTGTGACATAATTACACTGATATAAATTATTAAAAGCAAGGGTATCAATAAAAAGATTTTCAATATTACTAGAAGTCGATAGTGCAGATAAACTGTAAGAATCGTGTTGCCATTTTAGATTAGAAAGATTGAAATCACCTACTAATAAAGCTGTAGAAGATGTAGAAATCTTGTTTTGAATTATTTCAGTGGTGTTTTTGAGGTAAGTGTCAATGTATTCGTATCTTATTGGAGATGGAACGTATATTGCACAAATATCAACGTAAAAGCCGTTGCCGACTTTTACAGAAAGCCAAATATCCTCACATGATGATTCCCATTTAGATTTTCTTAGTACCTCGTATCTCTTTTGTACAGCAATCATTACTCCCCCTCCATCATTTTTGACAGAAGCAGAAGAAGTAGAGGATCTATCACGTCTGAATACGTTATAACGCTGATCGATAATCTCGCGATCATATACACCACTATTGAGCCACGTTTCAGTTATTATAATTACATCGAAATTGTTACTTAGCACAGTAATATAAAAATCTTCAGTTTTTGTTCTAAGTCCTCTTACATTTTGATAATATATTTTTAGAGAGAATTTAATAAATGATCAATATAGTCAACATGCTTAATATTAGAATAAGAACACAATTACAGAGAACTTAAAACATCATTATTTTTTATCGTTATTGGAGGTGATTTTATATCCTTTCGCACAAAAATACGCCCGTTTCGAACCCATACGAATTGGTAGCCTTTAGATTTTGCGACATGTCTAGTATCAGCATGCAATTTCTTGTTCGCAGGAGATAGGTGCTCAGTGATATATATTTGCATCTTCTCACCAGAAATGCCTAAGTGGGTAGAGTTGAGCTTATCAGTTTCGTGTTTTTTATTGAAGTCTCGAACTGCTCCCAGTAGATGGTCACGAGAACGTGGCGTAGATAGTTTAAGCACTATATTCCGAGGACGTTTGGATTCTTCATTTTGCTTAGCAACTCTATGAAAATTAACAATATCCGTGTCGGGCAAGTTGCACGAAATTGTTCGTGTAAGCTGATGAATAATGCTAAGTAGATTTTCGGACTTATGTTCCGGAACACATTGAATTTCTACATTATGATCTCTTGCTTGTTGTTCCATTTCGTTGAGTTTAGCATTCATATTATTTACTTGAACAATTATTCGAGTATTTTCAGCTGTCAGTGTTGATAATGAGTCACTATTTTCCTTGTTTATTTTTACTTGATCATCAGTAAAATTGGAAAAAAAAATCCACGGATTTGGTAATTTCATCAAGTTCTTCACGCATTGTGGAAAAGTTGGAGTTTAATTCTCTTATATCCTGCTGCACTTTGATCAAAGTAGAGTTAAATTTGTCCAAACTTACTTGCTGACTTTTAAATTTATCATTCATATCCATATGCAGTTTGCGTATCTCTTGTAAGATAGCATCTTGTGAGCATATTGATGATGGAGGAGAAATTGTGAGTGAGCCAGTATCAGCCGTAAGGTCAACCTGACTCCTGCTATGAATGGGTGTATTGCTATTATTCCCACCTTTAGGTTGAGCAGAAATGCAAGTTGGACATATCCACTTAGAGCGTAATATTGTTGATTCGCCATATTTCACACAATCTTGGTGATAGGAATTATTGCAGTTACAGTTTGTGCATTTAATGCGCTTTTGGTTAACTATTATGTTGTTGTTACATACTGAACATTGAACCATTGTACCGGTGTACGTAGCGCTTTAATATCGTATTTTCTTAACGACGAAGATAAATAAACATACACTAACTTGCGATTCCTTGCTAATATTGTTCCATAGGTATTTTCTCGTTTCATGTGTACAGCACTGAATCGCACTAGATAACACTATCAACGTATTAAACCTCGTATTAAGTTTACGTTCGCGCACTTTTTATGTAATTTCAGTTTATCTTAGACACCAAAATATATTTATTTTTAAGTACAATTGTAAGTAAAAAACTCAAGATGTGAGTGACATATGTCAATCTATGTATATTTATAGGTATATTAACTATAACTTATTATAGTTAATTAGGTATATTACTTATACATAATTATAATAACTAGCGATCGCCCTGAAGGTCAAAAATCGACGAGCGACTTTTTGGTCATAGACTATTTTCTGTTTGACATTTTCAGTATTCATGAACCTAAACAATGAGTATTATTTACATCACTTGCTGTCATTTTTCGTTGAGTGACAATGTCAATATTTTGGGGGTCTAAGTTCAACCGCACTGGTCGGTTTAATATTCGCAGTATTAATTTGTTTAATTTAATATAACAGATATTATAGATAACTTTTAGCTTTCTGTACTCCTTCTGCATATAAACTTTAACCATGCCAAATCTCACAGTTTTCCGTACACGTAATACGATTAAAAAAAGGGGAATAAAGCTTTTGCTTCACGTATTAATATATAAATACTGTATAATGTGTAATGTTGTTGGAGTATCCATTAAAATAAAGTAAAATAAAAATAGTTCCATAATATTTTGGAATCTACTGTCGTTTATCTATTTTATCACTAACCGTTTAAACAAAACCTGATCGCAAGTCAATGAATATTACGAGTTTTTTTTTACATTGTGTGTAGTGCTCACTATATTTTGTAAGTGTAAATGGGGCAACCTCTTCGGGATTCTTTTCTAGAATCGGCGTCCCATAGGGTTCGATATTGCGACAGTTTTTGTTTTTAGTATATTTATATGATCTACCCCTAATGGTTAAGAACTGTGCTAACATTGTTCTTTTTCCAGACGATACTTCACTTATATTTCAAGTGAAAAGAAAAGATTTATAACTTAGGCATGTAAATAATACTTTGTTTAAAATATCAGAATGGTTTACTTTAAATAATCTATTGTTAAATGCAAACAAAACAAAATGTCTCAGATTTGCCTTACCCAATGTACAACGTGTTGAAAGTAATATTAAGATAGAAGAGAACATAGTAGTCATGGTTGATAATACTGTTTTCTTAGGCATCACACTAGATGCAAAATTACAATGGGGTCCTCACATTAAAACCTTGGCAGGGAAATTAAGCTCCGTTGCATACGCAGTGCGTAACATTCGCCAGTTAACTGATATTACTACTGCTAGGCTGGTCTACTTCGCTTACTTCCACAGTTTTATGTCCTATGGTATTTTACTGTGGGGTTCAGCAGCTGAAGTAGAAACCATATTTGTATTACAAAAACGGGCAGTTCGAGCAATTTATGATATGGGACCACGCGAATCATTGAAGAATAAATTTCAAGAATTTGGTATCTTAACTATGCCTTCCCAATACATCTTGGAAAATGTAATGTATGTTCGGAAAAATGAAGGCAATTTTGAACTTGTTACTAACACACACAATTTCAATACTAGAAATAAATATAAAATAGTCATTTTAGGGTGGCTGATTACGTGAATGATGGTGATGTCTGGATGTGATTCCTTCTCTGTACAGCTACTGAAAATGATAATAACTGTATATAATTAAATACTTTATAACCAGTTTAAAAAAAAGAATATAATAAGTTAAACCCGATCGAGTTTCTTGTCGGTTCTTCTCGATGTCTGGGATGTTTTCCGAACCGGTGGTAGGTAGTGTTTTGACATTCATAAGTGCCTTCTTAGGGCGTAAATTGAATAAAAGATATCTTGATTTGATTTGATTTCATATTCAATACAATAGAATACAAGTGACTCAGTTGTCAGCTCTGGGATATTCCTCGTTTATCGCTCAATGAGGTATGTGAATCTAGCTTTGGGTTATAAAATCTTAAAAGTTAAATAAAAAGTTGTGTAATCAAATAAACTATTTACGATATATTTCCATAAAATAACGTCTACTTGAATAAAACAAGATCTTTGTTATTATTACTGTAAAATTCATGTAAATATGAGTAAATGATAAAACGTGAAGAAATGTTCCACAGTAAACAGATACGATATTACCCATGTCTAACACAAACGCGACGCTGAACGGGAAACCCAGCGGTGCTGCGGTCGCTCGCGATAATTAAACCTACTCATAATAAGGTCGTCGCGTCGACTAGGGTAGGGTTAACAAAAAACTATTACCTAATCTATCCATAAACGAATAATAAATTTGAAGTATCTCTTTGTAGTGTCTACGATTACCAATACAATTCGATACCGGCGGTCACCGTTTTTCTGAGCTGTTGTACCATACTTTCCATCTATGCAGACATTTTCAGAGCTATTGTAAAAAAAAAATCTCAAACAAACCGTAGTCCTAACAGTGACGTTTTATTTATCATCGTCAGCCTATGTCTGTCCACTGTTCGACATAGGCCCAATCTTCAGTCCTCCGCATCCAGCCACCCTGCGCAGGTCGTCGCTCCATCTTGCAGGGAGGCGTCCCACATACCTCGTTAACCTAAACCTGTATTAATAAATGCAAGCAATTTGAAAATGACACAAAAATTGTTATCAACATGTAACAAAAGGGACAGGAAATCATAGCGTGAGGAGGAAACTCTGTTTTCAAAAAGCACAAACATACCTGCTTTTTACTCTGTGGTATTGTATTGCCGGCCTCTGCTATCTTATTTTTTTCCTCTTTACACAAAATATAAGTTCGTTCTCGCTCACGCCGGTATCAAGTCGAACTATGGGCAATTACCTCTCATTTACGATGCCATGTAAAGAGCGTCAATACCGTATCTACTTACAAAATATAATTGAGTCCTAACTGGTTTCTTTACAGATTTTCTCACAATAATACCTATAACATCCTAGTAATAGCTCGTGATATGTGTTTCCAATCAGACAAAATCAGTCCAGTCAGACCGAAACACCACAGCAAAACAGTATTAATGATCAGCAAAATATAGTGTAGCGGTAATGATTACTCAGTCAAAATTTGCACAAATTCCCTCACACAATACAACAACAATTGAACAATTCAATTTTTACATTATTTTGTATCCACTTTACTCTATTTTTATATCAAAAATTGTCGTCGAATCGCGCAACCTATCGATTATCTCAGGCACAGTCTCCCCTATCTGCAAACGGTATTTGGTTTGGCAACGTCGCATTTTTGACAGTGCGTGACCTGGTTTGTAAATTAGAATTTAAATGTATGAGAAACTGACGCGCGACGTTGACTTACTATGAACGCATAATAATTATTATTTTGAAATATAATTTTTTTGGAGTTTTTGGCGGGATCATAAGGTGACATGAACTTAGGTTTTTAGACCTTATATTATGTAATATTGGTAGCATTTTGAGCGATAAAGTTTGGTTGTTGTGAATAAGTGAAGTGGATTATAAATATAAAGCGGAAAACATGCATTTTGGGATGTCACAAAAACTCCTTAGATAATTCTGACAAGAGAGCCACCACCCGTCAGAAGACCACATTTTGTATATAAGAAAATTTTAGGAAGACTTCATATCATATTTTGTTAAAATTAACGAAGACTTAAAAATATTGTCACTGGCAAGAGTTTTTTGCGGCGCCAAAACAAGAAGTATAATTTTCATGTATGTTTGGATGAGATCGTGCGTGTTTGTGTGTACTTGAATGTGTGTGTGTTAAATCCATAAACATATATAAAAAGTATCGTTAGATAACGAAATGAACCTGCACCATGGCGACAACTATGGGAGACTAGTTGAAATTTACACGACCAAAATAGAGTTAATATTCATTTTCTATTATTATGTTGACCCTACATATAAGTTATTCGAGTGATAAGTTGTCTAAGCTACCTACATCAGTTCCCGCCACACAGAATAACAACAAAGCAATGAATGATCACTACAAATTAATTATGAAAATTACAGGCTTCTACTGAACATATCAAGTGCGGATATATTTCGCTGATATAATATTCAGTGAACTGTAATTAATTAGATTAATTTGTTTTCTAAATACAATATTATGATCAATCGACCAGCCCGTAATATCTAAGTAAATTGATTGGTAAACAACAAAGCGCGAACCTGCGGACATCAATGTAATAATCGCTTAAAAAACCATTCGAGCACCATGATTTAATCATTTATATTTTTTAACTAATACGTATAGTAAGCGTGTGAGTTAAATGCAGAGTTATGGAATTCGATAGTGCCTATGACCTAATTACAATTATTGCTGTCAATAATGATCATATCGATAAATTTTAACGTTACTTTAAATTTTATATTAACATCTTGTTTAACATAATGAAAAACAAGCTAATAATTTGTCAATTATTTCATACGGGGAAATCAAACTTAAAAATAAATCTCTGAAATTTAACCATCATCAGATTCATTTTTGACCATTTGCATGCTTGATGGTGAATTAAACTATTGTTTTTGTAACAGCAGTTAATGTACCAGGGTCAGTCATTATTATAAACAAAAAATAACACGGAGCAACAATTTGTGTATAAACACGATCTATCTATCTATTTATACATACATAAAATGCTTTGTCCTGAATGACTGACTGACGGATCAAGCGCACAGCCTTAAACCGCTGATCGTAGAGAACTGAAACTTGGAGGGTGTGTTCTTTGTATGACGTAGGCATCCAATAAGAAAGGATTTTCTGAAATTCTACCCCTAAGGGGGTGAAAAAGTGGGGCAAAATTTGTATGGGACAACGTGATTCCTTGGTCCAATCTCAGAATACAGAAAAAACTCTGTATTCTGAGGGTCCAATGTACTTCAAATTTTGCATATACCTTATTTAACAGAATTGATAGGAAGACGTGTTTCGTATTTTATTGAATGTCATCCCCTAACGGGGTTAAAAATGGGTAGAAAGTTATTTTGGTGGTGATTTGCTTCGAAATTGATATCAATATTCCTTAGTGCTTGTGATTTAAATTACATTTTATTTTGACACATGTTTGAAAACTCAATCTGATTTTATTCAAAAAAGGTTGAACTTACTTAATCTCTAATAAAATAGTACAAATCCATTAATGACAATAATATTCTTACATTAAAAAAACTGAATGATCTGATAGTTTCATCTATACGGATATATCTGTAGCTCTGTCTGTACATGAAACTTTTTTCAAAATTTTGTGTTACATAATTATCTATTATAAAATCTGATCGCGAATAAAGGTAACTGTTAAAAATAACTGTCAGTTTGTCTGTATTTTAAAGAAATAACTCATAAAATGCTTGACCGATTTTTATAAAACACGTAACTCTGTAATGTATATGTATTGAGAATATTTACTGAAATAAAGTGAAAGGATACCAAATTAATCTAAATTATTTTATCTTTACATAATTTTCAATAAAATCAATAAATTGAAATATAGGTTTTTTTTAAGTGAAAACTTGTTTACGAAGGTTTGGATATGGAATAAATTCATGTAAGTCGTCATCGACGTGGTCGCGTGACGTGTTATCGATAAACGGAGTCTTTGTAGTAATATAACCTGATAATTAAGAATATAATTTTTTTTAACTTTATAGTTTTAAGTTTTCATTTCTGTCGGCAGTCCCCGTGACTGCTTTTTCTTTTTTATTTTCAAACAGTATTCATAGATGTTGCTTGCTGTGCGGCTTGGTTTAAATTATCACAAAATTGGTTTGATATTTATTGTCGCACTTATGTATATATTCTGAAAGCACATATATTAATAATTTAATGCGGGGCTTTTATTATTATTTTTAAATACTTAAATTAGTCATAAAATCTATTCTATCAACATTTCTACTATACATGTGGTTGTTTGGTATTTTTGGCTGCCAATATTTATATCAAATTACACTAACCAGGCATACTACAAGGTGTCCAGAAAGGGTATCGGGTATTTGTTTTCGCGCCATATTCGAAACGGGGCGTCTAAAGGGTGCGGGGAGGGGTTCGTGGCGTCCGCCATTTTGTGGAGTTTTAGTCACGATGGAACAGTACTCGGGGACGCATCGCGCATTTTGCGTACGAGCGTATTATCGTAATGGTGATTAAATAGTGACTGCTCAACGTCTCTATCGTGCGGAATATCGTACACGCCACGCGCCAAGTGACGATAGCATTAGGAAATGGATGAGGATGTTCGAGAATACAGGTGCGACAGTTAAAATTCAAAACTCTGGTCGTCCTCGTTCAGTTCGCGATGAAGAAACAATTGAAGAAGTTGAGGCGTCGGTTCGTCAAAATCCGTCTTTATCCATCCGAAAGCGAAGCCAAGCGTTGAACATCAAAAAATCGTCTTTACATTCGATTTTAAAGAAAGACTTACATCTAAAAGCCTATAAAATTCAATTGGTTCAAGAATTGAA
Organism: Saturnia japonica; assembly: GCA_033032175.1. Taxonomy (NCBI): domain Eukaryota; kingdom Metazoa; phylum Arthropoda; class Insecta; order Lepidoptera; family Saturniidae; genus Saturnia; species Saturnia japonica. The sequence goes on from CM065312.1 coordinate 4,139,522, forward strand.
GGATACGGACTATGCTAATCGACTGAATTTTGCGAACGAAATGCTGCAGCGATTTAACAACTTTAACAACATACTGTTCAGTGACGAAGCAAATTTTCACCTGAATGGTCATGTTAATAAGCAGAATTGTCGGTACTGGGCAGTGGAGAATCCGAGACGAAAGCATGAACGACCCCTGCATAGCCCAAAGGTCGTTGTTTGGGCCGCTATGTCTGCTAAAGGCATAATCAATCCTTATTTTCATGAAGATCAACGAGGCCGAGCAATTCATGTGAATAGTGACCGTTATTGCGATATGTTGCGAAATTTTTTGGTCCCAGAGTTGCAGGAATTTGCAGGTTTCAACTCAAGAACGTGGTTCCAGCAAGATGGGGCCACTTGCCATACCTCAAATGACTCAATGGAAGTTGTTAACGAATTATTCCCTAATAAAGTCATTTCGCGAAGGGGTAACATCAACTGGTCTCCTAGAAGCCCCGACCTTAGCCCGCTTGACTATTTTGCATGGGGATACCTTAAAAGTAAGATTTATCAAAACAATCCGACGAATCTAACCCAGTTAAAGCAAAACATCAGGTCAGAAATGGCAGCAATATCGATAGCTATGTGTCAACGTGTTATCGCCAATCTTCGTTTCCGTTTAGAAGAGTGCCAGCAACGTAACGGTCATCATTTAGATAACATCATCTTTTCCAAATAATTCTCCAATTCATATGCTAATAATAAACAATAAACTTTTTTATTGCATACAAATAATTTTTGTTTCATTGAACTTACAAATACCCGATACCCTTTCTGGACACCTTGTATAAACTCTGTAGTCTAAAGCGTATGAGCACTGGAAAATAATAGTTTTTAATCGGGCACGAAACCAAACTCCGAGCTGCTACTGAGAATTTCATAGGAAAAACCCAATAACACTTTGCTCGACCTGGGATTCAAACCCAGAGCCTCGAGCATAGGTTTTTTAGATAATATCGGTATCATTGTGATATGGTTTGACATTTAAAATTATTTTACTTGGTAATATATTAAAGCTTAAAAGGGTCAAATACCGTATGGTGAGATTGAGGCGAGGTAAGATTTTTATTAATAGTTGCTGTTTTTCATACATGAAATATACTACGTGGAAGAAGTCGCGGGCACAGCTAGTCGTACGATAATTGTCAAAGACATCACTCACGTCACTACAGTAATGGCTCGTGTTATATATATATATATATATATATATAATATTTCCGTGTATTCCCTCCTTCTTACAACATCGGATCCTATAAGCGTAACGTGAAGAGATATTTATGCAGCCTGGCATGACAGCGACGACTGTCGAAGGATTAAGATTTCTCTGTCTCGGTGGTAACATCAGAGACAGTACCGTCAATGTACCGAGCCATTATTAAAAAAAAAAACGCTTTAGTTTAGCTTTATTTAAGTAGATATAGGTTGGTAATGTGGTTTCCAAATATATGTAAATTATAAACGTACAAAGTGTATTTAGATAAGGCACCCGAGAGACACTCGACGCTAAGCCCGCAATGTCTGAACGTACCCTAACTGGTGTCTGGTAATGGCATTCAATAGCGTCGTCTGTTCCACGCTTCCACGGAGAGACAGGTTGACATTTCATTAACCACACAAATATATACGTTATTGTGCCCATTCTGAAGTCAATAATTTTAAAATGTTTAAATGTATTTTAGTTATTATTAAGACAAACCGAATGATCATTCAAGCTTATAATAAATCATTTTAAAACATATGAATTAATTTAATTTAAAACTGAAAATAAAAACAATTGTGGTAGTTTTTTATGTGTTAAATAATTATATGATTAATGATGATTTTATATGATGATAATTTATGTGATTTTAGGATTGTTAAACTGATTTTTTTAACGTATTACATGCAAAATAAATAAATTATATTAATACTTATATTTAAACCTAGCCAAATTATAATTTATTATCAAAGTTATTTATTTATTTTTATTTATGACAGGTTTTAGCGTTTTGACCACAATCTCACATGATGTAAAGTGACGAGGTAGCTAAAAATGGCAACACGCTAAGCCTAGTGGAAGACTTGCTCTCAAGTGCAACTGCCGGAACACACCTACAGAAGCTTGGCGATAGATTTTTAACTTGAGAATTGTAGCTAGCCAGGAGGCTTTAGAAAATACTCTACCGCCATGCCATGGTTTCATCACGATGTATTCCTTCCAGAAGCCAAATTGTTATCGCTCATAGGTAGCATTCCAGGAACATGACATTGAATAAATGTTCTTTTAATGAAAAAACGTACTCCGCTTAATTGTGAACAACGCAATAAAGTCCAAGATATGCATCACGTTTTGATATAATGTTTCCGGAACAAAACAGACTTTTTATTCTCTTTGTAATTCATTTTTAAACAGTACCTTCAGGATCGACCCTGTTACGTCATTATCTCATTACCGCAGCTTTCATAACCGCAGTGCGTACCTACATGTCGAGAGCCACTCAGTCCTTTGTGTAGAACCCTAATTTGATATACACATATGTCGTAAACAGCACCCGGTACAACTATTATAAACCATAACGACGAACAAAATTTGTTATTTAAACCCATAGAGCAAAACGGGCCGCCGGTTTTTTATATGTTTTCCAAATTTCCCGATGGAAATACCATATAAACAACATTGATCACGAGAATGCTCTTAAATTTTCTGTCTGTTTGTATATCCGGATTTATGTCAAAAAAGGTTTGATATATTCTTGGAAAGCTTATGTAATTAGTCAATTTATAGTCTATTAGAATTTTTAATAGTAGGTTTAGAAATCGTAAAAAATTCATAACAAAACTTAATTTTGATGTAATTTTGTATATTGGAAGTACATATACGTCATTTCTCAATTAATAGACGAAAATAATTAATGCCTAATAAACGCGTGTGAAGCTGCGGGCGCACGCCTAGTATATTATAATGTTTAAATACAGCTAAATCTACTTCAGCTTCACTTAAGTTTAAGTTTTAGGTAATGTTTACCATTACGTAAGTAAAATAACGATTATCCGTGTTATAGAACAGGAAATTTTAATAAATTATTTACTCAAACTTTACCCTTACTCATTTTTGAAAACTTTAACAAGTTGATCTTTTAAGCGAATGGCATAGTGGTAATACAGTGTAAACTCTTTATAACGAAACTCAAGGGACTGAGCCTTTTTTGTCGTTATAGAGTTATCGTTATATGGAGTGAACAAAAAAACAACCAAATTAACAAGAATTTTTAATACATATGTATGTCTTAGATAATAAATGCTTATAAATTATTATTTACACATATAGTCTGATAACTTTGTCTGACGTTTTTTGCTATGCCAGTACTTGTTTTGTATTATTTTATGTATTCTATTCATATCTAATCTAACACTAATCGCTTTCCGTTTACTGGCCATGTTAACAGTTTCATAGTAGGTTTACGACTGATAATACGATAGGTACCCAGTATGCTTGGTCGAAGACCATCACTTCCGAGAAAACAATGCGTCATACTGCACGTGTTCAAGGCAATTAAGGAACCTCGGATGTTTCGGAGCTTCAAAGTCTTTTGTTACCTGATAATAAACAATAATACCGATAATAAATATTTACTGTCTAAAAATATGAACACATTTCTTCGTAATAGAGAATGACGTATCGCTATAAAGAGTTTCAATATGTGGATTTTAACGCAAACCAACCAAGTTGGGCTCACTTCAACGTTATAGGGAGTTTATCGTTATAACGGATAACGTTATAAAGAGTTTACACTGTATTTAAAAAAATATACACATATTAATGGTAACAATTACAGAAATACAATGAAAAAAGTAAAAAAACTGTAACCCGACTATGAAAAATAACTAGAACTAAATGAAAAAAGTTAAAAAACGAGTAATAGCTTTTAAACTTTTTTACTATCGCTTAGTATATTTTATATATATTTATGTACTCAGAATTGTCTCCTTTTTAATTTGACATAGTAAAAAAATTTAGAGACCCCACTTTTTTCTCTGTAACACCCGTCATATTAATTTTATTCATATGAAATGTAGCCTATGACAATCCATTCAACAAAATACGATGTGTACTTACGGTACCGTAAATACCTACACAGTCTAAAAAGCATAACATTCCTTTTGGCTTTGTCGTAGCTGGGTAAAAAAACTGAAGTAATAATGTTAGTTAACCAGCTAGATGAGACCTTTGCCAAGAGACATACTAAATTCAGAGACATAATTTAATGATATTATAAAAATAGAGAACAATGTAGAATAAAAATATATTTAAATTAATAAATTTAAAAAGTAATTTGAACAATACCGGCTAGAAATAAGCCGTCTAATACCGGAACAGTGGTGACCTTAATCCCCCTAGGAGGTCCACTGGCGAAGTGTAGATAACCGTTTAACTCATCAGTCATGCACGAGAGCGGTATTCAAATAATGAACTTAATACGGTAATTTGCAAAATCGCCGATTTATATTGAAAAAAAAAAATTATATCATTTATATTTTTGTAGATTTTTTTATATACTAACTGGCGATAAAGCGGTAAAAAGTATTATAATAATATCAGCCTGTAAGCAACTGCTGGGCAAAGGCCTTTTCCCAAGGATAGGCACTGGCGTAGTCACTACGCCAGTCCACGACGTATTTCCGATTTCAAACACCGAGTAATCAACAGTTCTATATTTTTTCTCATATAGTGAAATTGAGTACATTTACTAATTATAATTGGAGATTAAATAAATAACCTATACCTATAAATAACTAACAACTTATAGAAAATTGAATACCTTTAGAAAATATTTCATTATAAACGTTAGATTTTAAAGTTAATAACTCGATCGTAAATTCTAGTTAGGCCAGAATGTTACGGTTATAATCCTCAGGTATTTTACAAGCGAAATTAAACAGCTGCGTAGCGACATTACCATCATTTGAGGTATTTCAGTGAAATTTTGGAAACATTGTTTTGAACAACTGTAAAGTTTCAAAGGTTCCTCCTACCTACTGTTTTAGGTTATAAATTAATATATATTATTACATCCACATCGTAAGTTTATAAGACTGGATAATCTTAACAGCAATATAATTTATATATAAAAATTCTCATATCGCTCGAATCTAGAATATTGCAGACAAATTGATTTATTGAAAAAAAAGCGCTTTCATCGAGGAGAATTAGATTCCTAACAAGATGAGATTTGTGAGAAAACGGTTATTTAGTGATTTATTTTGAAAAAAGCGGCAATAAGTTTTTACTTTTGTGAAGCTAATAATTTTTTTTACTGACTATACTGTTAGCCTTAAGGTCCCTGAAAGCCTCAGATAGCTTTTACAGCTTCACCGTGACTTGTCGGCGAGCGCTTAAGGCTTGATCATGCGAAAAAGTCCTAGAACTTAAGATAACTAATTATACATATATTATATACATGCTCCTGCCTCCTGGGAGGAAGGAAGGAAATATATGTATATGTATTTAGTGATCCGTCAGCAATGATGGCTCAATGGTAGCATGTATGGTCATCATGCCAATCGACATGATTTCGAATCCGTGATGAAACCATAGCATGGTGGTTGCGTATTTTCTAATATCTGGCTGGCTAACTACCACCTTCATGTTGAGAATCAGTTGCCAAGCACCTATAGATGTGTTCCGGTAGCAGCACTTGAGAGCCAGTTTTCTCACTAGGCTTAGCCTGTTATTTTCTTGGACTAGTCAAGCGGGCATTAGAAAATACCCTACCCCCATACAATGGTTTCATCACGATATTTGCTTTCATCGATACCTCAGGATCATTTTAGAGATTCGAACTCACGACGATTTGAACGACGTGATGTCAGTACACGCTACCACTAAGCCATAATTATTTCAATAAATAGCAACTTTTCTTTTTGTTTTATTTTTTCAAGGGTGGGGGGGCATAGTAGAAAACCAGCGCTTTAACAATTTGCTTTATCATGTTCTAAACAAATATCCATTTCGATATTAATTCAGTTTATATCTGGCAATTGTTTCATTATATCATCATTACGAATATTTTCTTTTGATAAACTGCAGTTTTTTTATGGTATGAAGTAAAAAGGGCCGCTTGTTGTGAAATGGTCATTTCATCCAACAGGTGTTTATAACCAATCTCAAAAAACCGCAGTTTTAGGTGAGGCCAATAATTAATAGGTAAAATGCAATTTCTACCAATATTCCAGTAGTGCAAGAGAGAGGGTATATGGAGGGTAATATTTAGTAAATATTAGTAATGATTAGTAAATAATCTAGTAGATATTCAACTACTCCAAGTACAACCTACGGGCCAAATGCTTGAAGCAATCCCGAGAGTTGGATAGATTTTGATAAGAGGCGAATTCCACAACCATGCTGCTGTTACGGCGAAAGATTGTTCGCGAAAATTACTATGGGTATTTGGTATACTGAGAATTAAAAAATATGAAGATCTTAGCTGTCTACTGTGTGTATGCGAGAGAGTTTTTAATAGTATTTTTAAATATATATTTAAGAGATTCCAGATTATTAAGACGGAGAAAAGAAGACAAAGTACCTTTACTTTCATTCCTACATTGCCGAATAGGTAGCCACTTCCATTTTGCCCGGTATGATGAAAGATGAAACGGATGCAGTTGTTGAGTAGATTATAGGTTGCTTGCTCCCCTGCTCCCGGCTATTTTAAAGACAAAAATGCTTATTGTGGGTGTTCCTTAGAAGATAGATTGTATACTCTCTGGGACTTTTTTGTAGGTCTTTTTAATGCCTACAATTATGTAGAAATTATTTAGCTATATCTCTTATGGTTTACTCAGTGTAAGCCATTTAAACGTCCGAATTGATTCACCATGACCAGTTTTTTTTAATATTTTTGCGGAACCCCAATAATTTTTTAAAAATAAAAGTAGCCTAAGCAGTAACTTATAGGGGTACCCTATAACATTAGCTATCTATCAGTGAAAATCGCTTTAAAATCGGTAAAACCGTTTCGGAGATTACCGGGAACAAACAGACAGATAAAAATTTTAAAAATTGTTTTTGTTTTTGTTATAGGTATTGTAAATACCTACTTTCATATGCATTTAGTAAAAAAACTGTTACCTTGACATTACAAACAGACACTTCAATTTTATTAATTGTATTTAAATACGATGAGTTGATAGACAATTGGCAAATGTATGTGAATTACAATTTTATCTTCTTTGTTTCATATAACATTAATTAGTTTAATACAACCACTTAAACTGTAAATACTTTGAAAATAAATTAAATACAATTACAGACTATAACTTCAGAACATAAATCAAATACAAAATCATCAAAATTTGACCACTTAAACTTATAACGCCTAGTAATTCTCAATTTTCTAAATGGTAAGAGATATTTGTTAGTATTAACTTTCAACAGGTTCATTAGTTTTTGCTTCAATAATTACATAAGGCGTTTTATTTTTTACATTAGTGAACCAACTTTACATTCAAAATTGTATTATATATCATAACATAATTTTGAGTGGTTTTTGTCATTTTAAATATATCAGGCACTATTTAGTGAAAGAAAATATTTTATATAGATTTAATTAAGTAAATATTTAAGATAATATTTAATTTAAATATAAAAACTGAATATCTCATTTTAGAATAAATTACAATACAAATTAATAATTCCTCACGTTCGTTCATTTAGAAATTCATTAAAGCACGATTAACTATCAAATTTAAGATATTTTATGGTTTTTCCTTTTATTGTATATAATCACGTCTGACCTTTTTACCGAATATAATTACTTGTTGAACCCGTTGGCCTTTATAATGAGGCGGAATGTCTGGAACACGCATGATCAGATCAGCTTATCGCCACCGTATCCTTTGAATTTACTGCTATCATCAGTGACCAGTTCATAGCAGATTGACTAAGTATAAGCCAGTTTGTAATTAAAAAACAAGATAATATTTTTAGCAAAAAAGAAACCCAACTTCAATGATTTTGAGAAGTTCCCTGGTGTATATTCGAAGTCGAAGATCCAATTCCAATGAAATTAAAACGGGACCACTGCTGAGGTATTTATTCTTTTTCCAACAAAAAGAGAATCATCCAAATCAGTTCTTAAACAAAGAAGTTATGGCTGAATATTCATTATTAAAAAAATATACATTCGAATTCAGAACTTCCTCCTTTTTTAATGCCGGTTAATAATTGAATGTCATAATCATATGATTTCGTAAATCAATCAATTTATATCGCAATTTCGTTTTTTTTTTTATTTTGAATTCTGCCTATGATGGCAATTTTGCCAATGTCAAGTATGCAATTTCGTTTCAATTTTTCCAATTTTGTAAAGGCTTTGAACAACTTTGAATAAACGACATAACTTTTTTAACGTTTGAATCTAATTATTAATTGTTTTAGCATTTAGTCAATTTCACCGGTTGTCAAGTGATGATATGGCCCAATATGGTAGGTAACGCACTAAGCCTCGAGCATACCTACAGCCTACAGGTGTATGCTGTAATTATTCTGATTAGCATTATTCTAAACGTTCCCATTTGAAGTTCTGATAAAAAGCTAAAAGATATAAACTGAAATAAGGGAAGGGGGAATTAAGAAAGGGGTCACAGAGAAATTTCTTAGGAGATTTTTTTCTACTCGGGGCAGTCCGACTGGTGAATACCTCCACCCTACAGAAGATCTCAGCGAAATAAACTTGTGTTGTGTTTCTGAGGAAAGTCCCTTTCCAGAGCTCCTTGGGCTAGGTGAGTTCAAGGTCGGCAATGCACTAGTGATACCTATGGTATTACAAGCGTCCATAAGCTACGGTAGCCGCTTACCACCAGACGGGCCGTATGCTTGTTTGCCACCTTTGTTATATACAAAAAATCTTTTATTAAAAAACAAGTATTTTTGTTTACCGAAGGCAGCCCATTCTAATCGAATTCGCCTCGAAATCTCCTTTACTAAACTATACATATAAACAGGTTTAAAATGTTTCTATATACCTAAATGTAAACATGGCGTATAAGGTGAAATTTGAATTGGAAATGTGATATTTATATAAAAATAATTAATTATTATATATAAAGTATTTTTTGTGTAAAATACTGTACTTATAAAACTGCGTCTTGCCGTTTGATTGACAATTTGACACCTAATATAATGCTTGGACGGTAACCTCTATCGGAGCCCTCGACATATATTTGGATCGTGAGAAAACAATGACGTGAAATCGTCCGAACCGAACCAAGGTTAAAATCGTTAATAATCACGTACAAAATTAATGAGATGTATAATAAATATTGTGAAATATTTTCAGTTTATCTCTGTTATTAGTACACTTGTTTGTTTTGTTACAAGCTTATTTTGTTTTTATATAATAGTTCCAAATATTTTAACTTAGATAAAAGTTTTGTGAGTTCTATGAGATAGTAAAGAGTAATCCTTCCTCTTTCTTTTCCTGTATTGTTCCTTATTTTCAATATATCGAAGGAATGTTATTAACTAAATAAAAACCTTCTATATAGGTATGCAAGAGTTATAGCTGAAAGAAGTCCTATCTTGTAACAAGAATTAATAATACAATGTCGAGGAATTGCTTACGATGATTTCAATTGACATTTCTTTTTTAGTTGGCGATGGGTGATGTGATGATGTAATGATATTGGTGATGTGATTTATTTTTTAGTTCTTTCACCGTAGAAGCAAATAGTTTTTATTTTCAGCCAGTCTATCACATATAAAATAGATTGTCGCTGAAGTATAAACTATTTACTGAATTCAGCCGCCACACTTTCATATATCGGTTTATAATTATTTCTGTAGTGTTTGACAGTCCAGTCCAAAAAACAGTATGTCGAAGAAAAAAGCTCGTCAAATAACATCTTTATACTGACAACAATCTTATGGAACAGTGGGAAGTAGAAAAATATTTTTTTTCTAATTTTACAAAGTTCTACGAATCTTGTAAGAAATACGATTTCACAAAACGTATCAAAGTACGTATTGCATTCATTAAACTACAACAGCTACCAGCTAAATATTGCATTCTCATTGAATCAATTGAACTTACATAATTTTCCAGTGAATACAGGTAAAATATGAAATCATTAAGAAAAAAGTGTCACCCGTTTGTCAGTTGCGTAAAACTACGCCCCACTGTCGGCACCAATGAACTGGAAAGCAAGGTCTTCGAATAAACGCATTGTTTTATTTTAACTGTGCCGTTTTCATTAGGCCAGTCTAAACAATACCACAGGAAGGAAACGATAGACACGGATCCCCAGACGCAGCGTGAAAACTATCATAAGCTTTCGTTCCAGTGATTTATTAGTACTATAAATAACATTTGCAACAGCAAAATGACATCAGTGTGGTGATGGTAATAATCCAAGATGCTTACAATTTTAATATTCGCTGCAGTCGGTCTGTCGGAGGCAACTTTTCACAAAGTTGAGCTATCTGAAGAGAAGACTCCATACGATTATATTAGAACACGCTTGGATGCCATAAAAACTGACCCAAGATTTGGTTTGCCTATATCGAGCAGTTACGAAGTCGAAGAAAGCGAAGATTATCCAGAGCACATCGAAGGAGCCGCTTCAACTGTGTTGAATACAGTTACTGGTATAGGCGGAGTTGGAGGTGTTGGCGGAATTGGCTTGAACCAAGGTTTGGGATATGGTGGCATTGGATTAGGAGGAATTGGTCTCGGTCAAGGACTAGGAATGGTCTCGGCAGACTTGGAGGCGTCGGTGGACTGGGAGTTGGTGCAAGTGGTGTTGGTGTAGGAAATGGTGTGGGCTTAATAAATCCTGGACTCATTGGGGGCTTAGGCGTCGGTGGTATTGGCTTAGGCGGTGGTCTCGGTGGAGGTCTTGGAGGGGAATTTTGTATCATCCAATAATAGGTGGCCAAGTAGGAGGTGGCTATGTAGATAAAAATGCATATGATGCAGCTCAAAAAAAGGGTGCTGGAGAAAATATAGAAAAGATAGAAAAGAAAACAGAAGAAGAGACAAAACACGGTCAAGAAGGTTTCCAGCAAGCCGCTGCAGCTGCCAAAGCTGAGAAAGGAGAATCCAGTTTTTATAAAGATGAAGAGGCTAAGAAAAAGGCAGCCGGGGATGAAAAATTTTATGAAGGCGGACAAAAATTTGACAAACAAGGTAACAATTTATAAATTATATAATAAGCACATTTTAGTTAATAATAATTTTAGGCTCCTAAGGACTAGAAAAAATGTTCAATGTCAAATTTATTTTTTATTTTAAATGGCTATGAGATAACTTTTCGTTTCACATATAATGTTTTTAATTATTTCCGAAATATGTTCATTTTTTTCTTTTTTTCGATGTACCGTATTTGACCCACCTGTCTTCAGGAGGTTAGAATATATATAAAAAATCTCCAAACACGTTAAGGATTTTTTAATATAGTTAATTCACTAAAACTGTATCTACTTAATTTATATTAGGTGCAAACGAAGAACAAGTGAAAAAAGCAAAAAGTCACAAGAAGGGACACGTAAGCAAAGGTTTCAAATCATCCAGTAGCAAGAATGAGGAAGAAAAAACGGAAAGCTTCTATGATGAAGCTCACGATGAAGCAGATCATAAAGTCGCCGGACAAAATGTAGGTTCCTTCGGAGAAAATGCTCAACAAGGCTTCAAAGGAGCTCATGAAGAGAAAATTTTGGACGCCAATGCTCAAGGCAAGGAAGGTCATCATGTTTCTGAACACAAAATCGACGATACCAAAGGAAATAAGGTGAGTTTATTAAAACTTGATATTAACTAGCACAGTAACCATTATATTAATAGTCGAGAAGAAAACTTCGGACACCTTTTTAAGTATATTGCGTGCACGGAATTCTGTTAGATTTGGCATGGTTAAAGTGTATATGGAGGAGTGCAGAAAGCTAAATTATTAATATTAATTAACACTGCGAATTCTAACGCGAGTAGTGCCATTGAACTTAGACCCCTCAAAATATTGATATTGACACTCAATAAAAAGTGACAGCGAATGATATAATATTCATTGTTTAGGTTCATACCGCAAATGTCAAACAGAAAATAGTCTATGATTAAAAAGGCACTGGTCGAATTTCGATCATTGGGTGACCGTTAGTACATATTAATCTAGTAATTTACGAGACGCACACCAGTAAAAGTTCCAAGTCGGCGTGATTTTTTCTGTCATCTACAATATTTATCGTCATTTTTCAGTGAATTTACACAAAACCGTAATGAATTATACACCTAAACCTTCCTCATGAATCACTGCGTCCATTGATGAAAACCATATGATAATCCATTCTGTATTTTTGAGTTTATTGCATCCAGACAGACAAACGAATGTAGCGTGGAACTTTGTTTTATAATATGATATGATTTTTATAAACAATTATCGTTACATCTGCGAGCTGCTGTAACCGATGAATGTAAATTAAAGTCGATTTTTTATTTTTTACATACCTATTGACCATACTGGTTCTCTTTTTATTGATCCTTTCGCGAAACTGAGCATTATAGTATGTTTTTTTGTTACTTTAAATTTTTCAGTGTTCAAACTTCTTAATATTGATATAGTGCAATAAAATAAGAACATTATTGATCTGAGTGATTTCCAGCATTACAATATTGTTAAAGAATAAGTACAAAATATTTTTTTTATTAATAAACATTTAAAGTTTGGTATAACTACATATGTGCAAAAATATTAAAATTTTATAAAAACGAAAATTATCACATAATTAAAACTCATTGATTTAATTTATTGTTAAATTACTCATCGACGTGTTTCAATAAATATTACAGTCCTAATGAATACGAAAATAATTCCGAACCCCAGTTAAAAATATTACAAAGATTTTTTTAAATAAATGTTTATTCTTTGTTTCTAGGGTGAATTCTTACAAAAAGGGTACAAAGGTGGAGCTGAACAGCTGGAGAAGTTCAACAACCTTGGAGCTCACTCCGTGCATGGTCACCAAGAAGCGAGCGGTGGCTACCAACAGAACAAAGGGATCCTGCCCATCCACCGTTAAACAACTATACGAGTATCACGAGTCGTCGATAACATGATTTAAATGTACCTAACAAATCAAACTTGTTTTACATATTTTATAGACTTTTATTTTACTTTAAGTATTGTCAATTCTATTTTATGGTTTCGTAACTCGTAATGAAAAAAAAACGAAACCCTTAAAGGAAGGATCACTTTGTCGTTCGTCTGTCTAGCTGGCTGTCAGGACAATAGACACACACATGGCTAGTGCGTTAAAAGGATACTTCATAGTTAAAATAACGCTCACGAAGCGATTATCAAATCTATAGGGTACGTCCCGTAGACCTACAGTCAATACAACACAATACAGAATACATTCAAAAATAAGGGGTTTCGTCATCCAGACCAGACATATTTATTTCTTTATTCTCGAGAAATCAAGCGTTTAGTACTTGTAGAGCTTATTGTAACGTGGGAAACTAATATACCTAAAGACCACGCAATAAAAATGAATAAATATTATGATCTATGTAACGAGTTAACTAAGAACGGCTATGCGGTTAACTTATATGCAGTGGAAGTGGGAGCGAGAGGTATTCCAGCGAAATCACTCTATAACTTGTTAAAAGACCTCGGCCTGTCGAGAACTACAGTAAGTTCTATTTTAGAACGGGTATCTAAAGCAGCATTAACAGGCTCTTACCAAATCTGGCTTGGCAGGGAGGGTATCGCGGGCAGTCAAAGTGAACGCTGATGTGCATCATAAGGCGGCCCCTTAAACCTACACCTGGGTCGCAAGTCCCTGGGACTTCTTGTGTTCCCTCTGTCTGCTACACGATGGACTCGGTACCCGCACGGTGAACCCATGGAATGCTAAGATGTTTGTCTCTTCTGTGTGAAGTTATGAAGTAACAAAAATGTATTAAGGTTTATTTTTCCTCACAAATGACTTAAGGTATAAAGTTGAAATTAATACCGAATGACATATGAAATTTAAAAAATGAACGAGATCTATGACCTTGAACTGCTGTAAAAAAATCAAGTTCATCATCAAAAGACATAAGCCCTTCATAATAAAAGTTTAAAAGTCGCACTCGGTGACCGATTATCATAACCTACAGGGTAAATTCAAGCTACATACAATATTGAAGGCGGCCCTTCTACAAATTATGCATGTACTAGTGACCCGCCTCAGGGTCGCACACGGGTACAATTTACAAAATGGTGTATTTTATGTTTAAAAAAGCCTGATTTAGAGTTTATCGCTTTAACATTGACATTTTATACCTTCATAACAGCCTCATTAGCCTGGTGGTCCTAAACGCGATTGCTATGCTCCAGATTCTAGGTTCAATTCTCAGGTCGAGCAAAGTGTTATTATGTTTTTCTATGAAATTCTCAGTAACTAGCAGCTTGGAGTTTGGCTTTGTGTCCGATTAATGGCAATAAGCTCGCCCCCTATTACACGGGACCTAAAATATACCCAGCGAACTGTAAGCTAACACTTCGGGGATACAGGCGTGATGGTATGATAAATAACTTCATAGTTACGAATAGTGCGCTTAGCTCGCGTTCAGCTCTATTTATCATAGGTTTCTTTTTTTTTAAATAGGATTTCTTTCCCCTTTAACGGAGACTCTCCAGACAGAGGTCCTAGAGAAGGTCGTGTACTCTTTGTTTCCCGACCCTCCGGAGTTCCTCCTTCCTTCAATGCCTCCCATAAGGGGTGTTGATGCGGAGGAGCCGGTCTCGCCTCCTCTGGTTACTAACATAGAGACGGAGCTGGTAATGGAGCGCCTCCGTACCAAGCAAAAGGCACCAGGTCCAGACGGGTCCCGGGCCGAGTCCTAGCGTTGGAGCTGAACCATATGGGGGGAAAGCATCGAGAACTCTTCGACCAATGTCTTAAGGTCGGTCGGTTCCCGAAGCTCTGGAAGGAGGGGCGTCTGTGTCTTCTGGCGAAGGAAGGACGCCCTCCGCACTGCGCATCTGCATACCTGCTCCTGATATTGCTGAACGATATAGCGAAATTATTTGAAAAGATAGTGACTGACGAACTTTTTTAAGTATTATTATGCAGTCTGACGATTGCTTTCTTGTTATATTAATCATAAATAATAACCACTATAAATTTCAGATTGTATACAACTACTTTAATAATAATAATAAAAATCTTTATTTAAAACACAAGATCAAGCAAAACATGTATCGTTGGCATCTGTATTAATTAGTAACTGTATCACAGATGCCAAAACCCTCAGTTTGAATTTAGAAATACAAATCTTTGGCGTGCATGGACGTGTGTGTATGTGAGTGAGTACACGATAATATTTTATAATATTCCGACGACTATGTAATTATGTATACATAACTGACGACGATTTTATTAGGTTATAGAGATCGGACGATTCTTTTTCTTAAATTAACATAATAAATAAGTAATGTGATAATTTGTAGCATGTATACTGCTACAATCTTGACTTTTTTTAACAACTTCGTCAGCCTCCTACACCACAACCAAGGGCCTCCCAAGGGTCTGATGGTCATCTCCTTTATTAGCAGTATGAAATATAATTATGGTAAAAATGTATGGTTTATACTTCCAAGAACCAAAAATGCCCGTAGGTCCCGGACTATACTCCATAAGCACCGTCCGTCATGTCGTCAATCGATGGTGCTAAAGGGAGTGGGTCTCCCTGACATTTAGGCTTGTGTAGGTGCTACCCGGGCATAGCTTTTTCAGATGATACTGCACAGAATCGCTCCGCAGTTGGCCTATCACCGCGTGCCACGAATGCGGTGCTGTGGAAGATATGGCGCAGCACTCTCTGTGAGAGTGTGCTGCTTGGGAAAAGCAGCGCCACGTTCTGGCCGTGATGGTAGGGGTTGACATCTCACAGCCGAGCGAGGTGAGAGCCAAGCTCGACAGTGAGAGAGCATGGACGGTAATGGTTTCCTTCTGCGAGGAAGTGTTTCGACCCTGACCGGCTTAGACGGACAGATGTTAGGAGGAGGCATTTTGCTCTCCCCCTTCCTCCACCCTAGCCGAGCCAGGGGTGACGGGTCGGGGGCCGTCTTTTTATTGCCCAGGTTCGGCCGTCCGGGAGACAGGTGGGTTGTACCAGGCTGTCTCCTTTTTAGCGCCGGGGACCAGTTTCCGCAGAGCCGGCCGCCGGGGTGACGCAGTTAGTGAGTAGGAATCTCACATAACCACTCGCTCCCCCGAGCGAGTATATACGCATGACGGGTTTCTTCACTTTATAAAATAGAGTTGATTTCTTTGGTCGCGAAAAAATTTTAAATGTGTGATATTTTCTACGGTATTTTTAATGGAAAACTAAAAAGGTCAAACTTAATCTACATTAAATGCCCAAGTTAACTAACAAACTTATCTGGATAAAGATTAATACTGAATTAGAGAAAATAACTTCGCAAATGACGTAATATTTTTAATTATTATGTTAAAGATAAAAATGGTTACTATGAGTCAACCTGGAGAAATAAACATTTACAATACCGAACTCTTCTTTAAGCTTTTGAAGAACTACAATTCTTTAGAACATTATTTTGATATATCTCAAAAGGTTTAGCCAGCGTACGTCATGTAAACGCCCGAAAATAATTTTTTGACGACTCGATTACAAATAATTTAATTTTCGCTACTAAAGAAAATCTTAATTAGAATGTATCTTCCCTAAAAAATTATCTAAATGTTAGTGAAAACCGCATTAAAATCTGTTACGTAGTTTAAAAGATCTAAGCGTACTTAAGGGACTGATAGTGGGACGCAACTTCATTTTATACTATATAAAGAAAGTCAATTTTCATATCTTATTATATTCAGAGAGCATTTCTTGTATATGTATATATGTAATTGGTTTCTCGGAAACGGCTCCAACGATTTCAATGTAACTTTGCATTTATATAATGTTTTACATTCCATGTTTACCTAGATGGGTGTTTTTCTTTTTTTGTTTATAAGACACCGAGCACAGCTCGGTTACCCAGATATTTTTATTTTAATATAGGTAAATACATTTCTAGATAACCCATTAAAAATAAATTATTGAGAATTATCATGATTGAAAATAGAATGACCAAATACAGACTGAAATGCACATAAGAGATGTCAAATATCGTAAATTATATTATAAGTTGCAGGGTGGTATGGTAGGACAAAATTAATAAGACATGTAGATATGTGTTATGGACTCAACATAAAATCGCCGTAAACTCACTATCATCATCCTAGAATGGCTCTACGGCGGTTTAATAATCACAACCCTAAGAAATCAACATCTGTCAGGTTGCCAGGGCTCGTTGGGGTATGGCGGTTAAAGTCGGCGACGTGCTAGTGACACCTATAGTATTACTTACCACGTTTGTTGTATAAAAAAAATTACGGGTTGCACTCCGGGAGTGCCGACAGAAGTGAAAACTTATTTTGGCGCGTTTAGATATTTTATAGATGGGTACTAGGGTTATTGGGTTATGAATTGCATTTTATTTATGAATTGTATTTTATTAATTATTAGAAATTTAATAAAATACATTTAATATTCTTTTATGAAAAACGCGTTCGCGGTCTGCTATATGTACATGCATATATTATGCAGACAGTATAGCTGCGTCTCGTAACGGTGTCGCGAGTCCAGAGATTTTATCTCATCTAAAAATATGCGTACCGCGCTAAAAGAAATTTTCACTTCAAAAAACTTTAATGCCGCTAAAAACCAGTTTCTTATAAGCTGTCTAAATCGACGATAAAATTCTCTTTACTCCCAAGAAGTAAAATGATCAAGTCTTGGATCCGATAACGTTTATTTTTCTTTTAGTTTCATTAATACATTAATTTATTAGAACATCTTCAATTGCCAGGTTTTTTTTTTTTTGCTAAAGTGGCAAACAATCATACGTCCCGTCTGTTGGCAATAATAAATAATAATAAAGCATTTCTGACTATTGAAAAATTCATTTCTCTGCTATCTAGGACGTTTTCATAACCGGTGGTAGTAGTTTGATGTTCATATGTGCCTTCGTAGGACCTACATTGAAAAAAAGTATTTTGGATTTACTGAAAAAAACAGCACTTTACGAGCCTACAAGCAAATATAAATAATAAAATACAATAATCATTTGAAATATTAATTTAATCATATTAAGTATCATATTATGAACAAGCAAAATAAATTAGAATCTAAAATTATTGAAATACATGCAATTACAGTTTAAGCATAAATAATTAATTACAATTTAAAAAAAATTATTACAAATTAATCAATCTAATGTGAGATGTAATCGGTGACCATAATCTTCATTTAACGTTTCTTAAAGGAACATTTCTCGTCGTAGCCATTACAGTAAAGGAAGCGAGGCGTCGCGCAGACAGAACTCGGTGAAAAGTATCCCGATTCATACTCGAACCTAGATAGAAAAAGAACTTATTAACCATCTATAATATATCTATCATCATTCAAGAAACAGGAAAAGTGTAGTCAACGCCTTAGTGATATCCATGCACAACTATCCATATGCTAGTATTGCTTGGAAACTTAGTTGTATAAAAAAAATAACAATAGATACAATTGATTTTATATGAGACCGAGAACAGCGCTGACTGTCGACAAATAACGATATTCGACAGTCACTGTCGTTAGGACACCATATTTAATGACTGATCTCAAAACGCGGTGTACTACGAGTCATTATGACATGTTTTTCACTACAATCAGGACGATTGGGATCCATTCCGGTACTAATAATACCTTATACCCTAACTCCAGCCATAGATGTAGTTATACATCTATGACTTCAGCCTTGTGTTTGCTTTTCTCTTGCATACGAACTGACTTATAGGTATTATTTTATATTCCTCTTTCAACCTTAAGATTAAGAGAGTATAATTGGAAACAAGAACTGACAACCGTCATGTAACAACCGGAATTCGCGTACATTTACTAATTCAGTGTAACTTTTGATTTGCTTTTAATTTGTGAATTTTTAAATAACTTTTTTTATTGTTATTATTTAGTTTAATGTCATTTTTTAATTTCATTTCATTTAAGTTCAATTTTATTTGCTTAAATGATGTCATCTGTCGGGCTCTTACCAGCGCTGGAACTATCAGTATTTTAAAACATACAGGCTTAATACGTGTTGATGGAACAGACCTGACGGTATGACTTTGGTTCCTTGGAAGATGGACAGAGCTCTTGTCTGGGATGCAACATGCGTGGATACCTTGGCTCCATCCCATCTTTCTACTACTTCTGTGAAGGCTGGCAATGCAGCTGCTTCGGCGGAAGCCTCCAAGCGGCTCATATACTTAAATTTACACCATTTATATGTACTTGAGCCGTTTGGGGTCGAAACTATGGGTTTATGGGAGCCGAGTGCACACGCCTTGTTTAGTGATATTGCAGGGCGTTTGTTTGAGTCCACTCGCGATACAACGCGGCAATGCTGGTAGTATTTTGGGCACACTACCTAGTAACCCCGTATTTGACTTTAATTAGATTTTATTACTATAGAATTAATATTATTTATTATAAATTAAATAAAAATTCCACTTTTTTCAATCTTTATTCTTACCAATGAGTACTAAATTTTATCTAAAATAAAAATATGAGTAATTTAAGTTTGTTAGACTGATGTTTTTTAAATGTATAATATTGATTTTATAGTCGGTTTTTGACTTGTGAATGATCGCACAATTATCACTGCCACTGGCCGTCCTAATTTAAATAAATGAATTAGTTATACCGGCTGACAGTGAAGGGAAACATGGTGAGGAAATCTGAATGCTTGAGAAATATTCTTGTACTACCGTTGTATGTAGAAAAAATGTAGAACTATCGATATCTCTGTGTTTTAAATCGTTAATATTATCGTAGGCTATCGTGATGATTACACCCGTACCTTCCAATAGAAGGTCTTCGCCCAGAAATGGTACACTTACAATCTGATAGCATAACATACCATACCATCACGCCTGTATCCCCGAAGAGCTACACAGAGTAGTACTAATGTTCGCCGGGTATGTTTTTAGGTCCCCTAGTATGGGGGCGAGCCTATTGCCATTAATCGAGCACAAAGCCAAACTTCGAGCTGCTACTGAGAATCGAATCCAGGGCTTTGAGCATAGCAGTCGCACTAGGTCCACTAGGCTAACGAGGAAACTATTATTATTATTATTATTTGTATTACGAGCATAGTGAAGCTTTCCAACTCAATTCTCAGAAGTAGCAAATTATTATAACTGGCCTTACGGCTACGGTACTTTTGAGGTTAGCTATAAATAGATATTCGTTTTAGTGATCACTTAACATCAGGTGGTATGCGTACCAGTTAGTCAAATCATACTAATAAGGAAATATTCTAATACTACTACTAATAATAGTATTATAAGACATTATGCTTATACTATTTATGTCAAAGTTTATCAAATATTAACACAAAAGTGTAGCGTTGTTGTTGAGTTGTAGCGCTGTGTTTCTCAATTAGAACAAATTAACTTTTTTGCCACTTTTAACTCGAGTAGTAGAAAATATTAAACGGGTTTCATAATTAAAAAACTTATATAATTATGCAGGTTTTTATATCACCTTCATTATAATTTTACTAATTAAATATTTTGTAAAATATTATTTCGAGTTAATGAGATGACGTTTTGTGAGTCAAAGAATTATTTTTCCTTTTTTAGAGGACAATTTCACATAATGTTGTTTGATTTCAAACTAAGCAGAGCTTGTACTTTGGCAAACAAACAGTTGGTATATACACTGTGTATTAAAAACCCTCTCGGATCCGTGGAGCTATTATTACGTATCGAGATTATATTCTGTTTATGTTATCTATCTCAGATTATAAGTAAAATAAAATTACCCTTAATAAAATGTAAAAACAGTTTGTTAAATAAGGAAACTTACATGGCAATACGGGCGGCGCGGCGCTTCGCAAGGTACCGCCATACGATCAAACTTACCGCTGCGCCACGCCAGCCGGGGAAGTGACGGTGTTATCACGTTTAAAAATTTGCAAAATTTTAGGGAAACTAAAACTAAATATGTTAATTTTAAATAGCAATAACATTTTTATTTTCATAATAAACAAAATTTTGATTTTTTTTTTGTAATGTCATCGGGGTACCTATATACCCTTTTCGGATTCGAACTGGGTTTTTAATACATATTGTATACATACATAATTATATTAACACTCTACACAGAGATAGGATACAGAGAAATTTCTTTGGAGATTTTTCTCTAATTGGGGCAGCCGTTTCTATAGCTCCTTGGTGAGGGAGGTTTCAAAGAGAGGAGTTCTTTATACTTGGGCCAACCCTACTGGTTATCTACCCTACAGAAGATCGCAGCCAAATAACCTTGTGTTGCGTTCCTGTGGTGAGTAGTGTTTCCAGAACTTCCTGGGAAGGGGGGTTCAAGCTGGGCAACATGCTGGTCAATATAAATAAAAAAGGCATATGAAAGTTTAATACCATCGGTTTCGAAAACATCCGAATAATCGAGAAAGCCAATAAGATACTCAATCCGATGTATATTTTTTATACTGTGTAAATAATCATACCAACTTAGTGGATGTACACAGGGAGAGAGTAATTTGTAGACATCACTTCCATTCATGTAATAATCCCCCATATAATAACATGCTTGACATGTTCCTTGAAATAAAATTATTCTCCAGCAAATTGGTAATGCACTGAGGATCCTTATTCTAGAACTTAACACCATAAAACAAATCAAATAAAAAAGATAAACGCAATCGAGTTTTTTACCGGCTCTTCTCGATGACCGGGATGTTTTCCGAATCGGTAATCGTGTGTTGATATTCATAAGTGCCTTCATTGAATAAATAATTTCTTGATTTTGTACTTTTATTAGTCTTACTGAGTCTAAAATATGGGATATCCAATTTGTGTTATTCCCAAAAATTATCTTACAACCATGAAGGATTCCCACTACTTTACCCGGGAAACAGTTGTAAGGCGTTATATAAACTCTCATAATTTCGCAGATGCAACGCCAGCGAAATTTTACCATTCGATACACAATACCATTATAGATTCTTTAAAAAGTTGGTGTACCCTGCCGATTCTGGTGTTGGAGGTGTGAACACTGTCGACGAGATTTTGTTTGAAGTGTTTGATCTCTGAAATATAATGAAAAAATTGAGATATATAATATCACGTAGTCGTTCCAGGTCTCTTAAGGCTATGCCGGCGGCACGGTGCGGCCACGGCCCGACACGCCATCGGCAAGACCGCCGGCATTTCCGATGGTTGTCTAATCCAGCGGGCTTGCCGCGAAAATGAACAGACGCGTCTCACATCTAAAATGATGCTCGCGACTTACTGCGGATGCGTCATACCCTCGCGGCATAAACCCGCCGAGTTTACCACAGTACCACCCACATATTATTTAGGAGCCCTTAGTAATTAAAACAAATAGCATATGTCAACTTTAGCTAACAGGCAGCTAGAAATGATGTCTCTAATGTATTAAAATTAATACAGAATATCTGGGTGACCGAGCTGTGCTCGGTGTCTTTTAAACAGAAAAAGAAAAACACCTATCTAGGTAGGTAAACCTAAACCTGGAATGTATTATAAGAAATTATATAAATTCCAAGTTTCATCAAAATCGTTGGAGCCGTTTCCAAGACACCTATTACATAAATATATATTTATATATACAAGAATTGCTCACTTAATATAATAAGATTATATGATATTAATGGAAGCTGATGGCAACACCAACATGAAGTAAATATAGCTGTAATTCTTTTATGATACTATAAACACTACACTATATACAAATGTCATCTTATTGAATTAAGGTAATCTAGTCCTTGTAATCGAGTTATCCCGAAACCTTTGTTGTCGCCTTATAAATAGGCAAGTCAACAAAACAGTTCCTAAAAAAGCATATAAAAATAGAAAATAGATTAATAAAAATAATGTTGAAAAAGAAAACAGGGGATTTTAATTGTGAGATTAAAATTTTACGATACTACGACATCTCGACTAATAATTTCATAAATAATAAACAAATGAAATAATAATGAATAGAAGATAAACAATTTCATTCTACTTAATTCAGTTACTTAATTATCTTAATTTAAGTTTCTAATTGTATTCAGCAGTTATAATCCATTTTATCTTTACTAATGAATTCATGCCCTGCATAATTGTCACTTGTCTAAATTAGTAATGGCATACAAAATTAGATTATTCAAGCATATACTAAAACAATATAACATAGGTAGAATCGCTAACAAACATGGGCCCAAGATTATTGGAACTGTGAAATTAAAGCATCTAATATAATTTGGAAGCAATGATGAGTCAGTGGCTAATGAGTACACTGCTTTTATCTCCCGCGTCGACTCCTGTAATGAGACTGAGCGCTCGGGGAAGGAAAACATCGTGATCAAACCCATAGCATGAGAGGTCACTTTCCAATACCCGCCTGGCTAGCTACTTCAAATTGCAAGTCTATTGCCAAACACCTATAAGTGTGCGTTACACCATTAGGTTTAGCGTTCTACCGTCTTGGACCACAGGTGACATTGTGAGCTAACGCTTATCCTATAAAAATTAAATAAGTCTATTATTATAGGTAGTAATAATAATAATAAATTTATTTATATGACCTCACATTTAGCATCTTATTTATATACAATATTGTTTGTACATAAAAAATACGAACATACATTTTATACAACAGTAGGTAATAATGTTGATGGTTACATTTAATGTGAGATCTGGAGCCTGAAAAAGGTACAAAAACCTAAACTGCAGATTTCCAGACCCTCGTTCTCTAATTTTACTTAAATTATCATAGTTTTATGCACAACAGTTTTGAATGAACATAGTTCATAAGAAACAATAGATAATAAATTTTCTGTATTACTGTATCAAAGTGTTAATAACCAATTGTGAATAGTACGTTTAGCTCTTTGTTTAGATAAATGATAAATTTGATGAATAGGGTTAATCTGATTATATATATGAGGACCTAAAAAACAGAAGAATTTATGTGAAAATTGCAGATGGAGTGAAAGCGTCTCATTTAAATGATGCTTACGTCTTTTATTGTAGTGAGTGTTAGGATCATAAATTAATCGACAGTGCGTAGTAAGAATAGTTCTTAGGATAAAAAGTTGTCTTACAGTAAGGATTTCTGATATATTATATAGTTCATATGTGGGAAATGTATACAGCAGAAACGAGCTTACTTTTAAAACTGCTCTTTGAGCCCGCTCTAATTATATTAATGTAGTTTTGTAATGATGATAGTTAAAGGTAAACACAGATCCAATTAGTGAAGGCAGAAAAATGTTCAGTTCTCTGTTACCATGCTATTATTAAAGAAATAATAAATAATGACACAGGTTTACAATTCCTTATCAATGTTTATAATTTAGACATTGTAATAGTGTAATAACAATTTGTAATATTTAAAAATGTTATTCACCTGGCTCTGTCCGATAAAAGTGCTTGTTCTCTGCTTCGATATACGCGTCGGGGTCACCAGGTTGGACTGATATTGCTGTTCCAATCCAATGTCACATTAAGTTATCACCTTATTTATTAACATATTTTAATGTGTTATCATTTCTGTGTTTGGGGGTTCCCATTTTATGAGGTTTTTTTTTACAAAAGCAATTATGTCACTTAAGAGGTACTTTAGCTGATATTTTAAACTAGCGGTGTGCCCGCGGCTCAGCACGCGTTTGTTACTACGTAGTAGTTATTTACATCCCGTCAATTTATTTTTACTCATATTTTACAATTTTTATAGGCTATTAATAATTGAGTGACTTATACTTGTTGTGTACAAAATTTCATCAAAATCGGTTAAGAACTAACGCAAATATATATATATATATATGCATATTTATATACGATTATTATATACGGTTTCTAAAAGTAACATTAAAATTTCTTATATCCTATCAATTGGCAAAAACTTGCCGTCTACATAATTGTATGAGAATCGGTCAAGCAGTTTTTGAGTTAAATTCAAAAATACAAACAAACAGGCAGACACTGAAAAAAGTAAATTACAATCATTTTTGTGATCAGTGTCCTTTACAAAGTGTGGCATACGGCTTATTTGAAAAAAAAACATGTACAGACAGAACTAAAGACTTATTAATATAGATAAGTATAATATAAATAAATAGTACAATTTAAATGAAAAATCAATTCCAAATTTTTGTCTGCAAGTTGATCATCGACAAATATTCAGATAGTATCTGTAATAAATAACAAGTGAAAATTTTCTGTTAAAGGATCTCCCTAATACATTCAGTTATAAGCATTCTTTTAAATACATGGAATGAATGGAAATGACTTATCCCATATCCTTATAGCGGCTTCTAATCATAATATCATCTTTTTACTTTTCAGCTAATTGATACCGTCTTCTTTTACACCCCGCTCTTGTTCGTGTTTTGGTTTGTTGACAGACTTACAATGTACACAATATCTATTGCTATGGTTATGCTGACAATAAAAAAAAAAAACTTTTCCAGATGCTGGACGTTAGTAGGTACCACGTCCTTTTAATAATACAGTATCGTTGGAATAATCAGCAAGAAATGAATGATGCAGTAGGTTTCCAAGGTTTTTTACTGCAGTTAGTAATGTTAAAAGATATATATTAAAACTCACAGCAAACGGAGTGCTCTTTGCGGGTCGTTTATAAGTAGGTGTGGTTTGTATGAAACTCGGCGACATGTTACTGCCAGGCGATAACGGAATATTGAATGGAGACGTTGGTTCTAGAAAAAAAGAATAGTAGAATCTAGAAAATACTGAATGAAATAAATTGGATTTTATTAGTAAAGATATGTAATATAATTTAATGTATGTAATGTTATTGGGTTTTTCCTATGAAATTATCAGTAGCAGCTCGGAGTTTGGTTTCGTGCCCGATTAATGGCAATAGGCTCGCTCCCTATTACATGGGACCTAAAAACATACTCGGCGAACTGTAAGTGTACATTAGTACACCTCTGCCTAACCCTTCGGGGAATGCAGGCGTGATGGTATAGTATATATAATGAGAAATAACACAAATTGATAAGTAAGGTATTTCATTGTCATAATATGCAATATTTAATTACTTCAGCACTAAGCAGTGTTGCAGAATTTATGATTAATTCTAAGGAACTTATGATTATAAATCCAGATTTTTTATATGTTAGCCTAATAAACTGAATCACTTTATCTTTTTCTATCGACCCAATGGTTCTCATGATCAGTTACCTACATCGACTCCTCGTAAATGTAATTATTATAACTAAGGAGTTTACTAAAATTTCACATAATGCTGCCATTTCAATCGAATATGTCATCACCATCATCAATTGATGAGATAGTTCCATTTTTAAGGGATTTTCTACGTAACCAATCTGAGCACAAATCAAATTAAGATTCTTCTATACAGCCCATGATTATTCATTACCAGCAAGATCCAGGAGCTATATAGTTAAGTGTGGCGAAAACTCTTCAAGCTACAATCTCGTATTATTAAAATTTTTGGAGATCATTTAAGTGGAAGAACAATATATACCGTAGATTTATTGAATTTATATATTATAATAAATACATATTTAAGTTCTATACTCAGACCAATAGAATAGAATAGACGGAGTGAAGCCGCCTAAAGTAACATCCAATAAAAGGAATACCATTCCATCCGTAGTGTTTGAAAGCCACTGTCGGAAGCCACGTCTAGTTACATCTATACTAGCGGTGGGCGATTATGAGATATAGTAATGTAATCATTCGATTATGAAGTTATCTCAATTATGGCCATTAGTAATTAATAATTAGCTAGGATTAGTATTAGTAGTGGAATGTTCCAATAAGTCGGAACCAGATGCCGCATAGTTCACGGTGAGTCGGAACTGTCTACGGTGATTGCTCCAGTGAGTCGGAGTGTTGCAGTGCTGCGTAGTGACTGGCTGCTGCGTCGACCAGGAGAGAAGTGCGTCTCTGCTTGCTGACCGGCCGAAGTGCGGTGTGCTGTGCCAAGGTCGCTGAGAAGGCTGTGGTGCTGAACAGGAATGCGTGTCCGCTGCATGCTGACGGTCAGGATACCCGTAGTAGCCGTGGATGCTGGCTGGCAGTATTGACTCGCTGCTCGAAAGCTTGAGGAAGTTATGATGACGTAGCTTTGTGAAGAAGGTTGTGCTGACGTATCACGTCGGGGTCACCACTATAGCGGATGTGAGGAACAGAGAGTAGAGTTCCTCATCCGCCATAGAAAACGGAGGATCCTCCGGTTAGACGGGTGCTATGTCTGGCGAGCAGACGCATCCTAACATCGCGCTATAGAAATTAACTCAACAATTAAGTATATATACATGAACCCGACTACAACCGTTGGGCAGCTGCCCGCCAGACATAGCACCCGTCTGGCCGGAGGATCCTCCCTTTTCTATGGCGGATGAGGAACTTTACACTCTGTTCCTCACCTCCGCTAAAGTCCGCTAAAGCTAAGTATTAGAAATACAATAAATTACCTAATTATTTGTAAATATATTTATTCCTTGCAACAGACTCGTACGATGTTGTCACATTGAGTTTATTTTTTCCCAAAAATAAATTGTACCTTCGAGGATAAAATGAATTTAATTTATTACTGTTTAATGCAAATTTAACTTAAACGTTTGTTATTTTACAGGTTACCATGTAAACCGAGCTTACCAAGCAAATGGTAAGGATGCATTACGTAAGAATGGAGAAAATACAAATGACGATAATGAATATTGTAACCATTTTCATAAGTTCATACTTCTAATAAGACGTGCTTGAAAAGCATTTTCGTCTACTTACATCAAATTTCGAAATTAGAAACCACTGTTCGAAGTGGAGTACCAAAACGAAAGTATTACCGAATTTTTATACAAAATCACGATTTCTAATTATGTTTTTAATGTTTTAGAAAAAAATATATAAAAAGGAATCATTTTAAAGTTTATTTTATTTAACATAATTTTTTTTCACACACAATGATAGACTTAACAAATTTATTACTGCTACGCAAGGTAACAGCTTAACTCGGCTTCACCTGGGTGTATTACGCGCACTGTCTATATTATTCTTTTGGTCTGAGATTCTAGATATTAAATATAAAACTCTGGTATTTCAATCCATTTGGCAACATCCATGTTTTCTGCATCAAAGATCACGATTTCAATATCGATTTTTATTTAATTGTTAAGGATTGGAACAATAAACACACATCCATTAATGTAATAACAAAAAAGTATATTTATTATATTAGGTCCTTACATATGAAATTACCGTTCTATATGGTAAAAGTAAAATGAAAAAAATATTATGAAATTATACATTTCATCAATCGAAGTATGTACCATTATTATCTATGCACTTTCGCTATTTTAAAGGTAGTTCATGATTCCATTGCTGAAAAAATTGTGGGAGCAAGAATCAATAAAATCTTTGAAGGCAGTTTGGACAGCCTCATCGGAATTGAATTTATTGTCCTTGCAAGAAATTGTCGAAATTCCGAAAAAAGTGGTAATGTGTGGAGCAATGTCCGGGGAATATGGTGGATTTCGGAGACATTCCAACCGCAGTTCTTCTAATTTAGCGACCGTCGGTCGTAAAGTATGGGGCCTAGTGTTGTTCTGAAGCAGCAGTGGGCTTGAGATTTTGACCAGTCTCGGTTGCTTAAAGGCTAGCTTTTCCATCATAATTTGCAATTGTTGACAATACAGATCTTACGAAGCTGTAGTGTATGACACTAGCACTGGTCCACCAAACACTCACCAGTACCTTTTTCTGAGACGACTTTCGCTTGGGACAGGATTTGGCCGGTTCTCCTGGGTTTAACCACTGTGATGAGCGTTTCCGATTGTCGTAAAGGATCCATTTTTCGTCACAAGTAAATACTATTCAAAATTCCCTCATTATTGTGACGGTTGAGTAATGTAATGCAGAACTCAATAGGTGCTTGTTAGCGTGCTTCAGTCAATTCATGCGGTATTCATTTCTCGAGCTTTTTCACTTTTCCGGTTTGTTTCAAGTGAATTAATCTTTTTTTATCACTCACATCGAAACCTGCCGCTAACTCTGATGTGGTTTGCGAATAATCCGCTTCAACGATCCCCTTTGATTCTTCATTTTCAACTAGTCTCTGGCCGTACACGGAGTTTGTTTCGTAGGTCAAAATTTCCAGAACGAAAACGTTGGAACCAAAAACGTACCGTATTTTCTTTTACAGTAGCTTTCCCATACACATCAATAATCCTTCGAGCTGATTCTGCAGCGCTGATGCCACAGTGGAACTTATATTCATAAATAAGGCAATATTTTAAATTTTTTATTTTGTGAAAAGAACGTTGTCAAAGAAAAATAAAACGGTGCGAAAACAAATGAAGCACTAAATTCGAAACACAAATACACAACCTTAAATTTGGAATTAATTTGAATTTGGAATTTCTAACCAGACGCCAGATATTTGAGATCAAAGTGACCAGTTCAACAAAACGCCAATTTCATATGTAAGAACCTAATAATAATAGTAATATAAGTACATTTACTTACTAGACTGATTTGCCGTTTGCATTTCAAAGTTTTTAATAATCTTCTGATATTCCTTTATTTGCCTATGTTGTTTCTGGCACAATTCGGTCATGCGTTTCAGTTCGTTTCTTGCTGTATAAAATTTCTTTGTCTGGAATTGAACAATTCCAAATAACCAATGTTAAGTATATGCAAAATAATTGGAAGGGCTTAATAGCTATGATTAAAAAAAATCCCTATCGAAAAAAATAGAATCCCACAGACGAGTTAAGAAGTGAACTTAAATATAATGAATAAAAAAAAATTAATTTATCCGGATTTGTAAGAATGGTAATTTTATTAACTAATATATATGGTCATTTGCAGAGTATTGTGGGCATTTCTGGTGCGTGCCTCATTAGTTACTAACCTCATGTTAGAAATCTATATTCGGACATATTAACCTTAAAGAAAGAAACCAAATCAATAATGACTGAAAAAAGGTTTTCACATTATTTTTGTACACAATGCATGCATCAATGACTACTTATACCAACTTACCAATAAAGATGAATAATAACATTATTGTCGCGAACTGTTAAACAAAATAGCCGAATTAAAAATTCAAGTAACATAGATAATCATATATAAATATATATTGCAGCAGTTGATACCTTTCTAAATTTATCACATTACCATCATCAGCCTTATCGTCCTAATATTTGATATCAAGTAAGGTTATCGTCAAAGTTTTAATAATAATACAACCTACGGCGGAGAAAATATCTCTTTCCGAGGGTAGGTACTCGACAATTCGCTGCGGCCTAAAACAACAAATCTATAGGCAGTTCTATATTTTCTCTCTGCATTTTAGTCATCAGAGTCCAAAGAATATTTCTCAAGTGTTCCGGTTTCCTCGCATGTTTTCTTTCACTCTCTACGACAAATACAATCGGTTACTTAAAACTTGAAAAAACTGTTTACCGACTGCAAAAGATACGACAGTAATCTTCGTCTATGCTGCCTCTGAAATTGTAAAACTTCACACGACTTTTTAATTATTTCTTCTGGGTCCGTAAAGTAGTCTTGTATTTCTTGTTTCATCTGTAATTATAATTAGATTTTAAGACAATATAGGTTTACAAGCTGTACCCCACTGTTTCACCCCCTTAGCACCCATTTAGTGGTTGATTTTTTTAACTGTTCTTAGCAGATGCCTGTCATAATAACTATCTGTGTGCCAAATTCCAGTCAGTCAGTCTGTTAGTCGCGGTATCGTTTTGTATATATTTAGATTTAGAAGATTTGCCAATATATACGTATTTTGGAGATAAGTAAAATCAAATTAACCAAAAAAAAGTGTAAATCATATTAGATTAATAAATTTTTAGAGGTATTGGCGTCGGTCACTATGCAAAACATGCCAATAAGCAATGAAGAATTATTTTTTAATTTGAAACTAGCCAATGTCTTCAGTGTTTTAATATATATTATAAGCATTCAAAATGTTAATAATGTACCTACATAATAAAATTGCTCCACTATGCGTACTACACCTGCGTTAATGTTAACGCCTGTATCGGAATACGCCATTTTAATGCGTTAAAAATAGTGCGTTATAACGAGGGGCTACATCTGGGTCCAAAAGTAGTTTTTTGGTCAGTTAGTGCGTTAACCGTATTTATAATTGAGGTAGAAGCTAGTGATCTGGTAAAACTAAAGCTAGTAATAAATACTACCTTTACCTTTACCAGAGCACTAGCTTGGGGTATAAAACCCAAACCAGGCAGAAGTGACTATATATAGACAAAATCATTCAGACCCATCAGCCTTACATCCTTTATTTTAAAGACCCTATAGAAAGGCATTGTGATAGGGAAATAAGGGACAACATCCATATGGGCCAGTTTCACGTATTGAATATGCTCTATCAAGAAAACAATCAACCCTAGGCTCATTCATTAATATTGAAGGGGCCTCTGACAAAACAACCTTTAACAGCATTAGCCATGCCCTTTCGAAACATGGAGTACATCCAAAACGGTTAGAAACTGGATTATAACATGCTTCGATATAGGGCGGTACAGATTACAGTGAATACAATCACCAGAGGTGTGGCGGTTAGGGGTTGCCCCCAGGGTGGAGTACTCTCGCCACCACTCTGGAATTTCGTTGTAAATGAGCTTATCACTGAACTGAACAAAAATGTTATTACTTTAAGCTATGCTGATGACCTAGCTATTTTACTGAATGGGTCATATGAAGGCACACTCAGTGATCTGATGAGGGTGCCTTCCACATAGTAGAAAATTGGTGCAAAAAACAGGAACTCACTGTAAATCCGACGAAGACGGAAATAGTGTTGTCCACTAATAAACGCAAATTGAGTAACTTTATGTTACAATAGTTATTCGGCACCGACCTAGCACTATTAGCTGAAGTCAAATACCTAGGCGTCATTTTAGACAGCAAGCTACTGTAGAATAAACACCATGAGAATAAACTAAATAAGGCCTGCATTACATTCTGGCAATGTAAAAGACTATTGAGCAAAAAATGGGTCTATCTCCGAAGATTACCCGCTGGCTTTATAAAACCGTAATTCGACCGACCGTTACCTATGGTGCAGTGGTGCTGAACAGGAAAGTAGAGAACTAAAACATAAGAAATCTCTCCGACAGTACTGCAGTCTTACGAACCCTGGAGAGTAAGACACACAAATCTGGGCTTATAAACGAGTGCATAAAGCACTAGAACGGGCTACAACTAACAACAAAGTAACACTACAGTGGATCAAAGGACACAGCGGATCACTGCGCAATGACACAGCAGATGAACTGGCAAAGAGAGGTTCGAGCAGTCTGCGGATAGGTCCTCTACTCATACTGCCTCTGCCTTTCAGTCAGATTCACTCGTGGCTGCGTCGGAGGACAACAGATTCACATAAAGATCGATGGACAACGGCCAGTGACTGTAGACAGTCGAGGGGACACTGCCCATCCCTAAACCGCATTTGTCGCGGCGACTTCTCAGTCTTAATAGAAGTGATCTACGTGTTATGGTAGGCACTATAAATGGTCATTGTTCACTTAACAAACACCTTTATGTTCTAAGTGTCACTGACAGCCCCATGTGCAGAGCATGCATGGAGGGTGAAGAAACCGCTACCCACGTAATCCTGGAATGCGCGAGAGTTGCAACCCATCGGGCAGAAATCCTCGCTAACTAGAGGTCGCTTAGAGAAGCCTGTGAATACTCCAGGAGGCTTCTGCGCTTCTGGTCGGAGCTGGGCTGGTTGGAATAGCCGGCCGGAATATCTACACACAATGGACCTAGAAACAGTCTAAGTGCGGACAGATGGAGCCCACATAACATAGTGTTCTAGTATACTACGTGAATGCAATTAATTATTACATGCGTGTCTGTAATTGAAAAAGAAGAAGCAAAACCGATAATTAAAAAATGGTGGATGATTCAAAAGGTTTTTTTTTTATTTCAATTCCTCCTGTGTTACTTCAAAGGATAATTGTCTGTAACGATACGCCACCATGTATCATTCTGTGATGAACGATTTTTATGATTTTGTATGCGGGGTCCTATATGCTTGGTTCCATTTGAAATAATTCTAAAAATTTCATTAATTTTTCATTCGACCACTCTAATGTTTCCCGCCAAAATAATACACACGTCTTTACGCAGCGTGTGTGGCGCACAAAATGAGAGAACGTTTAAATGCAGCAAACGCGACTTAATGCGATATATGACACATTAAAAAGGAGTTATAACATTGTACGATCTTTCAGAACCGATTTTCGGAGGGGGACTTGGCAGCAGGATTGAGCCTCGCTATTACACCACACTGCCATTCCGGCCCCTATCTAATGTCCACATTACATTGTACGATCTTCCACAACCGATTTTCGGGGGGGGAGAGAGAGCTTGGCTGCAGGATTACGTCGAGAGATGCGTAGGTATGTTATCATGATGCTGACATTGTCGAAACTACAAAAACTAATTTTTGTTGTGACTACAGTAGTCACAACAGTATTTTTTTTCTATAGGTAGTAATATGTTGCTTTATTTTAATACATTATGATCACATAACATTGTAATATAATAGGAACCGATTGTTTGAAAATCCGTTAGTATCGATTGTTTTGTAAAAATATCAATATAAGATATATCAAAAAAAAAAAAATCGATGTTTTGCATACAAGTAAAAACTATTTTAAAAAGTCATGTGTGAGGATTGAACCCGCAACCTTTTTTAGGGTTGACTATACGAACGGCTAACATTACGCCTACGACTGCTCTCCGTGCTTATCGCACGGCGACTGAAGCCAAACTACGCTATCGTTGCGTTGTAGGCGATCGGATCCTGCATACCCGATTCCTTATTATACTGCACTGAATACTGACAAAAATCGCGGTAGATCGTGCCGTATAATTACCCTAAAAACCATTTGGTGTGTCGAAAAACCGCCACCTGAGTTACCGCTTAACATCTAACGTCACTAACAGTGCCACATCTATTTATAATTACGTGAAGTAAAAGCTTTCGGTCCCTTTTTAATCGTACTTACTGCGTGCACGGAAGACTATGAGATTTGGCATGGTTAAAGTTTATATGGAGAAGGAGTGCAGAAAGCTAAAATGTATCTATAATATCTGTTACTAATATATTAAATTTAATTAATTAATACTGCGAATCCTAAACTGACCAGTGCCATTGAACTTAGACCCCCAAAATATTGACACTGTCAGTCAACGAAAAGTGACAGCAAGTGATGTAGTTAATACTCATTGTTTATGAATACTGTAAATGACAAACTGAAAATAGTCTATGATTAAAAAGTCTCTGGTCGAATCTCGACCTTAGGGCGATCGCTAGTATCAATTAATGCATTAAAATGTTGGCCACATTTGCGTAATATCTTAATTATCGCATTAATTAATACTTACGGCACAGGTGTAGGTGAAGCATAACTATAAAATCATGATATATCATGCCTTCAAACATATTTTTTAAGAAACCATAAGTCCGGATTAAAGAAGAAATAACTAACCTTTGTATTTTTAGATTATAAATTTTAAACACGTAATTTAACAATGGTCGTTGTTAAAGGTGAAAACCATAAATATAAGCTATATAATTTATATCATTTTCCTACTTCAATTATTTTTACTCAATTTTTGTTTTAACTATTAAAATCGTAACAATGAACTTTATTTTACTACTTACGCGGGACTATGGATAATGTCGTTTTTTTAGGAATATACCAGTAGTAAGACATCATTTAGTTTAGTTGAAGAACGATTTAAATCTGTGATTTAGTTTATATTCTTGATATCTACCTACTAATAGTTCCTAAATAATTTTTCGATTATGATACATCAAATACATGTTTAACTCATAAGGCAAAAACAGTAAAGATATATTATCATAATTGCATACCTAATAGCTGTTAAAACAATTGAATCGTAACAAAAAATTATGAATAAAAATACAAGTATAGAAGTAAAAATTATTCGAAAAAATTACATACGTCTGGAACAAGTTTCATAATTGAACATGGCATACGGCATACTAAACATGTACTTTCTTTTAAACCTAAAAACAAAAAACCTCTATGAGTACACATTATGTCATACATTATACTCATTATAAAACCTTTTACTAACCATTGTTTAGACAATTGTTGCAAAACATGTGACCACATGATGTCAAATGTAGAGCAATACCAGGTTCCAGCTGAACGAAACACTGATTACAATGAATCCAATCCATTATTATTTAAATATACATAATAATCATTCTAAGACGTATTTAACATGCAACGCTGTTTTGTTTCTAATTGAAAATGTCCTTTTATTTGATTTTAATTGTAATAGTACTTATCTGCAAATATTTCATGCAAAACATAACTTTTTAATATTACTTAAACTAAGGCAAAGGTAATAAATATTTAATATAAAAGTTGTAACCTCAAAGCAGTTTCTATAGAAAAAAAATGTAAGTACCCAAGTACGGTATTATATCAGATATTTTCTTTCTTGATTTAATTATTTACTATAAAATAACCTGACTATGTTGAGTATATCATAAAATGTTATATAATAAAAACAGCTAATATGCTTTAATAGCAGCAATAATATTGTTATCATGAAAAAATCATTGACACTGGCAAATACATCTGCAACAGAAAATAAAGAGAGAAGCACAATATTTTTTCTCTTAGAGATATTTAAACTTAGGAATCTTCTTTATTCGGCCTTTTATTAATGTTTCTCCTTGTTACTGTGCAATTATCGATTTTTTGTTTTTAATTTTTTACTTTGAATTATGTATAACGTTATTGAAACTTTAATTATTATTTATGCAACCTTGTATTGTTTTCCTGTGGTGAGTAGGTACGGTTCACAAAGTTCCCTGGTATTACAGGCGTATATCTCAACATTTTATTTTAGGATGTATGTAACTTATACTATAAAAACAATTTATTTATAGGTACCTAATGTTTTTAACACAGAAAATTTTATTGACAATATCAAAATACATATAAAGTTTTCTTCTATCTCCCTTTCGCTTTATATAATATAAACTATTGCTTAGATTTCTGTGTAAAAAACATTTAATTGTTCATGCAAACTTAAGGAACTTAAGGAGAATACGTAATTCCTTATAGATGAAACCTGTCTATCGCTTACCAAATTACCGAATTTCCAGTAACTAAGATAGAAACGTACACCATTGAATTCTCTTACAATGAAAGACATAGCGTCAATCTGTGTGTTCGTCTCTATAACTTTAGGTATATGTGATAACAATAAAGATAGCATTCGATTATATAAAAGAAGACGTGGGTCCAAATACTCAGTAGTGTTTATTATAAGCCAGTAGTTGGTCGCCTTGACCATGGCTTTCAGACATTTAGTTTTGATAGCCCTGACCGTTGTTAGTGTTTACGCAGCCAAATCATCATGTATGTCATTTTTTTTTTTTATTAATCTAATGTATTACATAAGTATTGTTTTGAATATTTTATAAAGTTATTATGTAAGCCGTATATTTTTTCTATTTATGTGAATAACATGAAAAATTTGTTACTCATTATCAAACAAACCATTTATAGAGTCCAGAGTCTTATTAATTGCTTTAATAATCATAATAATAATATTATAGGCATGATTATAAGTGAAACTTTTTGAAGGTGGTTAACAATTAAAAAAAAAAATAAACCGTTTTATAATATGTTAGTTTTTCTCTTCTAATTTTGATCATGTATGTTTTTAAAATAAACTAAAAAATTATAAACGGGCCATCATATAAAAAAATGTATTTACATTGGATATATTATTTAAAATACGCGTATATTTTATAAAAGTAATTGTGTAAAGTATTTATTTCACTTTGCATTTACAAAACGTCTCCATATTTGGTTTGATTTCTATATTGCAGGGAAGAGGCAAAGGCAAACTGACCATACAGCCTCAGTAATATTTTTATTTACTGTGTAAAAAATTTATAATAGCATAGCTGAGAATTCTTATCTTCCCACATTAGTACAAAATTATACTCATATATTTTACCTCATTCACTCTCGTTTTCTAGCAATCTTAGCCAAATCCTTTACCACAAGACTTGAAAATTAATTGAATCATTTGCGATCGTAAAGTAACATAAATGATTTTTATATATTTTAGATAAACTATGCGTCCCTTCACAACACCTCAAAGCTTGCGAGGAGATGTTGGAGGTGCCAACTAAGTCCAAAACATTACTAGAATGCATACCAGCTAGAGACAGGTAAGTTTTTACCTAAATCTCCATCGTGGTTCGGTGGACAAGATAATAATAATTGTGAGACAGTCTCACACCGCCATTTGTTTCCAAGCTAAACATTAAACAACTTGTTCTACGGTAACCAAACAACTGATACACAAAAATGTTCTACATCTCGAGAATCATGTTTTTAACACGCTTTTTTATTACCATCATACGTATGTTAGTATGTATGTAACGGAAACATTAAACATGATTTTGACAACCTTCAAAACGTTGGATTAATTCGAAATTTGGCATATTTATCAAGGACCGATGATAATTCAATATTTCAAACGGTTAGACCCGTTATCCTTACTAGGACAATCGGGATTAGCGATTTTTTGTTTTCCTAAACTGGTACTTCCTTTGCGCCAAGACCAAGAAGGGAAACTAAACGTTTCAAATAACAACGGTACCTACTAAAGAAGTTTTTATTTTAAAATACATATGATTTTTATTTTTAACATACTTCAACAAAAGACGGGAGGTTACTCAATTCGAATGTATGTTTTTTTTTTTATGAATGTACAGCCATAACTTCTTTTGTTTATCAACCGATTTGGACGATTCTTTTTTGTTGGATAGGGGATACCTTAATGGTGGTCCCATTTTAATAATTAGTTTTATTGGTATTGGACCTTCAACTTCGAAGATACAAAAGGGAACTCATCAAAATAACTGAAGTTTATTTATTTTTTGTTAAAAATCGCCTTATGTTAAAAATAAGTTGATAATGTATCTATCCTCTTTGGAAGTTATAAATATTTTTCCATTGAAGTTGCACTAACGGATTGTATATCGGAGACACAATACTACATAAACGGTTTCCTATTTCCATTATGTTTTAGGTTTCCAACGGTTGTAGACATTCGTTTTCTGTTCGATTTTAAAATATTTTATGATCGAAAAACAGACTATTACAATACTATTTTATATATATTTTATGATATTTTTTTAACGATTACGGACACTTGCGTGATGGGAGGCATTTTCTGAGTACTTTGCATAATATATTAAAGCAGCTACCTACCACTTTACAACTGTACATGACTTTTTAGTTTTAGCACAGTACTACCTTAAGCTTTGAGATTGGAGCTAGAATTCTATCTTATAAAAAAACAATAAAAATATACCAAACTAGCTTTCCACCGCGGTTTCGCTCGCATAGACCTTTTATGTCGAAGACTCTTCCAAAATCTGTCCAGAAAAATACTATATCCAATATAAATTTTACCATCACTTTTCACGCCCTAAGGGGATGAATTAAAAAAAAACGTATTTATACCAAGTTGTCATATTACTTCCCACACAAACTTTGCCAATATAAGTTTTAATGGATAAAAAAATATTTATTTTCTCTAATAACAAACCATAAATTGTAGCATTTTTAAATTACATTATCTGAATAAATTTGAATTAATTATTTTTAAAAAACGTTAGGTGTCGCGGGAAACCCGCGAGATGAAACTTCCTTTCCTTATACAAAAACATAAAGAAAAAAATTATATATAAAAAGTACTAATCCAGGGGGGCTCAAACAATCGAACACTCGTACTGTATATACAAGTCTGGTCGTTAAACCGCTAGGCCAACTTGC
This sequence comes from Saturnia japonica, assembly GCA_033032175.1. NCBI lineage: Eukaryota > Metazoa > Arthropoda > Insecta > Lepidoptera > Saturniidae > Saturnia > Saturnia japonica. The sequence continues at coordinate 4,178,537 of CM065312.1, forward strand.
AATAACCGTGTCTATTCTATCTCATTTTCTCGAAGGCTAAATCCTATAGATGTATCTGTTTGTCTCTTTTTAGTGTCGTTCGACATATAGCTACCATAGCTATATGGCTACCATACCATAGCTAGACGTATAGCTACCATCCCGCGATAAGGGCAAAAAATGTTTTATGTGTACAAAGTCACAGACTCGTAAATTTCCTTAATTCTCGTGGACAATTTCAATTGTACCATCATCTAAGCCACAGATCTCTAGTCTAAGGAATAAAGTACTATTATTCATGGACCACGAATTAATGAACACGTTAAACAACTAAAATTGAAAAATATAAAAACTAAACAATACATAACAATTTGTCTCGTGTCCGTGAGATTCCATATTTATATTCAGTATAAGATCGCGTCTAGACATCATTGTGTTTATACATACTAAGCAATACAGTTCATACTTAAGAAATATGAAGTGATGATATAATTATATATCTACTTACAAATTTTAAAATCTTTTCTCACAACACGGATATGAGTTTTTTAAATCATATTTTACCTATATAATTATCGCGCGCCGCCCGGATTCTATTACAGTAACGCGAAATTCATGATATGAGAAAAATTACTTACATTAATTTGATTGTGAACCGTGGATTGTTTTGGATAATGGGCAGGCGTAATAAAGAAGCCCGTGTCTCCCTTTCGACCTTATCTTCTCTTTTCTAGCAAGGGTTAGTGCCGGCACTATACCTGTTTGTAAGCGCACTACAATCTAAAAACAAGGGCGATCACAAAAGAGGGTCACTATGACCTCGATCGCGGCTCAGTTGTGTACAGATAAACCCCTACCCTGCTTGATTACTGAATATACACCAGCTGACACATGGCAATTATTGTCGCGTCCTTCCACCCAACTAGTTATTTTTTCATTATATGACTGGATAAAGGTCAGCTCAAAAGTACTCTGAAACGACAAGCATGCATGAAAAGATTGATGAATGTTGAAGAAGCGAAAGATGTATGCCAGGATCGTAGCAGGTGGAAGGACGTGGTTTCTGCGTACCCCGTTGGGAAATAGGCGAGATTTATGTATATATGTATAAAGGTCATATGTGTTTATATTTATTGCTGATTGATGCCTTTCTTATATATTATTATTAGAGCTTATTATTTCACTCAATAATATTCTAAGTAAACTTTTAAATTTTAATACCATTGATTCTACTTAATAATTTACTTTATATTATATATCATTCGTATTTATTTCGTTGTACCTCTGTTATATGACCCCTTTTCACGAGTAAAAGCCTCCTCCCCAACCCGTTCCACCTTTCATGGCACCATCCAATTCTTTCATGACGTGTTTATTATGTCATCGGCTCATGTTTTCTGCCTTTCCACACTTCTTTTGACCTATGGGTCCGACCATTATTTAGTTGTTTGGGTGAGTCCATCTCTTCTATTTGTATCTTGCTAAGTGCAATATCTAATTTCACTTCTGTTTTAAAATAAAAAGAAGCATATCTGTTAATTAAGTTTTCATGTAGATATTAATGACTTTATTTTTAAAAGTTTCAACATACTTCATTCTATTTCATGCTAGATGATATTTAGTTTTTACTTTACGTAAGTTAGCTGATAGTATACATTTTAGTCTGTAATTCCAAAAGTATCATTAAGTACCATTTATTTTCCATTTGCATGAAGGATGGACTGCTTAAACTACGTGCAACAACGCCAAGCGGACCTTGTACCAGTGGACCCTGAGGATATGTATGTCGCCTCGAAGATGCCTAATCAGGACTTCGTAGTGTTCCAAGAGTACAGAACTGATGAGGAACCCGACGGTATGTACCTTTAGTTACGAAGTATTTTGACTCTTTTTTATTTATATGGTTGCATTCTATTCATCGGATATACAAATACCGTATACGATCTTTATTTTTGTATGGTTTTTGTAATTCAAGGTCACTTGAAATTATAATATAAAAGACGCTACTTTAATAATGAAAAAAATCGTGAGCGACCTCTATAAAATTAAATACCAATTTAAAAATTTCAGATTACTATCCGTAGACAATAATTACATGACGAAAAAAAAAAAAAATTAAGAGACTCATTTTTTAACCATTTTAGAATTTTTATTTAATTTTGAGGGACATTGTAGAACTTTTTAATAGAACTGGTTTTTGGTAAGCATGCTTAAAACATGTAATTTTAACATTATTATTTTCATAAGAAATAAAAAAATATGCGATTTTTTAGCCACCTAATAATACACATACGTATTTATGAATATGCGTTACATATTTTATTTAACTGACAATAATTGTAATACAAGTTCATTCACTATCCTTATTAGAAAGAGTGGAATCTTTTAGATAAACATTACAACTTTTACGTAAACTACCATAAAATAAATAAAAGAGTTCATTGGCTTTCAAACCAATGTTCTTGTTACGGTGCAACGGCTTAATAGTATATATTATGTATTCATAATGACAAAGCGTTAAGCAAAACAATGTAGTTTTAGAAGCTAGATAAATTTAAAAAATTAAGGCATTTTTTTCATTTCATAGCCTATTTACGAAGGAGGTTATAGGCTATATAACTTCAAGCTACGACCCTAAGAAGTATAGCAGTAACCATGAACGTACTATAATCTGGCAAGCTTTAAGCAACTACTCGAAGTAAGATCATAATAAGCTAATGTCTACATGGGTGCGTTGGAAGCGACGCGCGGTGCCGCGGTGGAGAATTTGTCGAATATATGTAACACGGGTGAAACCGTGGGCCACAGTTAGTGTAACAATGCTAAGTGTTAAGTTAAATGTAACCACTAGTTTTTAAACATTACATAACATAAATTTATATTCTTTATTTCACAAAAAAGTACAAGTGGAGGACTTAATGCTGGAAAGCATTCTCTACCAGTCTCCCAGGAGAGCAAGAGAAAGGTATAATGCAAGGTTTGCATAATTTAGTAAAAAGAAAAGAAAAATCTAAGCGATATTTAATTGCTCCAAAAACCTACGTAATTACGAAGTAATCCCGAGAGTTGGTTAGTTGGATGATGACAGGAAGCGAATTCCAGTCGTGTTGCTTTTACGGGGAAAGATCGATCGCGGAAATTAGTATGATGATTTGGTTTATACAAGTTTAAGCAAAGGTGTACTAATGTACACTCGCAGTTCGCCGAGTATGTTTTTAGGTCTCATGTAATAGGGGGCGAGCCTATTCTCATTATTCGGGCACGAAGCCAAACTCCGATCTGCTCCTGAGAATTTCATAGAAAAACCCAATAACACTTTGCTCGACCTGGGAATCGAACCCAGGACCTCGCTCATGGCAGTCATGCTTAAGACTAACAGGCTAATGAGGCTGTTAAAGGGAGGAAGGAAGTTAGGTCCTAAATACTTATTTAAGTTAATCTATCATATTTCTAAATATTTAACAGTTTAATAGAAATGACAACAAAAGAGACTTGTCTTACTAAATTTGAAGTCGCGAATAAATATTTAAATGCTTCAATCAAAATATAAACTCGATTAATCCTTTCCGTTAATACTACAATGAAGCCACGTTTTCTGTTGTCCCTGCAAATAAAGTTCTGAGAGATACGACCCACAAATTGTATTAGTCGGGGCAAACTTAGAGACAATTTGAAATGGCATAAATTACTGGATTAAAATATTTCTTCTAAAGTTCTTAATGTTAAATTAAAAATTGTTTAATATTGAAATGTGTTAGTGATATTACTTGTAGTCATTCATTGTTCATTACTGTTAGTTGTGATCCTAAATGCTACTCATTGTCTGCGATTCAGAACATTGGAATCGTGTGATTTATATATTATAATAAATATTTTATATAGTTGCAATACATCAATCAGGTAACTTAACATTTCTTTGAAATTATCAAATAACAGGACCAAGGTACACCACTCCTTTCCCCTATAATTTAATTAGACAAATTCTTTAACTTTAAAAACGTTACGTGAAATTAATAAAAAGAACCGATACAATAAATACATTTTAAAATGGTTTTTTTTTTATTAACATGTATTTTTATTGGAAATTCACGTATAAAAAGTTACATAATTTCATACAAGTTTTTTCGAATTACTCAAATACAACAATAAATAATATTTGTACAATGTGAAAAGTTATCTTTAATAATAAAGTCATAACATGATGTAAATTATAAAACCCGACCTAACAATCTTAATTAGCATTAATTACAATAATAACTTAAATTTGTTATGAATTAAAAAAACAACAACACGAAATAAAAAAGATAAGTAAAAGTTATTATTAAGAGGTTATCGGAAATACTTTCAAACTGTCTATTAATTACATAATCGATGCAATTACGTAATCCATATTAAATATTACAAAGCTCAAGAAATTACTTTTTTATTTGTTTGTTTGAACGTGCTAATCTCTGGAACTACCAGATAAACTATGGAAAATTATTTTTGTATTTTTTATAACCTATTTATTGAGAAAGGTTATAGGTTACATCACTTCATGATACAAATATAAAGAATGAAGCAGTATCAATGAACGTCGAGCAATATGAAAAGCTATAGGCAAGAATGGTAGTTACAACAACGTCAGGCTTCACATCAACACGGGTGCGATGGATTGTTAGACGAATAAATTTAAACACTGGTGAAACCGTAGAGCACAGTTAGTATACATAAACGAGAGAAAGTTCGGTAATGGTACTCGGATATAACTAAAGATAATTTGAACGTCTCGTAATAGTTTATAACATAAAGTGTTTATCATAGATATTTGTGTGGTTTTATTAACTGATAAGTTTTTTTATTACTAGCCGTCGCCCAATAATCTAAATTTACCAGCGACTTTTTAATCATAGACTATTTTCTGTTTGACATTTACAGTATGAACCTAAATATGGATATTATATAATATCAATTGCTGTAAATTTTAATTGAGTGACAATGTCAATATTTTTGAGGGTCTAAGTTCAATGGCACTGGTCGGGTTAGGATTCGCGGAATTAATTTATTTTATTTAATATATTAGTAACAGATATTATAGATACATTTTAGCTTTCTGCACTCCTTCTCCATATAAACTTTAACTATGCCAAATCTCACAGACTTCCTTCCGTGCACGCAATGCAATACACTTAAAAGGGAGTCCGAAGTTTTCTTCTCATGTATTAATATAATTATGATAAACATTAGTTTATTTTTGTAATAAGTAGACAATATACTAGAAGGTTTCATCAGATACTTTGCTTTTATAATATTTAATGTAATCTATACAATTAAAAAATTGAAGTGTCTGTTTGTAACGTCAAAATAACAGTTTTTTACTATATGCATATAAAAGTAATCACGGCACATATATCAAAAAAATTTCTCTGTCTGTCTGTTTTTTCGGGTAATCTCCGAAACGTTTGGCCCGATTTTGAAGGGACTTTCTTTGTCAGATAGCTGAAGTTATAAGGAGTAACTTAAGCTACTTTTATTTTAGAAAAATAATTTAGATTTCCTGCTAATAAAAACCGATTCGGCAAAACGACTATTTTGGGGCGCTTGTTTACGCTTAGTAAATCATAAGAAATAATTTATATCAAATTAATTCATGTAGTACGTATATAAATGTAGACCTTAAAAACACCTACAAAAAAGTCAGCGAGCTTAACAGCATTTAACTTGAGGGTGGTAGCTAGCCAGGCGAGCATTAGAAAAAGCCTTACCACCATGCTATGGATTAATCACGATGTTTTCCTTCACCGAAAGCTCAGGCTTACTGCAGGGATTCGAACTCACGTCGATAGACGCGAAGTCCGTACACGCTACCAACTGAGCCATCATTGTTTCAATATGAACATGCCATGTGAATATTAGGGACAGTATAGAATGTAAACAATCTAACAGAGCCTATCATGTTAGTTAGATTGCTAATAGATGATACCTCGTACATATTACTTTCATATATTTTCTTTAATATTGATGAAGAATTAAGGGAAACATGGTGTTGCCAGAAAATATTAACACAATATATATCAACGTCACAGCTATTATTACAATCCTAAAAAGTATGACATTAACTAGATTTACATTATTTTAGCACCATTCCGGTATGAAGCCGTTATTGTCGTCCACAAAGACCTACCCATCAACAACTTGGATCAACTTAAAGGCCTTAGGTCCTGTCACACGGGAGTCAACAGGAACGTGGGGTACAAGGTTAGTGTTATAGTTCCTGTTTAAATGTCTTACTCTTAGACAATATCCTAAGCAATTTCTTTAAAATCCATTAAACATGTCCCGTGTTCATGCTGCATAAATGTCCACTTAAAAACTTGTACACGCATTAAAATATGTACATGTCCATTGAATGTGTCATGTGATTTTTTATTAAGACTGGCAGGCGACTTCCTGCTGAATGCAGATAATGCCATTACGAGTTCAAGGATTATTGCTACCAGTTTTATTTACGATTATCGATATTTAAACAATACTCGATTCGTAGGGACCGGTTATGAAGTGCGCTCTTTGTTTACCATTTACTCATCTCTCTTATATCAAAAATATCTAAGAAATAACCTCATCTGGAAGAAGCGGATATCAAATAATTGAAGTGGATATCAAATTTATATGTCTCAATAAAAAACTTTTTCACTAAAACGCCAAGACGCGTCGTACTATCGATTGTTAATTTAATTTTGGAACGCATCCTAAATAGATTTTTGAACGCGCGGGCACTGAATGATGTCTTTGCCAAATGACTTAAAAAGAACATGAGATAAATATTTAAAAAATCGAATTAACTAAAATTATAATGTATACCAATATTGACGTATATGAGACACACAATGCTTTAGTCGCTGGGATTAAAAGGGGCGATTTTTCAAATAACAGATAAGTTTGCTTGAAGAATATTTTTAAAATTTTAACAGGTTTTCTATACATTATCTGTCAAGATGTCAAAATTATTCTATAGCTAACGTCTGTCGGTTGTAAAATCGGAACTAAATAATTTAACGCAATTATATTTAAAATATATAATTGTCTAGATACATGCACATATAATATCATGATATAGGTATCTTACCTCGAGACATCTCTTAATAATTCTACACATAAGTATGTACTCAAGTTCTGATTGAGATTCAACAAACAAAATCTGTGCTTACGTCACACGTGACCGAGAAAACCGATATTAAAAACGAATGTATTCCGTAAGACAGAAGAATATTAAAAGCATTTCCTTTGTCAACCATATTACCTACGTAAATTGGATGTTGTATATAAAATATTGAAGGGGAGAGCTGGGGAGACCGTCCTTTGTTTTTTTAGGATCTCCTGAACTCGATTATTCTGTTTGCTTATATAATAAGTTTCTATACTTCCCTAGATGTTGTAAATTTTGTCTGAAGAGAAAATTCTTGAAAAATAAAATTATTTTAAGAACACTAACTTATACCTACTATTATTTTTATAACATATTGTCTTACATTTATTTGTTTTTACCCGACTGCGAAAAAGATGGGTTATGTTTTTCGAGCGTATATATGTACGTATGTCTATTTCTTTGGTACGCTCTTAGCCTAAACGGCAATGATAAAATTTAACATACGTGGTATCGTTACATTCTCTTAACTGTGGGAGTGACATAGGCTTTATAATTATTTAAGTACGACGTCTGGGAATCAAATAAAAAGCCAAATTAGAAATATATTTTATTTAGTCGCGTTTTTGTTGCAGTTGGGGTTTTTGTTTTCCTTTTAATAATATTTCTTGTTTAAGTTTTATAACTATAATTATACAATTTTTGACAAGCTTCAATATCATTCTCAGCCTAAACCTTTTAAATACACACGCAATAAATTAAAAAGCATATACATCGCGCACCGTAGTGGTGATACGATCAAATCGTCATAGCTTTAGCTAAACAGAAACTAATCAACGTTGTAAATCAGTCAAAATTATAAACGGCCGTGGCGTAGTATATAGCTTTATTTCTATGTTAAAATAATTTCGGCTTACGTTTTTATATTTTTTAAATACACAGTACAGTACACACATAAAATATAATTTGTTGTATTATTTAAGATCTAATTATATGTTTTTTTTAACTATTGTTTTAGTGTTAGTCTTAAGAAAGACACAGGAAGAATGTCACAGCTCATCCTATGGGTATAGAAACATGAAATTTTGGACAAAAGTTCATTAAATAACATAAGTGAATACTATGAAATATTTTTGAAAATTTATCCCCTACCTACGCGATTTAAATAGAGGGTTAAAGTACCTTAGTTCTTCCCTATGGGAAATTTAATCTATCACGCGGCTAGTTCTATAGAAAATTTCATATTTACCTAATTCTTCTTTTATTTTAATAGATTCCATTAACAATGTTAATGAAAAGGGCGGTGTTCCCAAAAATGAACGACCACAGCATATCGCCTAAAGAGAACGAGCTCAAGGCTTTGTCTTCCTTCTTTTCCAAGTCCTGTATCGTAGGAAAGTGGTCACCGGATCCGAAAACCAATTCAGCTTGGAGTAAGTTTTATGATTTTTTTTAATTTAACACTATAGGTAATAATAGTCCAACTATGTAAAACCAACCTCAATAGGCGAGCAGGTCTGAGGCCATATAAAAGGTTACTACTTCTGAGGACTGAGTTGGAACGACACGTATATTCAAAGATTAGTGATTTTTTTTGTAATGTACATACTTGCATACATAAATCACGCCTCTTACCCAACGAGGTAGGCAGAGACCATGTCCTTCCACTTGCTACGATCGATCCCGACATACATCATTACGCTTTTCTATACCTAAACGCTAAGCCTTAATAATGAACATGAAATGTACGAATTTGTGCGTACCAAGAAGTGTTAAAATATTTGTGTTCTAGAAGACTTTAAATTCTGTTATTAAGTGAATGCTATGAGAATTCAATATTAATTTCAGAGGGACAATACAGTCAATTGTGTGCTATGTGCGAACACCCTGACAAATGTGATTACCCAGACGAGTACAGTGGTTATGTTGGAGCTCTCAGATGTCTAGCTCATAACAACGGCGAGGTCGCTTTCACTAAAGTTATATTTACGCGCAAATTCTTCGGGGTGAGTAACTTTGAAAATGTACTTAAATTTATTTCAGTTCAATAAATATTTAATACTTTTTAATTAATCATCAATGGCCTGTACTTATAACTTTCAGTATATTAAAATATACTAACCTTAACCTTGTTAGTATGGGTCAAATGTTACAATAAGGATATTAAAAAGGTTTTTTTATTAATATTTGATTTATTTAAAAGTTTTACTTTTAAATTTTACCTAGATAGTTTTTTTTTTTCAAGACACCGAGTAAAGTTCGTTCATCCAGAGAATAATATGACCAAATTAATGTTTAATTACTTAACGTAGCTTTGTATGGATGTGAGGGCTGGGCAACGAAAGAACTGAATGAAAGAAGATTACACGTGGCAGAGATGCAAATGTTAAGATGGATGTGTGGAGTAACTAGAATGGATAAGATCAGGAATGACTTTATTAAAGGAAGTCTTAAAATAGCAACAGTCACAGATAAGTTAAGGAGTTATATATAGGCTAGCGTCTCATTTAAATAGAAGACTGATAAGTATCAAGGTGATTGGATATAGGAATAGAGGCAAACCGAAGAAGGTATGTATGGATTGCGTGAAGAATGATATGCGTATAAAAGGTGTGAATACTGAGATGATATTTGATAGAGTAGAGTGAAAGAAGAAAACATGTTGTGCCGACCCTACTTAAGTAGGATGAGGGGTAAGAGGAAGAAAAAGCTTTGAAACGTGTTTTTCATTCTGTCATTTTGTTCAAAGTTTAAAACTATTATTTTTATTAAATATGATTACTTTTGCCAAAATTTACAATTATCCTTTATACTATATTTACTCGACATAGATATTATATTAATATAATAAATAGTATAGGATCCTTAAGGGCACGCCGTAGGGCCCTTTGGTGCCACTGTGTGTAAGCAGGAGAGCCGCAAAACGTTACTTACTTTCCGGAGTATAGAAAACAGGAGCTGATAAAAACTAAAATAAAAACTAATATTATGTACCTATATACCTAAGTCAGTCTCAGATTGTAAGGTTTATCTAATAACTTGTCTTTATTCTGTGCCTGATTTGTGTTATTTTATACACATTTTGACTAACGCACCGTGAAACAATACAAAGCCTGTAAGTGAGCCGTGGTTATAGTGTATTTATACAACAGAATAGATTTTAGTACAGAAACTCGTGTCTGTTTATATGGAATATTTTATACTCAAACGAATATTGTACAAAAAATATTTAAAACAACTATGTCAAAGGAAAAGTAGCTAAAGGGATAAAGCAGCGAACCGTTTTCACTGCTTCATTAACTTATAAAACCTCATAACTTACGGTTGGACGATTTCGTCTACCTCGTTCGGTGATATTGTCTAGTCTAGAAGGGTTAAAATCCTTAGTAATTTACAAAGCTGTATAGGTTTACTTTGAACAAACTTTATGATGTCTTTAGTCTGAGGTTATTTAAAGTAAATATTATTGAAAAAAATGTCTCAATAATATAAAAAATAATAATGTTATTTCATAGTATAACTCAACCTTGTATATCAAAATGATATTTTATGTTTTAATTCATTTAACGTATTAAATATATCTTAAACTAACTGGCCCGACAGATATCGTTCTACTCTTCCCAACAGTCAATAGCTCGACCACAGCGCCACCTATCCCGTTATTTTCCTGATAACTTTTACATGACCTCAAACAAAACAAAAAATAATTACTTATATTTCATCCTTTAAATCGTGTGTTATGGTATTAAGTTCCAAATTTCCGATAGAAAAAGGGACTTAAATTTCGAATTCAAAGATTTCCGGGAACTTTTTTTAATTTTTCTTGCTGTAAAAACCTAATTTAGACTATTACGAATATTTTAAAACAACAAATAAGGAAATCGATGCAGCCGTTCTCAAGTGATGGTCTTACCAACGATCAGAATTTCTTTTTTATTTATATTGTAAGAATTTTTTCTTACTTGTGATCTTACCTGCATATGACATAACAAATTTTAAACTACTTTAATTCTACAGTAATGATTCCCAAAATGATTTTAATTTGTTAAAACGTAGATATTTCTCTTTTAAACGGCATAATATGTAGGTTTATAGATCTCGGAAATCGTTTTTTCTCGCCAAATTTACATATATATAAAATCTCATTCCTATATATAGTTGCCAGTCGGAACAACCCCAGCATCACCATCGAACGAAAACCCTGATGAGTTCAGATACCTCTGCGTAGACGGGTCTAAGGTTCCGATCAGAGGCAAGGCGTGTTCTTGGGCAGCTAGACCGTGGCAAGGACTCATAGGACACAACGATATCCTGGCTAAACTTTCACCAGTGAGAGAAAAACTAAAGCAATTGGCAGAAGCTGGTAAGATGTCGAACGTCCTATAAATAGTGGAGATGGATGAGTTTTGAAAATTCTAACGTATTCGAGAAGAAATTCAGATACAAGGGAAAAACTTTTGACAACTAAATTACTAACACCAACATCATTTATTTCCGTCGTCGTATTTGCAAAAAAATATTTACTAGACATATTTAAAATAGAAATTTATTTTCTTAAAACTTATTTTGTAAAAACAACGACAACATTAGTACTCACCTATCCTCAAAGTAAAAACAATATTGCCTCGTAAAATTTTCTTACCTAATAACGCAAGTCATCATTTAGTTTATTATTAATACCTACTATAGATTTAGCATGGCTCATGCGTTGAGGTATTTGTGTTAGATTCTACAACAGAATTGGCTAAGCACATTACCGATTTGCCGAATAATAAATTCAAGAATCATGTCAAGTAAGCAAGTTTTATTGTCGAAAGGTTATAGAGTGGATGGATCATTACGTTAATGATAATGATGTCTGGAAAAAAAAACAATTTTAACAAGACAATTTCTAACATGAAAGAAAATCAACATCAATGATTTTGAGGAGTACTCTGGTGTATCTACGAACTCGAAGGTGAAATGTCAATGAAATTAAAATAGGACCAACCTTGAGTTATCTCCTTTCCAACAAAAATAATAATCTAAATCGGTTCATAAACAAGGAAGTTATGGCTGAACATCCATTAAAAAAAATTGAGCACCTCCTTATTTTTTGGAGTCGGCTAAAAAACGTTGATAAGACCAATCGAGTTTCTTATCGACTCTTGTCGTTGATTGGAGTATTTTATTCGAACCGGTATAATAGTGTGTTAATGTAATATGTGCCTTCTTAAGGCCTAAATTAAATAAAATACTTTATTGGTTTTATGATTTCGGTTTATCATAGATATAAAGTCGTATTTGGCTAAAGAAAAAATTACTTAAATTCAGGTGCAAGTACTCAACCGTTATGGTTCACCAAGGTCCTAGGTTTGTCCGAGAAGATCCATCACGTTGCAGACAACATCCCAATCAAGCCGATCGACTATCTCAACAAGGCTAATTATACCGTTGTCATTGAGAGAGGTCACGGAGCTCCGGAATTGGTCGTCAGGTAAAATAATTATTCATTATATTAATTAAGTACTTAGTTGTGGAGTAAGCTACTTCCATCTTAGTTCCCATAGCTTCGGACAAGGCGTCAGTTCATGTGAATTGGATTCTTACACTGTTCCTGAGCTGTCGGCGATAGAAACCATAGCTTGGTGGTAGGGCATTTTCTAATGCCATTCTGGCTAGCTACCTCCTGCAAACCTTGAAAATATGTTGCCAATCACCTATAGGTGGAATCGGGCAGCTGCACTTGCTTTCTTCAACCAGACTTAGCGTGCTACCATCTTAGGCCATATCGTCACCAAACAAAGTGAGATTGCGACCAAACCTAAACCTATTAAAAAAATGAAAAAATCTCACAGTATTCTCTGTACAAGAAAATGAGTCCAGTCATTAATAATTAGATTAAAATCAGAAAGATATATAACATATTATGGTTTTGTTTGTATTAGGATGTGCGTCACTTCAAACGTTGCTTTAGCCAAATGCCGTGCGATGTCAGTTTTCGCGTTCAGTAGAGACATCCGTCCGATTCTAGACTGCGTGCAAGAACCGACAGAGGAAGACTGCCTAAAGAGTGTAAGTTTCGACATAAACCTATATAAACTTATAATAATTATCAAACCATAATTACGTTACAATATATATATTTAGCATATAAAAGCCAGAGACATAGCATATCCAAACCACAGTAGTTCCAAGGTTTATCCTTGAGTGCTGTACAGACTAAATTCGAGATTTATATTATTAAAGACAAAAATGCTTATTGTGGGTGTTTCTTAGAAGATAGATATAAACTCTCAGGGACTTTTTTGTAGGTCTTTTTAATGCCTATAATTATGTAGTACATTAATATGCTATATCTCTTATGGTTTACTCAGCATAAGAGATTTAAGCGACCGAATTCATTCACCATGAAGTTTCTTTTATTTGTTCGGAACCCTAATACTTTTATCTAAAATAAAAGTAGCCTAAGTTACTCCCTATATCATCAGCTATCTATCAGTGAAAGTCCGTCAAAATCGATGAAACCATTTCGGAGATTACCCGGAACAAATAGACAGACAGAGAGAAAACCAGACAGACAACAATTTTAAAAATGGGCTTTTTGTTATATATATCGTATATACTTTCATATGCATTTAGTAAAAAACTGTTATTTTGACATTACAAATAGACACTTCAATTTTATTAATTGTATAGATAAACATTATTATATTATTTTACAACAGCGGTTTCTAAACTTTTAAAGTTACCTAAGTAACACTCAACAAATCTCTTTTAATGGAACCCTTCATTAAATAATAACAAATGACGCAGACAATGCAATTTGAAATAAAATTTATAAATCTGCCTTACTTATAAAAAATGTCTAAATTTATGCGTCGATTAAAATATTTCTAACACTTTTGATCTGATCTATATTGTTAGTAGGCAACAGAGCTAAAGATAAGATACTTACTTACCAGAGCATAATTTATAATTAAGACAAAAAATTCGCAACATAATTATACAATTTTAAAGTCATATTAATTCAACGAAAAAAGATAAGCATTACATACTTAAGTACCGATTTGTCACAGAATTATTTAACAGTTAAAATAATTCATCGATTCAGTTTCAAATGTAGGTACTGTTCAACCAATCTTTGGTTTCGCGGAAACCAGTTTAGGTATCGCTGGTTTTGACAACCAAGTGTACTGCTACCTATCAATTGGTAGTTGGTGCTTACCAAATTACCAATAAAATTGACAAAATACCTACTTTTTTCTGTTTAACTGAACAAAGGTAAAAACAAAAACTTATAAATAGGTACCTATTCGTTTTCTCTGATTCCGCTCACATACAGGTCCAAGATAATGGATCCGATTTAGCGGCAGTCGATGATGTAAGAGTTGCTGCAGCAGCTAAGAAGTACAACCTTCACCCAGTCTTCCACGAAGTTTACGGAGAAGCAAAAACTCCCAACTACGCCGTAGCTGTCGTCAAGAAAGGAACGTCATACACCAAAATCGATGATTTGCGAGGGAAAAGGTAAAAAAAACAAAACAAAACAGTAAAACAATCTTAAATATTAGATACACTTATTTAGAATTCAAATATCTTCATGTTAATCGTAGAGTGATGTACAGACTAAACTCGAGATTTATATTATTAAATAAGCGTGACTTTAATTTAAAGTTCCGGCCTCCTAATTAGATATGTATTACGCAAGAGGAAAGCGATAACAAGAATCGCTAAATATATATTGGCTTAGAAATGGCTAATCTGTACCTATTATATTTCATCTATAACGTAGCATGCATGATCTGAATTTGCTATTGTGGAACCAATATTTATCGATTTGTGATATCGACAAATTTAAATGCAGGTATTATATCGGAATTCATTTGTTATATACGTATATCTTGTTTTAGCAATAAGTATGTAGGTGGAACCTACTTTAAAAGCAATAAAAAAAACGCTTTATGGTTTAAAAAAATTATAGATGGTTCATATCTTATGTTTTTATCATTCCAGGTCTTGTCACAATTCTTACGGGACTTTCAGCGGCCTTCACGCACCTCTGTATTACCTTATAAACAAAAAATCCATCAACACCGGTGAAGTTGGTATTTTCTGATCGATTGCTTATGCTAAGTAAAAATTAAGATTCTGAAAGTTTTCTTTTGTTTTTCAGTGTATCAAAAACCTAGCAGATTTCTTCGGAGGGTCATGCTTACCGGGTGTAGATAAACCAGAAAATAATCCTAATGGTGTGTTGAAAATCACGTTCTCAATTGATAAAATTACTGTTTAATTTCAATATATTGGAGATTTTATTGTTTATTAATATTATCATTAAACGCGGCACTGTGCCTGATGGTAAGGACCCAGTGGTCATATGACCTTTATTTGACATCACCATCATGTTATATCTGTAGAATTTATGTAAATATAACATAGGCTATGTAATCGTGATGTCAAACTAAAGTCGTGTGTTCACTGGGCTACCACGGTGACATCGATAATACATCGCCGGTCGACACTCATGCCGATCTGCAAGCCTGTGGGCAGTTTAATATACATTGGCTAAACCCGAAACGCAACAAACCAAAAGAGACTATGGCGGTCGAGATTCAGTCGAACACAGTTATAGTGTCCTACAACCCAGCGAAATATATTTGATAATATACCTAAGGTCCAAGAAAACAATGAGTCACGAATATGTCGAAATTCTGACGTACCTACCTACCATTGATTACGGTACCTAAGTTCTACCAGTACCAGCAGATCGACTGTGGAATTCGCTTCCTATCAACATCCAACTAGCCAACCGAAAGTTGGATTCCTTCAAGTATTCGCTACGTAGATTTTACTTGGAGCAGTTGAATACCGGCTAGACTTTTCTTTTTTTTTACTAAATATTATGCACATCTTGCACATACCTTTATCTTGCTCCCCTGGAAGACTGGTAGAAAATGCTTTTTAGCAATAATGTCCCCCAATTGTACTTTTTTATTTAATTAAGGATATATAAGTAATTAGTAATTACGTACCTACCTACTAGGGAAGACACAATAGTAAAGGAACCAATTAATGTGTCATTAAAGAAATACACACCACACTCACGATAAATAAATCAATTCTTTCTCAGGCGATGATGTATCGAAACTGAAGAAACAGTGTTCGAGTGATAACAGCCCGTGGAAGTGCTTGCAAGAAGACAGAGGAGATGTTGCTTTCGTTTCAAGTAAGAACACGTGCCTTTAAATGTCATTTTGTCATACATATTTATTTTCGAATTTACACATATGATGTGTGAGTGATATCAAGTACTTAGAGATCATGAGTTAACTGGGAAAAAGTTTTACAAATAGAAAACGAGTAAAGGTCTCATGAGTTTCACCTTTGTTCACAAATTAGGTTACGCTCGTCTTGGAAAGAAATAATATGTATATTCCAAGATTACCAAACATTCAAAGACCAAATATTTAGCTACCCACTGCAGTATACCTGATAGTATCAAGAATTATGGACTAAGTATTATAGGGAGATGAAAAATCTCTGAAGATTTATAGAGATAGAGACAAGTAGAGACTTGGGGCAGCCCAAATAGTGAAATACTTCCACCCTATAGAAGATCACAGCCAAATAACCTTGCATTGGCTTTCTGCAATGGCGCTAGTGACTAGTGTGCGCTTGTTTACCACAGTTTGTATAAAACGTGTGCGGTCGGGTGACCCCGTCAGGAACTTCATAAAGAACACATTGATGTAAATTTTATATAGGTACATAGTCTTCTCGAATCACGGTACTCAGATGCACACACACAAACTCGAACATTAGAAAGCCGCATAGAGAGGTATAACGCTTTTTCCTTACGTGATTATTTCTACAAGTCAATTCCTACCGAAAGCCCCGTTAAGGGACTTCGTTCCAAAAACGTATCTACTATAGAATCCCTACAATAGGTTTTTCATCGTGAGTAGGTATTGTATAATTATTTTTTAACGAAAACTACAATATCTTATATCCCTCAGGTGCCGACTTATCCAACTTCGACGCAGCCCAGTACGAACTGCTCTGCCTAAACCGCGACGCCGGTGGCCGCGACTCGCTCTCCAATTTCGCCACTTGCAACGTGGCGATGTCTCCTTCGAGAACATGGTTGTCCGCCAAAGATTTCCTTTCCGACGTATCTATCGCCCACACTCCGTTGAGCTTGGCGCAACTGCTCGACACTAGGAGCGACCTGTTTAATATTTACGGAGAATTCTTGAAGAATAACAATGTTATTTTCAATGTAAGTTTACCCGTGTGTCTATATTTAGCACAATATTGATTATAAAAAATTCAACAAACATTTGTCATGTTAGTCAAACACTATTATGCTAATGCACCTTTTAGAAGTCTAGAAGAACATATTTTCATTTCGAAAGTCATCAACAAATGTTTCCGATCAATTCTTTTTTAATCTCTAATTTTAACATAAACGTTAATTATTTATCAATAGCGGGGAACTTAAGCTTTAAAATAATGTATGAATAGTTAGTTTTGATTAAGAATTATGGAAAATATGATGTTGCCATGTCAAAACTACCTTTCAGACATAATGTATACAGAGTGACAAACAATGGCAAGTTGGTATACCTACTATCGTAGCATAGTGGAGGAACTCTCATGTGTAGTTGCCAGAACACACCTAAAAGTGCTTGGCATCAGATTTTCAAATTAAGAGCCTCGAGAGGGTTAGCTAACCGGACGGGCATAGAAAACTAACCACACCAATGCTATGATTTCATCATGATGATTACCTTCATCAAAAGCTCAGACTTATTGTAGGGATTCGAACTCACATTGATGTTTTTGTTTCAATATTTATCAGACATCAATATCAATATAGATGATTCCCTAATATCACACATCCCTTGTCTGTACAGGCTACCATTGATGGAGCCATGATTGCTAAATGTCTACTGATAAGAATGCTTAAATGAATACTAATAATATTAAAAGTTCAATTCACTTTAATTGTATAATAAATTATACACTACATTAACAATAATTATAACTACTAATAATTTAATGAGAACTATTAGTAAATTGTATTTAAAAAATTTCAGAATGCTGCAAAAGGTCTGGCTACCACAGAAAAACTGGACTTCGAAAAATTCAAGACTGTACATGATGTTATATCTTCATGCGGTATTGCTTAAATGTGCCATTTTTTTAATTTTTACACATGATGGAAATGTTTATATATTTTTCATAATTCATAAAATACTCTGAAATTGTAATTAAAAGATATATCATTTAATAAATTTATTCCATGATTATTATTATTACATCACTTATGTATAACAATAAATAATATCCAATTATTCATTAATTTGTTTTTCTTATGAATTATAATGCTGCTAAGAGAACAGTTATGACAGTAGCCACAGCTAACATGGCATATCCAGTAGAGTAGACTTCTTTGATTGTCAAACCCTTAGCTGTGTCCCAGTACAAATGTCTGATTCCATTTGCGAAATGGTATCCTAATGGAGCAGCGATCAATACTTTTGCAAGAAAAAGTGTTGCTGGAGAAAGGTTCAGTCCTTCAATTATAGCCAAGTAATGAGAAATGTCATGTGGCAGTACTAAAGCTCCAATACCAAGGGCACTGACATATGATGTTAGGGCTAATCCTGCAAATAACAATCAATGTAAAACCTATATAACTTGACAACTGTTAGAAGACTGGGGATACCTCACTTTAATTAAATACATATCCCTCTTTTTAAACTGAAATTGATTTTATCTTTAAAAAAACTGCAAAAAGACTTCAACGTTAGTTAGGCAGCAACTAAAAGTATGTTTATAGCTAAGCCTTAACCTTTTTTGACACACCACACCTTCACCATTGCTGATAAATTAAACTAAATGACAGATAGTTGAAACTTAGCCCTGAAGTCTACCAATGCATTTTATTTTCTACATTTATATTTCCTTTATTAATATTACTATAATAATTAATTGTCTATTTTGTGATCATATATAACATGTTTATAACAGAACATGGCTACGAAAATTATTTCCCAGAAACTATTAAAAACATATTACAGTTTAAAACCATTACCTGTTATTCTATGAGTAATAGATAACATGCTCGTCAACTGAAAGGAATAAATGGTGAGATGAGGCGACAACGGACGATTCAATCGTGCATTCTTTATATCATAATGTTCTTGTTTAGGTTGTTCGTAGTTTTTAAACGTTATCTTGGGTACCTCCGCTGCGGACTGTGCATAGTTAACGGTGCTTAGTGTCGCAGGAAACCTGCTTAGGGCAGCCAGAATCGACTTATTGCCCAATCTGAAAAGACAATAATATAGTATAAAGTGGCAAAACAACTATGTTACATAATTTCTCTACATACCTGCCACAGCACAACAAAGCCATGTTTTACACTTTGTCAAATGTTAAGTATCGTCGTAGACTTCTGAAACACAGACAAATATCTTTATTTAAGCTAAGATAACTACGCTTGTATTCCTAAAAACAATATACACTCTTTCTTACCACTGAGTCTGACGAACTGACATTAATGGCAATTGCTATTCCTATTTTCTTTGCGTTGCATCCAGTGCTGCCGTTTAGGAAACAAAAAAGGCTCCAGATATCAATGAAAATGTCGCTAAAATTTGAAAAAAATATTATTAAAAATCCGCTAAAGTCGCTAAATATTCATAATATTCCACGGTAAAAAATTAGGTGAAAATAAAATTGTATAATCAAGCATTTATTCGTAATAATAATTATGATAAAATATTAATAATAGACGATTAAATTTTTGTTTGCGTAAACCTTTAATCCTTTTTATTAGGATTAAATTAAGTAGATTGATTTATTTTTTGCCGCTGCGGCTTTTACAGCTTCACCGGACTTGGAAAGGTAGATTGTATTGCCTCCTGAGTATTTATACTTCGTTGTGACACTCTGTCATTACTGCAGCGTTATCAGTCTCGTTCCTAACCAAATTTTGAAAAGATAAATGTTATTATTGTAGAAAATTCACTAATGATGAGAATATGCTGGTCGCATCAGCTCGCGCTATCTATTAGCTTTATGAGATGGAATACAATGTAGTTGCTGATTTTTTGAAATCACTTCACATTTTTCTTTATTTTTGTTTCTGTGTCGGAGTGTTTCCTAAAATCATGTAATTTTTTGAATATTTCACTGTGACAAAACGAGCAAAAGGCTTTGGTTGGATCAGTAATACCATGTTTTAGCCACATTGTAAACTCTTCTTGCAGTTCCCATTCTGGTGTATACTTTTGAGCACAAGTCTTATTTTTTTAAAGGAGTTCCATTTCGATATTCTGATATCAATGACGAGAATTGCTAAACAAAGGAACTAATAAAAACAGGTTTCTTTTACAAAAACGTTACTTAGAAACCAGCTAGGGGTACAAATGTTCTGTGATAGAAACTGATTTTCTCTTTCTCTTAGCGGTGGTGCTGAGTGAATGAAAGAGAAAGAAAAAGCGATATCTGATGTATCGTTTGATAGAGTTCTCCGACCGATCGAACCCCAAGATTTAACGTCATTCTGGTAGGAGAATTCCCGATAGAACTGTTGAGTAGATACTCTTTTATAATAAATTTGTACCTTCCATATTTTAAATTTGGTATGTGTCACACAGTTCTCTTTTGTTGTGTAAAGATCTTTGTGTTAGCTTTACGAAAAATATAGTTCTAATTTTAATAAATATTACGTATTATAATAAGTATTAATAATTGCTGAATGAATAATAAGTTGAGAAATCTATTAAAACTTCTCGATCATGGAGGTAGTTCGTACAAAATATATTGTTTAAGGTTTTATAAAACATACTATGTTTTAGCTTGACGATAATTATTGTTTAGTCTACCATAAAACGTATTGTTATTATCTTTTATTT
This sequence comes from Saturnia japonica, assembly GCA_033032175.1. NCBI lineage: Eukaryota > Metazoa > Arthropoda > Insecta > Lepidoptera > Saturniidae > Saturnia > Saturnia japonica. Next base: position 4,199,549 of record CM065312.1, read on the forward strand.
TAGAATATGTCTAGATTTTAATATTGTTCTATTTAACTCTTAGTAGCTCAGTTTTGACTTCCGGTATTATTCTTTCCGATTGAAAATGTCGGTACCTTAAATATGGGTTTTACTATAAAAGGACGGGCAGTCTGTACTGAGCAGGGAGGCAAGCTGGATGTGTAAGATTAATAGAGTTAATTATAGTGAATACAAGTGTACACAGTGATTAGTTATTATAGTGAAGTATCTTTGGTTTATTTTATCTAATTTGTTTTACAATTCAGAAGTGGGATAACATCAGGAATTTTGGTATATTATTACCACCCTGATGTAATCATACGACCACAATATGGGCATTGAACATTGTACTGATGAAGTGATTATTTTGGGTCATATAGAGGTAAGTCATGTAAATGTAAGTCATGTAAAAAGTTTTCTAGATGTGCTTCGAAGGTTATGAGAGTCGCAAAGTATAAAAACTTCTTGAGAAATTCAACTTGGGGACTTGAGGTCCCTGCCTATTGACTGATTTATGTGTGATGACCATAAATACCAGTTACGAGAGCAGTTTTGATATGATTGTATAACTGCAATCTTGTTCGAGAATGAGGTAGTCTGAACATATCGAACAAATGAATCGGACACACCAAGCTAATACATGCTGGGTCCGGGAAAATGAAGAATATTTATGAGCGTGAGTGTAAATAACAACTTGAAGTGCAAGGTGCACGTACATTGTAAACACTGCACTGCTATGAGCGTGAGTGTAAATAACAACTTGAAGTGCAAGGTGCACGTACATTGTAAACACTGCACTGCTATGAGCGTGAGTGTAAATAACAACTTGAAGTGCAAGGTGCACGTACATCGTCAGTAGCGTGAGCGTGCGTCGTGCACGCAGTAGCGTGAGCGTGCGTCTTGCACGCAGTAGCGTGAGCGTGCGTCGTGCACGCAGTAGCGTGAGCGTGCGTCGTGCACGCAGTAGCGTGAGCGTGCGTCGTGCACGCAGTAGCGTGAGCGTGCGTCGTGCACGCAGTAGCGTGAGCGTGCGTCGTGCACGCAGTAGCGTGAGCGTGCGTCGTGCACGCAGTAGCGTTAGCGTGCGTCGTGCACGCAGTAGCGTTAGCGTGCGTCGTGCACGCAGTAGCGTGAGCGTGCGACGGGCACGTATGTCGTGCATGCGGCGCGCGGCGGGCGCGTGCGGCGTGCGGCGCGCGACGGTCACGAAAGTCGTGCGTGCGGTAGGCTGCGTGCGGCGTGCAGGTGCGTGCGGCGCGCGACGGTCACGAATAGTCGTGCGTGCGGTAGGATGCGTGCGGCGCGCGGGTGCGTGCGGCGTGCGGCAGGCACGTGTAGTCGTGCGTGCGTCGTACGGAGTGCGGCGGGCACGTGTAGTCGTGCGTGCGTCGTACGGAGTGCGGCGGGCACGTGGTCGCGGGGACGCGAAAATTTATCAGGATGGACGAGTTGTTAGCTTTACGAAAAATATAGTTCTAATTTTAATAAATATTACGTATTATTAATAAGTATTAATAATTGCTGAATGAATAATAAGTTGAGAAATCTATTAAAACTTCTCGATCATGGAGGTAGTTCGTACAAAATATATTGTTTAAGGTTTTATAAAACATACTATGTTTTAGCTTGACGATAATTATTGTTTAGTCTACCATAAAACGTACTGTTATTATCTTTTATTTTAGAATATGTCTAGATTTTAATATTGTTCTATTTAACTCTTAGTAGCTCAGTTTTGACTTCCGGTATTATTCTTTCCGATTGAAAATGTCGGTACCTTAAATATGGGTTTTACTATAAAAGGACGGGCAGTCTGTACTGAGCGGGGAGGCAAGCTGGATGTGTAAGATTAATAGAGTTAATTATAGTGAATACAAGTGGACACAGTGATTAGTTATTATAGTGAAGTATCTTTGGTTTATTTTATCTAATTTGTATATATGTTTTTTCCTGTTCTTTACTTTTATATCCTGGTTTTATTCGTTACTACAAATAACTTCCACTGCGCTACCGGCCCATAATCTGCTGCAATGGTTATGGGCCCAGTTGCCGATAAATAGTATATAAATAAAATCGGTGGATAACGAAAGAAGAGTTATATGTGATCGTCGAATAAAAGTGCAAAGAGATCAATTGTAAGTGGAGCAGCGAAAAGGGCGGCACCATGACTACAGTGAGGATAAGTTACACGAGATGGACGTAGAAATTCACAATTAGCATCGATAATGCTATTGTTTAGCTTGCCATCAAGTTTCGAGAATTTCAGGTGTGCAATTGAGTCTAGAGATTCATTTCCGGACCCGGAGATATTAAAAATTAAAATTCGCAATGCTAGGAGATCGACTAGCGATAATACTTTCAATGTTTTGAAGAGAAATAAGAAGAAATTTGGATCAAACTCTGTACAGTCTGTCGATAAAATGTCTAAGTTTATTTACAAATGTTTTAAATGTCAAAAAAAAAAGGACACAAAGCTTCGGAATGTAATAAATTAAAACAGAAAGATTTGGTAAAATATGTATCAGAAAATAAATTAACAATAGAAAAGGTCGATACTAGTTTTGTAACATTTAATTGTATTTCAGGTGATTGTCACTTTGGAAACTGCGAGAATGGAAACTGGATTATCGATAGCGGTTTTACGAGTCATTTATGTAACGATAAAATCTATTTCGGAAAAACTTTACAGCCTTCTGACGGTAAAGTGACTCTGGCTACTAATCAGAGTGCTCTAGTACAAGGTAAAGGTACAGTAAGATTGTCTGCATATAATACTAACTTCAAAAGTGTAGTTGAACTACCTAACACGTTATGTTCCTGATTTGCGAACTAACTCAATTTCAGTTGCAAAAATTACCGATAAGGGGTTTCATGTTACGTTTAGGGATGATAGGGCTCTAGTGACTGATACTGATGGTAATGTGAAGTTAATCGCATTTCGAAAAGATAATCTTTATTATGTAAAGGAACAGTGTGCTCAAGCTTCATCGGTTTCTAATGAAAGCGATATTTTAAAATGGCATGAGCGTTTGGGTCACTTAAATGCAAACGATCTAACAAAGCTCTTAGACCATTGCAATTTACGTGTCGGAACTAATACGAGTACCGTCAATAGGTTGCGTAATTGCGAAATATGCATACGTGGTAAAATGAGTTCTCTTCCTTTTTCTTACTCGAGCGGACCGTGTAATGAAACTAAAAATAGTTTATTCCGATGTATGTGGTCCTATGAAAAATGCAGCCTTAGGAGGCGCGAAATATTTTGTGACGTTTATCGACGATTCTACGAGATGATGCGAGGTATATTTATTAAGTAAGAAGAGTTCGGTTTTTACTGTATTTAAAATATACAAGCAATATGTAGAAAATATGACTGGCAAGAAAATAAAATACTTACAAACTGATAATGGCGGTGAGTATTGTAATAAAGAGTTTGATGACTTCTTGAGTAAAGAAGGAATTTCTAGAAGGAAAACGATTCCTCATACTCCACAACAAAACGGTGTAGCTGAGAGGATGAACAGAACACTGGTTGAGATGGCAAGATGCATGTTGTTATCATCTAAACTTTCAGGCGGTTTTGGGCGGATGCTGTAGTGACGGCATGTCATGTTAGAAATAGGTGCCCATCTACCGCGATTAATGGCGAAATACCATATGAGAAATTCTTTGATAGACGTGTAAATATAAATTATTTAAGACCTTTTGGAAATCAAATTTTTATTTTAGATAAGGATAAATTTACAGCTCGTAGTGTAGAAGGAATTTTTGTCGAATATCCTAGAGACCAAAAAGGATATAGAGTATGGTTGCCGAATGATCGTAAACTGATTGTTGTAAGAGATGTAAGGTTTTTAGACGTGAACACATCTGAAAAAGAGAACAACATAGACCCACTACAGGTTGTGACTGAATCACAAGAAGGGAGGCCAGTCAAGTATGTGGACTTAGAAATTAAACCATCGACTTCAAAGACTGATATTGAAGGGTCAGCTCAACATGAGCCTCTTTTGAGTGATAGTACTGTCCTAGAAGAAGTATGAGAAGAAGAAGTTCGAAGAGGCCCAGGCAGACCTAGAATTCAAAGAGGCCAAGTAGGTAGGCCGAAGAAGGTGTACCGAACTGTCAGTGCAACGAGAAGAGAACGAGAGCAAGATGAAGATGAGTGGAGTGAAGTAGGTGAAAATAATGCCAGCAATGAAGAAACAGCTGTAAGTTTAGATGAATTTACTGATTGTGAAGATTTCGTGGGCACTGCAATGCAAATTTCGTTAAAAGAGGCGTTATCGAGTAGTGAAGAAAAGCTTTGGATGAAGCGATTACTTCAGAGATAAGAAGTCTCGTTAAAAACCGGACGTGGGAAATCGTCAAGAAGCCCTCAAACCGTGATGTTGTAGGATGTCGATTCGTTCTAACTACAAAGATAAATGTGGACAAATCTGAAAAGAAAAAAGCCAGATTGGTTGCCAAAGGTTACAGTCAGCGGTACGGTATTGATTATCGTGATACTTTTGCGCCAGTGATGAGGCTTGATACTGTCAGATTGTTATCCGCTTTAGCTGTTGAGTTAGATAAGGAAATACATCAGATAGATATCAACACAGCATCTGAATGGATATCTAGACGAAGAGGTATACATGAAAATACCGGAGTTCTTAAAAGATAGTCTCGTTAAATTGTTACAAACGGAAAATTTTTGAAGTTATACTTCTTTAGGCGCGTTATGAAAAAATGATGAGAGTGAAATTTTAAGATGCGCGCGCATCTGTGACACAAAATTAACAGTATGAAGTTGTCTGCTTAACCGCTCATTAAGTCTCGAATAAAAAAAGCTACCAACAAAATAGAAATTGAACCTCGATATTAGTCGCGCATGTTGGTACGCTCGTCACCTCTGATCACTGTTTTCATATTTATAATATTTATCAACATGTTTCTAGTTTATACATTCCCAACACGTTTTTTAGTTTCATACAAGTGCGAATTATATATGTGCCAATAAATTATATTCAGTAGTGATTTAAATTGAATATTTTGATTGATATTACTTACTATTTGTGAATATTAGTGAAAAAAATTGTGCTTATATACTTTTTCAAGTGCTCCAATATAATTGAGGTTAACTATCCGTATGTATTATTTATTGATATAAATTAAAATACTTTTATTTAATATAATTAACACTAAATATTATTAAATTATTAATGTTAAATACTTATTATTGGTTATTTAATATTTACAAAATAAAGAAATAAATTTAATAAAACATTTAATAAAAAGTTTGTGATAAAAATTAAAATTGAACATCAAATTATAATATTAATTTTTAATATTTTTATTAAATTGAATAAATAATAAATATTTATAAAAATAACTAAATAAATTTAATGATTTTTTTTTGATAAAAATGAAAAGTGAATATTAAATTAAGAAATCAATAAAAATATTTAAAAAATGACCAACCTTAAATTCAATTTTTGAATTTATTATTAAATTTATTTTTAAAATATTAAATAATCAATAATAAACATTTAAAATTAAGAATCTTATAATATTTAGTACAAATTATGTCTTATATATTTATTATTCTCTAAATTTGGTTTTTAATAATTATATATATATTAATTATATAAGTTCCGATTCAGACATTACCGGAAGATACTATGGAAGTGGACATCATTTAATTAAAAATACAATTCGAATAATAAGACAATTTATGTTAGACTTAATGTAAGAAAATAAATATTTATTTATTGAATTTTTGAAATTTAAAATGAAATTTGTTGATTATCCTTTTCCAATCCTTCTATTATTTTATTGTAATTAATTATTTGCATGCAATTAAAAACTATTTTTTAATGATGCCAAAGAAGTATAAACTCTTTGTCTGTGTATATACGGACGATATTTTGATTGCAAGTCAGAAAAAAGATTGTATTCTGGATTTTAAAAAGGAATTAGGAAAAGACTTCGAATTGAAAGACTATGGAATTGCAAAGTTTATATTGGGAATAGATATTGATAGAAGTGATAACGTCATAAAGTTGACACAATCTCAATACATAAATAAAATAGTACAACGTTTTGGACTCCAAGATTGTAAGGATACAAATGCCACACCAATGGAGGTTAATTAAAAACTACAGAATATTGATACTGATAGTGGTTCTATTTTTCCGTATAGGGAGTTAATAGGATGTTTGATATATTTATCCGTAGGTACCAGGCCAGATATTGCAAATGCAGTAGCAAAAATGGGTGAGTTTGTCGATAAAGCAGATAAAAATTGTTGGAAAGCGACAATGAGGATCCTGCGTTACTTAAAAAGGACGCGTGATTATGGTCTTGTTTATAAGAAAACTGGTAAGTCTATTAAGGGATATTCTGATAGTGATTGGGGCAATTGTATTATATATAAACGTAGTTATTCAGGTTATGTTTTTACCTTAGTTGGTGCAGCAATATCCTGGAAGTCACAAAAACAGAGGTCTGTCGCGACTTCTACTTGTGAGGCAGAATATGTAAGTTTATCGGTAGCTATGAAAGAGGCTATCTACTTAAATAGTTTGTTGACTGAAATCGGGTTAGCAACTGTGAGCAGGGTACAATTACATGCGGACAATCAGGGAGCAATAGCGTTATCGAAAGATCCCGTATTCCATTCCCGCAGTAAGCACATTAGTATCAAGTATCATTTCTTAAGAGATACGTTAAAAACTAACAAAGATATTCTGGTGAAATATATTCCAACAGACCTGATGCTTGGTGATATATTAACGAAACCACTGCCTAAGCAGAAACATTATTTTTGTATGGAAGGCTTAGGCGTTACTTAGTTTCTTAAATTTTTTTTAATGTGCTGTTATGTTTATATACCTTGTTTATTTCTCTAAGTATATAGTAGATAGTTATACTATGTTTTGGAAGGTACAATTTAAAGGGAGCGTGTTGAGTATATACTCTTTTATAATAAATTTGTATCTTCCTTATTTTAAATTTGGTACGTGTCACACAGTTCTCTTTTGTTGTGTAAAAAGCTTTGTTACCATATATGTATATATGTTTTTTCGTGTTCTTTACTTTTATATGCTGGTTTTATTCGTTACTACAAATAACTTCCACTGCGCTACCGGCCCATAATCTGCTACAAGAACAATAGCAATTCATATTTTTGCCAGTAAGTACATTTAAATTTGTACAAAATATTTATGTATTTTCAAAATTCAAACAGTCGCTAGAAGTCGTTAACAAAATTTAAATCGCTAGATCGAAAGAAAATGTCGCTAAGTACACCAAAAAACCCGCTAGATCTAGATACAAAGTCGCTAAAACGGCATCAGTGGTGGCTTCTTGGGCTCATTTTTTCTATTTATCATGGCGCCATTTGTGCATTTGCCAGTGACGAAATCCCAATACGTAGTTATTATGCTATTAACACTTTCTGTAACCACGACCTATAACTTTTATTAAGAAGTATTAATTAAATTAGTAGATAATAGCATTTTACAAGCTATTAATTGAATCTATATTCTATTTATAAACTTTATGAATGTGCACGATATTGATACGATCCATTTTACGTTAATTTTACAGCATAAATCTTTACTGTTATTGTTTTTGGCTGTATTTTGAAGTGACAAGTTGTTGTTTTTATATTTTAATTCATTAAGATAGGTTTTTGAACCTATATTATGTAATATTGGTAGCATTTTGCGTGATATAGTTAGGTTGATGTGCATATTATGTGAAGTGGATTGTAAATACAATATCAAAACATGTATTTTGAATTGTCACAAAAACTCCCTAGATAGTTCATACAATGGAGCTACCTTTTAGTTTGAACTCGCTTTGAAGGTTAGAAAAGGCATCGATGGCATATACAACATTGAAACAGGAAATTAATAAAAAACAAAAAGAAGAAAAAACCGATGACATGGCTTCGGCCTTTAAATAAACGACGCCTAAAAATGGATTATAAAAACAACATCTGACTTGGCTGCATGACTAGAAAAGATAAACAAGAAGAAGAAAAAATGAGGACATGGCTTCGACTTATAAAGATGTATAATTAGGACATCTAAACATGAATAATTTTTATAAATAAGTTTCAATTGGCTGCATGGACTTAGATACTTTTGCCTCTTCCTTTCACGAAGGAAAGAACTTATTTGACATTTGTTAATCGAATAAATTTTTCAAATTGTAAATAATTAAAGTACATTAGGTAGTTATTTCTACTCTAGAATATTTTAATTCACGGGTAATTATATAACATTTGAAACCATAAGATACTTAAGGTCTTAAATGTTTCGTTTATTAATACTGACTACAGTAACAAGTGTTCTAAGAGTTCATTGCAGTACAAATACAGTAGCAATGTATAGAGCGGTAGATTTTGAAGTTTTCGGCCGGGTGCAAGGTGTATTTTTTCGAAAGGTAAATATTATATATCATTATTTATACAAACTGGTGCTTTACCTGATTGATTAAAATGTAATTGTTGATAGGCATATATCGTCATTGCATAAATACCGAACTCCTGAAAAAAATCATTCTTGTTATATCATCCAGGAAATTCCAATCAACATATTCAGCTTTTAGAGATAAATGATCAAGTATTCTGTTCATCTCACAAAATATTAGGCTCAGCTTTCGATTATATACCGTTGAATTGAGACTTCATATTTGTTTTACAGTTATATATCACTTTAAAGTTAGCTAAACATAAAATATAATTTTATATGCTTAATTAACTATATACACGGACTCTGAATGGGGTATGGCAAATCACTAATTACAATTATTTTTCGAAACAATATTTGTATGTTTAAATTTACTTAGTTAATGATATTTATTTATACATACAAAGTTATTTGTTTCTTCCTTATTCATTTATTTATATTTTAATTTTTTTATATGTTACTCACATAGCTAATAACATCATCTCAAGTATTTATTATATTGACCTATTACTATTCATATTTATGTCAAAATTATTCTTCAGGATTATTTGGATAATCTTGTATACAATAATAATATAACAATATTTAACACATTCTATTTAGGTATAAATTACTAATGACTTTATTATGCAGTACACAAAGGACCAAGCAGGTAGACTGGGTTTGAGAGGCTGGTGCAAGAATACTTCCCATGGTACTGTCCAGGGCTATATGGAAGGGCCTCCTGATGGAGTCGAGTCCATGTGAGTTTAAACATATTATTTTAGAATTATGATTGATACACATAACCAAAAAAATTATCATGATTATAATTAATTTAAAAAAAAATTCTCAATCTTCATTAATAAAGATTAATTTAAAACATTATAATTATGTTTAAACTTAAATTTAAAAAAAAAATTAATAAATTAAATTAAATTAAAAAAGAAACGATTTTGAGACCTAATTCTTATAAGTGCACAGCAACATACAATGCCTTTCCGATTAGCACCGACTATTGACAGATCACATGATACGCTAATACTTAAAAGCTTATACAGCAACAGCTACAGACAAGGCATTTTCGATTAGCACTGACTGTTGACAGATCACACAAGACACTAATGCTTGTAAGCCCACACTGCTACATACAATGCCTTTCTGATTGGCACTGACTATTGACAGATCTCACCAGACTGGCATACATCAATACAGGCCATACCTTTCCTTTTAGTGATAATTTTTTTGCTGACTAGTTTGTGAAAACATAACTGGGCATTTGATTTCAATACAAATAAACATCCCCTATGAAATAGGATATCGCATCTTTATTACAGGATGAAATGGCTGAAAATCACTGGTAGCCCAAGCAGCAGAATAGATAAAGCGGAATTCAAAAACCAGAAAGAAATCAATGAATTCAGTTATGATAATTTCAGTATCGTTAAAGATTGAAATGCTTTTTAAGTTTATGTTAATGCAATAAAATTGCTTAATGTATTACTATGCGATAATATACAAATATAGATTAGAAATCATTATTGTATTATGCATTAATATTACCTATAAAAATAGATTATGATCCTTATAATATTATTATCTTTCATTTGTCTTTTACATAACGATTTTTCCTGACTAAAACTTTGTCGTGCTACTTCTATAAATGATACACCTTAGATCCTTGTTACCAATTAGTTCTTCGAACGCCTTTAACGATGAAATTAACTTTAGTATCATTGCGTGCATTATAAACTGTAAATATTCAAATTTAAAATATGATTTCAAAATACCTTTGAAAGTCCGATAAAAAGCGTCGGTCACGATTTTAATTAAGTACATTTAGTGATCACGTGAACCTTCCGAACCCTCGTTTCGTAAATTTGGGTGAAACAAAAGATTATTTTCCTGGCTTGTTAAAAAAGGTCATTATTTCACTAATGAGTAAGGGGCGTTCAAGTATTACCTACGTAAGTAAACTTTCAATAATTTTAGACCCTCTTACACAGGAACATAATAATAATAAATAACGGTGAACTGCTTCCTCCAAATGATAAGATGTAAAAAAAAATCAAAACTTTTACAAAACAAATGGAGTAAAATTTATTCGGTTTAATTCAAGTACGTCGATCGATTAATATAAGAAAACTACACCTATGTCATAGAGTCGTTTTTAACTAACTTCAAAAAATTTGTTTGTTTATAAACCGATTTGGATGATTGTTTTTTCGTTGGAAAGGTGATACCTCAAGAGTGGTCCCATTTTAATTTCATTGGCAGTGGACCTTCGGCTTCGAAGATACGGAACAAAACTCCTCAAACTCATTGAAGTTGGTTTTCTTTTTTTGTTCAAAATTGTCTTGTTGGAACACCCATTTATGTCTAGTAGGAAATATGTAAAGAAATTCCGGTATACCTTAATAAAATAATAAAAATAGTATTATTAATTTAAATTATAATAATAATAATAATTGTTGTACAAAAATATGAAAAAAAAATTTAACAAGAAGCAAATTCCATTTCATTAGGATGTGATACATCCCGAAGAAAATCTAATCTTTATGATATAGGTACCTACCTACTCGTATTTGAATCCAAAAACCTGTCTTTACAGCTACTCATAACATTAAAGAATATTTTAGCTTTTGATATTTATCTATGCAATTAATAAAATTGAAGTGTCTGTTTGTAATGTCAAAATAACAGTGTTTTTACTAAAGAAACGTATACGTTACTTATAACAATAACTCAATTTTTTTTTTCTGTCTGCCTGTTTGGTCCGGGTTTTCTCCGAAACGGTTGGACCGATTTTGACGGGGCTTTCACTGGCAAATAGCTGATGTTATAAAGAGTACTTAAAGGCTACTTTTATTTTAGAAAAAGAATTGGGGTTCCGCGCAAATCAAAATCAAAATAATCTCGATTCAATTTAGGCCCTAAGAAGGCACTACTGCCTATTCAGAAAACATCCCAGTCATCGCGAAGAACCGGTAAGAAACTCGATCGGGCTTATATATTTTTTTCCAACTCTACAAATGTTAATATATCACCTACAATAACAATTTAGTGGATGAACAGGGAGGGAGTCGCTTACAGGCATCACTATCATTCACTTAATGATCCACCCTATAATAACTGTTTTCACAGTAAAACTCGCTTGACATGGTCCTTGAACTTGTTGTCTCTTAAATCAGTATTGTACTTCGGGATCTTATTAAAGAACCTAACACTATTACCTAAAAAACTTTTATTAGTGCTTACTAAGTCTAAAACACGGTACGACTAATTTATTGTTATTTCTAGCGTTTTGGTGATCTTTGACAAAATGTAGCTTGACTTAAATTTTCGCGAATACTTATAAATTAAGTTTATCAAGGATGTATAGGGAGGGCAAAGTTAATATATTATTCCTGGAATGTAATCTTTAGTGATTCGCGAGGTATTTAAGTGTAGATAGCACGAACCGCCCGCTTTTGAAATAAAAATCTGGTCATGGTGAATCAATTCGGACGCTGAAACTTACGCTGAGTAAACCGTAAGATATATATCAAATTATTGTACTACATAATTGTGACATTAAAAAGACCTACAAAAAAGTCATTAAGAGCATATGTCTATCTTCTAATAGAGTAAGATCCCAGAGCGATAAGACACAACTTATTTTCTAAAGCATAGAACTTTCGGTTCTTAGTAGTCTCTCGTGTACTTTTTAATACCTGTATGTTTGTGGAGTTGGCTCGGTGACACCTGCGCAGGTACCAGGTGAGAAAGGTAACTAAAAATCAGAGTTACTTAACTTAAATTTTAATGACTGATTTTTATATATATTTTGTAGAATATTACTCTGAAGTAATATCAAAAAAGTCAGACATTTTCCATGGGCCAGAACTTTTGTCAGACGCTTTAAAGCTCTACAAAAAAAAATAACTTCATTTATTTTTAAATGTCTGATTTTTATATATGTTATTAAGATAAATATTACAAAGTTATATTTAATCAGTCAGACAAATTGCAATGACCAAACATCCCCTAAATACAAAAATTACTCAACTATGAGTATGAGCTCGAGAGCACTATGCGCATGCGCTTCAGAGTAAAATATCTTAATATTTGAAAAATACTTACTGCTTTCAATTTCATATTTTTGCATATCTATTTAAATAAGATGAAATTTTTAATTAAAATAATAACCATTTTAAAAGTAATTATATATATTACAGATATATAGGGAAAATGAATTTTTTCGGAGCAATTGTCTTTCGAAAAGAATCATTTTTATTTTATTTTAAAAAAGATATCAATTGTAATGATTTTAGTAAAAGAAATAATTAATTATGATGAATTAATTAAATAATTTGATTGTCTCTTAATCATCTTCATCATCGTCATAATAATCATTTGAATTTTCATCATTAAGTACATCACGATACTGTCCACTCAAGTCATCCTCATCATCATAGGGGATGTTTGGTCATTACAATTTGTCTGACTGATTAAATATAACTTTGTAATATTTATCTTAATAACATATATAAAAATCAGACATTTAAAAATAAATTAAGTTCATTTTTTTTTTGTAGAGCTTTAAAGCGTCTGACAAAAGTTCTGGCCCATGGAAAACGTCTGACTTTTTTTATATTACTTCAGAGTAATATTCTACAAAATATATATAAAAATCAGTCATTAAAATCTAAGTTAAGTAACTCTGATTTTTAGTTACCTTTCTCACCTGGTACCTGCGCAGGTGTCACCAAGCCAACTCCACAAACGTACAGGTATTAAAAAGTACACGAGAGACTACTAAGAACCGAAAGTTCTATGCTTTAGAAAATAAGTTGTGTCTTATTGCTCTGGGATCTTGGACTTTAAGGATCACCCTAAATAAGCATGTTTATCTTAGCGGGGGTAGTACGATTCGCGCGTGTGCCTTATCGACGGTATTATGGAGACCACGCGAACACAGCCGCGGGTACAGCTAGTTTAAATTATAAAAACATATTCTCTTATTTTCACTGGTAAATTATTTTAGAAATTAATATAAAATGGCAATTTTCCTTGAATATGTAATAACTAAAAATGCAATTCCTGTCAAAATGGAATAAATTACTACAGGTGGTGTATTAGAACCCACAGGTGGTCTTTCATTTAATTACAAAGCATTTTCTTTTGTACCACTTGTTTCGTAGTTCGTATGTCGCTTTAATAATATTATGTTCAAGGTCTTTACAGCAAAAGGTCTTACGAACTTTTATCACGCGATGAATATGGCGGTCAATATTATATAATAAATACCAGAGTAGCGTACAAGTAAACAGGAGCTTTTATAGCCTGCGAGGGAAACCATATACATAATATTGTTAAATCTAAGTAAAATTAATATCTTTAGTTGTGTTTTCTTCTAACAACATGGATTAGACAAAGTAGGACATACTATAATTATTGGTGTTCAGATTTTAGAAGTAAGACATTAAACAATAATAATTTGATTAGAAAGAAGTATTGGGTTTGCCTAAATAAATTTATTGTCTCTATAAAGAGAATGATTAAATAAAACATTTCGCGGAATCAAATAATAATATGACCATATTGTGTCAGCTAACAATAGACGACCTTGAAGATTGATACGGAGTTTTCGGTCGGAAGGGTAGGAAATAATTATGTCCGAGTCAGTAACCCGGGCATGCGTTATTGATGGGCCACGCGGCGGCGCGGCGCGGCGCGGCGCGAGACGCGCGGTAAGTGGGTCAGGGAGGGAGCGGTGGACGCGCAGTCGCTCCGACATTGCGCCCTCAGCCCTCAACCATGGCGGACGCGCCGCCCGAAGTCCTCGAGCTGAACGTAGGCGGCGTGCACTACGCCACTACTCGCGATACGCTGCTACGCGAACCCGACTCGCTACCCGCGACCGCGCTACAAGATCTCGAACATCCGCGCGACGCTCGCGGCCGCATATTCTTCGACCGGGATGGCGTACTCTTCCGCTACGTTCTCGATTACCTCCGGGATGGTGGACTCGTCCTTCCTGAATGCTTCAGGGAACATAAGCGTCTTGCTCGCGAGGCGAAGCACTACAGGCTCGTGGGCCTCGAAAATGCAGTTCGAGAAGCGGACCCGCGCCCGCCAAACCGTGAAAAGGGATGCATCACAGTCGGTTACAGGGGCAGCTTCGCATTCGGGCGCGACGGTCTCGCCGATGTTAAGTTCCGTAAACTTTCCCGTATTCTTGTCTGCGGGAAAGTGACTTTGTGCCGTGATGTTTTCGGTGAAACCTTGAATGAGTCTCGTGACCCTGATCACGGTCTCGCGGATAGATACACGTCTCGGTTCTTCTTGAAGCACTCCTTCATTGAGCAAGCTTTCGACATGCTTCAAGAGAACGGGTTTAAGTTGAGTGCTAGCTGCGGGAGTGGAACAGCTGGCGGTGCCGCGGAACTCAAGCCCGGCGTTGATTCTGAAGAGAACCGCTGGAACCACTACAATGAATTTGTATTCGTTCGGGATTAACTTCCGTATCGGTTCAATGACATGAATCAGCTGTTCGAGACTTATCAAACACGGCTCTGTAGTCAATAGGGCAGATATATTGTTGCTGGCGCGATGTTTGATGGTAGTAGATTTTGGGAATGTTTATAAAAACGAATAAAATTTTGTAATACATGTAAGTAATTCGCAACATTTGCGTACAATAAGAAGCTTGATAAATTCTCTCTTCAATCTAATATAATTTAAGTACATTATACATTATTGAAACCGTACGTCTAATGGCAATTAGATAACTTTTTTCAAACCAATAGAATAATGGTGAATTTATATGTAGATATCGTTAACTGTAATCTTCATGTAACAATTAGGTAGTGTTAAATGTAAAAATATTATATATCTAGTAGATAAAATAATATCTTCTTTAGAATGTTTGTATATTAGATCCATATTTCTGATGAATTTTTTTTCATTGTTTTTAATTGACGTATAAACTTGAAATAGGTATGTACTCTATGTAATCGATATATCGGTCATCTAATTTTATAGAAAATAATACGCTAATTAAATTTACAGTACGTGCATTTAATAAATTGGATATATGAAACTTATTATATTATGGTAAAGTTTATAATAAGCCAATAAATTCAATTTCACTGGTCTTCCAAAGAAAAGTAAAGTAAAATTATACCATAAAAATTATTTATAGTCTAGAGACTCGAATACAACGTTTTCTTAAATAACATAATTATTATTTGAACATAAAAAAAAACAATAAAGCAGTTCGGTCTTGTCGATCTTCAACAACACAGATCATACGAATCTGAGAAAAAAAAAATCTTAAAATTTTTAACTCACATTATATGTATTGCTATTTTGTCTGCAAAATTTTAATTACCTTTTTTTAAGTAACTTAAGTATTTTTATATCATTATCAAAAAATTGTTCAACCTTTTTGATTACAATCTTGCCTGAGCTGAAAACGGTCAAATGCTAAACATAATAATGGAGACTGGCTCTGAAATGCAGTCGTAGGAACAAATCGATAGGTTCTTAGTTAATAGATTTTAAAAGTGTAGATGGGTGATAATAAGCAAGGCGAATGCGAGAGAATTTATTTCCGCAACTATTCAAAGTGCAATTTAGTTTACTAACCATGAAAGCGTACAAAATATTTGCAGAAAAGCGGAATGAATTTTATCGTCGTCCTCGCAGACTTGATCGTTAGCATAAGAAGTGGTTATTAAAACTAGTAGTACATTATTTATTATAAAAACTTGCAGTACATTGTTATACGAGATATAATCATTATTTTGTCACGTCAGGTTAACTTCATAATATTGTGTTTAGTGAATCAGTTTGCCTACCACGAGGCATTTGGTTGCGTGTTTTCGAAAATCCATGCAGATGTAAATCCTTTAAACATTTTGTTAATAATAAGACAATTATTAACAAAAAAGAAAACCAACTTTAATGATTTTGAGGAGTTTCGTGGTGTATCTTCGAATTCGAAGGTCCCATGCTAATAAAATTAAAATGGGACTACTCTTGAGGTATCCCCTATCGAACAAAAATAATCAATGGCTGAACAACCATAAAAAATAATAATATATACATTCGAATTCGGTTAAAAATATTCATAATAACGTTCGAGATTGTTTATAGTTATATGAATTCAAATACTAACTCATAAAAGGTAGGTATTGAAATTAGTGGCGTAGCATAGCGTGACATTCGGGGCGGCATTTCGCGCTTTTAGGAGCGGTTACAGCAGCAGAAAAGTTAAAATATGTATTTATGTTGGCCTTTTTTCAGGTGTTTTCTCTACATTTACATAACTCTTTTAGAAACATTTGTTACATTGGAAAAACGTTATGATAGTTTGTGTAAGTTTTTTTTTCTCTGTCTGATGTCACTCAAACGGGTGCAGGTCGCCCTCGTTATCCGTAGCTACGTCACTGGTTGAAATTAATTTATTCAACTATTTTATACCGATTTTATTTTACATTTGTAAGATTATTTGGTATGACCACGTTTATTGTAGACTTTTAGTGTTTGAAATATCAGACCGGTCGATTAAAATTAAAACTAGTTGGAAATGAATAATTTGTTTTATGTTACCACTTCTGTCTGGTACAGATTGACAGCTCTTCCTTCCATCTAAAACAGAAGGCATTTGTTAAATTTGTTAACAGACGATGTACATCATGATATCAAACAAATTGTTTACGATAAATTACCGCATAAAAACGCACCAATGTAATATCGAGCGAGAAATTCCTTGTTTCATAGAAATGTTACTAAATTATAGAAATAATATCGTGGTCTTTGGTTCATTATTATTTGATTAGTTCCCGCATATTTTATATGTGAATTGTTAGAAATTGTTTCAGTTGTTATTGTTACTTATTTATTAAACTCTTGTTAGTTTTGAATGTATTGATATTTTCATTAATTTCATTTGTTTTGGATAACTCGTTAATTACATTACCTACTGATATTTAAACAATTTCGTGTTATTTTCACTATTTATTTGACATTTTTGGGTACGTTATAAAAGCGATATTTCAAGGAACTAATTATTCTATATATATTTAAAAAAGTTGCGTATAAATATTATAATATTATACGTAAAGTGTAATTGACAAACATC
This sequence comes from Saturnia japonica, assembly GCA_033032175.1. Classification (NCBI taxonomy): domain Eukaryota; kingdom Metazoa; phylum Arthropoda; class Insecta; order Lepidoptera; family Saturniidae; genus Saturnia; species Saturnia japonica. The sequence continues at coordinate 4,217,120 of CM065312.1, forward strand.
TAAATAAGTACATATGTAATTGACAGGTTAATATGAAATTATAAAATTTATTGTGTCAATATTTATTAGATAATTTATAATGCTTTGTTAACCAAAACCTCCAAGATCCGAGCAGAATCGAAGTTTTATTAATATTTTATTAAAGTACATACATAATGGCTTAAGTTATTTCAATAGCATACTGAATAAAATATTAGTAAAAGGTTCGAATTTACGGTATCTAATGCTTACAGCTTGCCTTAAAAACTTTTTTGTAAAGATTAATAAATACTCGAAATCACAGGAAACGAGATTTTAAATTTTGATTACTTAAAAAAGTGGGTTATAAAATGCGATGGTCGCATGCTATGAACATATTTTCAGAATTTAACTCTACATAAAATGTTCTGAAGTTTTGAAAATTATAACAATGGCTCGTCATATAAGTACATATTTAGAGCAGGCAAATCATCCCTGATATTTTTGTTTAACATATAAATATTAACGTAGTGAAAATATACGCACTTCTGATATCTACCTACCTCGTGATAAATCATAATATTGTTAGCCAAAGTAAATACATAGATTTAATGTGAATAATAGTTTAATTGTTCTATTTAATTGTTTTGAGGCAAATCAGTGTTGAAACTGAACCCGTTTACTATTGTAGGATTTCTAAAAGTTTAGTTTTGAGAATAAAATTAGTTAAAAATATTGATGTGTTTTATTTATTAAACTTAATAACAAAGTGTTTTTTTTTTATATTCAAGTTATATTTCTTTTGGCGCGTTTTGTAGGGGTAAAGTTAAGAACTGTGCGCGCATAATGGGACGGAATTGCGATATGATGAAGTTAGACATCACTGAAATTTAACGTAAAATACTTTAACTGTTTTTTTTTATTGTTTAAAAATATACTAACGGTGTAATAATGTAAATTGAAAATTGAATAAATCCCCAACATAAGTAACTTATTCAATGAGCCCAAATACGATATCTCGCTGCTGTAAGTTGGTGAGGAGTTAGGTATCCTACACGCTGCAGCATCAAGTCAAGATTTTATTAATGGCATTGAAGTAACGGAATACCAAATCTCGACTCAATCAGACCTGTGGAAGATGCTCTAATCTATTTATCAGCTAGAAAAGAGCTGATGGCCTTGGAACGGCTGAACAGATACTGATAAAACATATCTAAGAACCACCAATAGAAACATGCTTTCAATAAAAAAAATCGCATCAAAATTGGTTCACCCGTTTAAGAGCTACGGTGTCACAGACAGACAGACAAAGTGGTCAAAGTTATAACACCTTTATTTGTTGCAGCGGGGGTTAAAAATAAATATTATTTTAATTAAATTAAAATATATAGTTATATTATTATTTATTATTGATGGCTGACTAACTTCTTATTACGTGTTTAGGTACCTAAACATATTGTTTAAAGTGTTTTTGTAAGTTATTTTTTATCGTTATACATTTAGCGTTGTGGCCACAATCTCACCTGATTTTAAGCGACGATGTGGCCCAAGATGGTGGCACGCTAAGTCTAGCGGAAAAATGGCTCTCAAGTGCAGCTGCCGGAACACACCTATTGGTGTTTGACGACAGATTTTCAACTCGTGGCCGGTAGCTAGCCAGGCGGTTAGAAAAAGCCCTACCACGTTACGTCACGATGTTTTCCTTCACCGAAAGCTCAGGTTCATTGCAACTTAGCCATCATTGTTTCATCAGTAAGCCTGGTCCAGGATAGTAACACGCTAACCCTATAGAGGGACTGGCTTTCAAATGCAGTTACCGGAACGAATCCTATCCAGAACAGATTTTCAACACGAGGCTAGCTTCCAAGCCAGGCGAGTATTTCAAAATGCCCTTCCACCACGCTATTTCATTACGATTGCTTCACGTTTAATGATTTCGTCGCGGTGTTCGAACAGGCTACTATTGAGCCATCATTGCTTACATGTCACAGGATAAGCTATATATGTCTCATTATTGGGCAGAAGATACTTCCCGAAGTGAGGCATGGGCCTATCCACCACGCAATTAAGATGAAATATTGACGATTACACATAACATACCATCACGCTTGTATGTACACTCACAGTTCAGTTTTTAGGTATCATGTAATAGGGGGCGAGCCTATTGTCCGAGCAGCTACTGAGAATTTCATAGAGAAACCCAATAACACTACTCGATCTGAGAATCGAACCCAGGGCCTCGAGCATAGCAGTCGTAACCACTAGACTAATGAGGCTACTAGCCAACTAGCCCAGTAATCTAGTTTTGTATTTTTCAACTACACGATGTAACTACGAGGCCATTTCTCCAGCGTTCAGGATTCTTCAAGATTATTTCTTTCAACGTTAGCCGATAGTTTGACCATTAAAAAAAATTGCTTAGAGGTTATGCTATATTATTACTTGATGTTTGTGACGATGTGACCCAAAATTTCAACACTATAAGCTTAGTCGGAGGACGGTCTTTCTATTACAGTTGCCGGAACACATGTAGATATTCAAATTGAGGGTGGTGGATAGCCAAGCGGACATTATACTTCATTATATTTCATTACGGTTTTCCTTCACTAGAAGCTCGGCCTCATTGCAGGGATTCGAACTTACGTCGATCGACGGGGTGTCCGTAGAACGTACACACTACTACTGAACCGTCATTGCTTCAATTCAAATGACTAAAGATACGAGAATTCCGAGAAAATCTTTGGTACACACCAAAGCTGGAACATTCAAACATCGAATAGACAATCCATTGGTCAATCTCCAAGACGGTCTGTGATATTGCGGATGGATGGGGACCAGCCCGCACCACGCACAATGGGGAGAGTGTTGTCTGTGGAAGCGCAGATAAGTCCGTGACTTTAACGTTCGATGTGGCTGTCTTTGGTGGAGTGCCGTGGAAAACCACCTTTAGATATCGGTAAGAAACGTCATATCTACAATTTATGAATCGTAAAAAGACATCAATGGTTAAGTTACTATAACATGGCATTCCCAAATGTATTCTGTATTTGTAATGTTCAGTTTCAGGTAACGTTACGTCATACTATCTCAAGACGGCGCCATGGGTTTTTCTGAATTTCTTTTGAAATATATTCCTAAAATTCCATCCTAAATTATCTCCGAACAAGGATGAATCTTCTTTTACATGGCATCTGTAATTGAATATCGACTTTGACGTGAATCAAATTTAATCCAAATTCCTAAAGCTTTTGCTGAAATTGAAATTTGAACATCGAAAATGAATAAAGATATTATTTTTGTTAATATGTTATCTATATTAATACGTAAGTAGAAAACTTCGGACTCCTTTTTAAGCATATCGCGCGCAAGGAGGACTTTGAGATTTGGCATGGTTAAAGTATATACGGAGAAGAAGTAGAGAAAGCTCTTTATAAATAATATGTATAATTAATACATTAAATTAAAATCAATAATACAGCGACTACTACTCCTACAAGTGCCATTGAACTTAGACCCCCCCAAAAAAAGTGATAGTTATAATATTCATTAGGTATTTACGTACATGCTGCAAATGGAAAACAGATAAAATAGCCTATAATGAAAAAGTCGCTGATCGAATTTTGACCATCGGGCGACTGATACTATTAATTCATTGGTAAAAACTGCTATATTGAATTTGATTAATAGAAAGAATTGCGCGAATTAACGAACACTTAATAGGTACTTCGATCTAATTCAGTAGATGTAAATACAAATCTGCAAAGTATTAATCAGTTAACAGAGATTTTTGTGGAATCTAAATTTAGTAACTACCTAAATAGACTGCTGTTAGTATAACTATTGAGATCTATCTAGTCAACCTACATCTTGCCATTGCGGAACGATGTACTTACTAAAATATGCGAATCCTCATATCCAAAGAACTCTAGAAACCCTACTCACCGCAGAAACAACACTAGGTTATTTGTCAGTTGGGCATAGAATGTACATAGTAAGTAGCCTTTAGAAGTAAAGATGTGTCACTATTGCGAGTAAAGAGGAAGACAAGGCGAGCTGGTATAAAAACAAGAGTCCTAATAACTAGTATTAAAGTAAAACAACCTTTCAAAACCCTGCGTTTTTTTTTATTTATTAAAACAGCTAAGTGACTGAACTGCGCTAGATGGTAAGCCCATTACAATCCAAGAACAGTGGCAACCATTGCTGCCGGAACACGCAATCCTATGCCTACGTTAAAGCGAAATACATGGTGATTATATTTCGTATTGCTAGTAAAATTAATTATCTAATAAGTGTATCCATCTGCATCTCTGAATAAGGAATAATTTATGAACTCTAAATAAGTACTTCAATTAAGTTATTGCGACACGAATGGTGCCGGTAATATTTTTTACATAATAAATACATAGGTAACAAAAACATAGACGCCACTCCTTGATAATTACCTACGCTACAGTATGGTAAATTAATTATAAATGTGGCTTGTGTAAAAGAAACATGAAAAATCTATAAATTTATTGTTTGCTAACGAAGTAAAAAATTTTTTTACTTAGGTAATTTTTATTTGATTTACTTTTGTTTACATATTTAATTTTAGTTGTTATAAAAAATTTGTAATTAGTATTCTATTTCGAATTTAGTTTTACTATTGTGTGTATTTTCAACAATGTTGTAACTGGCAGGTAAAAGTTTTATATACAATAATTTGTTTGTAAAAAATTAAAAAATAAAATTACAATAACTATATAGAAAAAAAAACTAATAAGATCTGAAAAAAATATGTTAGTTTTCATTTTTGTATAATTATTTAGGTACCTACGTGCGTTGAAACATTTAACCATACCTGGATTTTAAGAAGATTAAACAATGTTTTTATAACTAAATGTAAAGAATATCTGCATTCTACATAATAGTAATAATTTATTCCACATTACCGCCGCGCTGGTTAGCTGGTAAAAATTTAAAGCAACGCTCGCCAGAGTACAGAAAAGTGGAATAAAATATTCATTCATTTAAACCAAGGGTTCGGTAAAATTTAAAAAGCAAAGCTGATGTATATTTTTTAAATTCTCCTTACTCAGAGAAGTCTTTATAACCTGTTATTAGCAAACATTATCTCGAGGGAGAAAAAAGCTCTTTGTAGCTTCTGAAATTTCTTTTTCAGTGTTGTTCAAAACTTTATAAACGGCACATAGCGAGTGTATCTATCGTAAATAAATAATTTTTAAGACATACTAGCTTTTCTCCGCTACATCTTTCTCGTTGTGTAGAAAATTAAACGACTATGCATGCAAAAGCGGGCAATTCGAGCAATTTACAATATGAGACCCCGCGAATCGCTAAAGAACAAGTTCCAGGAATTTAGTATTTTAACTTTGCCCTCCCAATACATCTTTGATAACTTAATGTATGTTCGTAAAAACTTAGACAAGCTGGATTTTGTCAAAGATCAGCACAATGTTAATACTAGAAATAGAGATAAATTAGTCGTGCCGTGTTTTAGACTTAGTGAGACTAATAAAAGTTTTTTAGGTAATAATGGTGTTAGATTTATATCCAAGACCCCGAAGCACATTACTGATTTGCCGGACAACAAGTTCAAGCACCATGTCAAGCCGGTTTTACTGTCAAAAGGTTATTATAGGGTGGATCATAATGCGAATGATAGTGATGTCTGGAAGTGACTCCCTTTCTGTGCATCCAGTAAATTATTATTATTGTACCTAATATATTAACATTTCACAGTTGAAAAAATAAGATAAACCCGACCGAGTTTCTTACCGGTTCTTCTCGATGTCTCGGATCTTTTCCGAACCGGCAGTAGTGTTTAAACGTTCATAAGTGCCTTTTTAGGGCCTAAATTGAATAAAGAATTTTTTGATTTTGATCTGTTGCAAAATGGTCGTACTAGGATACACAGAGAATACAGAAACATTCATGGGTGAACAACAATTCGGCAAAGTTTCATCGCAAATAACGCAATCGGATTAATGTTTTAGGAACGCATAGTGGACAAACAAACAAATAAACATTCATTACCCGATTAAATATTACAGAATTTTAATTTTTTTATTTAAGTGTTTTGTTGCAGTCGGATTTTTTGTTTCCTTTTTAATAATTTGGTTTGTTATATTATGGTATATTAATTATTACAAAGTTTTTATTTTCAAACCCGACGACCTCTTATCGTAAACACATTTGCTTCCTTTGAGGAAGCCAAGAGATCGAAATCGAAAAATAAATGAATTCCACTAAGCACAACCCATTTTAATATTTGCTACAATATGTAGGCGATTTAAAATAATAACTAATGTTTACTTAACTTCTACAGTTAATGGTAAATATAGTCTAAACTTCTAAAGTCATGAATTATATATACAAATAAATAAAATTGAAGTGTCTGTTTGTAATGTCAAAATAACAGCTTTTTACTAAATGCGTATGAAAGTGTATACGGTATTTATAACAAAAAAAAAGTTTGTTTGTCTGTCTGTGTTTAAACGGTTGGACTGATTTTGACGGGAATTTCACTGGCAGATCGCTGATGTTATAAAGAATAACTTAGGCTACTTTTTTTTTTAAAATTAGGGATCCGCGCAAATAAAAAGAAACTGGTGTGAAAGTTATGAATCAATTCGGGCGCTTAAAAGGCTTACGCCGAGTAAACCATGAGATAATATCAAATTAATGTACAACATAACTGTAGATCTTAAAAAACCTACAAAAAAATCAGCGAGAACATGTCTATCTTCTAAGTATCAAAAATAACCGGGAGCGGGGCTAGCACGATTCGCGCGTGTGCCCAATCGACGGCATTCTGTATTCCACGGGAGCGCAGCCGATTACTCAGCTCTAAATACAGTACCTGTTAACTCTGCCTTTAAAATCAAATTTTAAATTGTATTAAGATAACGTTTAAGATTCACAATTAGACCGCTAAAACTAAAAGGTTCTAATGGTAAGATTATGATTAGGTACCTACTTAAGATAATGGAATGCTTTTAATATCTTAAATGATTAATGGTCTTCGGATTCATTTGAATACAATTTCAGCTATTAACGTAAGATTGTTATGCCTGCGTTTTACTAGGTAATTAATAACGGAGACTAGCATTGCTCCACGGTTTCTCCCGTCTCAAATTTATTCGACTGTACATAAAACACCTCAATGCCACAAACTGCGATTGCTTGACGTTACTGCTCCACTCTTTAGGGCCGTAGCGTGAACGTATATAGATAGCCTATAATATCCCTCATAAATCTAGCTATAATAGTTTTTTTTTTTTTTTTAACTGACTACACTGTTAGCCTTAGGGGCCCTATCCAAAAACAGAGCCGCTGCAGCTTTTACAGCTTCACCGACTTGGTCAGCTATATTCGTGATAATAGTATCCTTTATATAATATGTATGTCTATCGGGAAATTTGGAGAAGATGTTACATGTACAGACATCACTACAGATTTATTAATATAGATTATGTTTAATAGCTTTTATTTTCACATTAAACACAGACACTTTAATTTTATTAATTGTATAGATAGTTTGAGCTTTATTAAACTAGCTACGTCCCACGGTTTCACCCGCTTTACATTTATTCGAGCAGCTCTACATGGCGCGGCGCGGCGCGGCGCTCGCCTCTGCCAAGGCATCCGTGATGCCTTTAATTCTCACTTCCCATTGCCTACAGTTTGCTACACGTTCATAGTTAATGCTCCACTCCATACGGCCGTAGCTTGAAGTTCAGACAAACAAACAATCTCTTGAGGCTTATATATAATATTAGTATACATAGTACCTACCTAGGTATAGATAATTATTTAAGTAGTTTTATTAATTTGTCGTACGAATATAATTAATCACTGTCCTTTAACAAAATGAATATATTATCTTCTTAGTTATGTATATCATATTTAAAAAAAAATTGTATGAAAAATTGTTCAACCTCGTTCTAGTCACCGTCCCGAGCTCGCGTGTGTGTGGTTTTCTACTCCGGTAAGCAATATCAAAGCACATAAAAGACCCTTTGAGGGGTCACGTATGGCGTTTCTAGATTGATGAAAAAATATTTCGAATACCTACTCTTCACGCGTGACTCCCTTTGATCATTTCATACTCTTGACAGTGCTATGTAATTTTTCCCAGCGGCATTTCTATAAATTTGACTTTAAAAAATGAGGTGAATTATACCTATATATTTTTTAATGGATGTTTACCCGGACTTCCCCTACCTACCTAAAAAACTTTTATTGATCCTACTAAATCTAAAACAAGGGTGGACTAATTTGTGTTTATTTTGAGTTCCTATATTATATAGTAGGTAACTATGTCGGTGGTTTACAAAATACTTCGTCACAAAAAGTCCTCGTACAAAACTTGTGGAATAAATATGGGAACTATAAATCAAAAAATAAATTTCTTACAAGGTAAATTCAATAAACCCCCGACACAAGTATGTAGTCTATTCATTGAGACCATTCCAAAGAGCCCAAATACGATAACTCGGCTTTAAGTTGGTGAGGAGTTAGGTATCCTACGGATTCCAGATGACGCTGCAGCATTAGGTCAAGGTTTTTCTAATATAATTGATGTAAATCTCGACTCAATCAGACCGGTGGAAGATGCTTAAATCTATTGATCAACTATTAAAAGAGTTGATAATCATCAAACGGCTTAACAAATTTAGTTGATTCATAGCTAAGAACACTCTCGATCAAGTCACCTTTGAATCAAGAAAGCTAGATCAAAATCGGTTCAGCGGTTTGTGAGCTAAGATGCCACAGACAGACACACATTAAACATAAAAGAACCCTATTTTTGTGTCGGGAGTTAAAAAAAAAACAAACCGTAAAAACGGCCACCGGAATAAATAGGTGACAGTGTAGACTAGTTGTTACGTCGTAGCGGAGAGTTTATTAAGCTCATAACACATGAAATATAAATGAACCGGTCTCCAAAAGGCAGCCTCGAGGAGTCCCAGCGGGCGCCCTACAATTCAAGAGCAGTATTCAAAAGAAAATTATTCCGCTCCAACAGTGTACCTACCTACCTACCTTTTGTTGTCACGTTGATTGCGAATGTTAAAAATAATGCAGCCTTTATTGTTTTGAAATATACAGTTATACTTTAACAATAAAATTTCAAACCCTTAACAAAACCTTATATTCAATGTATAAAAAAACGTCAACTACAACAAAATCGTGGCAGGTGCCATCTTACCAACGATAAGAAATAAATTGTCGTATTTTTAATGCAAAATTCTGCTTTTACTAATATGTCAACGGCATGCAGAAATGTGATTTGTTAGTTATGTGAAGGTATAATATGTGCGTTATGTCAGTTGTACGCAACAAAATTACTCTGTTACAAAATTACGTAACATAATTATTATTTTTTACAAGTTAAACGTATTTGATTTCAAGACTATCAAATTGCCCTTCAACTGTTGAGTGAATATGCTTGAAAAAAAAGCACTTGTGAGTTTTTAAGAAAGGTTTTCTCCACTTTGAACGGGCGGGTCGACAAGTAGGTAAACTACCTCTACTCTACAGAAAATCGCTTGTGTTGGTTGTATTTCTGCGGTGAATAGGGTTCTTAGAGCTCCTAAGGGAAGGGGGATTCAAGGCCGGCAACGCGTTAGTTCTATGAGTCATATTTATGGTGTTACAAGCGTCCATTGTTTACGATAACCGCTTACGCACGCTTGTTTTCCACCTTAGTCTAAAAAAAGATCAATTATAATTAGTCGTTAATTTATAAATTGCTTGTCACGGCGAATGGTTTGAGAAAGTCCTTTTTTTGTAAATGAAGTCGATTTTTACCCTTCGCCTATAAGTATACTCATAATAGTAATATCAAGTAAGATACGGATACCTACCTACTCAACACTGACCGTCGTGGAATTGGCCTAGCTGTGTTATGACCAGAGTTGTACGCACTGTTGTACTAATGTACAAAAATAATAATTAATTTGTAATAATTTACAGTACAATACAGAAGTTTACATAGTACAATATTAGTACAAAAACTTTAAAAAAAGTTTATATAAACAATCGTAAATCAGCGGGACTCGAACCATCGACTAGTACTCTTACTGTACATAGAACAGTGTATACAAGTACTGGTTATCACATAATATATATCGAAAGGAACTTCGTTCCTACCGGGTGTCCCACGACACCTGTAGTTTTTTTTTGTTCACTTTTCTTTATACACATGACAAAACAATCCATACGCCACAAAAATTTAAATTGCCTACCTATTATACTTACCTACTATAAGTATTCCATATAATTATTTCCTATTGAATCAAGTTAGAAAGGTGAGTATCATCATATCAGCACATCCCTACTAGGGAAGGCAGAAAGGACGGAGCACCATTTTTCTCAATCCTTGCAAACCTTTTTTACTTCTTTGAGACAATTATTAACATCAACATAATATCTAAACATAGATTTATATTGAGCAATTCTTGTATATATACATATATATATATATATAAATGTAATTGGTTTCTCGGAAACGGCTAACGATTTGGATGAAACTTTATATTTAGATAATGTTTTTCATTCCAAGTATACCTAGATAGGGTTTTTTTTAAGACACCGAGCTAAACTCGGTCGCCCAGATATTTATCCAAATTAAACGTGTATGCAAAATTTCAGCTCACTCAGTTGGGGATAACTTTTTTTTAAATTCAGTTGCAAGATTTGACCTTTGCTAATAAGCCAAATTAAATAAAAGCTTGAAAAAGTAAAACAAAGTTATATTATGCCAGGAACTTTATTACGTTGTGATATTTCAAACAAAAATAATAATAATTTAATACTTTACCGCAGGGTTAATTAAAATACCCCATGACATGTTTCCAAGAAGAGTCCACATCCACTCAGTGCACTCTTAACATACTTCAGAAGTGAACTTGAGTGGTGAACGTAAAAAGAAAAAAAAAGAAAAGGTTCATATACAGTGTAAACCCTTTATGACGAAACTCAAGGGACTGAGCATTTTTTGTCGTTATAGAAAGTTATCGTTTATGGAGTGAAGTTTCAATATGTGGGTTTTAACGCAAACCAACCAAGTTGGGCTCACTTCAACGTTATAGGGAGTTTATCGTTATAAAGGATAACGTTATAAAGAGTTTACACTGTATCTTAAATTGATTCGTTTGACGTACGCGAGCACTTGTTACGTTTTGAAACAATTGACAGTACTGTTTTTTTTGTTAATTTATTGTTTCAAGCAACATACGACTTGAAGTATTGAGAGCTGACTTTCATACAAAGAGTCTTGGCGAGTTTTGGTTTTCTTTGGGACAAGCTTTATCCTTTTCTTGTTAAACGGGCTACGTTAGGTTCATAGGTGAGGTTCTAATATAGTTTTCAACAAAGTACCTGTGAAAGTAAGGTTTCTCGGCTCTGGTATCAAATAAAATGGAAAACCGTAATAGACTAAATGTGAACGACGACATGCGCATTGCATTATCGAAATCTACTCTCCTCAATTGAACTTGCTCACTGAGGCTGTCGCCAAGTACACCTCATTTTCTAAGATAAAATTTAACCTCTACAAGGAGTGTTTTGTTCTTGTTAGAATCTTGCTAGAAAATTAAAAGGACAATATGAGGAATTGGCATCGCGAAATAAAGAGGTTGTAACTGCATGCTTTGATTTTACTTTGTATAATTTTACTATCTAGAATCTAGGCTAATATAATAAAATGGAAAGTTTTTTGTTTGTTGGTTTCTTTGTTTAAACACGCTAATCTCTGGAACTAGTCGGATTTAATAAATTCTTTTTGTATATGACAGCCCAGACCCTCGAGGAATAGTATAGGTTATTTAAGATTAGGCTACAACTCTCAGATAGCCTTCAATATTGATTTTTGTTACGTAAGTCAATGTAATCATTAATGATACGAAAATACAATGTTCTGCAATTATATTGGTCCTTGGTATTCGATCAATAATACACTTATATCTAAAAAAAGTCAGCGATAGTATATGGTTATCTCTTATACAGAAGCCACAATAAGGTATTTTGTGACAAAGATTTCTTGAAAAGTAAAAAGTAATTTATAAGCATTATTTTTAGACAGAGCATATTAATTCTTACAAGTAAAAGTTACTTCATCATACACACAACTTCATGAAGTTAAATTTTGCTCTTTAGAGTATACTATTTGGACACATAGTTTAGGGAGATAATGAAAAATTAAAATAATTTATACTTGCGGGAAGAACAATAATTATGATAGACTAAATGGGTGCGTGTTTGTGGGATAAAATCAACACGGTTGAAACCGTGGGGCACAGCTAGTTTTTAATATGTCTTCTTTGCAAGATATCTGCTATTCTTGGCATCAACGGACAGGGTGCTATTAAATTAGCAAGATTTTTTACAAATCTTTTGAGACTGTCATCTAAAGTTATCGAAGATTGTCGTTTCTGGTCTTACAAGTGTGGTAATAGTATAGTAAAGTATTTTTAATATTTATGTAGGTATGCCTGTTACAAATTTAAGGTAGGTATTATTCGTTTTCTGGTGGTCGGTCATACTCAGAATGAAGGAGACAGCATTCAAGATTTAATACTAAGGACAAGGTAATTTATACACCTGATGAGCGGTACACCGAATTGTGATGAACCAAAACAGATGGAAAGACCGATGAAGTCACTGAGTTCTCACAAGAAATAATTCTAGACTTTAAGGCACATTCTAAATAATTTGACAACTTCGGGAGATCGAACCAATGTATCATTGAATAAATACTGTGAAATTAGTATAGAAGAAAATGAGACCCACAAGAATTAACTTAAGTACAACTTTGAAAATAATTAACTATAAAAATAGACAAAGAAACACAAGAAACCAAAAAGTAAAAGATATGGATTTAATACTAAACTTTACTTTATGCCAATTGATAAAAACAAACACAAAGATTTAATGGGATGTCTGTCAAAGTGGAAGTTTGTGAAGTGATACCAAAGGAATATCACTTGTTGTATAAAAATTTAATTCCTAATGATACTAATTGTAAGGATGATAATTCTGATGTTGATTGAATAATTTTAATGTCTTTATTTTTTATAATTCTGAAATTTATATTAGAGATATTAAATGAAACAAGTTTTCATGGATTATATCCTGTTTTATTCGATAATTTATAAACACTAAACAGTATCGATTTAAAAAAAAATTCATTGGAATATATATAAATAACATTTAAATTGGCTAGCTAAAATAAAAAAGGCATGAATTTTGATGCATTGGGTGGTTGAAGATATTATGGATATAAGTCATAAAGGTTATTAATTATTATAACATAATAATTATTATGTTTATTATGGGGTTCAATGGAGGGTCTAAATACTTTAGTATATTATGCTCTTTGACTTGAAAAAGATGGTAGGTCATACATAAAATATTATCTATAAAAAAAGATGAAACACATTAATTTCTATTTAATAGAGATGATAACCCACATTTTTTCACATCTCTACAGTTATTACATTCAGATGCTGTAGATTTTTCCACACAATTGTATATATTATGGTATAGTAAGTACTTTGTACTTATTCTACAATTAAATTGTAAAACAACTGGACTCGAAGTAGATAAAGAAACAATACATTAATAACAAATACTAATCACTCATTTAATATATCACCATCTGTTTGTGATTTAAATATATTCTCTCTGAAATATTTCAATTCCGCCACGCTTTCGAGAATGTCATCCATTGATCTATGTGAGAACTTTTTTTGGGGCATACAAGAAAATTCTTTAGGGTACCACCTCTTAGCTAACTCTTTAATACTACTCACATCTATGAGTCTGTAATGCAAGTATCCATTTAATTTTGGCATATGTTTACGAATGAACATCCTATCCATATAGATGCTATTGCCACCCAGCGGGCATTTATTCTCGGGCACGTGGGAACTGACAAAATCCAGTATTTGTTTTTCAGCAGCAGCCAGAGATATTTTAGATTTACGGCTAGCTTCCGTCAGTCCACTCTGCAATCGTAATATTTATCTAAATAAAAATATTATCAAAGGCCTATTTGAATGTATTTCAAAGCGCTGAGAATAGATCTGTCTTCAATAGAAATGACTTGTTTTGTTTGTTTGTTTTGAATGAAATCCAACTGGACGAATAAAATTGAATATAACTCAGAGCACACACTCATAGCCAGGATTTTTCTAGCATTGGAATTATTGAACTACCTATAAAATAATGAAAGTGCATAGATAATAATGATACATACTTCGATTGACTGAATATATAATTTCATTATATTTTGTTTGTTTTACTTTTTCCATAAAAAACGCTAATTTCATAAATGAATGAACCTAATATTATGTATTTCTCAAATACAATGCAACTGCTATGCTCGAGGTTGTGGGTTTGATTCCCATGTCAAACAAAGTGTTATTAGGATTTTCTATGAAATTTATATCTCAGTAGCAAGCTCAGAGTTTGGCTTTGTGCCCAATTATTCAATGGCAATGGCAATAGGCTTGCCCCCTATTACATAGGCCCTAAAAACATAGCTGGTGAACTGTGGGTGTATATTAGTACCTCTGCCTAACCCTTCGGGGAATACAGGCGTGATGGTATGTTGTTTTCTGAAATTAATAGAAATAAAATGATATAATGATGATGATGAATGATGTTTACTGTTTTGCGCACATCAAGCAAAAACTATGGAACAGATTTGATCAAATTCTTTTTGGTTCTACTCTTTAGAAACATGGTCCAAATCCAAAAAAAACATGATTATTCATTCAAAAAAATGTTAGTAACATTTTAAGAAACTATGACTTATAAGCACTAAACATTTAGCTATGTGTTTTCTTGCCATGGAGAACTAGAGATTATAATATTAGAATAGATTCATGTGAACAAAATCACTGTCGGTTGTTAGTTTTCTATATTGATTATGGTATGGGTGAACACTAGTAAATATAATTCAATCTACTATACATTCTCAATACCTCACCATGCTGAGCTATACACCAAGGATCCATGTTGTTTAAAACATCATCTGGCTGGTTAATAATTAGTTCTGGTCCCTTTGCAACCAAATTTAACTGTGCATCAGTCACCAAACAAGCTATCTCCATTATATGGTCTTTTTCTACATTTAATCCAGTCATTTCTAGATCCACCCATACAATCCTTTTTCCAGCTTCCTTAGGTAACTTCATTGATGAAATAGTTCCTGTGAAAAAAATGTTTATATAATAAAATGTTTATAATAGCAATTGCAAAGTGACATTATATACTTCCCGCCTACAAGTCCATCCCAGCCATCAAAATCAGTTGAAATATTACCATGCCTAAATGTATTGTTGATGATTCTCTTGGCCTATGAATTATGGAATAATGTATGCTTTTGTAATATTTTTTTAATATTTCTAAAAATATTATCTAAAATTCTTATAGCCTATCAATTGAGCAATGACACCTGAATGGAAGGAGCAATGGAAGCTCTCGTGTGCTAAATTTCACAGGAATATAGGCCAAGCCATTTTTAAATTAAATCTAGACATACAAACAAATAGACAGACAAGATTCTTGTTTATGGTATATTCATGATTATTGTCCTTTTAGTATAGATATAGGTCTATTGCAAAATTTTGAAAAAAAAAAAGTGCAGACATAACTACAGATTTAGATAAAGAGAAAAAGGGGAAAAATTATTACTTTACATTATATCACATCAAATAATAATTAATAAAAAAATACCTTGAACTCATTTTTCTTTGTAAATCTACATTAAGCTGTATGTACACTATATTGTATATTCCTTCCACAATTTTAAACTTTTTTTCTATACATACGAAATGGAGTGGAATTAAAAAAAAAGAGTAAAAGATCAAATCATACTAATAGCCAATGGGTATATGCCCAAAGACTAGAGAAAAAAAATGTGCTGAAATTTCCTGTTCTTCTTCTTCCTTACTTGGCAACTAGATCACAATAATTTAAAGACCATTACTGCCATTATCAATTTAATATAGTATCCTGTGTTATGAAAAATTCCATAGCCTAACAAGATGGTGGCTCCCTTGTTAAAACTTTCTAGGGAGTTTTTGTGGGATCCCAGAATAAATGCTTTCAGCTTTTATTTGTAATCCACTTCACTATAAGCATAAGCTCACAAACCAAACTATATCACGCAAACCGCTAACAATATTACATAATATAGGGTCAAAAACCTAAGTAATTGTAATTTAAAAATAAAAACTACAACATGTATGTCACTTCGAGATCCCACCAAAAACTCAAATATCCTGTTTTTCTGATGCTAAAGAGCATGTCCCGTATCATGAAAAATTTCAATCGCACTTAATAAAAATATAAAGAGAATGTTTTTTTAGAAATAAAAAAACGTGATTTTTGAATTAATTGAAAAAAATCGTTATTCATTCCAACCCTGGTATCCAGTTTGAGCTAAATTTGCACAGGAGCAAAATAATAAAATTATAGAAAGGTATAAAAATAAAAAGGAAATTATAAAATTATAGGTTTGTTTACTATTTTGTTAACCTCCGCTGTGACGCAGTTCAATGTAGGTAATAGGACTTTGCGTATCGCTCCATTGGATTTTATTTTGACTTAATATATATTTACGCAATATATATATAGATAGTTACATTAATTTTAAGATGACAAAATCGGAATTTTGAGTTATATTTCAGGTTTTTTGTTTTGCCAAATAACATTTTCTATGTATGAGGTTAGAATAAGTTTCGAAAACGGAGAATCACCTTGCAATGAGAAAGGTAGTGTCAAGGACCTCACCTCTATCAACTTCAACCCATTTCACTCCTCAATTCTGACAAACGATTTTAATTTGGATTGAACAATTTATTTATTGAAATTACTTACTGTTGGAACAAGTTCGGTAAACAGATTTTGTTATATTAGATATACGAAAGATATTCATTGAATTTGTGTCTCATAGGCCTTGCATTCGAGAGTACAGTTTATTGTTCTGTACAATCTGTACAAGTTAATAAATTAGTAGAACTTACATCAGTACAGCTAAAACTTATAGATTAGCGATGGACGATATAGGTACCCAGTTTTGAAGGGATGTGAAAAAAATCGATTAAATTGATTTATTAATGTTTTTTTATTTCAAATAGTTGCAATTATTGAAAATCGATTTTTTATTGATGGAGCTAATGTCATTATTTGTGACAGTAGGTAGGAGTTTTTGTGGCACATCAAAATGTATGCTTCCAATTTATATCTATAATCCACTTCACTTATGCACAATGACCAAGCTATATCAGTATCACACAAAACACTACCAGTATTACATAATATAGGTCTATACTTATAGAATGTAATTATGAATTAAAAGATTGTTGTGAATATTTATTATTATTATCCATATGCTTATTTTATTTTATTTTTATTTAGTAAGGCACAAAAACAGGTAAGAGATCAAAAAAAATTAAAGTAACAATATTAACTTAACTCTAAATACCTTTTAAAATCCAATACCTTAAAACACATGTGCACAACTTTCATTGATAACAAATACTGTTTATATTAAATGGACTAAAAATCTAACAATTAAATAGAAATAAGTACATATACTAAATGAGTGAATTTTTAAATTTAGGAAGACTGGTAAAAAATATGTCGTGTTGTAAGTTAACTCGTTATATTGCCTACACATTCTATTAATGGGACTATTCTCCGATACATTATTGCTACAGGGGGGAACGCTAAACAATTGTTGATGTCTTACGGAGCGAGTGGGGAAAAAAATGATTAAATTTTCTTTCGTATTAATAAACTAGCTGTGCCCGCGGCTTCGCTCACGTGGCCTACAGAATGACCGTGCGAATCTTGCTTCTCCGCTCCCGGCTATTTTAAAGAAAATAATGCTTCTTGTGGATGTTCCTTAGAAGATAAGCGTATACTCCCTCTAACTATTTTGTAGGTATTTTTAATGTCTACAAGTATTCGGTACGTTAATTTGTTGTATGTCTTATAGTTTACTCAGCGTAAGCCATTTTAAGCGCCCGAATTGATTCACCATGACCAGTTGTTTTTTTATTTATGCGGAACCCTAATTCTTTTTCTAAAATAAAGGTATCCTAAGTTACTTCCTATAAAATCAGCTATTTACCAGTTTAAGACCTGTCGCAATCGGTCCAACAGTTTCGAAGATTACCCGGAAAAAACAGACAAACAAGAAGTTTAAAAATGGGTTTTTTATTATAGGTATCGTATATACTTCATATTCATTTAGTAATAAACTTTTATTTTGACATTACAAACAGACACTTCAATTTTATTAATTGTATAGATTACGGACTTTGGTCAAAATCTTTGTATATTAAAATATTTTACCTATGTTAAAAAATATCACTATGTCATGTACTACAATTATAGATTTTTATATATGTCCATTAAAACGTCAATCGATTGATTTTTTTAGTTGATTCTAAACACAAAATAATAAATATTTACATTTGAAATTCTCTAAAATGTATAGATACAATAACATGTATGCAATCGCAGCTAGTTACAAGAAACTGAAGGAACCGATAATATAATACGAAATAACAATAGATACCTAATACAAAAATTACAAATTAATCTATGAATTTAACTAATATCCGTATTAGCGAATCACTGATATTATTTAAAAACGGTGCTTAATATAGTGATACTATAATACGAAATACCAATAGATACCTAATACAACTATTACACATCAATCTATGAATGTAATATCCGTTTTAGCTAATACACTGATATTCGTTAAAAACGGTGCCTAATATAGTGAATCTGTTCTCATTGCTTGCTTACTGTGTTACCAACCCATGTACTTTTCATACTATGCCCGACGTGTATTTTTTTTTTTTTTTTTTTTTTTAGAACTGACTACACTGTTAGCCTTAGGGGCCCTAAAGCCGCTTTTTACAGCTTCACCGGACTTGGGCGAGCGCGGAGAGCATCAGCAAAAGTTATAAGGACGACTGCACTGGCCAAGTGCCGGACTTCGGCTCGGACGGTTTCGCGTACGCAAATAAGTCGCGAATTAATTGTATCTTACACTTAGGATTCGATATCAATTATTAAAATAGGCATTTTACCTCTATGTTAAAAAATATCACTATGCATGTATAATTCATAATTTTTATGTTTCCTAACACTAACTATTTTTTATAACTAGCGTAAAACAAAGAAAAAATAAAGGTACTTCACAGAACCTATGTACCTGTGTGGTGTGCACGTGTTTTGTTCATACGTATGCAATGTTGTATGGGGTAAAAAGTGAGCACGTATAAGTGTCACTTGTATCGCAATAGATGCCTGACAAAAATTACATATTATATGGACTTAGCTTGGTCACGTATTAAATCGTGAACGTATTGAGTGTGCGTGCTTAATTTGACCCCTATCTGCGGAGAGAACGGTGGTTACGCGGGCGTGGGCGCTGTCACGCTCTATTTGGAGAGATGAATCCGTATATTTTATTGTACATACGATAAAAAAGTTGCGTATGTGAATTGTTCCGGTGGTCGCGTGTTTCTGAGTCCGAGACCGGTGTAATTTCTCGACGTGCGGGCCCGACGTGTATAATTGTCTTTACTATATATACCTAGCTGCGCATACGATAAGCCAGCAGCCAGCGGTCGTTTCTATACGAAGTTTCAAATCATATAGTTATATCGCTTACTCGCAAGATGCGCGCCCCTTTAACGGACAAAGAGAGAGGTACTAAACTTTGCGATGGCTCGCCGCGTGGATCTTGATTCGGGTGCCTTTATAATTGACTAATATTTGGTAACCTATTATTCTATATTCGTTTATCATAATATATTGTTTCGTGGCGCGTAATATAATTCTTGTACTTATTACGAATATATTCGTTACACCTCTATACTTGAATTGATTAGATTGTCATGGTGCGTAAAGGTTGATTTTGTTATTATTGAGTATTTCTTCATTTCCTTAAATTTAGGCTATTGAAAAGATAAACAGTATGAACAGAGTAATTCTGAATCATTGCCGGTGCTTAAAAACATCAAGTAAGTAGCTTGTTTTCTTAAAAATATGTATTATTTATTATAACCTATTCTACATTTTGATTGATTATGTGCTATGACTTCATTGTGTCCATAAAAAAATATATTTAGCTCCGATTGTTTAAAGATATTTAACTTAATTTCAAATTAGCTCTATTGTTCATATTCTTTGTAATTGTCGAATCTTTAGTGAAATAAAAGTTCTTTGTGTCATAACCGTACCGGAAAAGGTTGAGTTTAAATTGTAACTATTATCATTACGGGACTTTAGATACCTATATTATGTACTATCCAGTATCCATCCTATGTGACTTTTTTTCGTGGTTTAGGTGAATAAACTTTTCCTATTCTAATTTATGTTCATCACATCAAATCACATGGTTGATGTAACAATTGATTAGTTTATGAAAAAACATATTGAAATATAAAATTTGTTTATGATAATAATGTTTTTGGATTTTATAATTGTAGCAAAACTGATATAAATATACATATTAATTTTGAATATGTATTTTAGTGATTAATTGTAAATGTTTACTCAATTCTAGCCATACTTTGGGAAACCAGGCAATATCAAAATTTTCCATATATAACCCTTTCAAGGTCATTGTCATACTACACAACTAGACCTATTGGACTGCAACATGACATCACAGAAAAAACTCTCAACACGAGGATACATTACCCATATAATGTTAGGCCCTTCTCTACAAGCCAGTATTACTTTGAGAAAGAACCATTGAAACCATCTTCAAAAGTTGAAGCCACTGTTGAAACAATAAAAAAAGAAATGGAGGAAAAAGAAAAACTTCCAAAGAAGGTAGTCATTAAGAAAAGTTTAAAGGAGCGTTTCATGGATGAAGTTCGCCATTATTATCATGGTTTCAGACTACTCTTCATAGAAATAAGAATATCAACAAAATTACTATTTCGGATATTGAAAGGGGATACACTAACTCGTAGGGAGCACCGACTATTGGTGACAACAGTTGGTGATGTTTTTAGAATGGTACCATTTATTATCTTCATTATTGTACCATTCCTGGAATTTGCACTACCATTGTTTATCAAGCTTTTCCCAGGTATGCTGCCGTCAACATTTGAGAGTAGTAGTCAAAAAGAAGCAAAACTAAAACAACATTTAAAAGTAAAGTTAGAAATGGCAAAGTTTTTCCAAGAAACATTGGACCAAATGGCACCACAAGCTAAGAACAGACACTCGGAGTTAGCAAAAGAATTTTCCAATTTCTTTAGCAGAATTCGTACATCTGGTGATGTTGCAACCAGTGAAGAGATAATGAAATTTTCTAAATTATTTGAAGATGAAATCACTCTTGATTCGTTACAGAGGCCTCATCTAGTGGCTTTATGCAAAGTATTAAATGTTTCAACTATTGGTACTAGTGCAATGTTGAGGTTTAATTTGAAGATGAAACTTCGTTCACTTGCAGCTGACGATAAGATGATTGCTAAAGAAGGTGTTGATAGTTTGAATTTTAGTGAACTACAGCTTGCATGTAGGTCAAGAGGTATGAGGGCTTATGGTGTATCAGAAGAAAGGTTACGAAAGGAATTAAGAAATTGGTTGGATTTATCATTAAATGAGAAAGTGCCTCCATCTTTGTTGTTGTTGTCTCGAGCTTTGATGGTTCCAGAGCATGTACCAACAACATACAAACTAAAAGCAACAATTACAGCATTGCCTGAACATGTTGTTACCCAAACCAAAGCTGCTATTGGTGAAAAGGAAGGCAAATTAGATTTCAAGGTATGTATCTAAATAAATTTAGAATAAAAGTAATGTAATAATTAAAAATGAATATTAGGTATATAAAATATTGTTACATTTGAGGGACAAATGCAGGTAAATAATTTATTCATACTCAAAAATATAAATTAAAACAAACTCACAATATCACTCTTTGAATGCAGTGTAGACATACTTAGAGTTTCTCCCTCTATGGTTGTCTTGTAGATTTCTTCTTTTATATAGCTTGTTGTTTTCACTTTGCTTCTAAAAAGAGTACTCTCTGGGATCAAGATATG
The DNA here is from genome assembly GCA_033032175.1 of Saturnia japonica. Taxonomy (NCBI): domain Eukaryota; kingdom Metazoa; phylum Arthropoda; class Insecta; order Lepidoptera; family Saturniidae; genus Saturnia; species Saturnia japonica. The sequence goes on from CM065312.1 coordinate 4,239,190, forward strand.
ACTCACATACATAGTCCAATGAGAGGATCTCAAAATTACTAGTAGGTATCTGAACTTGTAAACAACATGAGTCATCATTTTTAAAAGAATGGGAACAATCTATTTTTACATTCTTACTTAAGATCAGGTGATATTGTGGCCAATGCTAAACTTTTATGGATAAAAAAAGATAAAAGATCATTGTTTGTTGACTCAATACAAGTGATAAGGTATGTGTGAGTAAAAATAATAATTCCACAAACCTATGATAACATACTCATTGTTCAAGTATATTCTACACCATTCCAGAGATTTTGATATTACAGTTTTTTTCTATTTTAGTTAAATCGTAACAATATGTATACAGCTGTCTTTAACTAGAAAAGTGTTAACACTCAGTTTGTCAATTGTGACTTTTTATTGCATAATTATATAGTTTAAGATTCTCTATCCTCCTATCTTAGATCCATAGTTCTATTAGTAATGGGTCCACAGTTATAAATACTTTGTGAGCCATTAAGGGACATAATATTTTATTATTCCTTCTCTTGAAAGAAACTAAATCACACTTCTTCGGTTAGTGCCTGTTAAAGTACCTTAGCTACCCTATTGTGGTAAATAATTCCAGGTCATCTACAACTAAAAGTATGTTATGTATGTTGTTAAAACAACATTTCCAAATTTTTTTGCTTTTTCTCCAAAACTATTTTACTCCAAACTACTAACGGCCTTCTAGTTAAAAGACAAATAATATTGAAAAAAGTTTAGGCAGCACATATTAATTATTTAGGCAAACCAGTGAAGTTAAGTAGCTTTTCCAACTATTGGTTTCTACCAACATTGGCATATGATGCCAAGACATGGTCATACTCTCTGTAAATAAATTATGTATTGAATTAGAGGTATTACACAAGGGCCATGAAGCATATTACAAGACTTTATTTTGTCTGTATCCATACTGTGTGTAACTGGGCCGAAACATCAAGCAATTTAAAAAGTAGGAGTTGTTTTAAATGTACTCATATTTATAAAGTTATTATTTTTATTAAAACTGTTAAAATGCTGTTTTATTTATAGGCTAATATAACCTTCCTGCTTATATAAGAAAAATTACATCACTTATTATGTGTTAGAAAATCCACTTTGAAACAATAGGTTGTCGCACCGCCGCCCTGATGTAATAAAATAAAATATTTGTATGTATTTAAACACCAACTTTATTTGCATCCACTAAAGCAAACAAATACAATCACCGGCCAACTTTACTTGATTTTGTATGCCTTTATGTAAGCCAAGTACATTAACTAATTAACAGTTCTGTTGTAGTAATAGAAATAATTTAATAGGAATATATTCTTTACACACATAATTTATTTGACACTCTTGTGTCGTAAATTCTAAGGCTGAAATCTATAGAGCGTACTCAGACTTATCTCAGCCTTAAGTTCCGAAAATGAAATTTATAGTCGCAAGCTTAGCATCTGCTCAGCTTTACCTGAGTAAAATTCAAAACATCGGATTTGACGACTTACGGAAAACAGTTATTTTATATACTTCTTAAATTATGTGTTTTGCTTAATTCTCTTTGGCTAATTACTGTTTTTATTACGTACACGTTTTGTTATTCTTGTTGTTTGTCAGTTGTTTCTCGTTTTTGTTTTGAAACTTTAATCTTTTTATTTGATGTACGAATAATCTGCCATTTTTACTTTAAAACAAGTGGAATATCACACAATACAATTTAAATTCTATTTTAAATAGATATTTCATTTTTTTATACATAATTTGTGATTAATTAATTTGTTTTAATTGAAGAAATTTAACAGTCCTGATGCGGTATCGAAAAGTTATTTGTCAGTTACCAGACACTTCCTCTGCTAAAGATAAAGTTAAGCTTACCGTAACTCAACTATAAATTCGAAATCTAAGATTGCGGTGAGTAAATACTTAGCAAATTTTGAGCTAAGACTGAGTATATTCTATGGATTTCAGCCTTAAATACTGTAATGAAAACGTTGATAATTATTTTCGGATTTTTTTTCATGTCCACTCTATGTTACTGCCTTCCTAGAAGTTACCAATTACAGTCTATGAAAATCTCATACATAGGTTTATAAATTTTACTTTAAGTTATGTTTAAAATTTTATGAATTTTTAAAAATCTTTATTGCTATTTTTTCAGACTAAAGCCGAAGCTATCAAACTTGAGGAAGCAAAGATCAAAGAAGAAAAACAAGAATTACAAGAAGCTGAAAGAGAAAAACAACTACTTGAAGCTAAGAAGCGGGAGAAAGAAGAACTTAAAGACAAAGCACCTATTATTGACGCTGATGCAACACCTATAATGGTTGACCCTGCTCCAATAATAGCAGTGGATGCTCCAAAGCCAAAGACCGAGGAAGGTCTGTCTGGTAAAGACATTGAGGTAATTGAGGATGCTTTAGAGAAATTAGGTAAGTTGGCACATACCCATTTTTTTATGTGTGGGCAGGTAATTAGACGGAAGTTCAAGTTCAAGAATCTATTATGACTAATAATGACGTTTGTTATGTTTTCTCGGAACTAGTAAAAATGTATAGAATATGTTTATTTGTCAGTCTTTGGAATGAAACAACACATGCAATCCTCTTGCAATCTGGTTTTGAAATGAAAATTTCTATAGGCCACACATTGTGCGATTTTTGTATGGGGTAAATCTTAAGGGTTCATGTCATTGACACTGACATATAACAGTATATTATATCTGTTACTGCTATGAGCGAGGTCCTGGGTTCGAATCCCAGGTTGAGCAAAGTGTTATTAGATTGTTCCTATGAAATTCTCAGTAGCAGCTCGGAGTTTGGTTTCGTGCCCGATTAATGGCAATAGGCTCACCCCCTATTACATGGGACCTAAAAACATACTCGGTGAACTGTGGGTGTACAAATGTACAACTCTGCCTAACCATTCTGGGAATACAGGCGTGATGGTATGTTATGTTATTATATCTGTAGCTATAAGTATGACGTGTTGAATTGATTGTTAATTTATACATTACCCTTTTACTTGGAAGTTCCAAAGCTAATTCTCTTGGAGACAAGCATTGTATAATTAAAATTAAAACTATCTCTTGAGCTGTATGATATTAGCATAGATTTGCCTTCGAAAAAAATAATTTACTTGCTTCCCTTAAAAACAATACCATACTGTAGACTTTTTTTTGGGCAGGATATATGATTTAATTGATTTAAAAAAATTTATCTCCTATATTGTAATTGTTATAAGATCAATAATATACAGAACCAGTTAATCTGCGAGGTCATAAATGCTTCATAACTTATTAATACCATTAAGTTTTATTATAATTTCATTATGTTTTGATTGATAGTACAGTATGTAATATTTTTTATTTTCCACTAGCGATCAATAGGCCGTAATTTGTATAGAATGTTGGTAATATCTACCTAAGGAAAATGTACACATAACAAGTCTACTTATATGGGTAAAAATGTGAATCAGGTTTCTGATAAAGCTTAAGAGTTTGCCTTGAAATTCCTTCCACATAATGATTATATTGTAATAACTCTCGGTTAAGATGTCTTAGCAGTTTTTGTAAATTTTTTACGAATTTTTTTTATTATTTTTTATTAAACTAACTGTGCTCCACGGTTTCACCCGTATTAATTTTATCCGACAAACACCGCGCCGCCAACGCGCACCCGTGTGGTCTATCATAATTCTTCTTTCCGCAAGTACAAATTATTTAAACTTTTCATAATTTCCTAAACTATGTGTCCAAATACCATACTCTAAAGAGCAAAATTTAACTTCATAAAATTGTGTGTATGATGAAGTAACTTTTGTTCGTAAGGATTAATATGCCATGTCTAAAAATAATGCTTATAAATCACTGTTTAATTTTCAACAAATCTTTGTCACAAAATACCTTATTGTAGCTTATGTATAAGAGATAGGCATATGCTATTGCGGACATTTTTAGATATACTAAGGGCCAATATTATTGTAGTGCATTATATTTCTGTATCATTAACGATTACGCCAGCGCAAGCAGTTAAAGCAGTTCAGGAGGGCCTCGACTTCAGACTTAGGTAACAAAAATCAATATTTAAGGTTATCTGAGAGTTGTAGCCTAATCTTAAATCATCATCATCATCATCATTTCAGCCGCAGGACGTCCACTGCTGAACATAGGCCTCCCCCATAGATCTCCAGAGCGACCGATCTTGTGCGGCCTGCACCCAACGGCTCCCAGCGACCTTTATTATGTCGTCTTTCCATCTAGTGGGGGGCCGTCCTACGCTGCGCTTTCCGGTGCGTGGTCTCCACTCGAGAACCTTTCTGCCCCAACGGCCGTCAGTTCTCCGAACTGATTCGATCTCGTAGAGAAACACCAAGCATAGCCCTCTCCATAGCTCGCTGAGCGACCTTGAGCTTTCTTATGAGGCCCACAGTAAGCGACCACGTCTCTGTGCCGTATGTCATCACTGGCAACACACACTGGTCAAAGACTTTCGTCTTGAGGCACTGAGGTATTTTGGACGAGAAGACGTCGCGCAGTTTCCCGAACGCTGCCCAGCCGAGTTGGATTCGTCGACTGACCTCTTTTTCAAAGTTGGACCTACCTAACTGGACTGTTTGTCCCAGGTAGAAATATTCTTCAACAACTTCTAGACAAGAGTTCCCTACTGATACTGGGGTGGGCACCACATGGATATTCGACATGATTTTCGTCTTGTCCATGTTCATTTTAAGGCCCACCTGTTGAGAAACTTTGTCGAGGCCATCGAGCATTGTGCCAAGATCTTCCAGCGATTCTGCCATGACTACGATGTCGTCAGCAAATCGAAGGTGAGTGATGTACTCGCCATTAACATTGATGCCGAGTCCTTGCCATTCCAAGAGCTTGAAGGCGTCCTCTAGAGCGGCGGTAAACAGTTTCGGAGATATTACGTCTCCCTGTCTAACGCCTCTTCTCAAAGGAATTGCCTTCGTGCACTGCTCCTGTACTCGGACCGACATGGTGGCGTTGTTGTACAAGCACTTCAACACTTCGATATATCGATAGTCAATACGGCACCGCTGGAGAGACTGCAACACTGCCCAGGTTTCGACCGAATCAAAGGCTTTTTCGTAGTCCACGAACGCTAAGCATAAAGGCAGATTATACTCTTCAGTCTTCTGTATAATCTGCCGCAGCATATAGATGTGGTCTACGGTGCTAAAGCCTTTTCGGAAACCGGCTTGTTTGGGAGGCTGGAAGTCATCAAACTTGTGCTCGAGACGATTCGTGATGACCCTCGAAAACAGCTTATAAACATGGCTCAGCAACGAGATGGGCCGATAGTTCTTCAATAAGGTTTTATCACCTTTCTTGAAGAACAGGACCACCACGCTGCCGCCCCACGTTTCCGGCGTTTTACCCTCGAGTATAACGGAATTAAAGAGCTTCTGCAGGACCTTAAGTACCGGTGTTCCACCCGCTTTAAGAAGCTCTGATGTAATTCCGTCATCACCCGGCGCCTTGTTGTTCTTAAGCTGCTTAAGGGCCATCCTGATCTCGTACAGGGTGATGTCGGGGATATCTTCGGTATAGTGTAGGGTCAGCCCGGCTCTCGGATCTGTAGCCGGGCTGGTAACAGGCTTAGTTGACAAGGTATATAACTGCCCATAGAACCTTTCGATCTCCCTTAATACCTCTGGCTTGGTGGACGCTACGCTGCCATCATCCATTTTCAGCTTCGTCAACTGGCTCTGCCCAATAGATGCATTCCTTGCGAACACTTTGGAGCCTTTATTCCGCTCTATCGTCTCTTTAATACTTTTGGTATTGTAAGACCGGACATCGTGTCGCAAGGATTTATGAATATATCTATTGAGCTGCCTATAGGACTTAGCGTCATCGGAAGACTGCAGCACCATACCACGCCGATCCGCCATGAGTTTTCGGGTTTGATCTGATATCTTTTGAGTCCTATTGCTACGGTGAGTTTTAAAGAACTTGGACCCAACCGCATGGACAGTTTCTACCAGCCTATTACTAATATCATCTACGGAGACGCAACTATCTAGGCAATCGAATTGGTTTTTCAATTCGACTTGAAAGCTCTCGGGGTTTTGGAGTTGAGCATTAGAGGGTCGGAGCGTAGACTTCATCAGGCGAGACCTTTCTATTTTTAGATTGATATTCAATGTGCCTCTAACCATTCGGTGATCACTGCCGGTTTTCACTCTGTGAATCACAGTGACATCATTGAATATTTGTCTCTTCTTGGTCATGATGAAGTCTATCTCATTTTTCGTGGAACCATCGGGGCTCATCCAGGTCCATTTCCTATGAGGTGGCTTCTGGAAGAAAGAGTTCATCATAAAGAGTCCCTCTTTCTCCATAAAATCGGCCAACCTCTGGCCCCTAGGGTTCCGTTGCCCATAACCAAATTGCCCCACTCCAAACTCTTCACCATCTCTTTTGCTCAGCTTTGCGTTAAAGTCTCCCATTACAACAGTGAAGTGGGTTTTCGAGGTATGTATGGCCCTACTAATGTCCTCATACAAAACCTCCACTTCATCATCAGGGTGTACCGAGGTCGGTGCGTAAACCTGTATGACCTTCAACGAATATCTTTTGGATATTCTGAGTATCAGGTACGCTACCCTGCTCGACACACTGTCGATGGTCACGATGTTGTTAATAAGAGACTTCCGGACGATAAACCCGACACCACCTAGGGACTGTTGGTCGCCCTCCCTGTAATAGAACAAGTTACCTGATTTCATGATTATCGTGTCCTCACCCTCTCTTCGGACTTCTGATAATCCTATAAGATCCCAGTGTAACTTGTCTATTTCCTCTTCCAGCTCGACAATCTTCCCGTCAGTCCTCAAAGTGCGATTATTATATGTTGCCAGGGCCAGTTGTCGTAGGGGTCGGTAGCTGGAACTTGTGGCTCGATAGATGATAGTGCAGTGTGCTGTGCCAAGGTCGCTGAGAAGGCTGTGGGTGATGACTAGGAATGCGCGTCCGCTACATGCTGGTGGTCAGGATACCCGAAGTAGCCGTGGGTGCTGGCTGGCTGTATGACTCGCTGCTCGAAAGCTTGTGGAAGTGATGATGACGTCACGATGTAGCTGTGCGAAGAAGGTTGCGCTGACTTTCATGCTCGGGGTCACCGGAACATCCCACTGGCCCCGTTGGGCAGCTGCCCGCCAGGCATAACACCCGTCTGGTCGGAGGATCCTCCCTTTTCGATGGTTCTTCTACACTGGTGACCCCGAGCATGAAAGTCAGCGCAACCTTCTTCGCACAGCTACATCGTGACATCATCATAACTTCCACAAGCTTTCGAGCAGCGAGTCATACAGCCAGCCAGCATCCACGGCTACTTCGGGTATCCTGACCACCAGCATGCAGCGGACGCGCATTCCTGGTCATCACCCACAGCCTTCTCAGCGACCTTGGCACAGCACACTGCACTTCTCTCCTGGTCGACGCAGCAGCCAGTCACTACGCAGCACTGCACCACTCCGACTCACTGGATCATTCTTGCAACATCACCCCGACTCACTGGGGCATCACCGCAGACAGTTCCGACTCACTGGAACATTCCACTAGCCCGGCAAGCATCACAAGATGTATGGACGACTCAACCTGCTATCGACCTCCGGTCTCGGAGGGGAGTGATGTGGCGACATCTACATAGCGACATATAGCGACATCTATCGAGCCACATAAGACGCATCCTACTATCCTACAAACTCTTCCGGGGATTCTTAGCACCCCCTGCCCCGCCGTTACCATAGCCGTTACCGAAACTAGGAATAGCGGGGCCGCCGGGGACTGGGGGCCTGGACGTTCTTGTCGTTTTCATTGGGGGGATTTGCCCATACTCGCCACGCTGGGCATGCGGGTTGGCGAGCGCAGATATGGCTTTTTGTTGTTTAAGTGGGGGATGCTGCTGCCCATCCCCTAGCTTTTTTTCCCTTAGTCGCCTCTTACGACATCCACGGGTAGAGATGGAGGGGTCAATTCTAAGCCGGAACCACCACGGCTATAATAAATAGCCTATACTATTTCTCGAGAGTTTGGCTATCATATACAAAAATAACTTTTCGAATACAACTAGTAGTTCCAGATATAAGCGTGTTTAAACAAAAAAAATAAAACTTTTTCCTCTTTATTATATTAGTATAGATTATTAATCCTTTCCTATAGCCAGCTCGTATTGACTATTCCGGCAACTAGGAAATAAAAATCTAATTTATTTATTCTGCATTTATTTTTCAAATAATTATGGCTAAATGACAAATTGTACGGACAGCGCGTCGATCGACGTGAGTTTGAATCACTACAATGAGCCTAAGCTTTCAGTCAAGTTCAAACATTGTGATGAAATCATGGCATGTTGTTAATGTACTTACTAAAGATGTGACGATATATAATTACGCCTATGTGATACTGATACCCATTATTGTAGTGAATAATCGTATGTAAGTTCCTACACATTTTTACCAGGCTGGCGGAAAGTAAAGTTTTTTGAGTGACCGTATGATGTGCTGTCTCTATTGTGCACAAAACTGGTGATAATCTTTTATAATGATAAGTAGATATTGGATATTTAATTGCAAAATTAATCGCCGCTGACACCACGTGCGGCTTTCTCGTCAGCGACGAAAGGGTAATATTGTTAGATATCGGTTGATAAATAATTGGCGGAATCGATATATTGTATCGGTATTGTTACATCCTTAGTATTTTTTAATACCCACCTGGCTAGCTACCACCCTCAAGTTGAAAATTTGACGCCAAGCACCACTTGAGAGCTAGTTTTCCCGCTAGGCTTAGCGTGACACACGAGAAATTATGACCAGAATGCTAAACTTATAAAGAATAAAAAAGAAGTTTATGATCTTTAAAGGTTTTGAACGGAGTATTCGTTTTGATATTATGATTTCTAATTTATAGCTGAACAAAAGAAATCCTTGCTCATTGAGAAAGAGAGCATCCAGGAATTGAAAGGTGAACTGTTGGACTACAGCGAGGACGTAAAAGAGATGGATGAGATGGTGAAGAGCAAGCAGGCTGACATAAAGCTCACTAAAGGAGCTCTCAGGTATAACATTTATATACTACATATACATTTATATATACTAGCAACCCGCTCTGGTTTCGCACAGGTAGCAAATAATAGTATATGCCTATATTTTAGGTATATAATTCTGCAATACGTGAGGCACGCCAGTAAGGCAGCCAGTCGCCATGATTTTTACTGACATCTTCGACAATCATTGTCATATTTCAGCCAATTTACGCTAAACTTTAATATATTTTACACCTAAACCTTCCTCATGAATCACTGCGTCCATTGATGAAAACCGAATGAAAATCCGTTTTTTGAGTTTATCGCATTCAGACAGACAGATGAGGCGGGGAACTTTGTTGTACCCTTTCCAGTAGTTAATAGCAGCAACACCTATCGGGTCCTAACATAACTGTGAACTCAGAATTGATACGATCACTAACACACTACATTTTTTTAGATAAGACTGGCTGGTCTCCCAGACATTGTGGTGTTGTAGGGGTATAGTATATTTATTGTTCAATTTAAATTTTACATTAAATGCAAGTCGATAGTATTGTGGTTCGGGAGCGCTTGATATAGATCCGTCTCGCACCTAAGCTCGCGAGCTCTGGTGGTAGTGTTGGTAAAACATCGATTGATAATTGATTTGTCGATAGTCATTAAGACTATCGAACAATCGATTGTTGATATCCAAATACATACTGCGTATTATTTTTCTGGCAACAAGATAGATTTCCGCGAATGACCTTTTTTCCGCTGACGTCTTTGAGGACTGACTGACTACATACTGCACTAAAAGCAATCGATAGTCAATAGATTATTCAATTGTTTTTTTGAAAATCTATCATTTACTATCCATTGTCCAAAAAAGTTATATGTATATGTTATAAGTAATTGCTCATTGGGATGGAAGGATTTTGTAGCAGACGGGGTCGCGACCACAGTGACTTGTCTTGGTTTGTCGCGTTTGGGGATCAACCAGTCTTTTATCCAACTGCTGAGAGGCTTGCAGACCGGTATGACAGCTTTGTTTCTGGATTGTACTGTGCTTACCCATCAGGCACAATGCCGTCACTTTGCCGTAGTACAATAAAAAAAGAAAAAGAATATGATGGTCTCTGCAACCTATAGCTATGTACAACCAAACTTAAAACGACCATATCACTGAGGCCAGTCATAATCATAAATGCTTCTACTGAGGACTGGGCTGGAATGCTTCGTACGCCAATGTGTGTTGCCACTTGAAAACCACATTGTTCAAGCTGGAAAACAGCAGCGTAAGCACTATTGCTTTGCGGCAGCAATAAGTATGGCGTTGGTGCTAGGGATGATCGATATCAATCTAAGTTGTTAAAACATCGATTTTGAAATTCAAATTATGCCTCCTAAAACATCGATACGTTGATGTTAGTAAGAAAATCATCAGACGCCAATTTTTCACATTTGTGTATTGTATGGAGTTCAAGAATCCGTACATGAAAAAAAATACACACAAAGACACAACTTTTCCTAAAACAAAGGCACTAACACTAGAAATGTCACCAAAAATAACATAAAAAGTTCGACAATACTAGAAGTAGCACCAACGAAAAAGTCGCTTACTTGGGTTGCTCCAAAATATCAATAATTTCTAATTAGGCTCATCCTTAGGTACTCCCGCAATTTTTTTTATATTTTATTCTATACAAGTTAAGTGTTTGAGGAAAATCCCACCGGATTTTAAGCGATGATGTAGCCACGTGAAATTTGGGGAAACCTAAAGGTAATGCTTGGCAACAGACTTTCAACTTGAGGGTTCCATAGGTTCTAACTTTCTTGAAAATCCAAAACCAAAACCAAAAATATTTTATTCAACTCTTATGATCGTTAAAACACTACTACTATCGGTTCGAAAAATATACCAGTCATCGCGAAGAGTCCCCAAGAAATTCTAATCTTTTTTTACCAGACTGCGAAAAAGGAGGGTTGTTTTTCGTGTGTGTGTGTATATGTATGTCTATTCCTTAGACACACTCTGTGGTCTAAACGGTTTGATTGTTGTTAGATTCTTAATTGTGGGAGTTACATAGGTTGTATCATATTTAAGTACGACGCATATGGTTTATGAACTTTGTCCTCCCAATATGTCCTTGATAATTTAATGTATATTCGCAAAAACTTAGTCAATCTGGGTTTTGTCAAAGATCTGCACAGTGTTAATACTAGAAATAGAGATAAATTAGTCGTAACGTGTTTTAGACTTAGTAAGACTAATAAAAGGTTTTTAGGTAATAGTGTTAGGTTATATAATAAGATTCCGAAGCACATTACTGATTTGCCGGACAATAAATTCAAGGACCATGTCAAGCGGGTTTTACTGTAAAAAGGTTATTAAAGGGTGGATCATTATGTACCTGTTATATTAACATTTGTACTGTAGAAAAAAAAAGATCGAGTTTCTTACCAGTTCTTCTTGATGTTTGCATGACATGGGTAGTGTTTTGACGTTCATAAGTGCCTTGTTATGGCCTAAATTGAATACAGATTATTTTAATTTTGATTTTGACGTGTGGGAATGAAATAAAAAGCAAAAATTAGATAGATATATTTTTATTCAAGTGTTTTTATTGCAGTCGGGTTTTTTTGTATCCTTTCTAATAGATTAGCTTGTTCGATTGATCATTATTATTCTTCACATTCTATTATTCTTTTTACACCATCATTTCAGGTTATACCGGGCTGTCAATAATATGATAAGTAAGCTTGACACTGCTCTTGTCGAGCTGGAGAGCAAAGAGAAAGCTCTATTGACAACTCTGGAACAGACTAAAACCGAGCCGCAGAAGGCTAAAGAACAGCTCATCCAAATTGATGAACTCATGAATTCCATTAAGAGCCTGCAGAAAGTGCCCGATGAGGCGAAACTGAAACTCATACAGGACGTGCTGGGAAGGTTGGATGATGACTTTGATGGTCAGTTGAAGATCGATGACGTCTTGAAGGTATGAAATAAAATCCTTACTAGCTGTGCCCGCGGCTGCGCTCGCGTGGACTACAGAATGCCCTCGATCGTGTGACACGTGAGAATGGTGCTAACCCACTCTCGGTTATTTTAAAGACAAATATGCGTATTGTAGGTGAAGATATTATGCTTTTTTGTAGGTCTTTTAATATCTACAATAATGTAGTACATCAATTTAATATATCTCTTATAGTTTATAGTTCTCATAGCATAAGCTATTTGAGCGCCCGAATTGCTTCACCATTATCATTTTATATTTTATTTGCGCGGAAGCCTAATTCATTTTCAAAAGTAAAAGGGGCCTAAGTTACTACTTATAGCATTAGCTATATGCCAGTGAAAGTCACGTCAAAATCGTACTAAATCTTTCGAAGATTACCCGGAACAAACAGACAGACATAGAAAAGTTTATTTTATGTGAAATGATAAAGATGCACGTTCAGGGTCAAGTTTCCTAAAAAGTCTAATTTCTATAAAATTGTTTTCTTGTAGCACCACTATATCTCCCTTAATTCTTCGCTAATATTAATGATTCAAACATAATTTTAAAGCTTATGTTCCTCATGATTGACGAAATTAGACAAATACTTATAAATTAATCTTTTCGTTGATAAAAATTGATCATGAACAGTGGACATTCCTATTGAAAATTCATTCTACTAATATGTAGAAGGCGCCAACTATTAACAATTTGTTAACCTACTTTACTATTGTTAGATCGATTATAATCTATTATAATGTGCGAAATATTCGCATAGATCAGCTCATTTTTTCTTATTAAAAATCTACCATTTGGATGCCCCGCTCTTGTGGAGGTTCTCCTATAAGATCAGCTCTGGGTATGTTTCCTATAGAAATATTCATGCGCTAACCTCTATCCTTTTATAGCAAGAACAACAAAATATTCAGCCTCATTTAAATTCTGTGGCGCACTAAAACCGATATACAAGTGTTAGCTCAAAGAAAATTATTATGTCGTGTTGAAATTATTTATAAAGAGGTTATGTTTACTTGAATTTTGTTTTTATGTTCAACTGTAACTTCTTTGTTTATGAACTAAAATGTACCCAGTACCAAAAATTATGATTAAAGAAATTAAACACTAAGAAGTTTGAATGTGACTACGGAAGATTTATCAATTTTTTTTTACTGACTTACAAAAATGAGATGGCTATCAATTCGAATGTTTTTTTTTTTAAATGTATGTTCATCCATAACTTCTTTGTTTATGGACCGATTAAGATGACTATTTTTTATTTGGAAAGGGGATACCTCAACGTTGGTCCTATTTTAATTTAGTTGGCATTAGACCTTCGACTTCGAAGATACACAAGAGAACTTCTCAAAACATTTGAAGTTTTTTTTTGTTAAAGGTTGTCTGTCGTCTTTGATAGGCATTTTATTGACGATGTTAATTAAATTTTACGTGGTTATCTGTTTCACAGATGCTAGAAATAATTGGTAACGAGAACGTGAACCTCTCGGAGAAGCAAATGGCCGAGCTGATCGAACTGCTTGATAAGGAGGAGATCCTTGAAGTCGAAAGCAAGATCCAGAAGGCTCTAGATAAAGCTGCAGTTGCGGCCAAAGAACAGGACAAAAGTAGTGAATCCAATGGAAAGGTTAGTATATAGTCAATAACTGACTGTAATATAAATGAATATAACAAACATCGTAACCCGTAGTTTTCAGAAGAGCTGTTAAATAAATGCATCTATTTAAGTATGTATTTATTTATATTAAAAACACCAACGAGATTTACTTTCGGAAAAATTATAAGATTCGGTTTTAAGACTTCTTTATTCTCATAAGAATTAACAAAATTCACAAATGAGAAATTAATAAATTACATTATATTCTTAAAATATAAATATACGTTGCGGACGAGCAAGCGTATTGCGAAAACATCCCATTTTAATTATTAAATTGGGGGTAGATATAATTAGTTTGGAAATGTGATATTAGAAAACAAATTAAAATGTCAACATAATCTACTTAAATTGGGTGATACCTATTTTGAAAGGTCTTTAGACTAAACTAGACTCTGCTCCCGTGGATGACATATAGGGATATTGGTAACTCGCCGTATTCCCTTTAGGAGGTGACAGGGGTGACTATTTGCGATAATTTTAACCCCCATATGCATTATGCAAAAGTGAACCATTTTTAAGTTATCATGATTTTTGGCTTTTTTCAAAATACAGTGGTGGTTATATTATAATTAGAAACACTTCTTATGATTAAAGAAAGTATAACTTCAACGTACAAATGTTCGTAAAAAATATACACATTCAATAATTAACAATCATGCAATAATATAGCCAGTCAAATAAAAAACTCATTAAATGCATAAAATATAAAACATATCTTACTTTTAATTACAAAATGAGTCTTACACATGTAGGAGTTTATTTTCTGTTACTGACAGCTTGGACGCCTAATTAGAAAGATTTTAAAAAAGTATCCATAGCTCGTTCTTTTTTTTTAAATTGGAGAATGACATTACTTTCTTGACTTTTTCTATTATTTTGGCGGCAATTCAGAATTAAATCTGAATTTTATTTTGATCAATATTGGCAAATATAAAAGTTATGACGCGTCAACTAGGCAAATAATTGTTAATTTACTTAAAGATCATAAGTGGGCGTACAGAAGAATAGCTGAGCATTTAAATTGTTCTGTTAAGAAAGTTTTTAATGCAATTGATCATTATATTTTAATGCAATTGATAATTATAAAACACATGGAACTGTTGAAAATATTCTTAGAAAGGCTTTGCTAAGAAAAACCTCTCCCAGAGAAGATACGCTAATCGTTCGTGTTGCTAAAAAAGACTTAAGTAAAGGCTCCTATCAGATTAAAAATGAAGTTTTTTCGCCTGATAACTCGAGAAACATCTCGTCAAGACTGATATGCCAAAGATTAGTGGAAGCTAAATTTTTTGGAAGAATCTCTCGAAAGGTACCGCTTCTTACCAAGCAAGACCGAGAGAAGCGATTATTATTCTCAAAAAAATATGTTAATTGAACGGTACGAGAATGGAAAAAGTGTTATTTTCAGATGAAACAAAAATAAATATGGTAAATTCAGATGGAAAGCGCTATGTTAGACCTCCTGTAAACAATGCTTTTAATTATAAATACACAAGGAGTATAGTCAAGCACGGTGGCGGTAACATTAAAGTTTAGGGGTATTTTTCCGGATGTGGAGTTGGACCCGTTGTATCAATGGCAATACAAAAATATCTTAGGGCACACAATGATTCCCTCCTACTCGCACGATCATTTGCCTGTAACCTGGATCTTTCAGCATGACAATGACCCTAAACACACGGCCAATAGAGTCAAATGTTTCTTAGCGAACAGCGTATATCCGTTTTAGACGGCCAGCAAATAGTCCGGAATTAAACACGATAGAAAATCTCTGGTATATTGTTAAAAAGAAAGTCCCAAACAAACGTAACACCAGTTAAAACGAACTACCTATATGAAGCATTTGTTGAAGCATGGAATTCAATCCCCCTAGAAAAATGTATGAAATTGATTGAATCAATGCCACGTCGTTGCAGTGCTGTTATTGAAAACATGGGATACGCCACTAAATATTAATTATAACTATTGGTATGCTGCCAATAGTAGCTATTTCGTAAATAACAATACTAATTACTAATACTTTAAAAAATATTGTTATTTATAATTTTTTGTTGTTGTTTCTAATTAGTTGACCATTATTGTTCATACTTTAAAACTGATTTAAATATTTGTCCCTAATGTAATAATGAATCTGCACTTGTGTAATGGGATTTATGTTGTTTTTCTAACAAATAATAAATCGTTAAACATATTTTTGTCATATTTATTGTTTAATTTCAAAATAAAAACGGTTGCAGTGAAGTATCGTATCATCTTACATAATGTCAAGGACCGTTGGTAGTGTTTCTAATTATACGACCACCACTGTAAGTCAAATATGCAACATCAAAAATTTATTTAAAAAAAAAGTATCCAATTGAAATTTAGTTTTTTCTTCTGATTTATAAAAATGATTAAGCACTGGTTATTTATCAATGTTAAAACATCAATTATTGGTCCAAATTTAAAAATGGAGATGAAAAACGATATTATTTCAATATTTTTTGAGATTATTTACCACCAAAATACCTTAAAAACAAAAAAAAAAACGTTATGAAACTTGGCTTGCAAATTATTTTAAAAACATAACCGTTTTCTTAGCTCTCCAACAATGCATATAACAATTAGGAACTTATTTCAAAGAAACTGAAAAAAAAATGATCACAAAGGAAGCGGGCAGAAATTCGTATTCGAACTAACCTTGTGGTCGTTCTTTAAAATTTCCATAAAATTATTTAAAAACAATACCCAATGTAAATAAAACAAAAATACAAATCTTCTATAAAACTAATAAAATTGAAGTGTCTGTTTGTAATGTCAAAATAACAGTTTTTTACTAAATGCATATTAAAGTATATACGATACCTTTAACAAAATGCCCATTTTTTAAATTTTTGTCTGTCTGTCAGTTTGTTCCGGGTAATCTCCGAAACGGTTCGACCGATTTTGACGGGACTTTTATTGGTTGATAGCTGAATTTATAGGGAGTAATTTAGGCAACTTTTATTTTAGAAAAATAATTAGGGTTCCGCACAAATAAAGAAACTGGTCATGGTGAATCAATTCGAGCGCTTTAAAAAGACCTACAAAAAAGTTCGAGAGAGTATACATCTATATTCTAAGGAACACCCACAATAAGCATTTTTGTCTTTAAAACAGCCAGGTGCGGGGGAGAAATATTCGCGCGGGCATTCTGTAGTCCACGTGAGCGAAGCCACGGGCACAGCTAACCATTTTTATAAATCATAAAGAAAATGAGATTTAAATTAAAACTTGTTTAAATAAAGTTTTGACTTATTAAAAAAAAACACGATAACTCAAAAATGGTTCACTTTTGCATAATGCATATGGGTATTAAAATTATCGCAAATGGTCTCCCCTATTACCTCATAACGGGAAGACGCCGTATTAACCAATAACCCTGTATATCCCAATTTTTAAATACAGGTTAATAATGTTTACAGTTGGGTAGAAGGAGTTAGCGAACTTTCCCCACTTTTAAAATGCAAAAACTAATCGTAGAGTCGCGCTTTATTCTAATCGCTTCATTCTTGTAAGCTGTTTGGAGCATTGCAAGGGTTTCCGTAGCCGTTTTTCCAGACAAATTTTATTATCGCCACACGTAGCTTATTCTCATTCCCGTTGCCATTTCCCGTTTTCACCGAAAGAAGAAATCTCGACTTAATTGAAATTAAACTTTGGATGTACGAGTTTTGGTTTCACAGTGACGCAGTTAGGCACACTGACTGAGATTGAGTTTCCGTATAACACCCGACCAGAAAAAACTGGTTTCCGCTCCGTTTCTCTCTGCTACAGACCAAAACTTGTCACTTTTGTTTCCTTCTAGTATTTCGATAACGATCTTCTAGTAACGATTTTTTCTATTTTTCTAAGTAGTGTACATATCAATAGCGGGAAACATAACCTTTAGAATGGTGTTTGAATAATTAATTTTGATGAAGAATTACGGGAGATATGTCGTTGCCACACAAAACTCTTATGAGATATATAATAATACAGAGAGATAAATTAACATTCATTGTCTTTCAGGGTTTGTTCGATATAATTCGAGAAGCGCAGAAGAGAAGAGAGATGAGGAAAGCCAACGAAAAGTTCAACAAGGAAGGCGATATACCGAAAACCGAAGATATTGTAACTAAAACAGAGGAGAGCAGTAAACGGCCCCAAAGCCACTGAATGTAGGCATAGTTCGTCTTAGTAAATGTGTAAATATGTTTGTGCGGATGGGAGTCTACGCCTTCCTGCTGGTTTAATGCCTAAATTGGCATAGATGGCGTTGCGTAAGCGTATCGATGTCGTGATAGGGCGTAACTTGCAACGCAATATGTAATTTCACTTTAAAACTACTTTATAATCATTGTAGTGTATTAAAGGTTTTTTTTTAAATATATTTATGAGTCTTCTCAAATATAATTTTAATATCTCTAAAGGATATTGTTTAATGATTTATTATATTGAACAGAGATCGACACTTTCCAAAGGTATATAATTATGGATCTACTAGCGTTTTTCCTGCGGCTACGTACGCGTCACTGTTGAGTAATGTCTCATCTATTTTACTTTCCATTTAAATTACGAAATAAATACCAATTTTCATAAGCCTATGTTCAAAAATGATGGATTTTTCTTACAAATTTTCAGCACCTCTTCCTTTTTAGGGGTTTAATTTCCAAACACCCTTTCTTAGTGCACACCTACAGTGTAGAAGGAACCAACATGCAAATTTTCACGGCCCCAGTACTTTGGGCTGTGCGTTGATATTTCAGTCGGTAATACTTCTGCTAACTGGCTTATTTCTAATGCAACGAATTAAGCGATATACATTGGATTTACTTTGGACAGGTTTCGCTATAGGTTTTTTTTTATACAAGAAAGGTGGCAAGCAAGCATACGGCATGTCTGATAGTAAGCGGCTACGTAGCCTATGGACGCTTGTAACACTAGGTATCATTAGCGGGTAGCCGACCTTGGTAACGCGGAATCGTAAAAATCGCTTTTACGCCCTAACTTGTAGGATATTAATCCAGAATAAACTATAGGGATGATCGATATATTATTATGTATGTCGATGTCTCCACACATGGAGTTCTAGGATCAAAAGGAAAATATACACAGAAAGACAAGTTCTCCTTAAGAATATATATATACTAGAGCTGTGCCCCACGGTTTCAGTAGTGTTTAAAGCATTTTTTAGGCAATTTTTTATACTTTTTTTTTTACATTTTTATTATGAATAAATGAATTTTTCAAATTATGATATAGCCTGTGTTACTCGCTGATACTGTAGCTTTATATTGGTGAAATAATTTTTAAAATCAATCCAGTAGTTTTTAAGTTTATCCATTATAAACAAAAAATCAAATCTTTCCTCTTTATAATATTGGACTAGATAATATTGACAATACTTTGAAGCAATGCTGGCTCAGTTGATAGTGTGTATGGACTCGGTGTCGATCGACGTGAGTTCGAATCCCTGCAATGAGCCTGAGCTTTCGGTGAAGGAAAACACCGTGATGAAACCATAGCATGATGGTAGGGCTTTTTGTAATGCCCGCCTGGCTAGCTACAACTCTCAAGTTCGAAATCTGCCAAAAAACAATAGGTGTGATCTGCCAGCTGCACTGAGAGTCAGTCTTCCACTAGGCTTAACATGCTGCCATCTTGGACCAAATGGTCAATTAAGAACAGGTGAGATTGTGACCACAACGCTAAACCTATAACGATTAAAAAAAACTACTAGAAGTTTCACCCAAAAATAATAAAAAAGTTAACAATGCTAGTGATAACATCAAAAAAGGTCGCCCACTTCGATAATACCAAAATATCGATGTTTTAAACAAAATAAACTTGAAAATTGTACACGCCTAACAAAATCTGAAAGTTAACTCTCAAAAAACCAATAAACTTCAAAATAAAATCTTAAGATATTGTACTATCAACATTATTTTTGAACCTGTCAAGCGCATCGGGAAGAGTGTTATATGCAGGCTGGCGTAACAGCGACGACGGCTGATGAACTGCCGATCTATCGGTGGTCACCGTTGTATTTGAATTGAATTTGCACAGCCAATATTTTAAAAACTTATCATTATCGATTGTTTATATCTTCTTTTCAAACAAGTATGTTTAACAATATAACATACCATCACGCCAGTATCACCGAAGGGTTAGGCTAAGAATCTAAGATTGACTCACAGTAACCATTTTTATGTTCAATATAATAATTAAAATATTACGTTAATTCCGAAGCTATTTTCTCCAATTCAGTATTAATCTTTATCCAAATAAATTTGTTAGTTAACTTGGACATTTAATGTAGATTAAAATTGTCCTTTACAGTGTTCCACTTAAATAAACACCGTAGAGGATATCACGAATTAAAAATTCGGCAAAATCCTTCTCAGCAAAACAGTCGCGGTCGGTTGACCGGCACTCCGCATCTATGAAAAATTGCGCGTCGAGAACTAAACGCACTTTTCGTAACTATGAAGTTACATAACGTACCATCACACTTGAGCATACATCACATAACTCGAGCATAGCAGTCGCGCTAATGAGGCAGTTAACTATGTTATGTACTATATTGTTAGTTATGTCTGTATAACTATCCATAAAATAGATTTTTTTTTTGTCTGATGAGGAATTGGTGCATTCAATAAGTTGTATTCCTCACAGGTGAGATATTGCGTTGCATGTTATATAAATTTATGTCATAATGATGTCTATATACAACGTAACCGAGGATGTAGTTAGGATTTTGCTGAGGGGATAGACAGTAAAAGGAAAAAGTGATTACATGCTTCAGGATAGCCGTCTATAAAATCCAAGCCCGGTGAAGCTGTCAAAGCCTCTAATGGCTACAAGGGACCTTAAGACTAACAGTATAGTCAACTGGAAAAAATCTGTAAATATAATAATTTCAAATTCCATTGCGAATGTCTAACTTGTTAAATAATAAAAAAATAGCAACAGTTATATTTTTACAAACAGAGTGTTAAACATAAAGCTAGTGTACACTCGGCTTCACCATACATTGTGGAAGGGATTAAAGCATATATACCTACATATTATATAGGGTCGAGTTATAGCGGTAAAATAAGAAACCTGTTTCATCTGTTTCAGTTTCAGGGAAATAACACTTCTAGTGACCTGTTCCAAAATAACAAGACTTACATAATGCTATCTCTTTCTATTACTATAATTGAAAAAAGTATACAGCTTGTTCTATAATATATTTGTTTGTATCTCTCTTTAACAAAGTAAAGATACGTAAGCTTGAATAAAGAACACAAGTTCTTCTCAGTTTTCTTTTGTGGAACAGGTACGTCAGAACGGCTTTTTCATTTTACAGATAACAGTTTAAACTGTTACTTGTAAATACCTGTTTTTTATTCATAAAGTTGTGTTGTTTGACTCTATAATGTGTAATACAGGTGGCATTTTGCATAATAAAGCTTGGTTATTGTGCAAAGTGAATTGGATTGGAAATAATAACGTGAACCATGAATTCTGAGATGCCACAAAAACTCCCTAGAAAGTTCTAACAAGGGAGCCATCATCTTGTTAGAATACTGAAATCATCCTGTGATGATTAACCACACAGGACAGGACGACTATATTAACTCGATAATGGCACTGATGATTTTCAATAAAGAGTACTAGTTGCCAAGTTAGAAAGAAGAAGAAGAAAATACCGGTTCTTTTAAATCATTCCATTAAATATGCCTCAGCCCTACTTGACTACAGCCTTGACAATAACTGTGGTTCAAACGACTTACTCTCAGAACTTGCTTGATATGTTATTGTATACAAATATTATATGACAATAAGCATTGTAACATTGAAATAAACCCAGGAGCATGTAAATATAAATAGCTTATAACTTTCTACTATTCTCGTACAAAATTAATTATACATTTTCTTCGTAGTTATGTAAAAACTTAATTCTGTTTTATTTAACATTAGTAGGATTTCAGTTATTTTTAATTATTATTATTATTGTTTATGCATTTCTGTGATCGCTGTTCTATTGTAAGTTTTGTTTTATTGTTTAGTAGATTGAGTAGTAATAAATTATATATTATATACACACTTGTCGCAGTTGTCCACTGTTCATTGGAAATTATTGTAACACGCCCTTTCAACTATGCGTTTAAATTGTTTATTATTATATAATTTCATGTGTTAATTGTATGACAGTTGACTTAACACATAATTATTATTTATCCCACTCATTGAATGTAGGTATAGTAATATTTTTGTTAATAATACACGATTTTAGGAGTATTATGATGTATTCCATATGTATTTTATTTTAAGCAGATATTCTTTGTTGACCTTATTACTAATAAAAATGATATAGAAATATAATGTTTATGCCATTTAAAAAAGGATTGTTTTTCCTATACATATTTTTTCATACAAATGAAAATGTTTAAAGTAGGTAATTTGATGTACTGACAGATTTAAAGGGTAAGAGAGAATAAAGAGAACAATAACTAAGAAAATGTTTTATTTATGTCGGTCGTTTATTAAGATTATTGTTGTTGGTCGTTGCACGCATTTTGTTCATAAAATAATTAACGTTACAGAATAGTATACGTGAATTATGGTCGAGAGCAATCTACAACACAAAATAAAACGGGAAAATACCGAAAGACAACGCCAGACGCTAGAGCGAGCGAGATAACTATACCAAATTAAAGAACGATATAAATAATACCTTTGCTGTTCACATTTATAAGCACTTCTTAAAATTTTAATATTTTTAGGTTTCTCCCCTCATTTGTTGCTCCGGCCTTGCAAATATGTATTGCAATGAATGAGTTTCTGCTACTTCAGCAATTATTGTGCTACGAGACTGTGGCCCGTTATTCATGTACTACTTAAAAAATATCGTTCAGAAAATTAAAGTAAAGTGACAACTTTAAAGGCGTGACTTTGTAACATTGGTGGCGTTTTGTGTGATATAGTTTACTTTTTGTGCATAAGTGAAATGGATTATAAGTATAAACAAGAGCATGCATTCTGGGATCCCACAAAAACTCCTTAGATCGTTCTAACAAGGCAGCCACCATCTTGGACGCTACTTTGTATAAAATACATATTTACTACGAAAGCTTGAAACACTGACGCTGGAAAATTTTATGAAGACTTAAAAACATTGACATTGGCAAGTGCTTTTGCGGCGCCAAAACAAGAACTAGAAGAAGAATTACTTATATGGATTTCTATTTATTTGAATTTACTTTTTATGAGACAAATAATGAGCATAGTAATTATATTCTAATTTGTTGGTAATAATTTTTTTTTCAAGTAACTGCATAAGAATTTATTTAGTGGCCTACAAAATTGAAAATAATACATACACGTACCTACCAATGCTCCATTTAAATTTACGCGCTTAAGTTTGGCGGGAACCTTGATGCTGCATTTATAATTTTTGATAGTTATTGGTTATTAGGCGACATGTGTCACATATAGTAACCAATGAGCACTTTCAACGAATCAAAATGTCGAAAAAAAATTTATCACAGGTAGGATGCCGGCCATCTTTGTGATTATGAATATTGGAGCTACACTATTGGTCCAAAAACAAGCCGTCATTGTAATCTCTGACGGAGTTGCGCAAAATAAATTAAATTTTTACTCTCACTCGTTACGGCTGCCATGTTTTTTTCATGTGGGCTGTGTGTATATTGTTAGAAAATGATAATCTAACCCCATAAAGACTATTACAGGTACGTATTTTTTGTTATTTGTTATTGTTTTTATGTGCCAACGCGGAACTCCACAGCGCGTCCATAGTGAAAGTGCATATCATGTAATACTGTCGCGTTCTTGTGAAATTGCATCGTATCGTAGAAAAGATATTAAACCATGACTCAGTGCAAAACAACTAAAGATGTTTTACGTGCATCCCGGAGACTTGAATCTTTTTTGTTGACTGGTGAATAACAAAAACGCAAATGAGGTTGTGAGGAGGCTACAACAAACTAACATTCTCAATCTCACCCTTGCTGAGACTCCGATGACGTTTTGGCGCCATCGACCCATTTAGCACGACGCACGTCGGGTCGGGCATGAGTATTTACATGAAATTCTTTGTGCGCTTGCAAAATTCCAATGACCTTTGTATGAAAACATTGCACTCTATGTAAATAATCTTTATTTTGCAGAAGTAAGGGGTGCACGAAGTGCGTTAAACTTTGTTAGCTAGTGACAATGCGATTACAAAAACATTATTAGAAAACGGAAAGTGAATTAACAAACAAAAACGACCCACTAGCAAAAAGGCCAAAGAAATAAGAATGTATTATTAACGAACATAAATCAAGGATCGACACATACACACGGCAACCGCATTAGTAAAATGGACTCACGATTTATAAGCATGAAAATAGTGTTTGAGTACGATAGACGCTATCAGGGGCAGGATGCGTAAACACAAGAGAGAGTATCAGGCACACGCCTGCGGGCCTGCCACATTGAGGGTAACTCGACAAACTCCACACTCCATCATCTGATATCCAAACACTTCAACCAGGTATTTAACTCTTTTATTTATTTATATTTTTATAATTCCTCAAATTAAATTAGATCTGTTCTGTTGCTCCTAGAAAACACTTCCAATATGATGACTAAAAATTCAATTTTAGTGTTAACCTGTTAGTGAAAACTCTTCAGCAGCTTGTTGATAGTATTGTAAAGTTGTTAATTAATTGTTTGTTTTTTTCACTATCAAGGGGATATGAAGTGCTCAATAACACTGGAAAGTGATCATAACAGGGGAAAAATAAAAATGAAGACAATTAATGGTTTTAAGAATTCTTACAAGGTCGGTCTTGCATTACTACCTCTCATCAATGTCTTTTTATAGACAACATGACTGAGGAAACACCAAAAACTTTTTAGTCAGATGTTAAGTCAAAATCATTAATAATTAATTTGTGATTAAGAATATTGGTTACAAATATTGGGCTGTAGTTAGAACATCCTCATTCTCAAATGTTGTCTATAGAACAATTGCACATGACTTTAAAATCCCCTTTGGTTTGCATATTTGATTAGGGCTTATGTATTCTTTGTTTCATTGTCTAATAAAGCAAATTGTTATTATAATACACTCTTATATTTTACAGTGTGATTGTACATAGCAACTGTTTTTTTTATAACAATGCATTAAGCTATTTCATTCCATGTTCATTATAAGGAAATTTTGTTTCCTTATTATTTATTTTTAATTGCTCTTTGTTTCCTATATTTATATGTATGACATTAGATTAATGAACAGATTTTTTTACTTGGAAAAATGATAATTGGAATATTTTAATATTCATGCTAGATTTATTTCTCTTTTGGCATCAACTTGAAGTCAACTTAACAGCTTTTTACTAAATCCATATGAAAGTATATATGGTACCTATAATTAAAAAAGAATTTTGTATCTGTTTATTCCTCATAATTTCCAAAATGGTAGCACTGATTTTAATAGGATTTTAACTGGCAGACAGCTGATGTTATAAGAGGTAACTTAGGTTACTTTTATTTTTGAAAAATAATTAGGGTAAAAAGCAATTTAAAAAAAAACTGGTCATGGTGAATCAATTTGGACTCTCAAATGGCCTACACTGAGTAAACCATAAGACACATCAAATTAATGTTCTACATTACTACATAATTGTAGATATTAAAATGACCTACAAAAAAGTCTGTGAAAACGAAAAAGTGAAACGTAAAATAGACAAACACATACATCTATAGGATTTAGCCTGTGAAAGAATGAGATAGAAATTGGAATATATTATGCAGTGTTTCCTTATACCTCGGTCTCCTCTTTGTATGTATTTGTGCCTCTGCATATTACGAAGCTTTGTGAACTGCAAATATGTTTTTCTTTTTACTTTGTCAACCTTTGTAATCTACTACAAAGTAATCTGCCTTCATCAGTCCAGCGTAGGTACTTAAAATGAGCGATAAGAACAATAATTATAATTTTGTAGTGTTGATAAAATATCTATTAACAATTGAGTAATTGATAGTCATTAGAATAATTTAACAAACAATTGTTGATTTCTAATATGTAGTACAGGGTATTTTTGTGATTAGGAGGAAAATTTTACGTGAATGCCCATTTTTTAGCTCATCATCAAGTTACTAAACTACACAGCCATCCGAACACGACCTTTTTCATGTTGCTGTTGACCCTCGACTATATTACATGAAATCCATACTAAAAAACAATCAATAGTCAATAATTTAATCGTTTGTTCTTTTAAAATCATTAATTACTATGGATTATCCGAAAAACTGATGTTTACCAACACTACTATTTCGTATTTGCAGTATTAAAAAAAAAATACAAAAATATGTGACATTATTATCTAGTCTTTATATCTATAAGTTATCTATCTATATTATACTATTATTAATTATATTAATACAATAAAACGGAAAAGTTTGTTTGTTTAAACACTCTAATCTCTGGAACGACCAGTCCAATTCGATTTTTTTTGTATTTGATAGCCAGATTCACGAGGAATAGTATAGGCTAATAAAGCGGAAAAATTTGTTTGTTTAAACACTCTAATCTCTGGAACGACCAGTCGGATTCGATTTTTTTTGTATTTGATAGCCAGTTTCTTGAGGAATAGTATAGGCTATCTAACATTAGACTACAACTCTCAGCTAGCCTTGAATAAAGTCAGTCGGAAGTGAAAGCTCTCCCGAAATGCTTTATCTGCGTGCGCTGGAATAATGGCTAATGATACGTAAATACAATGTTGAAAAAAAATATTCAACCTTAGTATATCTAAAAAAAGTTTGTCGCACGCCTTTTGTTGAAGATTAAAAACTGATTTATGAGCATTATTTTTAGCATGACATATTAATCCTTAGGAATAAAATTTAGTTCATCATAAAGACAATTTTATGAAGTTATAGTTTGCCCTTTAAACCATATTCGTTAAACCGGTCGTATTTCCAGTCCCAAACATTACGGGATTGAATTTCGACAAATCCAGGATTTACGGAATTAATAAAAATTTATATAGTTGTTAGAATAAGACAATTTTTAACAAAAAAGGAAAAAAAATAGTTTTCTTCTCTGTCTTTGCACAATTATTTTAAAGCAGAGTTATTTGTTTTAAGCAGTCTATTTATTTGATAATTATTATGATGTATTTTATGTATAACGTAATTTATATGATGTATTTTTTTTTTCAGGATCAAAACCTTGGTAACATTGTGGATCAGCTGTGTACAAGACTCCAGGACATCAAGGATCAAGAAAGTGTTTCACAAGTAGGTATGCCCATGTGTTCATTTGAACAAGCAGAAGCTGTACGTCGATATTACGCTGCATTTCCAGCTCTAAAGAAAGGTCCAGAATCGTCATTGCAGTATTATCTGCCGGCACCTGCATGGTGTCGTAAGACAGCAACTGACAACCAAGTCAAGATGCAATGCGAACTAACTCCGACTATAGACTGGAATTTAAGAAATAAAAAACATTTTGCTGGCAAGGAACGACGTAATTCTTACAACGGACAGAAAAGAAATAAAAAGCGTTGGAATACATACAGTAAATCTTTTGATAGCAAAGATAGTCTGCCGGAGTGGGTCACATACGAAGGAGTTTGGGACATGGAGACCCAGGATCCGGTGAAGGAGTTTATCCGCGCAATAGCTCTCGATGAGGGCTATGGCACTTGTGAGAATACGGTCACTGATGATATAAGAGATGCGACCGTAAGGATTGTGGCGAAGGAAACCATCGTGCCCGACTTGGACGACGGCCTCGATCTCGACGCCGACTGGATCATCCCGCTGGAGTACGAGCCGAGGCCGCTCACCCCCACCGAGGAGCAGCTCTATGCAAAGTTCGAGGCAAAGTTTGATAGTAGCATCGAAGCACTCTGGTCGAGGGATCAGAACACCCCCGACGATGATTACCAAGACTTGCCTATCGATTTTCACGAATTACTAGCTTCCCCATCCGACTATATGCTCGCCAATCCGACTGACGAGAAAAGCGGCCCAATATCTTTCGAGAGCTTCGGTGTCGATGAGGGTCCGCTGTTATGCGAGCGTGGTGTCTCTGTTCTACCCGAGCAGCTGCAGCCGCTCAACCTAACCGACGTCGAACCGATCATCCTCGCCCCCGAACCTCCCGTCCCCACCGAATTGCAGTCCTTCGCTTTTTATGAAGGTGTCGAGCTCTACGAGATCTTGGCCGCCGTGGCCGTCACGATGCGTTCTTTCATCGCGCTTAATCACAGCCGCGACACGAGCGGGTTCGTGGAGGTGATGCCGCGTCGCTTGCGTCCACTTCCTTTGCTCGAGCTTTCCCCAGCCGCTTCGCAACCGACCTCGCCGCACGAAGAATTAGCGCCGCGTGACCGAGAGGACTTGCTCACATCTGCGCGTACGCACTTCCGACCGATTCGGCGCGAGGCCGACGCTGAGCAGAACCGCTACGCTGATGGTGATACGTTTGATATTCGGGGCGACCTCGACACGGTAGAAGAGCGGCGAAGCGAAACCGGGGGCGTGTACATAGGGGCCGTCGCCGAGCGATATCTCGAGTATCGCGCGACGCGAACCATCAACTACGGTCGCCTCAACTTGACCGCCGAGCAGCGTTGTCCCGATCTCGAAGACGCCGGACTGCGGCTACGGTTCCCAATGCGGCAACACGACGCCGCCGTTCAGACGGAGTTCATCGCGGTCGCGGACGCTTGGTCGTGCGAAGAGTGTGGTCACGCGGCTAAGAAGATGCGAGCCGGTACTGATCCGGTGTGGGGGGAAGCGATCGCTTGCTCCGTCTGTGCCGCGCCACCGCCCACCGTGTCTGTTTCCGCTCCGGATGACCTGTCGCGCGAGTGGGAGGAGCTGCTGTCTGACATCAGTGCAGCACATGCGCGATACGCGGCTGGTGACACCTGTGACGCTATCGACGCGAGTTACGGTGAAGGCTGTGTAGGAGAGGATGGCGGTGAACC
This sequence comes from Saturnia japonica, assembly GCA_033032175.1. Lineage (NCBI taxonomy): Eukaryota > Metazoa > Arthropoda > Insecta > Lepidoptera > Saturniidae > Saturnia > Saturnia japonica. The sequence goes on from CM065312.1 coordinate 4,267,901, forward strand.
GACAGACGGTGTCCGCGCAGACCGCAAACGGCGACACAGTGCTGCACTACGCTGTGCGCCCGCTTGTACGCATCCCCATGCACGTTTCCTGGCGTGTTGTTCGCTTGCGTTAGACCGACCGTTGACCCGTTAGGTGAACGCTAAGGTAGAGTGCGGCCGCGGAATTTTCCACCTATCGGACGGTCGCCGTTCGGGTTGCCGCACCGTGTGCCGAAAAGCCACAGGAACCGCTAGTATACCGCGGCTTTTTTGCGATGCTTTTTTATCGTTTTTATTTTAGAATTCATAAAAGTGCAGTAGATTTTCCCCCGCGTACTGCAACATGGCGACACTTACAATGTAATTTTCCCTGACCTATCATTTCGCCTTCTGTGTGTATATATCGCCCTCTAATTAGTCGATCGTAGTGATGTCGTTTGAAGTTCCACTGGATGGATGTGTAGGAATTTCGCACGTTTTTGCATTTTTAAAAACGATATGTATTGGACGACAGCTCTTTGTGGTTTGCGATTAGGCTTCCAACTGACATCAGCGATAGAAAATTAGCTATAATGAATAGTAGGTTTAATTAGAGAAACATTTGAACGTTACAGTCTTCGCAAAGAATGGCGCCAGAAGTGAGAGAGACGCCTACGAGTGCTAACATATCTTATGATTGTAGATATTGGGTGGTGAGGAATTAATGTAACGTAATTTTAGTTCAATATTTTCGTTTTAGAGATTTCGTATTTGAGGTAGGAATGTTTCGGAGGAATGCTATTGCTCAATTGTAGAAAAAAATAATTTTACACAACTTATTCGAGTGCATGTTCTTTCAATCAATACAAATCAAAGTTTGTATCATTACAATATTTTTTATACTATGAGTAATAGCATTCCACGTAAAACAGAAATAGGACGATTATAATATAATTCTTACAATAATATCGTCCGGAGTCGTTTAAATAATTTTGTTAATGTAAAAGATAAGTAGAACAGCTATTATTATATTTTTGTTAGTTTTTTTTTTTTTTCGTTACCGTTTATGACGAGCCAAATTTTTTCTAAATTCTATTCGGTGCGTTGTTCTCTGTTCTCTGTTAGTACGTTTTAGGCGATTACAATCGGAACCGAACCCGCGAGGTTGGCGACGACGCGACGGCCGAAACGTTTGCAACTCTTAAAAACGTTACTAAACGTTCTAATAATATTGAGTTGGTCGCATAGGGGGCGTTCAAGTATTATGTTAGTAAATTTTCAATGATTGCTTCCCCCCTTTCTAAAAGTAAAAATAATAATAGTTATGTTAATTTTCGGAACACTCATTTATTTCTAATAAGAAATGTAAAAAGAATTTAGTGTACCATAATAAATATAGTATTTTAGATTTAAATTATAAATATTGTTTTGAAAACATTTTTAATCTTACGTAATATATCCCCGCTCCCTTTGTCAGTAAACGAAAGAAAGAATTGAATCTAAGTCTGCATACGTAGTACTTGAATACCCCGATAATGCGAGGGCGGAGGCCTAACGACGCCTCATTAGTGCGTCGCACGCGTCCCTCAGCAAGTGGTGTTAATTCTAGTAATCAAGTGTGAGGATTATTCGGAAAGTGAACGAGGCGTCCGGGCTTTCATCATGAGCACAAAGTAGATAAGTACAGAAATATGGCTCCCGTCGACCTTTACGTAACGGAGCTTGCAAATTTCGATCAATAAAATTGGATCTGTGGCGTATTTCGACTAAAGAATTGCAACTCTAGATTTTTATGCAATTCTATTGGTCGAAATTTGCACAGATTCATTTCGCTCTGCTTCAGAGGACAGGCAGCCTTACTGTTAGAGTTTCTGGCGGGATATTAACCTGTCATGCTATGGTTTTTATTTTAATTCATAAACTTACGTTATTTACTCATATATTATGTAATATTGGTGGCGTTTTGCGTGATGGAGATTGGTTACTATGGTTAATTAAAATGAATTATAAATAATAGCTGCAAGCATGAATTTTAAGTTGCCATAAAAACCTGGACACTTTTAAAAGGAAAGCCACCATCTTGTTAAAGCGTTGCTTGAATTCTGAAGATTAGGAAAATATTTGTTCCATTTGATATTGGCATATTTGTGTTTAAAACACACATTGGCACTAAATAAGAAGAAGACTGTAGGGCTGGTATTTACAATATTCTATAAAAAACATAATTAATATAATAATAAAAACGTTAAAAGTGTTGATTAAAAAACGTGAATTCATTTCCTTTAATGTCGTGTTTTAAACAAGCAAGTACACGACAATTTCGAAAAGATCGTTTACTCTTTGTTAATTCAAGACCTAGCGTCACACAGAACACTGATTACGTTTATTACTAAAGCGGGAACACTCAACAGTTGCCTTTCTACAATCATTAACGCTAACAAAAACGACAAAAATGTATGGAATTGACATAAACCTCAACGTAAAATCACGTGTCCAGATATGTGAATTCCTTAATTTTTTTCTATTTCGTTATCGTTAATGATTGTAGAAGGGTAGGGTAACTTTGTTAGGTGGTCTGGCGATCGTTCGACTTGGCACAGGATCCTAGTTGAGGCTTATTGTTCGGAGCTGTCTTTCTGTACTTATAAATATTGTATCACAGGTGTGTCCGTCACGCGTTATGGAACTGTGGTCGTAACTATTTATTATCCACTGTCCCTGTTCAGTATTTTAATGTCATCTTCGTTTGTAATTAATCAATTGAACAGATTCAGTGGTCGGTTAACTTGTATCATAATTTACAGATCCATTTATTGAATTGTAAACAGTTCATATAGCCGTAACTGTTAATATAGTTCATGTAAAGCGTAAGAAATGTATGTTATATATTTTATTTTTTAAAGGGATCGTAAAGGTGATGATTCTCTTCCTTTGTGTACAAAGGTGGTTGGGTTTGCTTCGATGACGCGCAATACTGTCAGCTCTGTACACGATTCCTTACGTTTATATTATATATATATATATATTTATTCATTTAAATAAGCCTTGCTTAGTTACATTTTCATTAAAAAAATTATTAAATATTCGTGCATAAACTTTGCTATTTTATGTGTCGTTTTTTATATATTTATTTTTATGTAGTAGTGTGATTTAATTCTGTTTGTAAAATATACCTTAAAACAAAAATGCAAAAAAAAATTACACCCCGAAATTTCCATCGGAAAAAAACATTGTATATATTTAGTATATACCATGAAGTAATGTATAGCATTTTTCTTTTCTTTAAACTTGTTATATTTTTTGGCTAATATCATTGGCTTCGTTATCTGGAATATTTGTAAGGGTTCTTCTTGTGAGTAGACAATTTCATCTGTTACATTACATTATTTCAGGTGTTGAAGTCAATATTTATGTATCGTTTAACATCACTAGTGCGGTTGGGTATTTTAAAATCATATAATTAATTTAAATCATTTTTGTATTACATAATCTATCATTTCTTTCCTGTTATATAATTCCATATTGTACTTATTGCATTAACGATATTCGCTAAAGAATACCTTGAAAAAATGTTTATAAAATATATAAAAACAAAAAAAAAATACAAAAAAAGCTAGATTGAAATCACATGTAATATTGTGTTTGATTAACGATCAATCGTAATGTAATGTGTCTAAAAGATAATGTTTATTATCCGGAAGAGCTGTGGATAAAGTGTTTTTTTACAATTGTATTGTTAAAAAAACTATAATAAGCTTGCAACGGTGCTACAACAAAGGGGACAAGTAACATCTAGGTAGATAACAAACATCGCGTTCCGTCGCAAGCTTCGTCTCGATAATGTGGTGGCAATAAAACTATTGCAACACAAGTTGTAGCTGACGTATTTGTGGCCAATAGTATTTGCCGACACATTGTTTGAACTGACTTTTATTAAAGATATATTTATGAATAACTTTATTGGCACTTGCCTATGAAGTGCAAACTTTAATAACACAGGTCGTTCAAAATTTATGTAGGCAGTCCCCGTAATAACTCACTAAATGAAACCACATGATATATTGTAAGTGGTTGTAATGAGCTTTCATCGATAATATCGATATTTTCAAAATTTGTTTTTCTTTTACATTCGGCGAATAACTTTTTTTCATTAATGTAGTTTTTGCCAAGTTGATGAGCTGGCAACACAATTGTTTCTGTACAATTTTTGACACGTAGCAAAAAAATCGGCACACGAAAATAAATGTCATGTAGTTTAAACAAATTCGAATTTTTTTCTTTAAGGCCTCTTTCTGTCAATAGATAAGTCGACTTGTAACCGATTGCTAGTGATTAGTCTTGGTTACATGCATATTTGTTTACACTGCTATCATTTTTTTCTTTTAGAAATTTCTTAAAAAATCATTAGACTTTTAAAAATAGTTTGTATAGGCCGGGGTAGGAGCATTACATAAAGGGATTTCACGTACACATTCACTATTTGGCGTAACATTCTGAATGCACTGTATTTGCTTGTTTTATTCATGAATTTTTAATATATACTTAATTGTCATATAAAATAGAAATTAAGAGATTGTATCATATCCGATTTTCTTTGTTTAGATGTGGTTGTCCCTGAAAATAGTTACCATTTTAATTATTATGTGAAACTGCTCGCTACTCTGGTCCTTGCCATCTATGGGAGAAAATAAAAATAAACATCTACATTTGGTTTTTTATTTGTTTCTGTGTTCCTATAATTTAACTGTTTCATCTGAAAATGAGACATAAAGGAGATTCAAACCGATCTATGAGAATTATAATTACAATAAAAATAGTGGGCGAAGTAACCGTGCTACTTGAAATCCGAACTTGACTATCAACAAGTTCCGCTCCTTTTTCTTCTCACCAGCACGAACGAGAAGGCGCTATACAAAAACCGCGGTTTACACTTTCATCCATTAAAACACACGCGGTGCTCCGATGCGAACGAGACGCTGCCGCGCCGGTTCAAAATAACTAAATCGTCCGGTCTTGACTTCAAACAAAAATAATAACTCAAAAGTAAATTTACGTCGCAGTGTTAAATGTGAAAAGTGTTTTGGAACTTTTATTGTGTATCGAACTACTGTTCCGTTGTTTATAGATCTTGAAAGAAAGGTACGTCAAAAATTAGTTTGTTATTCTATTTATAGGATAACTATATTTAAGATAAACCAAATCATACTTAAGTAGTTTATGTATGTCCAAAAAGTTTCGTGTATAGGCCAACAACTGCATACCTATTGTTTGTTTGCATTTATACAGAGCGAGGTTTTAAACGAATTTGTTAAATTAAAAAGTCACCCAAAAATGTACAAATCTGTTTTTAAAGAAATAAACATTTTCCAATTACTAATAAACGAAACAATTGAAAGACGAGTTAATTAGGAGCAGAATACAGCATCTCGCCTACAAGTTTCAACATCGTGTCCTCGATTTTCTATAAAAGGATTATCAACTGAAATTTTAAAAATGTATTAGGAAGATTGGTTTTACCAGCAATAAAAATTTCTTAAATAGCTATGACCGAGTCTATGAATTTATCGACCTGTCCATAATTATATTTATCATAAATAAATTCAATAGTTATGTTTTAACACTGTCTAAAATGATAGTTATCTAGAAAAGTTGTTTAAAATCGACTATCCGTTCGCATTATTATCGTAATGAGGTTTACCAAGAAATTGGGTGGAACTGAAATATTTTGGGTTTATTTTGCATTATTATTATCTATACCAATATTATAAAGAGGAAAGATTTGAGTTTTTATTTGTAATGGATAAAATCAAAAACTACTGTACCGATTTTAAAAATTCTTTCACTCTAAACAGCTACAGTATCAGCGAGTAATATAGGCTATATAAAAATGTCGATGTCGAAATAAAAAATTGCCTACACGGGTTCGTTGGCGATGTTTTTTGTCGTATAAAATTAACACGGGTGAAAACTTGGGGCACAGCTGGTAACTAATACAATAAGTGGTACATAGCTACTGTAATTTTTTGTTATTATATCCGTAATACTCTCTTAGGTGATGACTGATTTTCTACTTAAGATGGTATGATAATAAGGCTAGAAAATACCTCATCAGCATACAATGTTTAATTACGATGTTTTCCTTCAACGAAAGCACAGATTCTTTGTATAATTTTAATCCACATTTTTTATCACGTTAATTGTAATCAATAGATTCAATATAAAATACTATAGTCCCAGCGTAAAATGCGACAATAGGGTTAGATATATACGTGTCACGTCTTTGTCCTATTGACTTATTTGTCGTATTCCCGATTTTTCAAATTGTCAGATAACTTTACTCGAGGAATATTTTTAACGCTTTGACAGATAATTGTGTAGAAAACCTGTCTAAATTATTCCTTAAATAAAGTTTTCTGTTTAGTGAAAAAGCGGCCCTTGTTGACAAACCACATGGTATTTCCCTGCTGATTATTTTCTAAAAAGTAAGTTATTAATTATTATGTCTGTGGATCACTGTGATATATTAATGAGTTGATTCTTAATCTGTCTGCAAATATACTAATTCTTGTTCGTTTGACAACACTTTAAAGATTATGATCTCCAATATGAGAAGCGATTTTGGTTGCCATTTTTGTCAGAATAATTAACTAAGTACTAAAGAAAAGGTTTCTCCTTTGTAGGTTTCTATATTTCTATAATAATTATATAAATTTTATGGTTATATACTCGTATGTCGAATTAGACTGGATTTTACATAAATAATTATTGTGATATATTCAAATTTATTTATTACTATAATTTGATATTTATTTATTTATTTACAAAAATAATAATTCACGTTCGCGGAGCTTTGCTCTAAATCGTTACTGGCAAGCATAGAGGTAAATAAAAAAAAAGTATTACAGGTAGGTAGGTATCTTTAATTTGAATCAAGAAAAACAATGCCTATGTTTATACCGTAGGTTGGACAATGGGCTAATAAAATAAGCAGTGTAATTATTATCTAGGGCTTTCGATAGCGTACGTTATCTGTTATTATATTATTTAATCTAACGATCTGAACTTTAATAAGCTTTACTGAAAAAATCATCTTGGTTCTTTATTATAAATTATGTATAACCACCGTTATTAATTTAGATATATTGTAAGTAATGTGATTTAAATAGATATTGAATTCTCATGCCATTATTTCTAAGAATAAATAATAACAATTTTGTTAAATGGCAACGAAAGATTAATATAACTAGCAAAACAAAAGTTATGTTTAGACTTTCAACCTTTTTAGGTATTTTTATCAGTTTTGAAATTAGTTACTAATTGGAATTCTCGATTTATATTATTTATGTAGAATACTTCAATATATTAATAATAATAATAGTAATACAGTAATCTTTTTTTTAACTGACTATACTGTTAGCCTTTAATTACCAGACGTATTCGAAAAATTCTTTTGGTATAAGACAGGCCCATATTCACAAGAAATAGTATAGGCTATCTAGGATTAGGCTACAACTCTCAACTAACCTTAAATATTTATTTTTGTTATGTAAGTCGGAAGTGGAAGTGTTCATGAACTGCTTTATCCACGTGCGCTGGCGCAATGGTTAATGATACGTAAATACAATTTTGTACAAAAATATTGTTCCTTAGTATACTTATCTAAAAAAAAGTGCGCCATAGCATATGCCTATCTCTTAGGCATAAAACACAATAAGGTATTTTGTGAGAAAAGTTTGTTGTTTATTATAAAGTTTTCTATGAGCATTATTTTTAGGTATGACATATTAATCCTTACGAACAAAAGTTTCTTCATTATAAAGAAAATTTTATAAAGTCAAACTTTGCTGTTTATTGAAGCATTTTATTTGTACACATAGTTTAGAAGATAATAGAAAATTAAAATAATTTGTACTTGCGGGAAGTGACAACAATTACGATAGGAAACACGGCGGCGGCGCGGTGTTTGTCGGATAAAATTACCACGGGTGAAACCGTAGGGCACAGTTAATAATATTATAATCCTTAATACTCCACAGCGAGAAAACACATCGCTGAACGCGTAGTGCTTATAATAAAGTTTCTTAAAACTAATAACTCTAACGGATGAAGGTATCGTGAAATCGTGATAGTTTTTTTTAGATAAGTATCTAAGGAGTAATCTATACTTTAATATTATAAAGCTGAAGGATTTTTGTTTGTTTGGCTGAACGCACTAATCTCAGGAACTACTGGATCGAATGGTAAAATAATTTTAGTGTTGGATAGCCCATTTATCAAGAAAGGCTTTAAAACATCACGTTACGACAAATAGGAGCGGAGTATCAATGAAAATGTTGCATAAACGAAAAAAACGGACAATTACTTAGTATTTAATTCTGAACATTATTGCCCTTTACATCAATTGATTTCAACGAATATCTTAGGAGATATCACAGTTTTAAAATAACTGCAGTAAAATAATTATCAAATACCTACCTACATTTTATCCTTAAAAGACCCCAGAAGGCCTAGCCAAGTCGCCTTTCTACAAAACGAAAACGAATAAAATATATGGAATTGACATATCTGATAACGTGATTTGACGTTCAGATAAATTATGTCAAATCTATACATATTTTTCGTTTTCGTTAGCATTATCGATCGTAGAAAAGCAACTTGGTTAGGGCCCCAGTAGTGTTACCCAACGTTCCTTTATTATTTTTCCTATTCCCGTGACATTTTTTTACTATACTTCCACTTTTCCCATAGATAATAAAAAAATTACTAAATCAATCTTCAATTTAACCAATAAATATTACCAATTACAGACATACAAACAAAGTTATTCCTGGTTTCGTTCGCGTGATTTTAAATTAGTACTGAAAGTACCAAATTTTGTATAATGGTGCTCAAATATTTCGTAGATAAGATAAATACACTTTCAGCTCCTTTAGAATTGTATACCATGGTGCCTACGACCCAATCTAACTTAAGAATAAGTTGCGCGGGTCAGCTAGTATAAAATAAAAATGATCAAAATCTACCCAGTACCTACCTAGTTTTTGCGACATGCGCGCACAACAGCAAACTATCAGCTCTATCATTTTTTTTAAATATATTATATCCTATCTTGTCGGATAAAGTTTGACAAGACCTCGGGAAGTCGGGAAAGTATCTCCTTTTATTCAGTAGGATAAATCAGTAATTCCATTGCATAGCAGTGCATCTTCATAGGGGATCCCAAAACGTACAAAGGTAAACTATTTATTGCCCGTGAATTCACACCATAAAAGGCAGAGCTCTAAATCGATCAAATGAACATTACAGTTTATTTCTAATATTATTTTGTGGTACGGATACAAAAGATGGATATTCGGCGAATATCAGCATTCTAGTAAGTATAGACCAAGGGGCGGGCTTTTCGGACTTGGGGGCGAGCGCAGAAGGCACTCAGCCGCGAAAGTTTTGTGGACGACTCGCACGAGGGTGCCAAAGTGGCCGGACCTCGGCTCGGGCGGTCGTCGCGTTCGCAAATAGGTCGCGATCTATTCGAATCCCTACACCTACGATTCGAGCTAACTAAATATACACATAGGCACGTTCCCTTCCTCCTGGGAGGAAGGAAGGAACCGTGCGTATGTGTATTCAGTAATCGGAATGTTTCTACACTAACTAGCGCTAACTAACTATCGTAAAAAAAGAAAAAAAAGGTCCCTCACAGAACCTATGTACCTGTGTGGTGTGCACGTGTGTATGTTCATACGTGTGTAGTGTTGTATGTAGGTAGCTAAGTGATGCACGTACAGTGTCACTTGTATCGCGCGGGCGGTTGTGCCTGACCCAAGGGTTTCACTCCGAGGAACGGACCTAGGCTTGGGTTACCGCTAGAGAGGGTGGACGTGACGGGTGTGCGGGAGCGAAGTTGACCGCCCACCCTCTGCGGAGAGAGCGGTGGTTACGCGGGCGTGGGCGCTGGCACGCTCTGTTTGGAGAGACGGATGTGTAATATTTATTCGCATTTTCGATGTGATCGTCGGGATCAATAAAAATATTGCGCGGCCGGCGTTTGCACCGGATGACCGTGGGTACCGGAACATAAGTGGCGGCTGTTTTTATCAACGGATTCGCGTGGTTCGACGCGGTGTCGAAATACGAACGGGAGAGCTGTTTAACGTAGGCATGTATCGAAGGAAGCTCCATATCTCTATGGAGATCTACGCTTCGAACATACCACGGGGCCCCGGTGAGACGATAGAGGAACCTATTCTGTATCGATTGTAACCGTTTGAAACTCGACTCGGACATATGTGCGAACACAGCGCAACTGTATGTCAAAATTGGTCGAATACACGTCTTGTAGAGCGTGAGCTTATGTCGCGTGGACATTTTGCTCACCGAACACAACAGAGGATGCAACCGGCCCAGGACCCACGCGGCCCTGTTCCTAACCTTACGGATGTGGGGTCTAAAAGAGAGCCTACTATCTAGGGTTACCCCTAGATATTTGGTCTCTCTTACATACGGAATCGGATTATCGTAGAGCTTAACAGGTTTAAGCTTCCACAGTATCTGTGACGAATCCGCATCGAAGAGCATCGCGGCGCTCTTCGAGGGATTGACGGCTATTCGCCACTCGTTAAACCACTTCCCGAGAGTGGTCACGGCGCGTTGGACTTTGTGTCTGAGGTCGGATCTATTCCTATCTGAGGCATATAAGACTGTATCGTCAGCGTATAGCCCTACCTCGACCTCCGGGAGTCGAGGTAGGTCACTGACGTACAGGTTAAATAGGCTAGGAGCCAGGATCGAACCTTGGGGAACGCCTGAGCGTATTGGACGGGGCGTGGACAATTCACCTTCCACTCTATAGCGGAAGGTGCGATCTGTTAAATAGTCGCGAATTATTTTAATTAGCCTATCGGGGACTTCAAAGCGGTACAACTTGTAAATCAATCCCTCGTGCCAGACCTTATCAAAGACCTTGGCCACGTCGAAAAAGACCGCAAGTGTACGGCGGGGTTTATAAAGTTCAGCAAAATTAAATGCAACGTGCTCCGTGAGGCGGTGCACTTGATGAGTGCAAGAATATCTAGCACGGAAACCGAATTGCTCAGGCGGATAGAGGTCTTTCTCCTCTATTACTGGCTTGAGACGGTTCAGAAGGATCCGCTCGTAAATTTTCCCTAACGTATTTAGGAGACTGATCGGGCGATAGCTGTCGGGAAGCGACGCGCTCTTGCCGGGCTTACGGATACCTATGACTAAGGGGCGGGCTGTACTCTCCCCCTTAAATACGTATAGTGGCTATAGGTAATTTTCAAGAAGATTTTATATTATGTCATTGAGATGTATCAAATTATCTACATGTTTAATTATCCATTAGCTTTTTTACAAACATAATGCACCAATGATGCCATGTCATGTCACCAATAATGTTATCTCGAATCTAAGCCGTACGAGTAATTTGGTTTTATGTTTTACTAATTAATTTATGGCATATTAGTAAGTCATTGACTTTATAAAGCACTAAGAGGATATATTAAATGAAAAAAAAATTGTGCGTAAATCAATTGTTTTGCAAGTTTACTATGAAGTAGAAACTTATCTTTCCTTTCAATGTAATTATGCCTCATCTCTGTGTGTTAATCTTTATTGTCAACTCGACCAGTCCCAGCTTCGCACGGGTACAATTTACAAAGTGGTTTATTTCATGTTTAAAGAAGCCCGAGTTATAACTTCATAACTGCCTCATTGGCGTAGTGGTCTTAAACACGATTACTATGCTCGAGGTCCTAGGTTCGATTCCCAGGTCGAGCAAAGTGTTATTGGGGTTTCTATCAAATTCTCAGAATCAGCTCGGAGTTCGGCTTTGTGCTCTAATAGGTCCTATTACATGGGACCTAAAACGTAACCGGCGAACTGTGGGTGTACACCTCTGCCTAACCCTTCGGGGATACCGGCGTCATGGTATGTTATGTAACTTCATAGTTACAAAAAGTGCGCTTAGCTTGTGACGCGTAACTTTTCATAGGTGCGGAGTGCCGGTCAATCGACCGTGACCGTTTTGCTGAGAAGGATTTCTTTGCTCGCACGTAATTTTGAATTCGTGATATTTTCTACGGTATTAATTTAAACGGAAAACTGTAAAATGACAATTGTATTCTACATTAAATGCCCAAATTATCTAATAAATTTATCTGCATAAAGATTAATACTGAATTAGAGAAAATAACTTCGCAAATAACGTAATATTAAAATTATTTTATTTAAAATAAAAATGGTTACTGTGAGGCAACCTTAGGAGATAGCATACATGCCATGGCGCACATTTGTCTAGGCTTTTTGAAGAACTACAATTCTTTAGAACATTATTTTAATGTATCTCATAAGGTTTAATTAGCTTAAGTCTACATGACTGAGCGCCCGAAAATCATTTTTTGACGACTTGATTACAAATCATTAAATTTTCTGTACTATTTTAAGACGCAAATGCAATGTATTGTATATTTTAACCTTCACTAAAAAAAATCTCTAAATTATAGTGAAAACCACCTTAAAATCCGTTGCGTAGTTTAAAAGATCTAAGCGTACAGGTAGGACAGACGGTGGGAAGTGACTTTACCTTCTTATACCTATGTATTGATTATATTGATGATTACAAGACTAGAACAAAAAAAAAAGTTTGCAATATACGTATTTCGTGTTTTGGGCATTACTAAGTATGCCTTGCGACTTCTTAAGTCGTAAATATTTCATTTCACCTGCTAGGAGTAAGTAATAAAATCATTTGAAGAGGCCACACGATATATGATTGGAGTTTTTAATTGTGCCTATGAAATTTGTAAGAAAATTTAAAAAATGATCTTTATGGATATTTTTAATCAGTATTTTTACCTAAATGAATACTTACCAATACTTACCTACCTACTTAAAGTTAGGTACATTTACACTGCTTCATATACCATGCAACGGTCCGAGTAAAATATGAACTATAATTGACATCACCCACACAGCACACGTGTAAATATATGTATTTATGACACATATGATGCCAATATGACGTCAAACTAAGGCACCTGTTCACTGGGGTTCAATAACCAACCAACAAAATATAATAAACAGAAAAGGACTTAACAAACTTTACCTAGATAAAATAACCCATTCATGATCAGTTTTTTTTAATGTTTGGTCGATTACGTTCACTTTATCGACGTGCTTCCAATAAATATCTAAGTACTTATTAATTTATAATAAAATAGTTAGTATAATGTCATCGTAAACAATATTCAGGTTAATAACATTACTTATTAAGTTATCTTTTTACAGAAGTATTAAAAAACTAAACTCTACCTACTTCACTGCCTACAAAAAATTGTGAAACATCTAAGCTGTAACTTCAGACCGCTTGTGATTCTTTAATCGAATACAAAGTTATTTTATAAAATAACGCAACAAAAAATAATCCGCGTTATTATCTCATTATAATTTCGAAACGAATGTATCAGTTGTTTGAGAGCTAGAGAGGACACCAAAACTCACGATGGCGGACGGCGCCATATTGTTTCCAGATAATCGCCATAGACGGATGAGTCACGACCGATTGCCAGATACGTTCAAATTGCTTCCCTTTGTCAAACCCGCCGCTAGATGTGACCTCGGTAGGGCTGTTAGTACAGTTTATTACTGATCCACAGATACTTCATTATAAAGTAGGCATTTCAAAACGAGTAAATCGAATTTTGCGTTTGTTTGCAAATTTCCTATCAATTTCCACTAATAATGAAAATTATAGAGATCACTTGAAGCATTTGATAAAGCATTAAAAAAAATTGATAGGTCTTTCAATAAAATCGGAAAAACATTCCACGAACTATTTAGATAATTAAATGCCTAATGATGATGATTGATACCTAGTATTCAGAACTAAATTAATGTTGGTGAAGATATTCTTATAAGGTATATTAGCAACATGCTTATGGTACATAGGTACATTTTATATTGTTTCATAATTTTCATAGGAAACAGTAACTAAGGGAATTAAGAAAAATATAAACACGTAAAGTTTGAACTATAACTACAAATAAGTATTCTCACTTAGTTTAAATAGGGCAGTTTTTAACTCCAAAAAATGCAGAATACATAATTAACACTAATAAATATAATATTTATACCACAACTTGATAATGACAACCTTTATAGAACCAGTTTAACGTGACCTATAGTCGCTATGAGTAATAATGACTAAAAAAATATTTTATACTTTATTTTAACATAATCTTGTGCGCGTATGGCATAATATTTCTTTTGTAATAAATTAGTAAACGGTTCGCTGGTTAAGCGGCACTCAGCGTCGCTGTCGAAAATTATGCGATGTAAAAGAAAGCTATTTCGAGAAGCTTTATTGAAGACCATTACTGCCATTATTGAGTGAATATCCAGTGCCTTACGATGGTTTTTGTACCTACCAATTCTTACACAATGTTGCTCCCTTATTGTTAGAACTAATTTATAAGGAGTTTTTGGTACCTATCTCAGAATTGAAGGTCCACATTATTACTTCCAATTCACTTCACTTGTGCACAATAACGAAGCTTTTATAGAAAATGTCCACCTGTATTACACATTAAAGGGGCAAACAACACAAATTGATGAATAATAAACAAAAACCACTGCATGACAATTTGATATCCCGCCAAAAACTCGTTCGAGATATTAATTTGCGAAATATGAAAAAAAAGTAAATAACTTTTACCTAAAGGCCGATAAAATCTCTTGGTGGTCATTGTTGTGTTTGGATTGTACTACGTTTACCATTAGGGCCAGTGACGTCACTTTGCATTGCTATTATAAAATAAAAACATTTAAACGAGAATCAGGATAATTGGGCTGTTCACACAATGATTATATAAAATGTTAAGTAAGATAAACTCCTTGTAAAAAATTTTTTTAGCTATTTATTATTACTCCCAGTAATACATAACTGGATCTTGTTTTGCGATGTCGCTTTGGAACAACAAAATAAGTCGAGGCCCAACGGCATACGAGTGTTGTTTAATTTGAAAAACTGTGTACCTAATTGGATCATTAAAATACTTATTGATATGAAACTATTTATACTCATAAAATCTAATTTCAGTAAAACTAAAAAAGTTCTACAGGTTTAGTGTAGAATTTAGATTAAAATATGGATATTCCTAGTTGAAGGTAGATCTATAATTATGGTGTCAACACTGAGTATCGCCGTGGTAAGCCTAAAGCTATTTCTACCTCTTTATTTTTTAAACGATCGATAAAAACTATTTTCAAGTCTTCTTTTTATTACAGAAAATTGATCCTAAATTTACATTCCTTCAATGTATGTAACTTAAATTAGTTATATTAATCAATGATTTCATGCAAAATCAAAGACCTGTAGAGATTAATTTTTTTAATTTTAATAGAGCTATTGGTTGACGGATTTATTTTATCATAGACTTGCTGTTCCCCATGGTTTCACCCGTGTTAATTTTATCCCTTCTTCCCGCAAGTAAAAATTATATTAATTTTTCATTATCTCCTAAACTATGTGTTCATATTTGTTTATGATGAAGTATCTTTTGTTCCTAAGTATTAATATGCCATGTCTAAAAATAATGTCATAAATGAATTTTTAATCTTCAACAAAAAGAAATTGCAAAATACCGTATTGTGGCTTATATATAAGAGATAGGCATATGCTATCGCTGAGTTTTTTTAAATACACTTAGAACCAATATTTTTGTAGAACGTTATATTTCCATACCATTATGGATTACGCCAGCGCAAGCGGTTAAAGCAGTTCGGTAATCCAGAGATTAGCGTGTTATAAATAAAAAAAAATTTTCCTCTTTATTTTATTAAAAATGCTTATTGTGGGCGTTCCTTAGAAGATAGACGTATACTCTCCCGGATATTTTTGTAGGTCTTTTTAGTGCCTATAATTATGTAGTACATTCATTTGCTATACTTATATCTTATGGATTACTTGACATAAGCCATTTAAGTGCCCGAATTGTTTCACCATGACCAGTTTATTTTCATTTGTGCGGAACCCTAATTCTTTTTCTAAAATAAAAGTAGCCTAAGTTATTCCCTATATCATCAGTGAAAGTTCCGTGAAAATCGGTCGAACCGTTTAGCCGTTTAATAGACAGACAGACAAACAAAAATTTTAAAAATGGGCTTTTTGTTATAAGTATCGTATATACTTTCATATGCATTTAGTAAAAAACTGTTCTTTTGACATTACAAACAGACACTTCAATTTTATTAATTGTATAGATAGACAGAGAATTCTGCACAGCGATAATAAAATTACGTAAAACTATAATACTTTATCCGGATTATTCCTATCTTAAAGCGGACTTACAAATTTCTGGTTATTTTAGCGAAAAATCTTATCGATAGATCACGGAGGCAATGAACGGTTTTTGCGAATAAGATACCTACATAAACTATGTATTTACAACCGTGAAGGCCAAAGATTTGCTTCCTCGATTGATTAGGTAACTAATTTGTTCGCAAATTTTGAAGAACCGTGGTTAAAATAAATTGATCTGTCAAGCATATAACGCGAGTTTTAAACCCTTTAAAAAATGTTTAACGTAATATGCGATAGATTTTACGATAAGTGTTGAATTTAGGATGTAAGGAGATCAAATAACATCTTAAGACTAGAGACACCCAATCTAACCTAACCTGCACGTGGTGCACTCTGGTCAGTAACGAACGAGAAAATGGCTATACCAGTCAGAACCACCATAATAAGTTGAAAAGTCAGTCACTGATGTTCGCATATGCGCGTCGCGTTTCGGGATTAGCTGGTGAACAATATCTAGTTTCTATCTACACAGACCGGCGTTAGACAGACAGACACTGTCGTTAGATTGTTGATTTCTATTTGCTAATATCTCCTTGCTACTATGAAAAAATATTAGGTACATATAAATAAAGAATACTGGTGCTTGCATTTCCTCAAGTTTTTACGCGGAGTTGGGGTAGAATCCCAAAGAAGTTTGACAATCGGATAAATCCCATATTCTCTCTATTCCTTTAAAATTAAATATATTTACAAGATTGCGAAAAAGCACTTTGTCACGCTTTGTAGCCTAAACGGTTTGATGGATTTTAGCATAGAAGGTGTCGTTAGATTCGTCTTAATTGTGGGAGTGACATAGGCTATATCATAGATGTACTACATCTATGGGCTATATAATATTTAGGTATGACGTCTGGGAATCAATTAAAAAGTACCTACCTAAATATGGAAAAAAAATTATCACGTGTTTTTGTTGCAGTCGAGTTTGTTGCTTTTTTATTAATAATTTAGCTTGTTTAAAATAATTATTTTTAAATAAACACATTAAAAATCAATACAAGAGCAGGTGTGTAACACAATATTTTTAGAAAGTTAACCCACATGTAACAATTATACTTGTAACACAAGTACTGTGTAGTACTCAGTGTCTGTAATCAATCGGCAATTCTCACGAGCAGGCGCGGTGCGGCAGCGCGGCGGACGCGGCGGTCTCACGTGTCGATGCATCGAGATAAATACTTATTTATCACCTATCGGGATACTCTCCATGGACTTCGACCACCGTGCTAGCTCCGTAAATAACTATCAATTTTATATCCCACCCGAATTAATATGTACATTAACTGATTATAAGCAGATAACTTGCTCTGAAGGTGCTTATTAACTTTGATATTTGTTGTCGAATTTTTTCTACTGTACCTGTATTGGACATGACGAAATTTCGTGTAAGCTTCTTTGGATTCACATGTGGTGGTTTGTCTAAAGTCCATTCACGTATGTAGCGAATTTTCCTGGGGGGGCTGGTGGGCAGCCAGTCAGCTGATCAGCCACTATAAGCCATTTTTTATCAGTATAAAAAAATAAAAATGGTAAGTACATAATTATATTCATTGAATATTGTCGATGTTTCTAGGGTGGGCAATGACTTTTATACGCTGAGCAGTGTTATTGTATCCTATTTAGTTCTCAAATGTATACGATTCTTGATTGATTTATTGCTTATAACAAATGCAAAATACAAGATAATAAAATAGGTAGGTACAGAACATACATAGTTTCTAAACTTCCGTTTTTTGTGTACATAACCTATAACCCAGACCATGTATATTGTGATTTTTATATAATTATATCATTTGTAAATCTTTCTAAATGTTTATTTACGTAATTTATTATTATTTTTATTACCTAAATGTTTAAATAAATAATTTAATATTATTAGATAGATAATGAACAAATCTAACAAACATATCGTGTTCCATCACAATGGCTTTATTTTCAATAAAATGGCTCATAAATAAATACGATATGTGACTTAATTCATTAAAACGGACTGATACATTGATATTGTATATTTTATTGTTTAAAAAAGTGGCGTAAAATTCGACGTTATTTAAATTACCTAGTATAAATTTTCCTGTAACGTGGGAGGATAATATTCAGACAGATCTTTGTAAATGTTATTTATTAAAAAATGCATTGTGTATATGTAGGTAATCATTAAATAAATCAATAAATTTGTAGAGCAATTGAGTCTATACGACCAAGCGATCGACGTGACGGCGACGCGACCCCTAGCGTCGCCCGCGCAATTTACTGATCTCAAATATTGAATACGTTTAGTTTTTATTATCTAGGTTCATATCTACGTTCTGTATCATTACTATTATGTTGAATTTAGCGGTTCCTTATAATCAATATTATTTTAAAGAGAAAAGTACGGACTCCGCGTTGAACGACGTCAGTTCGAATCTCTGCAATAAGCCTGAGCTTTCGGCTAGCTACCACCCTCGAGGTAAAAAACTGTCGCCAAACACCAATAGGTGTGTTCCGGCAGCTGCAATTGAGAGCCAGTCTTCTAATAGGGTTGGCGTGCTACTGTCTTGCGCTACATCGTCACATATGATATTATCCTAAAGTAATATTTTATACATGGATGGATATTAGTATTCTAATGCATAATAAAACTATAATCTCTTAATGTTATAAAAACGATCCGTGCGTAACTTGAGGCCTAAAGCCGGCCAGACACGCTACCTACCTACGATACCGGTCTCCTTGTATTGGTGTGCCTGCGCAGGTAGACCGGAGCCTGTATTGGAAATTGGAATAGTCCTGTGTAGTATTTGAACCTGTGCAGGCAACTTTTGCAACATTAAAAATAATAATTTTCTCTAGTGATACCGTACGGTGAACCTTACGTGATCATACACGCTACGCGGCGTGACGTGCGGTCGACCTGCACAGATAAACCTCTCAAGTAGGTCGTAGGCGTAACGTATATGGCGGGCGTAAAGTAATGACATTGTCAATATTAGTCCGAAGTCAAAAAAGGCTGACGATTGCTGTAAGACATCTTTTCTCGACCATTTTTGTATTGCGACTTTCTAAATAGCCACAAAATGAAGTAAAAATGTTGCGAGTTTCTGACTGCAATATGTTAATGTGACGTTTTATCAAAGTTTTACATTTGCCAGTTACCATGGCGACGATACATCGTTATTCCAGTATCGTGATTTACGACAAATCGTTTTTTATTTTTAAGTGGTTTATAAACTCCTACGAGCGTGTTCATACAATTACAAACCATGAAAACTAATCACCTATTTGACTTTAGCTACCTACTTCATTTTATTATGTTGTTATTACTTAGTAATAATGAGATTTCTAACACTTGTTTTTTTTGTTGGATTCACACGTTGAGCAATTCGCCATTTAAGCAGTGGGCGTACGCAAAGATTTAGCGCCCGTGGCCTATAAAGTTCGCTGTCCCATAACGGCCGTTTACAATAACATATCTATCCTTTATTTTAGTTTCTAACGGCCGTTTTCAATAAGAAACCACTATCGATTAGTACATATTTGTACTAAGTAATAACTATCTATAAAAGAGGTATCCCGTATCGCCTTCCCTCTTATCTATCCAAGTTGTAGGATTTGGATATATGTAGATACGAGATACTATCCATAAATAGGTTATTGAAAACGGCCGTTAATCTATACTTTTGTACTTACTTTCGTTTCAATAACCTATTAATGGATAGTATTTCTTATCAACATATATCCATATCATATTGTTTGGATAGATAAGCGGGAATCCGATACCTGTTTAAGGTAAAGATAGTTATTACTTAGTACAAATATGTACTAATCGGGGAAAGCGATGTTATTGAAAACGAACGAAAGGTTGTGAAATCTGGCTAGAAGGCTTAATTAATTGTACTAGCGACCCGCCCCAGCTTCGCACGGGTAAAATGTACAAAGTGGTATAATGATACTTTATAGCTTCATAACTGCCTCATTAGCCTAGTGGTCCTAAACGCGACTACTATTCTAGAGGTCTTAAGTTCGACTCTTAGGTCGAGCAACGTGCTATTGGGGTTTTCTATGAAATTTTCTTCAACTCAAACAAATAAATTTATCACGAATTATGTATAAGTAATTAAAAAGGTATTTAAAATTGATTTAAATTGTATAATTATATAATATTCAACTTGCTTTAAAGTAAAAATGACAGATTATTCGTATATAAGATAAAAAACATTGAAGTTTGAAACTAATGACAAAACATTTTTTACACTTTTCAACATGTAAATATAATTTTTGGATAAGAACATGACCATTGTAATTTCCAACGCAATTTGTATTTGTTACGTCGATTCGCTTGAAATAGTTTTGTTGAATTAAACAAAAAACTGCAAACGGCAAAAATGACAAAACATGTACAAACGTAGTATGTAATAGAAACAGTCATTTCTATGTAGTATAAAACAATGAGAATCAAAAAATATAGATAATTTAAAAAGTATATAAAATCACTGTTAGGTCACTATTATGCTATAAGTACTATATTTTAATCGTATAATACCCAAGCTTTCTGTAAGTCATTGAATTCGATGACTTGAACTTCACTCGGGCAAAGATAAGCAAATGCTAAGTTTGCGACTATAAATTTGAATTTCGGAACTTAAGGCTGAGATAAGTTTGAGCAAAGTCTGAGTACGCTCTATAGATTTCAGCCTAATAAGAAGGCAGTTAAAAAAACACTACTACCCGTTCGGAAAACATCCCAGTCATCGAGAAAAACCGGCAAGAAACTCGTTCGGATTTTTTTTTTTCAACTGTACAATAATTAATATAATACAATAATATCTAATATAATACAACAATAATAACCATATAATTTAGTATACAAACAAAGAGGGAGTCACTTCCAGGCGTCACTATCATTCACTTAATATTCCACCCATTAATAACCTTTTGACTGTAAAACCTGCTTGACATGACCCTTGAATTCATCGTCTGGTAAATCAGTAATGCGCGTCGGGATCTTACTATTACCTAAATAAAAACATCACCATCAGTATTTACCTGAGTTGCAAAATTTAAATATAACATGTAAGGCACAGGGTTCCAAGTAAATCGCAAAATCAGTAACAACGTCACGTAGAATGTAAATTGTAAAGTTTATTATTTTATCAATGACCTCAAAAATATGATCTACATTTAGCAGCAATTTCACACGCTATTCTGTTTTAATTGGATTTTTTGAAAATTGTTCGGTTGAAATTGATTAATCGTGTCTCAGCTAAGTCACGAAATATGCTAGGCAGCATCGATTTCATGGTTACATTAATTTTTGTTGTTCAGTGAAGATATAACTAAGTTGTTTTTCACATCAAATTTATAACATATTTTGTCATTTAACTATGTATAAAATTAATTACGACATAATTCTTCAAAAACAAAGTATCAAAGTGAGCTAGCTAAAATAATATCTATACTAATAATAATGATGACTTATATTTATTTTGATCCTATCGAGACTATATTATATTTCTTGATTGATCTGATCTTTTGGATAATGATTTGGTTACTGTGACATTATATTCACAGAAACTATTATTATTAGTATATTAAGTTTATGAATAAAATAATCATATGCATAATATATAAATTGTGAATTCAAGTATTATAATAATAATGAAAAAATTATTGAATATGGATGAAAATTAAATTATAATTGGATTGTTTTAACTGTCGATAGATCCATCTCTCGGCGGTCAGAGATGTTAACCCCGTCGACAAATCTATCACTCTGCTGTCACATCGGTTTTGACGGTCGACAAATCCATCTCTTGGAACTCTAAGCTGCCTTTCGCTGGTCACAGATTTTTTTGGACTCTAGTATTCATACTACTTAACTGTCTAGTATTAGTTGAATATTTCAAAATTCGATCAAACGTTTCGTTTTCTGTACTGTAAAACGTAACTCATGGTTGAATTCTAAAACCCAATCTCGATCTCTAAGCGAAGTAGTCGTTTTATAAAGTCATATTAATAGAGTTGATGTACCTAATCCTGGCTACAATCAGTAACCGTTTACTTAGCTTTGCCACATCACTCTGCATTTAACATTATAATACTGAGACCATTAGTCTAACAATCTTATCATCGCTGATAATCATTAGTGGCTAAAATCCAGTTAACAGTTGCCGAGTTCAAGTATTTTAAATATAACATCAAGATTTTATAAAGGTATGGTATAAAGTGTTGCGATATATTATTGTATAATATTATATGTTATCAAAAATACTTATTTAAAAAATGGTTCAGTTTTACTATTGTTGAATCTATAACAAAGTGTATAATAATCATAGAATTGTGAATGATCAACTACCGATTTTATTACTCTATGATAATTTTTTTTTTATAAATTTTGCCAGACCCGTCCTCTTGACTGTTACTACTATTTTCGAGTATCAGAGAGTCGGGAGTTTTTTTCGGCTTCATTTGGTTCTTGGTCGTTATGAAAACAAATTGTAAGCTGAAATATTTTGTATATAAAATCGACCTTTATCTTATCTAATACTATTAAGTGAGCAATTCTTGTATATATGCTTTTAAATATATATGTAATTGGTTTCTCGGAAAAAGCTCCAACGATTTGGATGAAACTTTGTATTTCGATAATGTTTTACATTCCAAGTTTACTTAGATAGGTGTTTTTCTTTTCTTTTTAATAGCGAGCAAAGCTCAGTCACCCAGATATTTTGAAATAAGTCATAACTGGCCAAACTGACAGATCAATAGAGAATGGATGGCGTGCATTTAATAATAGCATATGACAATTATATCGTAAATCTAACGTTATTTGTGGAAACAAGAAAAACACGATTGTATTAAGGATTGCGGATGTGTGATTGTGTGGTATATGGCGCGGTGATTGGAAAACAGCGGCAGCGGGTTCGTGTCCAAGGCCGTTTGTTAACCTCGACGATTAGTGCCGAATTTTTTAGTTTAGTCAATTTCAGCTCGTCTACAAAATAAGTTCTAACTGGTACTTCGCTGCTTTCTCTAAGGAGCTTTTTTTTCTTGTAGAAACTTATTCGACCTCTCTAATTATCGAAGTACCAGAAATAAATTTGCTCGAGGTTATGCTAAGGAAATTATTAGGAGTTTATAGCTGCTTACGTTATTAAGTGAATAGCGCAAAAAATAAAAATAACTATAATTTGTATCATCATCATCATTTCAGCCGCAGGACGTCCACTGCTGAACATAGGCCTCCCCCATAGATCTCCAGAGCGACCGATCTTGTGCGGCCTGCACCCAACGGCTCCCAGCGACCTTTATTATGTCGTCTTTCCATCTAGTGGGGGGCCGTCCTACGCTGCGCTTTCCGGTGCGTGGTCTCCACTCGAGAACCTTTCTGCCCCAACGACCGTCAGTTCTCCGAACTATGTGCCCCGCCCACTGCCACTTCAACTTGCTAATCCTTTTGGCTATGTCGGTTACCTTAGTTTGTCTATGGATCTCCTCATTTCTGATTCGATCTCGTAGAGAAACACCAAGCATAGCTCTCCCCATAGCTCAGCGAGCTATAATTTGTATACATAACGAAAAATTTCGTATCGGATTGGTTAATATATGAAAGCTAAAAAAGCTCTTCACTCACTTTCCAAGCGTCCTCTCTTTTCCTATTGTCTGTAGTAGGCTATTTTAGTATGTTACGATATTACATTAATCTAAATAGGATATTCGTTATTGGAATATTATTTATAAGAGTATTCTGTAAGCAATATTTTTACGTAAAATTACATATATTTATTTAAACATTTAAATTTTTACAAGCTAGTTTAATTTTAAACTATATTCTAATCATTTGATAAAGTTTTATCATTGCTTTGGTGGTCTATTAATCTAATATACATAGTTGGTAGTTTGCAATCATCTATAAATATAAAAAAGGATGCTTGTATGTATATGTTCTACGGCTACGTTAAATCGGCTCAAGCGATTTTGATGAATTTTACAGATAATCTTTATATTAGCCAAGCGGGTAATCTTTGTAAAGATTGGTAGCGATCGGATAAAAAACAAATAAAATTTTGAGCCATAGCAACACGTGGACAAGTTTCTTGGTAGGTAATAGGTATGTAGGTAATTTAAAAAGACAAAACATATTCTGTTGATATTTGATAGACTCACGTACGTTAAATAAATCCCTATAAAATTTTGTACAATAGAAGTCAAAATTCTGTGATTCGTCGCAGATTAACGCGGCATGATTGATCTGTTTTTTAAAAATTTGGTATTCTTTTACTTCAATGATACTAGAAGACCATGGTTACCATGCCCTGATGATGCAGCATCATCTGGAATTTGCAAGATACCTAATTCGTCACCAAGTTCTACAGCAAAGATATCGTATTTGGACTCATTGGAATGGTCTCAATGAATAGGTTACTTGTGTCGGGGGTTTATTAAATTTACCTTGTTCATGGAGAAGGTTTTTATGCTATCCCTGAATGCGATAGGTGGCGCTGTGGTCGATTTATCGATTACTGAAAAGGGCAAAAGAATGTGCGCAGGACCACCTAGTAATAATAGGTTAATAATTAATATTTTAACAAAAAAAAGTTTATTAAAAGTATACGACCTAAATTTAAGTATTATTTTACACTAATCAAAATGAAATATGAAGCGAAAGCTACGAGAAAGTCATGTTATTACCCACTTAGTATTCTGATTTTTTTGTATGACGTTTTTTGCGAAAGTGCTTCACTTATACGCACTCTATAGGTAATCTTCTATGTTTATATTACTTAATATCTGTAGGCATGTTTATCTATGATGCATATAAATTCATGATATTATATTTAAATAAAACTTATTATAATGCAGATTACGGAAAAATAATTAAAATGTCAAAGTTATTTTCAACAGAAAATATTGCAACTCATCGCTTGCACCCAATGTAAGTGTAATTTATCTGGAGTTTGTTTAAAAATATGGTCGGGGTTATTGTTACAGAAATGCAGTGCTAAGGAATGGGTCAGACGGAGGACGCGTGCTCACGGGCCAGCCCTAGGATGCGACGCTCCCCTGACTTGCCGCATCTACCGCCACCGATACAACCATGCAGCGGCTTCCTAGGCAACGTGAGTACGAAGTCACTTCTATATCACTCACGATCATGAAACTTGAAAACATTGGCGTCCGAGGAGTGTCGTGTGTGTTGGGGTGTTTTTTGCGTTAATAATATAACCTTAATTTGTTGATTACGTCGATTTAAATGTTATGTAGTTTTATTTAGACTACATAGCAATGTTTTTTTTTGTAATTTCATGCCAAAAGGGGGAACGTTGTTAATTACTTTTCTAACTAGATTTCTACAGAAAGAAAGGTATTTTATTTATTTTGCTGTACTATGGGTCGACGTTGTCAAACGTTACAAAATAAATCGAAAAAAAGATGTTTAAATGTATGAAAAAAAGGAAATAAAGATTTTTATATAAAACAATTTTTTTAAAAGTCCGACGAAAAATCCTATTCCACGCGAATGTCTGGGGTTTTTCAAGTTATTGTCCGGCATTAACAATTTATAAGGCAGCCTTACACAGTGTGATGTTTAACCTTAGTTGAAAGAGAATATGCGTGTATCGAGAGCGACTGCAGAGATGATGGGTGAAAGGATGGAATGGAAGAAGAAGACGTGCTATGCCGACCCCACCTAGTTTGAGATAAGTGTAGGAAGGAGAAGAAGAAAGCTAACGTCAATATGTTATAGGCACGCAGGATTTTTTTTTGTCACGGCAATGAAGTGTAACTTCTTATGTGCGTACATAAGTTTATTGTACATTACATTGAGTTTTTTGGTTAAATGAGTACAAAAATTGTAATTAAGTACAGGCTGTAAAGTGACTCATTTGTGTATGGCCTGATAAAAAAGAAACATTGGACAATCAATGTAATTCGTTTGATCCGTAAAATCCGTATGACGTAAATCATCGTTGCTTATCTACTTATTTTGTGAAAGAAATGGATGCGACTATTAATATAAGCCACGTAGCCTTATATGTGGTGTCTATACAATTAGTAGAATTGAGGAGTCTGACGTCTTTTTGTTATGTCAAAATAACAGTTTTTTAGTCAATGCA
This sequence comes from Saturnia japonica, assembly GCA_033032175.1. Classification (NCBI taxonomy): domain Eukaryota; kingdom Metazoa; phylum Arthropoda; class Insecta; order Lepidoptera; family Saturniidae; genus Saturnia; species Saturnia japonica. The sequence continues at coordinate 4,294,334 of CM065312.1, forward strand.
TATAAAAGTATATACGGTACCTATAAAAAAAAAACAATTTTTAAATAATTTTATTGCCCGTATGTCTGTCTATCTGTTTGTTCCGCGTAATCTCCAAAATGGTTGGACTGATTTTGACGGGACTCTCACTGGCAGATAGCTGTTGTTATAAGGAGTAACTTAAGTTACTTTTATTTTAGAAAAAGAATTATGGGTTCGCGCATCTAAAAAAACTGGTCATGGTGAATCAATTCGGGCGTTTAAAGAGCTTACGCTGAGTAAACCATAAGAGATATATCAAATTAATATACTACATAATGTAGTAATTAAATAGATCTACAAAAAGTCAGCAAGAGTATATGTCTATTTTCTAAGGAACACCCACAATAACCATTTTTATTTTTAAAATAACCTGGAGCGGGGTTGTACGATTCGCGCGTGTGCCCGATCGACGGCATTTTGTATCCACGCGATCGCAACTGCGGGCGCAACAGTGTCGTTCTAAAATAAATTGATGTATTAAGGATATTTTATATTCAATTTGTGTAAAAGAATAGGTGTTAACTATTAAAAACTGGACATGAGACTCCTTGGTTTTTATTAAGGAAATTCGTGAATTATCGACAAATTTTAATACAACTAAGTGGTTTTTAATATTTTACTTAATCGTTTTCATAATTTTTATTTATGGTAAGCACGCAGTCCTATTTTCGTATTTATTTGTATTCTAGCAGTTTTAATAAATTTCAAGGTAGGAGCTACCCACGATAAAACATTTTAGTGCCACGTGTTACCGCTAAGGGCTTTGCTAGTAGATGTACCTATAGAACAAAATGAAAAGTTATAAAACTTATTAGAGACCCCAACTATTTTATTTATCCTATATATATCCATTATCCCCGTTTCATATCACTATATGTACTTAGATCTTTTGAACGCGTCGTCTTTCTCCTAAGTGTATCTATTGAATTTTTGGTAGGAAGAGTTGAATAAGGCTTAAATAATAAAGGGTTGTTATGCCGTAATTAAAATTTTAGTTGTCAAGCAACAAGCAGTGTATAAAATAAGAGCAAGCGAGGGCGTGCCCCATTTCACACGCTGCGAGTCTGTAGTCGGCAGTCAGCACCCACCAGTAATTTGCATAAACTCAGCACTGGACACCATCAGTCGTGCTTTACGGACTTCTCTGTATACTACCGACGGGCCGGTTTCACACATTAACGGTATCGATATGAAAGCGAGAAGTTTACCAATACGTTGACACAGTAAATCGAAAACAGTAGTGAAACTTGATCGTGTCCTTGATGCTATATACCCGTAGAATCTTTTTGCGAGAGATGAGACGTTGTATAGCATTCGTAGGGCCGTGAAAGCGTTGTCACTCGAGCGGTACCTTTGGGGCACTTCTTTTTCTTCTTCTTGTAATCAGAACTGACTTATCAGGGTGCGTCGGATGTACGACTCACGCCAAACTATATGGCTGGTCAGTATTCAATGACAAGTCCGATTCTACATTGTGCAGTCGAACTAAATACTTAGAACGCTATAATTATATGATATCTTGCTTTTAGATAAATTAATACTCCAAAACGGCTAAAGCAATTTTTATGAAATTTTCAAACAATCTAATATTAACCCAGCGGGTGACCCTGTAAAGTTTGGTTGCGATCGGATTTATGTTCTCTATGGACTCCAAAACGGCACATAAATGCATGAGGGGTTTGCCAGTTAAATATAATTTAGTAAAATATGTGTAAAATTTGTATTCTGCCCAAACTAACGTGCCTTTATTATTTTTGTAAGCGGAGCGTGAAATGTCGTTGTTAAATTAGCAAAAGATTTAATATTAACGATTTTTTTTACTTGTGTTTGGACATAAGTATCAGAAGATAATAGTAAAATTTGTTGTTAGCATAAAAAATAAAACATAAACATTCGATGTTTTGGATTTTGTCAATATACAAAAGAAACACTAATAATTTTTTTGTGACGGTTAGAGTAACGAAATAGTTTGATGAATTTTAAAGTTGAATATGAATTTTGGAAAAAAAGCTACAGTGACTCCTTTCTAGATATGGAGACAAAAGTTGGACGACAGACTGTCAACAAAGCGTTGAAAAATTAGCAGCGAGATAAGTCGCCGATATATATAAATAAATGGCAAGAAAGGGATGAAGGGAGGCGATTTTGGATGATATTAAAGTAAAGTAACTGTGCTTGATGGTGAGCAATACAATCCGGAATCAACGGCGACCATCATCCAACTACTGGATATAAATCGAAGCATAAACTGCACGTAAACCTTCTCTTTATGTTTGAACTTTTCGTGTTTGCAGTGTACGTAGTTTCGCCACTATTTACATTCACTGTGACGTTGGTGTTGTCGTTTTAAGTTCAGCGTGTCAATAAGCTGACTTGATGTACGACCCGGGAGTTCGAGGACGTCGCCGTAAATCTAGTTTATAATTTGTAACTATAATAAATTTTTACATCCTTATTGTAACTTGAACGGAATTTCTCTGAACCATCTATCATCAATTTAAGAAAGCTATTGTGGATTACTTCATATTGTAGATTGCTTTGTTTATTGTTTATGGTATTTTATTTTTCGTTTAGGGCAAATGATGTCAAATATGATGAATTTCAAAATAAATAGGCTCAAGATTTACATATTATATAATTATTTAGATGACTCAAAAGAAAATTGAATTCGTGATCTCCGAGAATGGTCTGAGTTGCGAGACTACAATACAGTCCGCGTAGCCACTAAGATAAAATTACTATTGACAAAACATCGGTTTCCAAACAGAACTGACGTTCATAGGTCAATCAACTAATGTACATAAACTTTGGAAACGTGTCTTTTTTTTAAACAACTTCAACAAAAGACGAGAGTTTACTCAATTCGAATGTTTTTTTTTTTTGGATGTTCAGCCATAACTTCTTTGTTTATGAACCGATTTGGATGATACTTTTTTTGTTGGATAAGGAATACGTCAAGGATGGTCCCATTTTAATTTCATTGGCATTGGACCTTCAACTTCAAAGCTACACAAGGGAACTTTTCGAAAATTATTGAAGTTGGTTTTGTTTTTTAAATAAATACTTTTCGTTTATTCTGATTAAAGGCCCGTTCGAAGGGCACGCGATGTGTCGCACCCGTACCAGTGAAGAAAAACAGAACGGAAACTACTTACAGCGAAAAAACTCATCTACGTCTTTCTGGTAAAATTCATGAAGGTAACAGAGTATACGAATTTTGCCAGTGACAAAAATAAAAGTTTTTTTTTTAAGATTTTGGCTTTAATTAACACACGATAAACTATATACCATGCCGTCGTGTACTATAATAAAAATTAACCGCAAGTGATAAGTAAAAGTTAATTTATAATGAAAATTCACAAGTTAATTTAGTTTTCGGAAAAGAATATTTTGTATGGAGCGGATATTTTGCATCCTGAGTAAACTGAGCAAACCAGTTTCCTGCTTGCACCTAACAATCTATATAAATAAAATGACAGAGGTTTTTGCCTTTGTGCACAAATCATGCAAAAACTATTTATTTATAATAACTAGCGATCGCCCTAAGGTCGAAATTCGACTAGCGACTTTTTCATCATACACTATTTTCTGTTTGACATTTACAGTATGAACCTAAACAATGAATATTATATCACTTGCTGTGACTTTTCGTTGAATGACAATTTCAATATTTTGGGCGTTCTAAGTTAAATGGCGCTGGTCGGGTTAGGATTCAAAGTATTAATTTATTTTATTTAATATATTGGTAACAGATATTATAGATACATTTTAGCTTTCTGCACTCCTTCTCCATATAAACTTTAACCATGCTAAATCTCACAGTCTTCCGTGCACGCAATACGATTAAAATGGTACCGAAAGCTTTTGCTTCACGTATTAATATATAGATATTTCAGGGACAGCAAAGTGTGGGAAAAATAGTTGATTGACCCTTATATCCCAACAACAACAAGAAGCCACCGATTTGCACGGAAACGCAACCGTTATGTGAACGCGAACATATCTTTCCGATGTACAGAAAGTGTGACCGACATCCGCTAAAACTGAGTTTATTTGCATTTATTTTAGATTGTCGCTGACGGTTAAGACTAAAGAGTAATAAAATATATATTGCCTTTATGTTACTTAAGATAAGAATAATGTCCATTTACATCCAATTTTGTCTATTGGTGATGAGTGAATTATCTCTTTGGGAAGTCCTTTTATCTTCATAGGACTTCCGTTAAATTACTGCACACTATTTGATGGAAAATACAGTACAGTCCAGAAACAACGGCGTTTGCCGATGTCACTTCGGTGATAGTAAACTGTAGTCGACTGGGTCGCGACAACCGTACATAAATCCATCACAGTGATTCTGGATTTTTAGCGTTTTAGGATCAGCTAGTGCGTGTCCAGCAGCTGCCAAGAGGTTTGTAGATTGCTTGTAGAAAATGACGATTGTACCTACTATGCTTATCATCTGTTAAAAAAAATCGCCACTGTCATAGTCAGAAATGCCTCTTCACGCCTCATTTAAAGGGTGTGATATTGTAAGGGGGACGCGCTTTACGGGAGCCGATTCCACATCTTCACAGTACCTACAACTAACATAAGAATTTACAAACTTCTTTTTCCTTACCGAGCTGGATGCTAGACAGCTGTGTCTTCATATACGAACCCATGTGATTCTTTCGTGTTAAAGAGATGATGGGATGAGTTCAAAAAAGTCAATGGAACACTCGCCATTACATAGACGATAAAGTAATAGATGCTTGTCTTATAGATGTGTTGTTATATATTGACTTTCAGCTGCAATGTCGCAGCTTGGGAGCCATGTTTGCCACATCGATAATTAAATTTAGCTCAGACTGTGACCTCTATGCAATCTGTAACGTATTTCAGATGCATTATGGATTAGGCGATGATTTGTACTTTGTATGTTTTTCTATATCTCCTATAATACATTCTAAAACGATATATAATTTCATTATAATTATATAAATCGTGTAAATGTTTTATTTATCTTTCTTTGTTGTACTATAGTAAAGATAATTTTCCTTTACGTAGCAAGGAATTTCTCATCAACAAAATACAAAATGTACAAAAATTAACTCGCCCTTTAAGGCATTATGAGTTGCGCAGTATTAATACATCCGCTGTTTATACAGCAAAAAGGAAACTTAAAGTTATGGTTGGCACGAGAAGAAATTTTGAATATTTATTATTTTATGATTATTGATTACACAATACTAGTTTACTTCATGATCTACTACATTTACATTGTATTCATGGCTGTAAATTTATGTTATTTGATAGTTTTTGTTTACTTGTAACACGTCTATGTCTATTATTAAACATGATTATTATCGCGTTATTTTGCCAGCATGGTTACTACGTAACCTATTGGTTTGTTTAATCATCATTAGCTTTATCTTTATCAATTTAATTAATATGTCGTGTATACCAAATACATAGTAAATTGTTGTTTTCTTGGTATTTCTAGAAACGATAATCGTTCACCATAGCCTATACTTGTAACATTAGCAGCGTCAAATTCGCGTTGCCAACACTTGAATCTTTTACTCCCCTCTTGAAGAACCCCATAAACCATAACCTCAAGCTTATTCCACGTCAAGAGTTTTCGCGGGAGGAACCCCATCTGAAACCAAACTGCCTGCGACCATTTAGATTCTAGGGCGTGAACATGAACTCCCTGCCAATGGCGAGCGATGCGACAATGAAAAGTAGCTGTTGTCATCTCATCGAATATTTCTTCGCAACACCACCGATTATAGAAACGGTACGGCCTTGCCTTCGATAGATTTGAATCTTACTATGACCCGATATAAACACGGTGGTAGAGCATTTTTTACTGTTCATCTAGTTACCATTTTCGTCTACGTCATTACTGTAGGTATATAAGGTGAGAACGGTAGCCAATAACACGAGACATAGGGCCTGAGAAACTGTTATATTTACAGCAATATTTAAGTCTAATAACATCTGAATGTCCTATTGCTAAGCCTTCTTTAATTGTGTATACATAATTTTAATTATATATGAACTAGTTTTAGTTAGATACGTACAACCTGCAAGAGTTAACTTGAGACCCGAGAGAAATGTACACTCCCCTCCCGACCCACATGCTACCATCGACGTTTAAGTACTTATAGCTAACTAGCTGTGCCCGTGGCTTCGCTCACGTGGACTACAGAACGCCCGCGCGAATATTACTCCCTCGCTCTCGGCTATTTTAAATACAAAAATGCTTATTGTGGGCGTTTCTTAGAAGATGTATACTCTCCCGGACTTTTTTGTCGGTCTTTTAATGCCTATAGTAATGTAGTACATTAATTTGTTATATCTCTTATGGTTTACTCAGTTTAAGCCATCTAAGTGCCCGAATTAATTCACCTCGACCAGTTTGTTTTTATTTGTGCGGAACCCTAATTATTTTTCTAACATAATAGTTGCCTAAGTTACTCCCTATAACATCAGTTATCTATCAGTGAAAGTCCCGTTAAAATCGGTCCAAATGTTTGGGTGATTACCCGGTACAAACAGACAGACAAAAATGGTTTTTTGTTATAGGTATCGTATATACTTTGATATGCAATTAGTAAAAAGCTGTTATTTTGACATTACAAAAAGACACTTCAATTTTATCAATTGTATAGATTAGTTTTTTAATACTAGCTCGGAAAAAGACTGTACAGCACCTGATGGTATGTATGGTACAGTCCACAAACAACGTCAAAGTCTTAAGTTAACTCTTGCGGGTTATAGACATACCTAAAAGTCCCTTATCCAGCTTATCACACCAAACCAACTACGTTATATGTCTAGCTGCGGATACTGATTAATCTAGACCACGGAATCTGACCTCAACTGTGGACGAAAAATAAGAAGCAGTCTATGACCGGGATGAACACAACACCTCTGAGGGTAACATTGACAGTTACATAATAGAAACAACATAATGGCAAATATTCTGATTATACCTGAAAGATAAAATTAGATTTGAAGAGTTTCAATAGAAAACATAATATGTATTTAATTTATTCACGCTTATCAACCCTAAGTAATAATATACATTGTGTTTCTTTTTGCTCCCATAAACGTCCTGCAGTAGACGCGGCGCGCTAGATCGAACCGTTTTCTATAAAATAAACACGAATAAGGCATAGGCATCGTGAGGTCAGGCGTACGCGGCCCCGCATTGTTTCCCCAATATTGCTGTGAAATAACACCATTCATCGCCCACCAAAACGCCTGTAAAAGGAGACAAATAACAATGTTAAGAGTTATCCTGAGCAGTCATATAAGCTATTGTGTTTTACATCGTAAGCAATTGTTTCTGAACATAGTAATGTAATTCGCAAGTCTCGATGGTAGTAAAGATACCGCTATATAATTTCAAGCAATATTTTCAAAAGTTTCATTTCGTATGATTTATGATACGTTTGACAATTCGATTTCAGTTGTAAAAGACTGTCCGTGCATATACATTCTGGTATTCTTCACCAGTCATTAGGCATTGTTTGTATTGTTATTTTTTATCTGCACATTTCAAAATCTACCGAAAGTTTTAATAAATATTGCTCATTGTCAACACTTGGCATCAGTTACTATCTCAAGTCAATGTTTGTCACATATATATAATTTGTAATATGTTATTTATAAAATAGCATAGTATCCCAATTTGAGATAGTTTTGATTTCGAATAAGACGTGGATAAGCTTAACTTAATAACCTCAAATGTACTACTACTATTATCTACTTATAGTTGTAATATTTCATCGTGATCTATTTCAGAATCAGCTATTGCATATCAAACAACCTAAGGGCTTTCGTTCTGGTATATTTAAAGGCCGGTGACTGAAGGTGGATACAATTGTTTTGGCGTTTACCGCTATTGTGTTTCTGACTAGTGTAGTAATTCTGCCAAGCTTCGATAATATCATATTTACACGGCTAACTTTCAATTAGTCCTTTGCTCTTGAATTTTGGCTACAGCGATAAATTAACTTTCAAGGCAGACGTAGAATATTATCAGTCAGATAGTTTAGCAACCGTGTCAATCACCTATCCTCTTCTGTTATCTATATTTCCCAACAATTGTCTTTCCTCGTCAACCATTATTAACATTACCTCATTTGTAATGATTTCTGTCCAACTGTTTTTCTCCATCCTTCTCCAACACCATATCTCAAACGCTGCTCCAACTTTCTCTGTCCTTATGGTTTAATTGTCCATATTTTGTAGCCATATAGCACTATGCTCTAGATGTAGGTCTTAATGAGCTGTTTTCTAATTTAGTTTTAATATATGGATTTTTCGAATTAAAGTTTGTTTAGCGATTTAAATTCTTCCTATTCAATAAATTGGGAGTCGGGTCGTTTCAAGAGGTCAAAAGAAAGTCAGAGGATAGGGAACAGTGACGATTGCTTTACGAAGGGCTAAAAAGGAAGAAGAAGTCGGGTTTTATAGGCGCAAATCGTAACTTACCAAAATTATTAGGCCCCACGTAGCGTCTGCTCCTTTTTTGCTGTTTGTTTTATTATATACCTAATTCACAGTTTAATGTAATCAAATAATCACACTACCTAAGTACTTAAATTTCGATACTGTTTTCAAGATCTTCACCGATCTTTATAATATAAGCCACGTTATTACAGGCATTTGTTACCATTATTTCAGACTTTTTGTGTAATTTAATTAATATTTTATCAAAATCAGTGATAAAGCTTTGGACGTTTTCGTAGTAAAGCATAATTCATCCGCATACAATATATGTCTCCTATGGTGGTTAAGAAACCTTAATGAAATATTCAGCCTGGGAAAAGGTGTAGTTTTTTTCAACCAATCTAGAATGCTAGGGCTTACTATAGTGTCAATTTAGAAGTGCAAAATTGGTTTACAAATATTCATTAATGTACAATCATCACTTTTCCTTTTGCACTATGGCTCTCACAGAGAAATGCCTGTGCCTGCTAGTTGAATGAAAACGGCTGACAAAAAATGGCTAATAACTATAATTGGTTTGTGGTGGTCAATTAAAACACATAAAAAATGCCCAATAACCATCAATCAAATATGATGCTCGATTAACGAAATACAGATAAATTAATTAGCTCCTAACTTAGAAAGTGAAGTTTTAACAGATTTATTTTATATATTGCGATTTATTTATACAACAAAAAATTTGTTTTTATAATTAATTCTGTGCTTATCAATCTTACTTTGATTTCATTTCATTTTGTTATAAAAGTTTTAATTTATTTGATAAATATATACATTTATTAATAATTCAATCTCTTAATATTTTTTTTAATAAAATGAAAGCCTAAAACTTTCTAAATAGACGAGTAAAATGCAGTGTTTCCTATCTACCAACCTTGTATATATGCACAGTAATGGAAGTTTCACTCCATGTTTTTTTTTAAGACAAGTAGGCACTAATTTTACCACTTTTTCATTACCCATTAATACACTCCCACACACACCTCTTCTGTCTTTTCAGCTGCGATTAACAAATATTCATTTCATTTGATTCTTCACCTCAGAGCTTTATTAAATAACTAGCGGTGTGCCCGCGGCTCCGCACGCGTTTGTTATTACGCAGTAGTTATTGCATCCCGTAATTTTATTTCCCGTGTACAATTTTCATCAAATCGGTTGACAATTATTATTCTGATCCACAATTTCTAATACATTTTTAACGTATCTTATAGCCTCTCAATAATAGTATGATATACTTATACTTCCCGTGTACAAAATTTTATCAAAAAGGGTCAAGAAATACCTAATTATTTTTTGTAACAGTATCTAAATAGTTGTATCTAAAAGTAATATTGATATGTCTTATACCCTATCAATTGACCAATGAAAATTAAATGATAAAATTTCATAACAATCGGTCAAGCCGTATTTGAGTTAAATCAAGACATAAATACAGACAGACAAACGTAAAAAAAATTTAATAGCATATTCGTGATCAGTATCGTTCATATTGATTAAAGGTTCATATGGTATGCCTATCGGGAAATGTTGGGAAAATATTAAGTGTACAGACAGAAGTACAGATTTTATTAATATAGACTAGCGGTGTGCCCTCGGCTTCATACGCGTTTGTTACTTGAACCCAAATCTAGACTAAGCATAATTATTTCACGTCTCAATGACCCAAACATAATTTTTTGTGAAACTCCGTGGACAATGGATAAAATTCTTCGCAAGAGTTCATTTACATAAAAGTTCTTTTGATGATATCTTGCAGCCAGGCAGAATAATGGATACAGAACAGTATTCATTTCTTATACTAACGGTATCGATATACGAGAACTAATTAAATTAAGCTGATTCTTAGATCCAGAGATGTCTAACATGTAAAACATCAATTAGTAGAGATCCACATGCGCTATACATCAATGTTGTCCGCTATTCAATGGCATCAAGGTTTATAATGTCAATGTACATGCTAGCTAACTTGAGGAAAATCGGAATTTATTTATTTACTAGCTGTGCCCGCGGTTTCGTTCACGTTTCGTTCAATCTTGCTCCACCGCTCCCGGCTATTTTAAAGACAAAAATGCTTATTGTGAGTGTTACTTAGAAGATAAATGTATACTCTCGCGAACTTTTTTATAGTTATTTTTAATGCCTATAATTATGTAGTACATTAATTTGCTATATATCTTATGGTTTAATCAGCATAAGCCATTTAAGTGCCCGAATTGATTCACCATGACCAGTTTTTTTTATTTGTGCGAAACCCTAATTCTTCTTCTAAAATAAAAGTAGCCTAAGTTACTCCCTAGAGCATCAGCTATTTATCAGTGAAAATTTTATAATTATTAATTATTATTAATTAATTATTATTAATTAAATTATAATAAATATTATTATTATTAATTTTTAAATCTCTTATTTTGACATTACAAACAGACACTTCAATTTTATTCATTTCTATTGTATTGATTGTATAGATGGTACATATAACTTAAAGTAAAGAAAAGCTTATACAAGAAATCAAACATCGTAACCCTTGTAATATTATTGATGATTCTATACACGTAATTGTCTTTTTAACTAAATCGATCCTGATGCAAAATTAAAATAATCGTGTTTTTATTTTAATATTAAAATTATTCTCCAAGCATATTATCCAGATATTATTAAGCCTTATGTAATGTAAAATTACTAAAACAGCTGGACTTATTATGCATACATAGATTTGGATGATAAACCAGCCAAAAAACAATTTAACCATTTCTATTTATGTTCTGTAACAGTTTATGATTTATAAATAAACGATACATGTGAACAAATTTCAATCAATATTACATTCAGAAAACGTTCTCTCACTGAATTACAGGAAAATCATACCGAAAATCATAATCTCTTTTTGGAATCAATGAAAAGGTTGAAAGGTATCCTTTGTACTTCTAAAGTCTCGATTAGAGAAATACATAATAATCATAATTCATCTTACTAATATTATAGATCTAAAAGCATGTTTCTTTGAAAGTTTATGCTAGGAGAGATTACCAATAGTTACCATGAAAAAATAATAAGTTAACGTTGTACTTATAGTAATTTAAGTGAAACCCACAGTAACCCACTATATCATAAAAATATGTTTGCAGTGCGTCACTCAAAAAACCTTTTAGCGTATTACCGTTTTAAAAATACGACTTCATTTCAGAGACAAACATCGTTTCAGAAATGAATGCAAAACAAGTATAATATGCGTTTCATACAATTTATGTATCTGTAGATGCGAGGTATGATCGGTTCCCAGCGTAGGGTTATCACACGAATACTTTATTCGTAAATAGGTACGTGGATTTTTAGGATATCTTACGATCAGAAACAATTTACTGGTTAAAGATTTCTATGGCTATCACTGTATCTATATTTTACTTGCACCTAATTATTGATCGACTAGGGGAAGGTTGTACTTTATGATTTTTGAATTCCCACTTTTTCGGTGAATTCGGTCATACACTAACACACTCCTCTGAACACTTTTTATCTATATTATTTTATCACATTTATATATTTATCTCACTTTTCCAATTACTGAAGATCGTTACTGATTTTCATGTGTTATCATATATTAAAGAACAAATACAAAAAAATCTGAAAATAAAGGGCTCGTTCAATTTCTATTTCCTCTTATGTTACCATTGTATACAAAACTAGTCTCTACGTTTTAGTCATTAAAGTCAATAAACTAAAACCCACCAGAGGTAAAAATAAATCATACTTATGTTTATAAATCTTTTTAATCTCGGTTTCTCTCATTTTCTTTAACATTGTAATTTCAGAATCAAAACAATTCCAATTTGTATCACAAAATATAATTACATATTTTACTTTTTTTTTCAAATTTTATGCGAAATTGAGGATTTCATTATTTTTCATTTTTTACATGGCAACCCTATTCCAGATGTAGGCCGGGCCGACTCACGAACCCGCTGGCACAAATCCCATCTAACAACACTTTAAAAACAGAACCATAAAGAACGGATGAAGGCTGATTGCTTACAACTGGACGTATTTAATTTAATGTAATATGTATTATTAAAGTAAATAGACCTGTAATAAATGTTGCTCCGCTATTATATCACGTATTAGAAGAACAGTTAGCGGCTTAGCCGTTATGATTCGCTTTTTTATCAAGAACGGTGTGACTCGGGTCATAAAGTTTAATTATTTAAATAATTTATTGGTTGCCAATAACCATATTAAAAACAGTTGTCTTTTAAAAGTCATCTCAATAACGGTAAAAAATTACGCTTTGCAGTTTGCGTTTCCAAGATAAACAAACCATTGCATTTTTCTAATAAATACCTATTATTAATCCTGTCCTCTTGATTTTGGAAAGACTATTACAAAACTAAAATGGAAATGGGCAGGACATGTTCCAGGTATAGTGACGCCATTTGGACTAACGGCCGTTTTCAATAACATATGGGGTATTCCATGCCAAATCGACCACTTTTGAACCTTACCCCTTTAGATTTCGCTGAAATTTTTTTATCTTTTTCCACTCGATGAAAGACGTTTTTCAGAATTTTTTCAAATTTTTTTATCCAACCCAAAAAAATGGCTCTTTTATTTTCAAATAGCCATAACTCTCTCAAAAATTGACCTTTCGGAACGTTTTTTTTTCAAAATTTTTGTTTTTAATTGAATTTTTTGAAAAAAAAAAATAAAAAAAAATAAACATGATCGCTTCTATGTAATAATCACGTTTTTTTGTATAAAATCGTTATTTTTTCGAAGTTCGTCATCCTAGATTTTTTTTTCTCAAAAAAAACTTCAATCAATTCTACAATTATCCCCGTGTATCCCAGAGTGGGCCGATTTTTTTTTCTATTTTTTTTAGTTGAAAAAAAAAATTCAACATTTTAAAAATGCAGAATTTTTTTTTTCATAAATATTATTGATATAACATAATTAATGTAATTGTATGATTTTAAGGTATTATATTCTCCATATATTGTCCTAATTTATCATTACAACGATTAAGATTCAAATTTGAATACGTCAATACGATCGATAACCTAGGGCATGATAATTACAGACTTACCTACAGCCAGTTTACTAGAATATGTTCTAATTTATAAAATATATACGGCTCTTTTATATTGAGATCTAAAACATAACCTATAAATCTTTTGTGCTTCATAGAGTTGAATAAAATATTTTTATAATGATCGCCCTCATTAATGATTTACATAATCGATATATTTACTTGTTACTAATGCTGATTATTAATTACTAATATTAGTAACTTCTAATTTTCATAATAGAATATAAACATTATTAATTAGTATTACTAATTCTCGTAAATATTACTAAGGTGTACCTACTGGTGTTTAACATACCATCACGCCTGTATTCCCCGAAGGGTTAGGCAGAAGTGTACTAAGTACACCCACAATTCGCCGAGTATGTTTTTAGGTCCCATGTAATAAAGAGCGAGCCTATTGCCATTAATCGGGCACGAAACCAAACTCCGAGCTGCTACTGAGAATTTCATAGGAAAAACCCAATAACACTTTGCTCAACCGACTTCAAAAAAAGGAGGAGGTTTTCAATTCAAATGAATATATATATATAGATGTTCAGGCATAACTTCTTTGTATATGAACCGATATACAAATTTTAGTAATACGCCTGGGAATCAAATAAAAATCAAAAATAGAACAATTTTTTTTATTTAGTCAAGTGATTTTGTTGCAGTTGAATTTATTGTTTTCTTTTTAATAATTTAACTTGTATTATTAATTTACTATACGTATCCGAATAAAGAATATTAAATTTTTGAAAGTGCATACTCACATTGTTTGAAAACAACAAAACGATTGTATGTAAAGACATATTTCACAGATAAGGAACTCGACCCAATGTAGTTACATCTAAGATAACCCCGAACACTTTCATTTGCGCACAATGCTCCGTCAGTGTTTCTTATTTGTAATACAATACGCTTTCACTGGCATTCGATTGATGGCCACAATGTTGTGGAGATTTATGTTATCAGTGTACTTGTCAGCAAACTTTTAGGGATGATTGAGAGTCGGTCGATGTTTATTGTGAGAGATGAATCCTTTGACTTTCTCTGACCTTTTTCCGATTTTTGCGTTAGTTTTGACCTTAATTTGAAGATGAATATATTAAGCTTAGAAACTGCAAATATCGGAACATATGTGCTTAGTACATTTGTTATCTGAAGGTGGTAGCTACCCAGGCATGCCTTAAACAGTTTCGATTAACATGCTGTGGTTTAGTTACATTGTTGTCCTTCACCGAAAGCTGAGAACCCTTTGTATAAAAGAAAAAAGAAAAGATGATAAAATATGTAGATTTTTTGTGTTTAAAAGATAATAGGTATTCCATTTTTGAAATATATTGACCAAATAAATAGAGAAAGCAAATGAGGTCTGACGCCGTAAAGGTCGAAAACCTGAAAAGCCAGACAATTTTTCAAAGAGGCATTTGTCGCATTCAATTTATTTAGTAAATGTATCGGATATTATGGTATGTTGTGTAACAGAGAGAGGTTACATCTGACATTATGCAACGTAACGGACTCATTTAGGGTATTCTAATTTCACTTATCTTTTTATGGAGATTTATGGATTCGTCGTGAAATATCAAACATTTTAGCTACTAATGTTTTAAGATGTTGCCTTGTACAAAGACATTTGTCAATTTGTATTGCGTAACTTTAAAATGTTATAAGTGTTTTCTTCACTTGCATCTGTCAATTCCATTATTACTTTTAAATGTACAATTATTTATGATCAGATCTGTTTGTTTTAACTTTTGACTCGAAATAGTATTCTATTCACTTTCTCAAAGGTGTTATAAAAGAAGAATAGTATTCCTAATGAGAATAGGATTGACCTATAGGTGATGCCATTTGTTAACAATCTGTTAACATGACACTTGTTAAGATTTCTGCACCTTGTATAGTAATATTATTTTAATTTTATTGAATACAGAAGTAAAAACACCACATATGCAATTATATTTTTAAAAGCATTATTTTGTTTACGTTAATCTAGTTTAAGTACGACAGGTATCATAATGCGTTGACTTCCGAACTAAAATTTTTATGTAATTCTGAATGAAATTTATTTTATTCTAGCCACTTATTTTTCGGTATGATTAATCGCCGAGTTGAACTCAAGTCTCCCATTCGAAGTGCTGTCAAAATTAATAGATCATATTGATTTATTTTGACATTACAGTGGGATATATAATATACATACATCCCACGCTCGTAATTTACGAAACAACAAATTGTAACTATCATTGGAGTATAGAGTTAATGAGGATATCCTTATTCAAGCTACAACTGCGTTTATGTCTTATAATTTTCAGAATAAATTTACTGTTTTTTTTTTTTAATATAATGTACCAAGTACTTCGTGTTACGTTCTGTTATCATAATCATCAATAAATCATAATAATAATAGTCAAGATTGTCGGGATTACCATCTGGATTGCAATCCAGTTACAGTAACTCTCTTTTAGTTTGTCACGTTTTTGGATTAGCCAGTGTAAATCTAGCTGCCGAGAGCTTGCGAGGGCTTTCTAGCCGGTATGTCAAAATGACCGGTATCTAGGTAACCGCCATTGTTTTTGCCCGACTACGAAAAAGGAGGGCTATGTTTTTCGAGCGTATGTATGACTATTTCTTTGACACACTCTGTAGCCTAAACGGCTTGACGGATTTAATCATACGTTAGATTCGTCTTAATTGCGGTAATGACATAGTATATATAATATTGAAGAACGATGTCTGGGAATCATATAAAAAGCAAAAATAGAAAAATATCATAACATAACTTACCATCGCGTCTATATCCCCGAAGGGTTAGGCAGAAGTGTACTTATGTACCTACACCCATAGTTCGCCGGGTATGTTTTTATGTCCCATGTAATAAGGGGCGAGGCTATTGCCAATAATCGGGCACAAAGCCAAACTCCGAGCTACTACTGTAAATTTAATAGAAAACCCCAATTACACTTTGCTTGACCTGGGAATGAAACCCAGGACCTCGAGCATAGAAGTTGCGCTTACGACCACTAGGCTAATGAGGCCGTAGAATTTTTGTTTTTTATTAGACGAGTTTTTGTTGCAGTCGGGTTATTGTTTTCTTTTTAAAAATGTATTATGTTCGAAATGTTTTCTTTTTAAAAATGTATTATGTACGAAATGTTCTCTCCATCAGGCACAGTGCCTTCACTTAACCGTGCTAATATTAAAAAAAAAAAATTACCAAAAATTTTACGTATCATTTAGTAACATTATTAGATTTTGTTGAAATTTATTAAAATTATTGCCAGTCGATTATGTACATGAACAACAGCACCTTACGAATATAATGGGGTACCTATCGATTGCAATCGTGAAAGCCATCGCCTCGGGCTGTGGCGCACTGGGACAGAGGTAGGGCTGCCAAGTGCCAGGATGATAAAAAATTGGACATGTTTTTTGACGTGAAAACCGGTAAAATCGTGTTTTAAATCCCATTGCAGGTATTAAGGTATCTAACAGTTTCCAGCTTCTCATAAATCGTATGTGTTTATCGGTGTTGTACATCTTGAAAACGTACACGTGTTAATATGGGGTACTATCTACTATAAAAATTGCATAGTAATAAAAATTTCTGGTCTTAAATGTCAACCAATTTTCTGAAAATTACCTGTGTTTATTAATATGAATTTAATTACTCACAATAGTGGCTGATGGTGAAAGAATCTTGAACGCCTCGATAAATGTTCCTATGGTAATACCATGAAAAATACAGAACTATAGACTTTTGGGTGTTGCTTGTTTCTTCGGGGTGTTAAGAATTGCGAACACCTTCACGGAATAAAAGTTTACTGTTTATAATAATAAAGTCATGGAGCAAGATGTCACTACCTCATTAGCATAATGGGCCTAAGCGCGACTGCCATACTCGAGGTCCTGGGTTCGATTCTCAGGTCGAGCAAAATGTTATTGAGTTTTTCTATGAAATTTACAGTAACAGCTCGGAGCTTAGCTTTGTGCCCGTATAATGGCAATAGGCTCGCCCCCTATTACATGGGATCTAAAAGCATACCCGACGAACGGTGGGTGTACATTAGTACACCTCTGCATAACCCTTCGGGGATACAGGTGTGATGATATGTTATGTTAATGTTGTAAAATGTTTTAAATCATGAATAAAGTACGCATTTAAATTTGTATAGTACACACTGACTGATATATACCATGTACTGGAATTACATAAATTTAATTACACAAATATAATAGGAACACGTTATATGACATCAAAGTAAGTAGTATAATGTGAAAAACAAATTTGTCCAAGACTTCGTTTTGTATCTGGTTAACCGTATTTACATATTTTAAATTAATTATTGTTGTGTAATAATTATTATTATGATATTTAACAACCCTATAAGCGAAGGTCGGTTGGATACCGCGCCCATCCAGCGAAAGTTTATGGTATAATTGTCGATCAGCATGGTCAAGTGCAATGAAAGCACAGAACAGTGCTACTTTACGACTTTTTTTTTTAATCGTTTTAAACAAATATTCCTATGTACATTAAATATTTACACAGATATAAAATATTTTATTACTACCAAGTTCAACACATTTTATCTTGAGGTATGAACGGGATAATAAAGTAAACGGTATTATACTATTTTTATACCAATAAATACAGATTTCTTTCCTAGACCCTTTGTAAATTATTTTCTATAATTCATTTTTAACACCATCACTTATTGTTCGATGCTTTTTGCCATCAATACAATTTTTTTTTAAATTACATATAACATATTTAACCTTAACAAGAATCGAACCTGCCACCATCTGCGAATTATAAGGTTGTATTTAGGACATGATGGTACTTAACCTTTTTTTATCTATCATTCTAGTTGAATTTTCAATTTATTTTTATTCGACTCCGTTATGTTATCTTCTCAGATAGCATAAGAATTTAGAAAAATATCGCCTTTTTAATTTTGCATCCAGTACTTCTAAAAGTTATAAGAAATCTAAAATTATATTTAGTATGAACCATAATACGAAGCTACCAAGAGAAATAAATTATTAAGTACTTATTTTAACACCTATTGTTATGTCAACAAATAACTTTAATACTTATCTGTTTACCGCCAATAAAAACTTGAATAAAATAAAAGTAAACAAGATAAATATCTCGAAGCAATCGGTGTAAATTGTGAAGGCTTGCATCTCGTAAACATATGTGAACAAAAACTAAACAATGTGCATTGTACATTGATTTATAGATACGATTTACTAGATATGTAAACAACTGTAAACATAAATAAACTTTAAGTATTATTTCAATCAGTAGGATAATTATATTTTTTTAATATATGACATTGCTTTAGACATACGTTCTGGCCTATATTAATATTATAAACTAGCTGTGCCCCACGGTTTCACCCGTGTTAGTTTTATACGAAAAACACTGCGCCGCTAACTCACCCGTGTAGCCTATCATACTTATCTGTTTTCATGTATATTTTTTTAAATATTTAAATTAAACTATGTGTCCAAATAACATGCTAGAAAAAGCAAACTTTAACTTCATAAAATTGTCTTTATGATAAAGTAACTTTTGTTCGTAAGGATTAATATGCCATGCCTAAAAATAATGCACATTAATCGACTTTTGTAGATAAACTAAGGACCAATGTTTTGTGGAACATTGTATTTACGTTTCTTTAGCCAGTACAACCAGCGCACGCGGTTAAAGCAGATCGCAAGGGTTTTGAATTCCGACTTACTTCACAATTTTTTTTATATAATTTAATAATTTATTTATTCCATTTAGTAATAATATTGAATAATTTAGGCTGGCTGAGGGTTTAGTCTAATGTTAAACAGCCCTATACAATTTCTTCATGAATCTGGCTATCACAAAGAAATGTTTTTTTTCGAATTTGACTTGTAATTCCAGAAGTTAGCGTGTTTAAACAAACAAACAAAAAACTTTTCCGCTTTATTATATTACCTAAATATTAGTTTAGATAGGGATTAGCTTTATTGAGTAAAATAAAAAACCTATTTCCTCTGTTCCTGTTTCAGAGAAATAACACTTTCAGTAACTTGTTCCAAAATAACAGCTTGTTACATGATGCTATCTCTTTCTTCTTTAATTGAAAAGAGTAAAGAGCTTGTTCCAAGTAATTTTTGTTTGTATCTCACTCTAACATAGTAAACATCCTTGAACTTCAATAGACAAGAGCATATTCCAAACTGAAACAATTTACTCTATGTGGGACAGCTACGTAGGAACTGCTTTTTCAGTTTACAGATAACAGTTCCAACCTTTAACTTGTAATAACTATTCGGTCTAGTCGTTTGTGAATTAATTCCGGATTTACAAACAGACATACAAAACAAAAGTTATATTCGTGATCCATGTACTTTATAATAAACGCCTATCAGGAAATTTAAAAAGATATACGTGTACAGAAAGAACTACAAAAGCTACATTAAAAAATTGTATCCGGTCGGGGAATTCGGCCAGGAACGAAGTTACAAAAAAAAAAAAAAAAAATTATTTAAAAATCACTTTGTCCAATCCGTAAAGAACACATCGATGTAAGATTTATATACAATATGTGTCATACAAAATAACTGATAAACCATAGAATTGAGAACTGCACGCGCCCATATTTACAGTTTTGCAAAGGAAAGGTTATACAACCGGCAGCGCACGATGTTCGTCTGCTCGAATCCCTATACTCTCACGCACAAAAGAAAAAGACTAAAGAGAGAGTAAAACTCGCATAGATGGAGCATAACGATGTTTCCTTACGTGACGGTTTCTACAAGTGAACTCTTACCGCACAACGCGTTAATTAACTTCGTTATAAAATCATCAGAGAGCATACAAAATGTAGCTCAAATAGATACATCACTTACAAATTACAATATTTATACCTTGTTACTTATAACATTTAAAAAAGAAAGTAAAACAAACAGCAAGAAATAAAAGTGAACATAAATATTTTAGAAAACATTTTCGACTTATTTACGTATGTCCATTATAATACGGCGCTAAATAATTTGCGCTGATTATCACGTCGCTTCATGGTCGATGGAAAATATTGCGAGCCCAGCAACTAGTAACGTACTGATTAAATTAAACGCGCTTTAACACTTACCAAAAGAATCTTGTTAACTAGGTCCTTCTATCACTGGACAATGCATTGTAAGTGTAATAAATAAGAAAGCTGCTAACAGGCGTTGTTCTGTTGTTTACCAATGTTATAAATAAGAATCGAAAAAAAAATCACAGAATTTTTTTGAAATTGTTGAAAAACGTTTACTGCAAAGGATTAATTACCCCTACATCGCATAATTATGATTAATGTTGGTATTTATAATTTAAATTAGAAATTGTAAAATGAGATGAGTTTTAGCTTATAGTTACATTTATTATAGAGATTGTTTACACAACTAGCCGTGCCCTACGGTTTCACCCGTGTTAAAGTTATTCTACCAACTATTCACCGCCCCAACGCGACGCACCTCTAATATAGTCTATCGGTATTCTCACTTGCCTACAGCATGCCAGATCACCGAATTTGGACAAAAATTGACAAATCACTAATTACATATTACATATATACATGTTTCTTACTTCCTCCCAGGAGGCAGGGACACGTATATATGTATATGTTAGTTTAATTCTACAGATAGGGAATTAGCCAGCTCGAGACTTTTCATGTTAGGCAACTGCTCAAGTCGAGGTTCGGCCGCTGTAGCACCCTTTTGAATGTTGTCACACTTTCGCGGCTGGGTGCCTTAAGCGCTCGCTTCCAAGCCACGGTGAAGCTATAAAAGCCGACAGAGGCTTCAGGGTTCCTAAGGCTAGCAGTATAGTTAGGCAGAAAAAAACAGCTTGACAGATTGCTACTAGATACTGTTCCGCTCCTTATGGTCGTAGTGTGAAGTTAGCCTATAACTCTATACTCTTTAAAACATCAACTAACTGCCAGTTAAATTCCCGTCAAAATAGGTCCAATCTTTTCTGAGATTAGCATGAACAAACAGACAAACAGACAAAAATGTTTCAAATTATTTTTTGTTAAAGATACTATATACTTTCATATGCATTTAGTAAAAAGATGGTATTTTACAAACAGACACTTTAATTATATTTATTTATATAGATTATAACCACAAATTTTTCATTTACCTACCATTCTTCGTGTCGGCACAATTCGTATTATAATAAAGAAAGTAGCTCGTACTAGGGTGAAGGATTAACCAATCGTTGAGGTTAGAATCAGGCCTAGTTACAGTTGTCCAGGGTCGACTGGAGCTATTCAGGTGGCATCACTTGTGGAGGGTTTTCTCATGCACCCTTTTTTGATTTGTTATAAAGTGAAGATAATTTTATACTTTGAAGTATTAACTTATGTTGTTTTCTGTATAATATGGATTATATACAAATTACCCCTTCCATTTACTATAATGTCTATAAACGATTGTTAAGAGGATTATGGAGTATCTTAAGTAAAACGCCTTCCGCTCTCATGTATAGTCATAAAGCACATGCCTCTACGTGGACAAACATGGTAGCAATGTGAATTAAGTGCAACAAGTTTCTTGCATTATTCTTAACTGATTTGTGTCATTGTATCACATTTATGTTATTTTTGTACCCGTAGTAGAAAATTTTATGCAATATTACCAAGCCACCTAGACGAACGAGTGGAATTCTTTGAAAGTATAAACAATCGCAAAAAAACGATTACCCAATCTTACATTAGTAAAGTTGTCAAAAATTAATTTAAAAAAACATACATTCGTAATTTTTACTCGACTACGGCGAAGCGAAAAGGAGTGTTATGATTCTAAACTACCTAACACTAAATTCAATATAAATTCAACTCAATATAATGCCCTCTAGAGGATATTTTTTGTAATCCGAAAATGGAACGAGTGACATCACATTTGTTAGTTGTCTCCTTGACTTGTTCAGTAATACAATCATATTTCTCTATTATTTTATATTTGGATAATGACACTAGAGCAAAGTTTTTTATACCGTACAATCTATATCTACCACTGCCATTTTCATATGTTTTGATTTTTTACACAAATTAATTAATAATAACTAGATATCTGTTAAAATGACTAAAAATGCCCAGTTATAACGCGGTTATCAGGCATCCAGCAAACAAATAAGCCAAATATATAAAAAATAAGTAAAATGTAATAAGAAATACTAAATAAGTCAAGATTTTATTTATAGATGATCGAACTAAAAAGTAAATAATATTTTGAATGAACAAAGTTCCAGGAAAAAAATAACAAGATAAAGTTACCCCATACACATCTTTTGTAAATAACATAAATTTACAATAATTTTTTATATTTATTTAAAAGCTATGAGTTTTTGGAAGAAAGGCGTTCTACTCCTCAAGCTTCAAAAAAAAACATTAGAATTTCAAAAATAAAAAAATAAAAAATCTCTCTTTTGTACACGAAAAATTATGAAGCTTCACCAAATTTTTTATTTTCATTCATTTTCATTGTTTTTGAAGTATTCGAGCGACCTTAAAATATTAAATACTGAATCCGTATTTTTATATTTACTGCGATTTTAATGACATCCTATCAAACAAAAAACAAAAGAAAGAAGTATGATAGTATTTTTTTCTGTCTATCCTTAATTCTTCGACTAACAATGAGAAGAACTTCTCACACAAAAACTATGGGGAAATCTTAATGTAGTATTTCCATAAGTCTTTCCGTCACGCGTATCAATTATGATATTATCTATATTCCCATAGATGTATTGTTATTGTGTGAACCCTATTTATCTTTGCAATCGGACTATCTATATGTTATATTATTTTGAAGATAACGTGGGTTGTTGGCCTATGTAAAGCTTTGCAGATTTACGGTTGCTCGCTCATTTCTTGATTACACGTACCGAGTAGAATAGTAAGAGAGTAACACGGGTGAGTGAGTACTCACGTATTTTTTAACTTTACCCTGAGTCAGTAGTCAGTTCATTTTCTATAAATTACAGGGACTAGCTATATACTAGCGGGACAATGGATTGTAAATAGATACCGAAAAGTGAATCGAAAACACACCGCGAGTGGCTTGCTTATACCTGCCGAATGGGTTAACTTAACGAGACAGTGCAGAGTAGTTCGGGGATGGGCACTCGGTATTGTGTTTACCACCTACCGAGTACTCAGCCGAGAGCACTGTCTCGCCGCTAGGTATGACTAAAGGCATGACAAAAAAAATTTGGATCCAAAGTTAATAAAATAATGACATGGTTTCTTTCGAAATTTGTTTTTATTTATTTTTGTCCAGTTTTCTTTTTAGCGCCCAGACTATCTATAATAAAAGTTTAATTAAGGGTATAAATAAATCGGGAGTCTCTTTTCTGGCAAAAGGTTATCGAAGCCACGATGATTTCTTATGAAATGTATGGGAAAAGTTTTTTGCGATTTCTGACATTTTTAGTACTCTAACCTTAGTTGGGTTTATTGATCACTATAACAAACAGGAGCGATTGGTATGAAAAAAGTTTTTTTTGTAAATAGCCCATTTTCTTGCTGACTGTACACTTGAAACGAAACTGTAAATGCAAGTCACAATGTCTTACAAAATTAAGGACAGTCTCCTCAGAAAGTTTTCGTGTAGCTACATCGGTTAAGGTACCTAATCTTACAGCCCCATCTAAAAAATCCATCTGTATATAATATAGATAGATCTTAGAAGTTTAAATATCGGTCACAAGTTTCATATCAGCTTTAATATTATTCATTTATATAATTTGCTTTTTCACTAAATCATGGGAGACTACTCTCTAATCTAAGTATAAGGCAAAGTGTTAAGTGGCATCTTTCACGGTAGACTTGAATCATTCAATAAATGGTGCAATAAAATATACAATATAATTTACTGACACATCCGTCAGAATGTATAAAACGTATAACTGACGGCGTATAAGGTCTGTAAATCATCGTTTGAGAGCGTCGCGGTTGACTCGTCGCAGTACGCGCTGCGGCTCTGTAACGGTGCTCCAAGCAATATCAATAAAGCATTCAGTAGGGTCACCACGCGGAAGATATTCAGACAAAATTTTCTCGTCTTGATAAAGTCACGATGTATTTATACTTGTCTGTTTATTGGTTTCATCCTTGTGAAATTTCCATTAAATGCCCTTTTTACACCTTTATGGATTGATTCTCCAAAAGCGATAAGATAAATACGTGCTTCTTCTTTTGTACTCGCAAGCATACAAGCAGAAGTTCGTGTTTCTGAGTTTAAAATTAACGGTACTTCCATAGAAATTTTCATTCCCCTAGTCACGAGCTTAAAACTATGTTTCCAAGCAATTAGTTGTTAGTTCGTCCGTACTTTGTACTTATGTTCAAATATATATATTATATATAGACATATATCAATGTCTTACAAATATTATACTGCATAACATAAGTAGCAAATATTAAAACAACTTTTTTCTCTTAATATAGCGTATTTTTTACCGCTCGTTTTACCATTCTACAATTTAAATAACTCAATAGAGTTTATAAAGGACGTTCAAGAAATTCAATTATGTAATCGAAAATAAGTTTTTACCCGACTGCGAAAAGGGTTATGTATGTATTTCAATTGTTTATGTATATGTATATACCTGTTTATGTATGTATGTCTATTTCTTTAGCACGCTCTGTAGCATAAGCGGCTCGATGGACTTTAGGATACAAGGTGTCGTTAGATTCATTTTAACTGAGAAAGTGACATAGGCTATCTAATATTTAAAAGTAGGACGCCTGGGAATCAAAAAGCAAAAATGGAAAAAAATTATTGTCAAGTGTTTTAGTTTCCTTTTTTAAATATTTTTTTTGTTTATAGAATATTGTTATACCTATTAGCAGGCGAAACTTCGAAATCAATTTGAAAGTAAATTTTCTTCTAAATATCTAAACGGATATAGTAACGTATCCTGACTAAGAAATTACATCGGAGATCCTTGAATTGACTACCGTATGTAACAATCACTCAACCACTGGTGATTTAGTAAATTTCTACAATCTGGCTAAGTGAAAGGCAAATTATAATAGCGTAACAAACAATAACTCGTGTTTATGATAGATGCACTCATTCTAACGTCAGATTACAAGAAGTGACGCAACTCAGTACCTACTAGTGAACAATGGTGGGCAAGAGCAGAACGCGCAGAACAATATGTAGATGTATAAATACATTTTTATTGGGTCGATACAACGATCCGTATTGTTATTATCCATAAAATATTTAACGCAAATTCATTTTAATAACGTAAATTAACAATTATAATTAAATGGTCTAACAAAGATTACGAAATATTAAAGTGAGACCATCACTGGCAATCCAAAAACATATGCACGTAAGAAATTATACTTTATAAGTGTAATAAATAAAACAGAAAAAGCTCCAAAATTTTTATCCTTCGTGCCAACAACATGATGAGCTTAGCCATTATAAACAATAATGTACATTCATTTACTGACTTTTTTTTAATTGCGTAAAATAATTTTATCTTTGTATAAATATAAATTACATCAATTTAATTTGACTAATCACATTATTATCATTGATGGCTAAGTTCATCATATTGCATTTCTGTCACATGATGCATGCGTACCTAGCTTTCAATTTTACACTCAACTAAATACGCCAAAAGAAGTATAACTTCAATAATAATTATTTTTTACAGTATAAAATAGTATAAGGCTTGAAATCCACCTGATGTTCAGAGATCACTGCAGCCTATAACAACCGCCCCTACATCTATACACCATTATACCAACAGCTGAACAACACAAAACGATACTGCAGTTCTAAGTGAAACCAGTCGATAATAAATTGCTTCTCCTGAGTTCTTAGTTGGAATGTCTTGTGTGCTATGATTTTTACCCAACTGCATCCTTAACATCGGACACAGTAACGCGATCACTAATGCTTTGGGTTAGAAATTAATTCTTGCATATTATGTTCTCCTACATGTAAATTTTAGAAATAACACATTTCAATCTAACATTCAGTTAAATGAAGTAATATATTAATTATGTTGTTAATAAAAGTAGATATTATTCAAGTTTAAAATCTATCTCATGTTGCTTAAACAACAAATAATTTGTTAAATTAAAACTAGTTGTTTCATTGTTGTTTGCCTTTATCACTACTTAGAAATGAAAATTAATTAAGTTAATTGGGGTATCCGCTATAAATGACATCATTTTATTTAGATTATTTTATTTTTTACTAACTTGTTCTGCATCCTCAAACACTGTAGATTATTGGTTTTACATATACCTGCTTATAAATCATTTATCGAATACAGTTCATTATTTGAGAGCAAGTAAAACATTTCTAACTGTAGGACCGGTGCAAATGTGCGCTCGTAAATGGAAAGATAAAAGTAAGTGAAGCCAACTCGAACGAAATATTGCAAAGTTTGCGGAAGATGATTATGGAAGATTGTGAATATGAGCAGATATATCATGTCTTGAAATTATTTAAGTCATGAGAATTGAAGTGATGAATACGTTGTAACGATAATAAAATACTGAATTCTAAAGTGTTTAATGGTACAGGTACTACCGTAACTGTGCAATATTCGACTGTGGAAGCACCACTGCCACACTTACTCGTATTTCTCCCGCAAAGAATTAGTGTTCGCACAACTATGTTAGCGAAGTGTGTAGTTGGCAGCACTCATTGGGTATTGGTATACAATAGCATAGATAGGGGAGGGGATGGGTGACACTGAAAGGAAAAACCGCTTCAGCTGCGCAGGAACATTACCTCGCTGAGCGTCTACTACCGTCTGTATCATAGCGAATGTTCTGAAGAGCTGTTCAACATAATTCATTTTATTTCATAATAGAATAAACTGCGCGGGGTTCCGGAGGCACAGCTTTAAGGTAAGTTCTGTCTTGGCATAAACAAAAAAGTTCTCTAAGTCATAAAACCGTTGCCGTACAGTGAAGCTGTGGGATTGTCTCCGAGCCTGCCTTACAGCGATGACAAGCGATGGATTATAAATCACTCGGTGGTCAACTATGTCGTTGGGCTGCACTATGCTTACCTTCAGGGACAGTGTCTTCAATTTGCCAAGCTACAATTTAAAAAAAAAGGAAGCGAGTCACAAAAATGTATATGATTGAACACATGTATTTTACTAGGTACAGTCCGCTCTCACCATTACCTTGTTTGTTATTCTTGGTGAAAGTGATGGTGAAGTTGGATGTATCAAATTGAACTCACATACTCTCTACGAATACAATTTGTAACCACAGCAAATTTGCTGTGCCCAAATATTTTACTGAAAAAATACTTCATCCACCATCAAAATATCAACCGAGTACCAGTTGTATTTTGATACGTTGTCTAATTTTATCGGATAATTGCTAGACCATTTTTCCAAGTCCTAAATAAACAAAGTACAAATTATGTTGATTTTATCGGTATCCTGAGCCCCGAGTTTCAAGATGGCTGACACATCGAGCGCTGGATCACGACGTAAGCGAAGTAGCAGCCGTATTGGCAATATTCGTAAATTGATCGTATTTGGATATGTATGTAAGTTCAGAGTTACCGCATGTTATCCGAATTTAGAACAATTTTTTTCACCTAGTTAACCATATGGCTTAATTTGTCTATGCGTATGATGATTTATAATGTGTTATTGACTGTCCAAGTGATAAATCGGAAATTCGGAATAGGTAGTTTATTATTTACCTGAACTTAGAGGAAAGATGTAATATATAGTGGATAATAGATACATCTCTCTAAAACCCTGGAATAAATAAATTATTCCCATAACTTTGTTGCTCTGTTGTTTAATGTAATAAATAAAGTCTAGATATTGAATGCTACACATTGTAAAGTATCAAACGCACCAATTAAACCATATGGTTGACTAAATCTACTCTATGTTATTTATTACCTCTATGTTTAGCTAAATATATTGTACCTATTTCGATCTCAGAGACAGAGATCAGAGATACCACAGATACGATTAGGAGAAAAATTTCACCTCATATACAGAAATTAATAGGCATCCCAGTAACATAAATAATATCTCACAGAGGCATAGTTATTTAATTTTTTTTTTAATCGGACTTATTAAATATAACAGTTTGGCAAAAATGGCAATGAATATACATTTAAATTCAGAACACTAATAATATATTCAAATAAAAATTGATTTTGTTTTATTGTTGGTAAGATAAATTTATTGCAAATTTATTTAAATTAATACAATTGATTAAATGTATAAAGGAATACCTTCAAATTAAGCATATTTGTGGATCTTTTTAGTGTGCTCCTAATCACATAACAGTATAGCAGCGATATTTAGTACCTACTTCAGGTTTTTTTGCAACAACTTCTTCCCTCGACGTCATTTTCATAGAGTTCAGAATTCGATCTTTAACTATATAAAAAGTATGCTATGTGTTAATTTAGGTTATATACTATATGTGTACATTTCATTCAATTCTGTTTAGCCGTTTTTACACGATTTAGTAACAAACATACAAACTATCTCTTTTTCTCTTCTTTAATTTAAGACCACAACTTTTATAGGTGGAGCAGTTACCACTGTTCCCTAACCTCTGTCTTTCTTTCAAAAGAAGAAGAAGAGGTCAACCTCTTGATAGGATACGATTCCCAGATTATCTTGCACTTGTCGGAGAAAACTTCGTCTAGGTTTTCCTCTTCCCCGCTTTCCTTTAATTTTTCCTTCTAAAATTTTTATAAAGAACTTGTCGTGCCGTATCAAGTGTCCTCTTCTTTTAACATCTTTGTATTTGGCTTCGTCCATGCACGTTCATAACAATAAATACGAATCGCAATTAAGTAGAAAATTGTTATCTGATTGTACGCACTCGTAAAATCTTGACTCGTGCTAGTATCATTAATGTATATAAAATTAACGAAGCGAATAACCTAGTTACGAGAAATTTAATTTATAATTAACAAATTAGTGAATATAATAAAATAATTGTGTCATATATTAAAGCGATGAACGACTTATTTAAAGGGTCAACCGCTACTAATGCTTCTTTGTCGTATAAAACTAGTGTTCCGGCTTGAATTTGCTCCGATTTGATCATAGACTTGTAATTTCTTTGTCCCTGTTGTCTCGCAAAGCAGATAATCCTTTGGCAATCCCTGCTTACATTTCAAGTTGTTTTAGTCTCTTTAGTGGAAACTTTATTAAACACCTATTTTCTTTGATTAGAATTTTTGCATTAATAATACCTATGCATTATAATGACCTCTTAAAAATGGGAAAAACGTGAATTTTGAGTAACTAATTAAATTAAGACAAGTAGGTATATTTGAACTCAAACAGTAGCGATATATAATAATAAGAAAAAATTGAAGAAATAAAACCTTGAATCGAATTATTATGAATATAACAAATTGACACGGACAGATGCTCAAATTGCGCCTTGTCAAAATCAAAACAATAAGGTTCTACTCTTAGGTATTTAGCTACGTAAGTAGGCTTATTAGATTTGAATTGTTGTACTTTCGACACTTCGCGGGCTAAATATATTGGACACCACTTGTAGGGATGCTTGTGAAACACATTGGTCATACCAGTATAATTTTAAGTGACATTACTTTCATTGCATTCAAAATAAAATCAAAAAATATTTTATTCAATTTAAGCCCTGAAAAGATGTTTTCAAACGTCAAGCACTAACAACTATTATTGCATACATTTACTACATACTACATAGTACTGCATTCATTTATAAAAATTATAAATATTTAATCTACGTTTAATTCAGTGTAACATTCATAATTTTATTGTAATGTATTGTTTTGCACCATTTCAAACAACCCAATCAAAACACAACTTAGGAAGCAAAATTTTTCTTAATAATTTTTTTTCAATTTAAATAGTAAGTATCTTATTATATTATGTGAGCAATTCTTGTATATATATTGGTTTCTCGGAAACGGCTCCAACGATTTGAACGAAACTTCGCATTTAGATAATGTTTTACATTCCAAGTATACCTAGATAGGGGTTTTTTTTGTAAGACACCGAGCAAAGCTCGGTCGCCCAGATATTATTTATTTATATTTTACTCCATAGGTTAGGTAATCAATTAAAAATGTAGGTTATATTATATTCAAAAAACTTCAAGGAAGATTCACCTCTATTGCCTTTGTCATTATTGAAATGTATTTAAAAAAAAAAAAAACTAAGACGACTTTATACATTTGTTTGTGATTTGTGATTTGTGAATGAATAGCTTTGGTGTTACTCTGGTGATAGTTAAAACTTTCTAGTTGTTGAATACAAACAACCAAACAACTAGCTTAAAAATTTTTATGGTACGCGGTAGTAAATTACGGTTGACCTGCTCATTTATTTAAATTCGAGCAAAGTGAGTCATTGCTCGACTGGTTTTTAATAATAATTTATTACAGATTACGGCCTCACGTTTTAAAATTAAACAATTTACTTTTTAATTTCAACAATCAAGATATTTTCCTAATTATAAACAATTTGATAAGCGTTATGAAAGTTATTTTATTCACTAGTTCTATAGATACGAAATTCTATACGTCCAGATAAAAAAAATTAAATCAATTTTTAATTATTAATAATATTTTATTTATATGTAGTAATGTACTATATTTATACTCAGAGTTTTCTTTCTCCTCTTTCATTTGACATCCCACTCGACACGATAAATATCTGTCATATTCAGTCATACTAATTTTGTTCATGTAAAATATAGCCTATGTCACCTGGACTACAATAATGAATCAATTGACACCTCACTCAAAAAAATCGGATGAGTACTTTAGGCGCTACGGTAGAACATACGTAAAAACATAACCCTTTGGCAAAAAGAACTTCGTCGGTTCAAAAGAATTCTCGCATGAACTGCTATGAATCGCTTTTATATCTAATTTAAAAATTTTAAAAACCAATATACATTATGATTACTTTTATGAATTTATATAACTGGCTGTATTTACAGTGCTCATTAGTAGGAGGCGAAATTACAGCCCACTGATCAATAATGAATATAATAAATTTTAATTATGATTTTATTAAGTCAAATTAAATTATAATCAATAGGAAAACAAGTTTATAATATTTTATTCCGATAAATTACTTTTAATTTGAAGTTAAAAACTAATTAATATGGATATTATCAGAAGTTTCTTTCTATGTTGTGTTTTA
Organism: Saturnia japonica; assembly: GCA_033032175.1. Lineage (NCBI taxonomy): Eukaryota > Metazoa > Arthropoda > Insecta > Lepidoptera > Saturniidae > Saturnia > Saturnia japonica. The sequence continues at coordinate 4,326,142 of CM065312.1, forward strand.
CATTTGATTTTTGTTGTGAATAAAAGGTTTTTTTCGTTAGGTTTAGCGTTTGGTCACGATTTCCTCTAATTAGAGAAAGCCTTAACAGCACGCTCTATGATTTCATCACGATGTTTTCCTTCACCAAAAGCCCAGGATAATTGCAAAGATTCGAACTCACAATTTTTTCTATTTTTTGCTGAAGAGAGCTGAGGGAATTTAATAAATATAACGTAAGAGAATAGATTACAAAATTTTGAAAATATTGCAAAACGATATTTGTAAGTAATTTAATTTAATAATAATACTATTTATATTATGGTATACCGGATTTATTTTCATGTTTCTTACTAGAGATGAGCGTTCCAAAAAACGACTTAACTTCAGTTTTCTTAATGTATCTAGGCTCAATTTGGCCAATTCCCGACGTACTTGGACAGTTTGAAGCAAATAAATATAACTCAATATAATATATAAAAGTTTTGAAAAATTCTTACCTTTTCACAATCTCACAATTGTATTCACAATATTCTTATTTTTGCTTACACAGGGGAAGGGTTCTAAAATCATTGAAAGTAATGATATAGCTTTTTGTAATGACTGCGCTGTTGACCGAAAAGGGTCTTGATTGCGTCACCGGGCATGAGGTATGGGTGCAGCCGAAAAAAAAGTAACAATTAGCGCAAGGGTTCCAGCCAACACGGCTAAACCTTGGGCTGTAACCATGCATGTAATTTCGCCATCTCGTTAACCAACATACATACCACCTTATACATACCTATTGAACAATATGCGTGTATGTATTTAGTTTATCTGTCTATTATGTGTAAGTCTAACTGACCAAAAAAAAAGAAAAAACGTCCCTTACAGAATCTGTGTACTTATTGTGTAGTGTGCAGTTGTAATTTTTGTTATGCTAGTGAATAGAATGGTTGAATTACTAGTCTATAGTACAGTATTTTCTAACGTCCGCCTGGCTAGTTACTACCCTCAAGTTGAAAGTCTGTCACAAGGCTCCTTTAGTTGTGTTCCTGGTTGTACTTGAGAGCCAGTTTCGCCACTAGCATCGTTATCGTGGGATACATCGTCACTTAAAATCAGATGAGATTGTGGACAGAACGCTAAAAACAATAAGGGATAAAAACACAGACAAAAAATAACTATATTTCGCAATAAGTGGCTTCGAGGGCTCCATACCGGAGAATCGGATGTAAACTAATCGTTTGACTAATTATTGTAAAGTATTATTAATTTATTACTATAGGAGATCAGCCCCCTTATTACGTATTTCGCAATAGCAAAGCGATAGCAGCAATAGCTAAATATTTGCTTCAAAATGGCAAAATCAGATTGTGTTGTACATTATTAGAATTTGCGATTTCTAAGCGAAAATTCAGCGATTTCTGCTATCGCTTTGCTATTGTGATATACGTAATGAGGGGGCTGGTTGGCTTTCAATAACGTTGACTAAACAGCAATTATTACTTGAAAACGATTACAATAATTGATGGTTGTACGTGCGAATGCAATTTATAAGGCAGATAACATCTTCTGGATCCCATTCAAAGTACGGCTCGCGGTAAGGGTAATGGGTATCTCGTTCCATTTGTTCAGAAACCATTATCATAGGAAATAAATACACCTCGTGTTTTAAACGGGTTCTATTATTAGCACGTTTTAATATATAACACGCGGTGTGTCGCGGCTCAGCACCCCTTTGTTACGCAGTTATTATTATCATCCCGTTGTTTTATTTTTACCTAATTTCAATTTTTAAGTCCTATCATTTGAGCAATGACATAAGCTTCTCATGTACAAAATTTCATAACAATCGATGAAGCCGTTTTTGAGTTAAATCCGGACATACAAACGAACAACCAGACAAAATTTTCTAAGGGCATATACTATTATCAGGAAATTAATAATAAATTAATATAACAAACAATTGAATAAACATGTAGAGACAGAACGATAGATTTATTAATGTCGATATTTTTCTATTTTATATTTGCTGGAATTATTATTATTTCAAAAGATACAATAACAATTTTGAGAAAAAAATAACTTCTAAAAACAAGCTTTTATCATAAATTTCGAACTAAAAAGTAAATAATATTTTTTATGAGTAAAGTCTCACGAGAAAAGTATCTTTTGTCACTGATCAGAAGCGCAGGCAGTTAGGTACTAGATGAAAGCTGACATTAACTTAGAACTTTTAAAATGTTTAATACTTCTATAATAGATGGAGCCTCAAGCTTCCTCACTTTTCCTTCAATAATGTCTTATTTCGTGTTACGACATACCTTATTTTGATACAATGTACTTTTTTCCTATCTTTAAAAACTAATATAGGTACTTTATTTGCTCATTTTTCAAACACTTGCAAACAGTTGAAGACCCTAGGGTCTAGGGTCTAGGGTAGGGCTTAAGCCCATACCAAGACTTTCGCCTTTTGACAGTTTTAGTTTCGAACTGCTCGTCCTAATAGATTACACATAAAGTTATTTTAACAAGAAAAAAAAAAAAAATACCGACTGCAATAAAAATACATACTTAATTAGCTTACTTTAAATAGTTAGTTAGCCTAGTAGTCGTAAGCGCGACTGCTATGAGCGAGGTCCTGGGTTCGAATTCCAGGTCGAGCAAAGTGTTATTGGGGTTTTCCTATGAAATTCTTAGTAGCAGCTCGGAGTTTGGTTTCGTGCCCGATTAGTGGCAATAGGCTCGCCCCCTATTACATGGGACCTAAAACATACTCGGCGAACTGTGGGTGTACATTAGTACACCTCTGCCTAACCCTTCGGGGAATACAGGCGTGATGGTATGTACGTTTAATTTAAAAAAATCATGTGTGCAATTCAGACGTGGTAGAAGTGAAACCATCACATCTATGTTGTTTTTTTTAATTCAGAAGAATATCAAATACACACTAATTTAAAGTTTTTGAAAATGTAGATACAAGTACTCACAATCATTATTCACAATATCATATTCAATGAAGGCATCACCTTGCACATTTGAAATGTAGATACAAGTACTCACAATCATTATTCACAATATCATATTCAATGAAGGCATCACCTTGCACATTTGAAATGTAGATACAAGTACTCACAATCATTATTCACAATGTCATTTTCAATGAAGGCATCACCTTGCACATTTGAAATGTAGATACAAGTACTCACAATCATTATTCACAATGTCATTTTCAATGAAGGCATCACCTTGCACATTTGAAATGTAGATACAAGTACTCACAATCATTATTCACAATGTCATTTTCAATGAAGGCATCACCTTGCACATTTGAAATGTAGATACAAGTACTCACAATCATTATTCACAATGTCATTTTCAATGAAGGCATCACCTTGCACATTTGAAATGTAGATACAAGTACTCACAATCATTATTCACAATGTCATTTTCAATGAAGGCATCACCTTGCACATTTGAAATGTAGATACAAGTACTCACAATCATTATTCACAATGTCATTTTCAATGAAGGCATCACCTTGCACATTTGAAATGTAGATACAAGTACTCACAATCATTATTCACAATGTCATTTTCAATGAAGGCATCACCTTGCACATTTGAAATGTAGATACAAGTACTCACAATCATTATTCACAATGTCATTTTCAATGAAGGCATCACCTTGCACATTTGAAATGTAGATACAAGTACTCACAATCATTATTCACAATGTCATTTTCAATGAAGGCATCACCTTGCACATTTGAAATGTAGATACAAGTACTCACAATCATTATTCACAATGTCATTTTCAATGAAGGCATCACCTTGCACATTTGAAATGTAGATACAAGTACTCACAATCATTATTCACAATGTCATTTTCAATGAAGGCATCACCTTGCACATTTGAAATGTAGATACAAGTACTCACAATCATTATTCACAATGTCATTTTCAATGAAGGCATCACCTTGCACATTTGAAATACCTATCCATGGGAATATCATGTGTAAAAAGTACAAGCGTATAATACGTACACGTATACAAAACACCACGGTTGTTGTGATGCCTTTTCCTAACTAATAACTAAACAAAGTGGGATCTTCTGACAAGATTTTTGCTCTCTTGTCAGAACTATCTAGGGAGTTTGTTTAACATCTCAAAATTCGTACTTTTTAATGTTCGTACCTACTTTTGTAGAGTTTGAATTTGCAACTTACATATTTTTATTTTAGTTTCCTCTAGGGAGTTTTTGTGATAAAATGCAAACTTGTACTTTGGTAACGTAATTTACAAAATCCATAATTTTATTTTATTATAGAGCTCTCATTTTAGCGCCATCTAATATTACATCTGTACGAACTGGAAATGGTGTAATTTGCCATCATTGATCATTGAAAATTTTTCCCATACTGTTTGTAAAGAGGCCGCTAACCGAAATAATTTAATTTCTACGACTAAAGTACCTTAACACAATATCAATCGGTAACAGTATGTCATAAGTATTGTCTAAAAAGTTTTGTTTCGTGCCTTTTTAATGAGGAATAAAATTCATTATTGCGTGGCAACAAACCTCTTTTGTACCATTTTACCATTGCCTAAAACTTTCCTGAGGGTTCCTATCTCATTTTCTCCCACGTTAAATCTTATGAATTTATGTGTCTGTGTCTTTTGATTGTCGCTTTTTTGTTTCGTCGACCTTCAAATCACAACGATGCTAAAGAAATTTTCACTTAAAAAAATATTTTTCTATTTTTGCTTTTTATTTCATTCCCAGACATCGCGTACTTAAATAAAATATTGCTTATGTCACTACTGCAATTAAGTTCGAATCTAACGACACCTCGTTTGATAAAATCCATCAAACCGTTTAGGCTACAGAGCGTGCAAAGGAAATAGACATTACATACGCTTGAAAAATAACCCCCATTTTTCGCAGTCGGGTGATAACATAATAGTATTGAATCGATTCAGAAGTTAACTCGATAGCTATATCCTTATCGTGACATCTACTTTCAAGTTGTTCCATCGAAATCCTCAATTTAGTAAAATCGACTAAATATCTATCGATATCATGTCGTCCGTGAACATAATATTATCACTGGTGGTGACTTGGTGAATATTGCTCACGACAGCAATACACTCGTGTAGGAACGTCACGGACGATTCACACCGACAGATTTACGTGATCATAATAAGAGACGACGCGTCCGTGTCATACCCAAATTGGGCACAATACTTTATGTATTGTAATGAGGTGTGATGTACTCTGTCCGAATTGGGTTTCCTGAAATCGACATGTTCTTGGAACACAATACCGAGTTGGAACACGTTGTCACGTCACGCCTACATGACGTTTTGATAACACGTACATTTAAAAAATTGTATTTTATTTTCAACTTTTTTAACTTATTCCATTTTCACTGATTTACTTACGTAATATTTTATAATAGCTTTATTTAACATAGATATGTCAGAAAACTGGTCCTACGTTACAATTTCAGTATAGGTAGGTTGATTAAAAATAGTACAGAACATTGTGTTAATTTAGTGTACAGTTTCGTTATAATAAATGAGACAAACATCTTAGCATTCCATGGATTCGACGTGCGGGTGCCGGGTCCATCGTGTAGCAGACAGAGGGAACACGAGCAGTCCCCGGGACTTGCGACTCAGGTGTAGGTTTAAGGGGCCCCTTATGATGCACATCAGCACTCACCTTGACTGCCCGCGATACCCTCCCTGCCAAGCCAGATTTGGTAAGAGCCTGTTAATGCTTCTTTAGTAAATAATAATAATAAAATAATAATTTCCCAAACAATTTCATGTTATTAATAATTTACGATATTACTATTAAAAATAATACTTTATTAAAATTATAAATGACGTCAGGTATAAAATGAAATGTAATATTGATAATGTTATTTTAATAAATAACCATTAATAAATGATTAAATAAATTTATTACATATTAAAAAATACGAATTTCTTAGATATTACTCTAGAAACGTTAATAGAATTCAAGAATAGAATAAGTCGATGACACTGTCTTAGAATTATTTCGATGAGGCAATCAGTGCTCATATATATATGTGATGAACGACATCACCATTACATATATTTCAATATATTAGTCGCAACTAGATCTCTGTGGTCGCAACATTGTTATCAGGATTCAATAAATAAAACTAACTTCAATGGTTTTCTTTTTTTATTTAATGACACCTGTGTTCATCATCATTTTTGCCAACGTCACGTGAATACAATATTTTTTCTTATTATTCTTGTAATCTTCACACATAGGTTGAACGAGATGGCATCTCCCTTGCTAAAACTGTCCAAAGGGTTTTTGCGGCAACTTAAAACGCATCTTTCTAGTTATTATTTATAATCCAGTTCACTTGTGCACAATATCCAAACTATATCAAGTGAAATGCCGCAAAAATTACATAAAGTAATTATAAAGTTACAAAATTACCAAATAAAAAAGTTTATGAATTAAAATAAATATTACCGTTTGACAGTTCAGATACCGATAAAAACTTAGCTTAGTGGTGAAGGGAAATTGTTACTGCGTTGATTTAGATTATAGAATCATACTTAACTAAGGAAAAAATTGAAAAAAATTGAGGTATTAAATTACATTACTATTATGCCTATTGAAATTATGAACAAGTTTCTAAATCAAACGAACGTCTTTCCAATTCCATGCTGCCAGATTATCGAATGTTAGTAGTAATCGAGTGCAGAGAAATAAAAAGATTATTAGAAGCACAGAGTACATTTGTCTATAGGAGAAATTAGAAGTTTTTGGTGGGATGTCAAAAGGTTAAAGGTTATGGGTTTTTGTATTTCATTCAAAAAATTGTGTTATTTTACCCTGTATTCAGTAATACATGTGGCATTTTGCTTATAGCAAGTGAAATGGATTCAAAATCCAAATATTTTATATTCAATTTAAGTACTAAGAAGGCAGCTATGAATGTCAATACACTAACACCGATTCTATTATATATACTTATAGTATGTAATATTACATACCATCACGCCTGTATCCCCAGAGGGTTAGGCAGAAGTGCACTAATGTTCGCTGGGTATGTTTTTTGGTCCCGTGTACCGCAAGCTTATTGCCATTAATCGGGCGCAAAGCCAAACGTAGACCTGTTTCTGAGAATTTCATAAGAAAACTCAATAACAGTTTGCTCTACCTGGGAGTCGAACCCAGGACCTCGAGCATAGCATTTGCGCTTGCGACCACTAGGCTAATGAGGCAGTTATAGTATAATATAATATATTATATATATAGCAATATATTGGAAATAATAACATGGACCATGAATTCTGAGATGCCACAAAAACTCCCTAGTAAGTTCTAACAAGGGAGCAAACAACTTGTTAGAATACAGAATCATCATAAGACAGGACACTATATTAACTCTATAATGGTAGCAATGGTCTTCAATAAAGAGGACTATTTGCCAAGTTAGGAAGAAGAAGAAGATTATTAGTAATGTCAATTAACTGTAACTTCCCACAAGAATCAGAATGGTACGCAGTTTAAAAAAGTAGGTATAATTAATATAAATTATATATGATTCTCGATTCACTTTATGAAACTTTATTTCGAAGCATAACCATAAAATGTTTTTGGACAGTTTTATTGTTAATCAATAAAATCCATTAACACTTCTAAGGGTACTCGATACTGTGGGAATCTCTAGAAAGTTGTCATAAAAACCGGATTAAGCAGTCGAATTTGCGAGGTGAAACCCTGTGTACCACGTGCAGATGTGTTACAGGTGTACGAATGTCCTTATTTACAATATTATTTATTGCTCCGCAATATTGAAGAATTTTTAACGATTTTATAAAAACGTATTTATTTACTTTTTATTTAAATGTTAAATATATTTTTCGCCAGTATGAAGTAATAAATTAAATCTATACTTATTTGGTGTTTTGTAACGCTAAATTATAACGTCTAAATAATGTATGAGTCGTAATACAAAGTAAATCTAAACCATTTCTGTAATTTTCGTTTGCTAACTCATTTTGACGTACCAAAATTGATACGAAAGATATATAATAAAATCAACCAAATATTTTTTTTCCAATAACTTACAAAGTTAACTTTTGTTCCACGGCGACCTTTTATTAATTGTTTTAATTAATAAATTGCTCCATATTATTGCTTCGTACGTTTCTGTACTCGTTTATGTATGTCGATGAAAAATATGTGGTTTTTGATATAAAAGCGTTCTGATGGGACGTCGCTATGTGCCATTCAGCCAACTCCGTGCTCCCTTCTCAATACTTTTATTGAACGTTTCTCTCACTAGAACACTACACACACTCACAAGTTAACACCTTTACGTGTGTAACAGCGTGGTTTATTGGTCTTATAGGTTTATATTTTATCAGTAAAATAATATATCTATTCGTTTTGTAAATAATTTAATAAAAATAAAATAATTAATTAACATTAATATGTTATTTCATATTGTATAGGTAACTGTATGAATATTTGTTTTTATTTATTCATATTTCAATATAAAAATAATACTTAATTTAGATATTTCAAATCTGCCAGGCGCCCCATGACGCCTCTAATTTTTTTCTATTCGTCTGCATCAAATTATCATTTCAAATACTTATTACTACTTGAGATACTACAAATATACTTTGAGGATTAATAAGTCCAAATTTAATTTAACTAATTATGCAAATTTGTTAAAATGGATATACCTTTTTTACAAATACTTATTTTAGTGACAACCAAACCTTTTGATAACGACCTACTTTTGTTGTTGTTTTTAACTGGTCTGAGCGGGTCAGGGTTTCGAGAAAAGTAGACAATTACTACTGTCGATCCCAGAAGTTCAAGTTGAAAAGTTTCTTACGCGAAAAGTTGAAATAAAATTATGCACAATATTAATGAAAATAGAATAGTTATTTTGCAGCATTCATTATGATTATCGATAGTTAGTGTCAACATCACTATTACAGCGGGCGCCATTGCAATCTATCCATCAAGATTTCTATCAGAAATTCAGATGGGCACCGTATTTCCCGTATAAGTTATACGGGTTCCCGACGACAACATCGGCAATAAACTAGCGGTCCGCCTTTGTGTTGCTTCCCCACGTATGATACAGAAATCGATTATTGTGAGAAAACCACGTCTATTCATTTCAAATGGTAGGGTTCATTTGATTTTATTCTATCCGGTACAAATATTAAATAAATTAATCGATAAGAATTAAATATCTAGTAACCTCTTCTTAGTGTTTATTTGTGCGTACTATAGTATCTGCATTGGGTGTTAAGTTCGATATAAATTCATTAAAAATATAAACGATCCTTAATTACAAGTAAGTACATGCGTCTTACATTCATAAAAATATGTTTTTCTAAATAGATTCTTTTTTGGTATATTTTTTATGTTTTATTTATTTCACAAGATAATTGGATATAATTTTAAATCATCAACATACATTTTAAAAGAGGATGACAAATATATTATGTAATGTAATATTTATATTAAATATATTTTACGTTAACAAATATTATTTGAAAAAAAAGGGCCCAGATTCAATCCCTGAGGAATTCCCACTGGTACGATTTTTTCCATTGATCTGTATCCATGTATACAGACTAATTGCGAACGATTACACAAATATGTTTCGCACTGTCTCAGTAAGGAGCCATGAATACCAATTTCTGCTAGCGTCCTAACAACAAGACAACACGGCTAATAATTTTTTAAATTCAGTATTTACAGCATGTACCTCTTTCTCTTAGTCTATTTCATGTACAATCTCAGTTATATATTCAGTTAGATTTGACTCAGTAGATTTTTTAGGACGGAAACAATGTTGGTTGTGGTGTAGGATTTGAGACACATGACTTCAAAAGCAAAACCTTCCTTGATGCCCTCCTCTGCCGTTCGACGGTGTGCGCTGGCCATTATTAAACAATCGAGTTGTTTGATTGTTTCCAATTAAAATGACGTGGGGAACGGCACAGGAGCGAGTATAAGTGGATTAAAACGAATGCGATTACCGAAATACCGACCGTCGCTAAGATACAGTGCTAGTTCATTCAAGTTTTAGGATGTAGCGAGATCTAATTAAGGCGTCTTCTATAGATCAAACTAATACACCTCTTACATGCCATACATGCGCCCCTTTGTTTGCCCTTATCATAGTAATATATCAGATGCGCGTGCAAGGGTGATACTTAGACTCAACTCTAATGACTAATGAGTCTCAACAGATAAGATCATCCGAATACTTCGTAACATATTACTAATAACATAATATAAGTATCCAATTTGGAGGTTCAACAAACACGATTCAAAAAAGTTTACAACATTTCGTAGTAAGCCTCAAATTGTAATCACAAATTTCTGATTGGTACAAAAAGTTAATATAATTATGATATTTGACTGAACAAATACGATGAAAGTCTGTATGCTTTGTATTAAGCATTTATTTTTAAAAACAGCTATTGTAATCGCAAAATACTGTAAATTTTCTGGTTGATATTGCAATCGAAAATCAGCGCTGGGGCCATCAGAACAGTGGCATCCAGCTTATGCCGAGTTGTACGCCCTTTGTAGTGCACTACTGCGCATAGGGATTGTATATTTTGTCTGTAAAAACTTTGCGTTCGTATTTTCACAGCAATAAATATATTTTCTTTCTTTCAAATACATATAATATACCTCGCGGAACAGTAACCAGTATATTTTATTTCGATCGAAACGTATTACTAATGGTCTATGCTAACGAAGCAATTTTATAATCCAATTTATTTACTATAAAAAAGAAACCCGTTGGTCGATCTATCGGTACCCGAAATTTGAGCATAAGGTATAATTTGAGAATCAATTGTGTGCATCGAGCAACTACCGCAAGGAACCACACGGAATAAATAGTCTGAACTGACACTTAAGATTTCTAGGGTTGACAAGCAGTTGTTTTATTGTTAAATTTTATAATATTAGATAAATTATTAATAGATTTCACTAGAGTACAATCGGACAATCTAGGTATAATTTATTTACAAATTAAATTTCTCCTTTGTTTTTAACTAATTATTTTTGGAATAAAATAATAAATAAAGAAACAATGGGATTTCTTGGGGGGTTTTAAACCAAATTTATTTACATATTGTTAAAAAATTCCTTATAAAATCACAATATTAAATTATTTTTTTATTCTTCTCCCCCGATTACAAATTATTTGAAATGCAGCTGCCGGAACACATTTCTAAGTGCTTGGATACAGATTTGCGACTTAAAGATGTAAGCTATTTAGGCGAGCATTATATAATGGCGTACCACAAAATGCCAATATACCATATTATATTATACACTAATAATAATGTTAGTTATAAACAAAACACAATTCTCACAATAAAATTATAGACGATTATTATTTTTAACAAGTTTCACTCATCGATTGCTGGCTAACCCTAATCGAGTACCGGTTCCATGACAAATAATATGAATGATCACTGTCGACGAACTCGGATGCCTGTCTGTCATCGGCAAAAACATTTCGACAGGCCACGTTAAATTCGATAAAAACGAATCGATATAACTACGAGAAATGCTACGAGTTACTGAGTTTTTGTATACACCTGCGCCGCCAACTCGATATATGTATTTGGGGTTTGTTATTTTGAAATACCAACTTTTTGAGGCCAAGGTAATAAATAGAATTCATTGTTTATTTTTCTATACTTTATAATTTTATATAAAGCCTAAGAGTTTTTTTTGTTGTTTATTTGAACCGGCAAATCTCTTGAACTACCAGTCAGATTTCAAAAAATCTTTTTGTAATTTGTAGCTTATCTATTAAGGAAGGTTATAGGCTATATACCTTTACGCTACAACCATAAGGACCGAAGCAGTAACCATGATGAAACAATATGGTAAGCTGTAGAAAGTACGGAGAGTGAAAACAACGACAGGCAGATGCGTTGGCAGCGAACTGAAGAGTTGGGGAATTTAATACGAATGAAATCATGGGGCACTGCTACTATTTAATAAATGCGGATTACAAATATCAAAAACAACATTTTCGATTTCACATTTAAATATACAAATGCCGATGTGTACTATTTAAAATCGAGATCATCATTATTAGTATCAGTTTTAAATGCCTTAATGAACGTATTCGAGTCTTCGACTTTGAATATTAAAATTTTCATCGAACATGTTTTATTGTAGGTTTATAGGGTAGAGAAATTTATAACGTCTGCGGGGTCATAATGAGCGGTGACCTCCGAACTCGAATGCTTCATTGAGCACAGCAGCTGGGCTGGGCGCCATCGTCATCCATTCAGCCGTTCGACACCGTCGCCCGTCAGTTCTGATACTAAACACGGAACGCGTCACACGCGCCTACGTTGGCTGTGTAAACGTGTTGCCATCGCCTGCCTATTTAATTTTTTTTTACGCGCGGAAAGTTTGACAGCTACCGACCTTTTTAAAAATTAAATAACACTGAATGATTTTATATCTGAAACGAATTATACTTAGAACTTGGTAGATAGTGAAATGTGTGCTTAGGATTGTGTTCGTTCTTATTATCAAAACAACATAATATTGTTTTGTTGCAAGATGACGTCTGTATACAACGAGGTAAGTGTTCGACATTTCTATTGGCATTTAGGTTTTTAGTTGTGTAATTTATTTTGCGGTCTGGACCCTTTACTTTTTTATAACTCTAAATGGCGACATGACAATCGTTTAAGTTAAAATTTTGTTTTATAGCTGTTTAATCGGAAATACAAGGTCGTTTCGTTAGAACAATGACTTTCTGAAACGTAAACCGCTGTTGTTTACGTGAATACCATTCATGAATTTTGTCAAATCTGCATTTATCATTCTCTTAGTTAGGCTTTGGCGAAAGCAGGATCGACCTAGAATTAAGAATGTAATTTATAATTTATATTAATTTAATTGGTTATGCATATATCTACCGTATAGTGAACAAAGATGATTGCCCAAGTGACCATAGAGTGTTGTTTTTATTTTACACACAATATAGACTCTTTACACTCTTTTTACAGACCTGCGGTGTACACTAATATGTCCATAGAGTTCACAATTATTTTCGCCATCAACATGCATTATCGTAGATATAATATGAAATCAGGGCTGAGCCGTGCCGGGAGAGTATGGGGTGGTCCATGGCACATCACCCGAGCGCGTGATATTTCACTAGGGGTGTCAAAGCAAATTGGGTATAAGAAAGAAATGAATTGAAAATTAATGTCATTACTAAAATTATATTTCGAAATTTTGTGTAGTATTTGTATTAAATTAAAGTGAGCAAGCATGTAATGCATCGAAGAAGCGCAGAATTTTACAATTATCATTAGTTACGTCATTATAGGAACTACACAGGTATAAAAAAAAGTTGGATCTGTTTGCTCAGTGGTGCATGCTGTATCACTTGTATCAAACGGCGTGAGCTTGCATTGTATAATCGTTTCCAACTCTGCTCCAACAAACAAGTTCGCGGTGTCATTCCTTTGCAAAACCGTGTGAATTTGCGGAACAGTCTTCTAACTAGAAAATCCCTTTCTTATGACATCGGATCCTTCAAGCGAAACGTCGGTACAAGTAGGCACGCCTAACCGTGTGACGATCCAAGTGCAGACGGCGCGGTGTATTACTAGTGCATGATGATAAATCCGTGCATATCCAGCTGCCAAGAAGTTTGCAGGCTGGCTTGACAGTCACGACTGTTGTTGGATTATCGATCACTCGATGGTCGCCGTTGTTTTTGGATTTTGCTATTATTTTAATTTCATTTCACGTGAACAGAAGTTTATGGATTATAAAAAAAAAACTACAACATGAAATATTAAGATCCCGCCAAAAACTCCAAACCTTAACCTACTTATAACTCAGTGAACATATTCGAAATTTAAATTAAACTAATGAACCTGATGAATGAGTCATTGTGACACTTTAATATACATTTGACTTTGATGATTTTTATACGTTTTATATTTTTTCTTACTTATTTGACATAATTTTTAATAATTCTGTTTTACCTGATTTTTTTTTTGTATGGTTTTTTTATTTGGCTTAGTGAATTTTCTCCGATAAACTGTATTTTTTTACTAATTGTATTTAGTGCACTGACCCATGGCGATCTAAATAAATAAATAGACCTATAACACACTGTGGACAACCAATGGTCCAAAGCGAACCAATGAGGTGTAACAACCACTCGAACTTGGAGTGCAAGTTCAAGATTATTTAACTTGGTTTACCAACTGCTTGATTTACGTGTGACGTAATTTGGGCAAACATCTACCGGTTCTCAGGGTACTTACTGACTACCGACCGATTAAAATTATCGCGATGAGCTTAATTAACGTTATATTGTATTGTCGATCAAACTTCGTTTCGATTAATCAGTCAAGTAAATCAAAATAATATGAATTGTATTTACAAAAGTTATTAAATACCTATACTGAAAAAAATAATCTTTTATATTTTATTTCAATTATAATTTTTGAATTCGTTTATGGTATTTTCATTCGGATAAAGATTTTGTACTTTAAAAAATAGGGCTTTTATTGTTGTTTTATTTTATTATTTTATTTTATTTTATGTTGTAGTGCATCATACTAAATAAAAAATATCAATTCAATAAATAATAACACTCTAATTATATAGTAAATCTCAAGAGATTTTTTTTTATATGTTTGAGTGCAGTAATCTCTGGAACTACCAGCTAGATTTAAAACACCCTTTTTGCATGTTATAGCCTGTATATTGATGAAGGTTATAGGCTATGTATCTCTAAGCTACGATCCTAAAGAGCGGAGTAGTACCCATGGACGTCTGATAATGTGTATGAAACCTACACGAGTGAGTGCGTTGACAGCGGCCTTGTGGAGATTTGGTCGAATAAATTTAACACGAGAGAAACCGTGGGCACGGGTAGTATAAATTGGTTAATCATAATCTTTTATTTATTTTACGATACATTAATTAGAAAAAAAATTATACTTTTGAAAAAAAAAAGGATTTTTTTGGAAGTTACAAATAAATAAATTTTACTTGTAATACTCTAAATTATAATTTTCTTATGTAATTACCACAGATCAGTAAAACAAGATTTACTAATCTGTGGTAATTATATACTCCAAGTCGTTTTGGGTGGACTTGAGTATCATTTAACGTCTTCGTCTTATTTTGGTTGTGTACGTTTTTCATTATCACTAACATGTTTGTACAGCTTTATGCTGGAAGGGACCAATAATTTAATTATTTTTTCCAGATTTATACGAATTAAAGTAACATATTTATTTATTAAACGAAACTATTGTAAAACATTGATATTAAACGATTGATATTATGATCGATACGTACTAAAATGAATTTGCCCACAATTATTGAAGTTTTTAATGAATACACACACGTACTTTTCAATGTATAGACATGTCGATATTTCTTATGCTTATTTTTTTGAGGATATTAAATGAAGTAAATTAAAAAATTAAAAATCTAAATATTTTGTTAATTTGGTTTCTCATAATAGTGTTCATTGTATATTAAAATATTTTAGAGGACGTTTATTAATTATGTGAGATGTTTTATTTTCAATTTAGCTCCTGCTCAGGGGACGAAACGGGAGTGCCCACCCAGTGATGTTTACGATGTTGTCTTGTAATGTTTAAGTTTATTTACATTAGCTGTGCCCCGCGGTTTCACCCGCGTATAATTTAAAAGCATATGAGTTAATCCAGGGTGTCAGCTACCTCCATACCAAATTTCATCAAAATTGGTCCAGCCGTTTGCGCGTGAAGAAGTAACAAATATATAAACACACAAATTTTCGCCTTTATAATTAGAGTAAGATATTCATAATAATATAATTTTGCTTCCTGTCACTAAATACAGAAGCGTTAGTACAATAATTATCCATACAATAGTGTAATATTCTCTAAATTAAAAAGTTGTTATGAGATTTTTATTGTTTTTTCTTCTTTTTAAATGAGATTTGGTTAGATTTTTCCTGACCCTCCCACCGCGCACCGTTTTGAGCTCACGTAATTAATGAACGTACCCATAAACAAAAATAAGCCAATTAATAAAGTATTAGTGCCTTCTGAAGCACTATGCAAGTGATTATGAAGAAAGTAATTCTATTGAATTAAGCCTATTTAAAGTCTATAATATTTATATAGGTATAACATCGTCCAAACTATAATAACGGAAAGATACCCATATATCAACATGTTGCCATCAGCTAGCTTGTTTGATTTGCGACTATTTGTTTATGATAGAACATTATAGACATTATTATTTCTTTCCCAGAGCCTTCACTATCGTTATTTCAGATTAATTGTTTTTTTTACCAACTTCAAAAGAGACGTAGGCTATTCAGTACGAATTTTTTTTTCAGCCATAACTTCTTTGTTCATAAACAGATTGTGATGATTCCTTTTTTAGTTAGAAAGAGGATACCTCAAGGCTGATCCTATTTTAATGTCATTGGTATTGGACTTTGAACGTCAATATACACTAGAAAACTTCTCAAAATAATTGAAATTGTTTTTTTTTTTTTTGCTGTTAATGGTCATGTTATGATTTTATCACGATTTTTTACTTCATTGAGAGCTCGGACTCATTGCAGTTAATCGAACTCTCGTCGATCGACACCATGTCCCTATTCGTTACCACTGTGATTTAAACTAGCGATCGCGATCGGTCGAAATTTGACCAGCAACTTTTTGATCATTGACTATTTTCTGTTTGACATTTGCAGCATTTGCAGTAAACCCAAACAATGAGTATTATCTACATCACATGCTCTCACTTTTCATTGAGTGACAATGTCAATATTTTAGGGGGTCTAAGTTCAGTGGCACTGGTCGGATTAGGATTCGCAGTATTAATTTATTTCATTTAATATATTAGTAACAGATATTATACATAAATTTTAGCTTTTTGCACTACTTCTCCATATAAACTTTAACCATTCCAAATCTCACAGTCTTCCGTGCACGCGATACGTTTAAAAAGTAATCGAAAGCTTTTGCTTCACGTATCAATATATAGGATCTATGGTGATCGATGCCTAACGAGGTATTAGAAAAGTTGATAATTCTCGAAAGGCTTGTAAGTCACATAAGTATTGAAATCTTATCAAGAAAACCGTTACCAGTTACGGCTGGTATCCGTTTTTAACGGTTCAAATGTAAACATTGACTTCTTATCTTAGGTTCGGTTTTGTTGACGCTGTTTACCAAACGAAAGAAGTAAAGTAGTATTGGCTTATCTGAAACGCAAAATATTTATAAGGAATGAATTAGACGCCATTAATAACCTATCCTTGATAGGTTAAATATGTAAATTATGTAATAAATAAATAATTAATTAATTGATTTACTTTTTATTACATGTGTTATTTATCGAAAATTCTAGATTTAAAGGTAATTTAATTTAAGATTCTCAAATAAAAAATTAAAATAAAGGATTCTATATGTATGTAGTTAATGTTACATAATAATTATTAGTTATTTTGTCTGCTAAAAAATAAACCAGAGAAGTCATAAGTAATTATAAATATTTATAAAAAAAAATCAGGCGTTAGAAATCAAAAATGATGTTTTTTTAAATAATATGTATAAACGAGTATACACAGATAAGTTTTTTTTTTGTAATTGTGGTATTAAGATAATAGTAATGTACATAATAATAAAAGTGAAATACGTAAATGAATATATATTTTAGTTAATGGGCGCTGTTAATACAAATCTCCATCGATACTAAAGATGCATTATGCTATTTTACTTATGGAGGCTAATACTGTACATGCAATTATAAAAAGTCTACTTAGAAAATAAATAGTGGCTACGTGTTAGCATGAACGGACACCGCGTCGATCATCGTGAATTCAAATCCCTACAACGAGCCTGAGCTTTCGCTGAAGGAAAACATCATGATGAAGGCATAGCGCAGTGGTAGAGCATCTTATAAATTATGCCTGGCTAGCACGACCCTCAAGTTAAATTCTGTATCTATAGGTGTTGTTTTCCAGCAGTTGCGTTTGAGAGAGGATTATCATCCTACTCCGAATCGCCAATTAAAATAAGGTGAGAGTATGGCTATAACATACATACCATCACGCCTGTATCGGTATGTTTTTTAGGTCCCATGTAATAGGGGACGAGCCTATTGCCATTAATCGGGCACAAAGCCAAACTCCGAGCTGTTACTGAGAATTTCATTTAAAAAACCCAATAACACTTTGCTCGACTTGGGAATCGAACCCAGTCCCTCGATCATAGCAGTCGCATAACGCTAAACCTATTAAGAATAAAAAAGAACATTCACGCGCTTTGGACTACATAAAAAAACACATTTTAATCAATTTTAATTAATTTTACTTTAGTATCAATCGATACTTTCAATTGTAAATTATTTATTACATATTATGATCACTAATTTCCGTATCTGATGATGTGATGATAATACCCAATCCGTAATAGAGTAAATTCAAAATTTAATGGATACTTTCTTCACTTTCAAATCTGTTGATAACGCGTGCTATACTCGTTATTAACGAACTCCGGACCTCATTGGCTTTCACTATCATTATTCTTGTTTTGACCATTATTTTCGTATTAGATCTTAAGATAAGTGTTGTACCAAGCTAAGCTCACGTAGATCGATTTGATTTCAACTTGTACAATAATTTCTGTTCTTTTTTTTTTGAATCTTGCTCTATCTATCAATACGATTCGTATTTATTTCATTGTATTACTTTTTTTTAACTATATCTCAATTATTTCTGATTTTCTTTCTACATAATGAGCTAGACCATATCTATATTACCAGAAAAGATAATAATTTTGAAATTAATAATATAATTAATAAATAAATAAAGATAGAAAAGATATTTTAAATATTTTTTTTATTATTTTGGATCTTTTACCTTATGTAATGAACTAATGATATAGCTATTATGTTATGCTCTCACTTCCTTTGTCAGGAAAAGAGCAGAACCAGAGTAGACCATCAAATAATTATGTTTTGTCCATACTTTTCGTGCGTATACTTCTACACTCCTGCTTTTATACTGTAGACAATAATAATATGTATTTAACTTTAGTATATTAAATACATTATGTAACTACACAAATATTAATTGAGCCCAGTCTACCCTTGCGATTAGCCGCGATAGTAAGTAATTTCTGCTATTAGTGTATTTGCGAATACTAATAGAATATAAACAAATTATAATTAATTACACTAAAAGCTTTAGTGTAAGCTTTATATTAACTTATTTACGATTCTTTTGTTTCTTTGTTTCCCTATACGGCATATTCTGATCCACGTGTTTGGACAATTAGTGTGACCGTTAAAAACAACCACAGTTTTAAAATTCTCGAAGCGAGCTCTCATTAACATAACGTAGATATCAGCCCGTCTCGCGTCTGGCGCTGGCCATGCCATGGAGTCGCGGTCGCGGTCGCGGTCGGTGTCCATATGTCGTGGATGACGTCACTCTGTGACTGTGTGTGTGTGTGACATACCATGCCGCGTCTGGGGTCCATTCACAATGTCCTTACTAGTTGACTATTGATACAGGTTTAGAGGCTTAACTGCGCTTTCTAAGAACATTGATAATGTCATGTGATTAATTCTGAGACCGATTTGTAAGCGATATAAATCCTATGTACATATTGAATAATAAATATGTCAATTGCTTGATATAAATTTATATTTATAGCTATAGATTTTATGTATTGTGTTATTTTGATAGGTCCAATGATATATTTTATATTGTAATTTTTGTATTTGGATAATAGGGTCATGGCACTCGTTTTTGTCTAAGAGGCTAAGTAGCCTAAGGTATTTTAGGCGATTTAATTGATATAAAACAACCTATTATTATCGATGTTGGCAAATTTGCAATCGGGAAGTGGAGTCTGGAAGAGGGTTTGTAATTATTTCGCAGCTTATTACGACATTTGCAAAAATAAAACAAAAAATCTCTTCTAGTGAACTTAAACTTATTTGAATCTTTAGTATTTATAGGAACTATTTTGACGGGTTTCAAGTATGATCAGTCAGTCCCAAATTATAAATTCACGCAAAAAATATACTTTAGGTACATTGAAATTTCAGTAGCATATTTCATAAATAATCAATATTTTAAATTTTTACAAAAAACCAGACAAATACGGTAGGTTTTAATAATTACCAAGATTAAATATTTTAAATGAGAGCGATAAAAAAGTTTTTGTAAATATATGTATGAGAGAGACTGTTTAACGGCACACGCTCATATTAATATACCATGGTATCCTATCTTTTTAACAAGACAATTTTTAACAAAAAAGAAAACCAACATCAATGATTTTGAGGTGTCCCCTTGTGTATCTTCTAAGTCTATGGTCTAATGGCAATGAAATTAAAAGGGACTACTAACCTAATAACTAAGGGTTATTGAGGTATCCACTTTCCAACAAAAAAAGAAACATCTAAATCGGTTAAGTTTTGGCTGAATATCCATTTAAAAAAATATACAATCGAATTGAGAACACTTCTCCTTTTTTGAGGTCGGTTATAAAGACACTTTAAAGTATACAAGTTTTAAACGATCATATATTTAAATAAATGGATAATATAAATAATATCATTAACCTAAACATTCATTGGTGCAACACACAAACCTCTATATGAACACGGAAACATTCTCAGCCGGTTTTACAACAAAATACATTATACTTGAGTTACCGGGTCACCGGGATTTATATGTACCTACGATTCGTCTATTTTGAAGGTATGTGTTGTTAGCACTGAAATTTATTTTTGTTTAAACTTTTCATAAAGTCTTATCTTACCATCCACTGCAGCTAATGACTCGTCTTGCATAATTTGTAAATTTTTCGGGGTGTGAGAAATTTGATGTCCTCTTAAATAACGCGGTTATAGCACATAGGCTTGTGCTTGTCTAGTAACTGGCAATATCATCAAGTGTTAATATAAATATGACTTGCTATGCAACACGATTGTACCATGTTCAATTTATTGGATCAACTCTCCACTGTGCGTTTACTAACCGACTACCTAGCTCTTTAGGGTCATAGTGTTAAGTTTTATAACCTTCCTCAGTAAATAGGCTAGAAAATTCAAAAGGACTTTTTCAAATGTAACTAGTAGTTCCGGAGATTAGTACGTTCAAAAAATAATCTCCTGAGGTTTATAGTATAGTATTTATATTTACATTAATAAGAATTATTATTATATATACTTATATGTATAACTAAAATCACAATTTAAAACAATTATGAAAATTATTCCTTATATTTTGAAATTATAACATGTGCAATAAGCAATAATTTTTTTCAGCTTTGTTTTTTATAAACAATTATTTCTTAACTGCCACGTGTGGCTCAAAAAATATTTGATCTATTTAGAATATTGTAATACGTCGTAACTTTCTCTTAACTTAAATTGAGTAATATAGAGGCACTCTCGGTCCACTTTAGGAACGACTCACTAATTTTGTTAATTGCTTGATAAGGAAATGTATTTTTGTAATTATCAATATTGTTTCTAAGTGTATTATTTTCTATTATCTTTTAGTGGTGTGTTACTTGTTAGGTCATTGTCATGGCCGACCAATTTCTAGTGATTAGTTTAGATAATAAATATAACATGTTTACTACAAGCTTCATTATTGCTATGTTATTTAGTGGAAAGTAACTACTGTCGATTTCTTAAGTCTCTTGACGTTTTATGTTCAAATAAGTATTTGAATATTCTTCTTTTAAATAATATCTAACCCATGCGAATATTTCGCTCATTATATTATTTAAACAAGCTAAATAAGGGTAGTCATGTAATTTAAAAAGATTGCTGATAGATGGCACTTTGAATATATACTATACAACAGATGGCATTCATAATGAAAAAGGTTTTTTTTACAAAAACATTAACTTAAAACTATTTGTATCTTTGATTCATTAGCATTGATGATTAATGGAGGTATATCATTGCCAGGAAAAATACCTTTGAGAAATGAAATGAAATGAGAAATTGACTAAATAATGCTAAACGTGGTTTCTACTTATTACGTGCCATGGTCTTGACTTCCAGATATCCTCTTTTTAAAGAGTTATCTAAAGAATTGTCCATATAATACTTTTTTCATATAATATTATTTATGTATTACGTAAAACATACACTTTTTTTTCAAAAATGTACATGTTCAAGAATCATTATTCGTAATATAAAGTAGATTCAGTCTACATGGCCCGATGTCAGGAATGCAGACTTTATTTCCTCTCTCAATTGCAAATTACCTGACTATTGTTTGTTGCTGATACTACTATAATATATATCTTTAATTTTATTCTATTCACAACATGCTCGGCATTGTAAAATGCAATAGCTGTTTTAGTAGTTCCCACTTAGGCTCAATCAGATTTTACACTAAAATTTGATAAAACCACAATGAAATTTTTGTAAATTTTTATATATAAACGACTACATGTCTCAGCTCATCAAAAACAACTCTTTATTTTTTATAGCAGAAATAATATAACAAGTCTAATTTTCAAGGGTTTAATAAGCTACTGTTAATGGCTTTATTTTTTTTATTGAACCATTTGCTTTCCTTATTTGTCCAAACTTGTTAAACCATTTTCTTACGTTTACCGTTTATTACCATTTCTTTTGCTTTCCTAAAGATTTATGTCAATCTATAAAGTTTAACTGATAATATGAACATCTCAAATCTTTTGTATATTGATTAAATCCATACAGCTACTTTAAGACTTCCTTTAAAAATTCATTCCGCCTTATTTAGTCTTATTATTCTTCGTTATTCACGATATCTCTTCACGTCAACCATAACATTTGTACAGTAATAATGTCTAGCAAAGTAAAGTTTATCTTTTTCTCCTATTATGATTAAATGTCTATGTCAAGAATACAATCTTCACACAATTGTCTTGCTTTTGTTGAGTTTTTTTTTTTGTTCCTCTGGTCGTCCTTTCGTCACGGCACTTGAATCTTCGAGGTCGTGAGGCCGCTGAATAGAAGGAAAAGTATAATACTTCAATATTAATAACGTTTTTTTTAAAGATCCTTTGCAATACCTTTTTATTAAGAAGATATGATTGTTTATTCACTACCATACAATTAAATTGAACTTGATAAGAATATGAACATGTAAAGAAGTCAAAGATTTCTTATTTATTTTAATATTTTTTGGGCACGATTTTAGCTTATCTCGGGACGGGAGCTAAACTGAATAAAGTGCCACATATAGAAAAACACATACTACATGTATAGGATTTTCATGATTATGCTCGTCTTGGAATTGGCCCAGATGTGTTATGGACTTATGACAGATTTGTACGCATTGTTGTAGGTAGGAGTGCTCGATGGTTCGAGTCCCCTCGTTTTTACATTCAATTTTGAATCTACTGAATAAATTTATAATGTTTGTAATACATAATTAATATCAAAATATTATTGTTTACATAACTTTATAAACAAAAAATATTACATAAAATATCCAAAATTAGCGGGACTCGAACCATCGATCACTCGTACCTACTGTGCATGCAACAGTGCGTACAAGTCTGGTCATTGGATAATATTACAATTATAGTGAAAGGAACTTCCGAATTTTGCTACTACCGGGTGTCCTACAACACCTGAGTTTTTAAATTATATTTTAAGTATTTATGGTCTGATGATGGCTCAGTGTTTGGCTTGGTATATATAAAACTGGGTTGAAATACTGCAATTTTTCTGAACTAAAAGAAAAATATGACGATGAAACTTTAGCAAGGTTACTAACACTTGTCTAGAGAACTACCAATGTCAAATTGAAAATTTGTCGTCAAGCAGGTCAAAGATGTTTTCCGTTAGTTGTAGTTAAAAACCACTCCTCTAGGCAACCATTCTCGGCCACATCACTACTTGACGCCAAGTTAGATTGTGTTAAAGTGTGTATATAATTTACTAGCTGTGCCTCACGATTTCCCTTGTGGTAAGTTTACAGTCCGAGACCCCGGCAAAAAACCTTAATAAACTTATATTTCAGATCAAGTACAAACATGATTAGCGTAACTGTGTACATTAATAAAAACTGAGATGAATTTATATTCATAAACTTGCACGAAATTGAACTCTCCGTTCGTCTGCTCGGTAATTCGAGCAGATCGATGTGAGTCACCGTAAGGCTTCCAAAAATAACCTTGCTTATATAGCAATAGTGCAATGATCTGAGGCCAAAACGATTTATATTAATAAATTTTATCAAGTAACCCAAACTATCAATTGCATAACACAAAAACTTCAAATAAATCTCATCTCTAATAGATTCAATGACATTTT
This sequence comes from Saturnia japonica, assembly GCA_033032175.1. Classification (NCBI taxonomy): domain Eukaryota; kingdom Metazoa; phylum Arthropoda; class Insecta; order Lepidoptera; family Saturniidae; genus Saturnia; species Saturnia japonica. Next base: position 4,350,511 of record CM065312.1, read on the forward strand.
TTTTTTTGTTCTATAGAGATTCTCTTCACATTAAGTAATTATAATTGAACGTTATTACGTTTACCCAAAAGCAAACTTCAATCTGATAGTAAACACAAGAGGTCTTCATTAGTTTTGAAACTGTTTTCAAATGTTCGCCTATGCATATATGACGCAATACAAAATCGACAATATTATTGTAAATAGATTCGCCTACGGGCTATGTCTTCCTAATTATCTGTCTTGTTGCGTAACATATGTATACCTTACTGGGAATCAAAGAGGCTTGTTTGCTCGAACTCGTGGGAGTGATTCTCCTCGTGACGGTTGACTGATGTTACCGATCACAAACAAATTAATTATACTGTGAACGAACTATTGTTAAAAAAAAAACTAACGATTAAACAATGGCCTTATTAACTGATGATCGAACGGTAATTTGGTTGAACAAAGTTACTAGGTTTTTATGTTAGCAGTGGGTCGAAATTTTAAATCATAAGAACATAATCGAATTCTTCACTAATACCATAATGTATTCGTATTTACTTGATATTTTTGTCCGCTTATTTTCGAATATATAAAAATTAATCTTTCTTTGTTTCTTCGTTTGTCTCTTTTGCGTTCCTAAACCGTTCATCCGATGATGATGATTTAGTGAGTTGTTTCTAAATGTACATAGGAACTAGAATAATAGAAACAACGGTCGCGACTCGAGTTGCCGCCTTGGCCTTCCAACATGCAATATTAAATACAGTGTAAACTCTTTATAACGAAACTCAAGGGACTGAGCATTTTTTGTCGTTATAGAGAGTTAGCGTTATATGGAGAGAACAAAAAAACAACCAAATTAACAAGAATTTTTAATATGTATGTCTTAGATAATAAATGCTTATAAATTATTGTTTACACATATAGTCTGATAACTTTGTTTGACGTTTTTTCTATGCCAGTACTTGTTTTGTATTATTTTATGTATTCTATTCATATCTAGATATGTAGTGGAATCGTCTTGATTAAACAACAAAAAAATTTCTACCAACTTAGCGACATCTAGGGCTTGTTGAATTGTTGGTGGTGATTCGGCTTTGTCCACTTGATCATCTTCTTCATCTTGATTATCGGGTGTTTCCTGACTTTTTGACACTAAATCAACAATTTGTTCATCTGTAAGTGTACCAGTTGTGGCTACATCCTCATCTATATTTTCGTACGATTGTAGATCTTCGTTAAAATTGTTTGGTATGTTGAACTGGCTTATCCATTCACTCAGTGGTAGATTGTCTTCACTGTCAAATTGGTTTGTTTCTTGGCTACTACATAATTCAGCATGTCGAAAAGAATGTTGGATAGTGGCTGCTGTTACCTCTTGGCAGGCTTTTGATTAGAAGTTCACTGCTTGTAGCATGTTGATCGAGACCTTGCCGTCAGTTTCGATCATATCCATCAACATTTTCCGTCTATAGTGGGCCTTTAGGCTTTTAATTACACTCTGATCCATTGGTTGTAAAATACTGGTTGTATTATCTGGGAAAAATGCTAACTGTATGTTTCGAAGATTAGATATGATTGGGTGAGCAGGACAATTGTCTACTAGAAGCAAGATTTTCCGTGATTTTCTGGCAACTGTTTTATGTTCTTGAAACACCGAGGGTTTTTCGATTTGCCTATAACTAAGAGCTTTCTTTTTTCTGTGCCACTCATATTGGCAGCCACTAGAACTGTAAACGCTCTTTAGACAGTTTTCCTCCAACACATTTTTCCCCTTTGAATTTTAAATTTATGTCGGGAGTCAACTTGAAAAATAGGCCAGTTTCATCTGCATTAAAAATGTCTTCTGGTGAGTATTTCATCTTTAATTTAGGCCACACTGTACTAATCCAATTGTTGGTCACATTCATATCGACATCCCACGCTTCTCCGTTCATTTTACCGTACGTAATTTGGTGACGGTGCTTAAATTTTCCAATCCAACCTTCAGATGCTTTAAAGTCAATTATGCCAAGTTGGTTGGCAAACTTTTCAGCCTTAGCTTTTACAATTGGTCCCGAAATGGGTACTTTATTCTGGCGCTGATTGTTAAACCACGACAACATTGCCTGATCTAAGTCTTCAAATTTTGGCTTTCTTAATTTTTTAGAAGAGTTTCCTTCCAGCGCCGCTTGTATAATTGTTTTTTGGTTTTTCCAAATGGTAGCAACAGTGGATTGACTTAGTTCAAAACGCCTTCCAACGTCACTTTTATTTTCTCCCTTTTCAATCGCACGTATCACACAAACTTTTTCGTCAACACTAATCGCTTTCCGTTTACTGGCCATGTTAACTGTTTCAAAGTAGGTTTACTACTGATTATACGATAGGTACCCAGTATGCTTGGTCGAAGACCATCACTTCCGAGAAAACAATGCGTCATACTGCACGTGTTCAAGGCAATGAAGGATAACAAAAGCTAGACCGACTTCGCATGTTTCGGAGCTTCAAAGTCTTTTGTTACCTGATAATAAACAATAATACCGATAATAAATATTTACTGTCTAAAAATATGAACACATTTCTTCGTAATAGAGAATGGCGTATCGCTATAAAGAGTGTTTCAATATGTGGGTGTTAACGCAAACCAACCAAGTTGGGCTCACTTCAACGTTATAGGGTGTTTATCGTTATAAAGGATAACGTTATATATAGTTTACAGAGTAAAAGCTTCTCAAATTACTGTGCTACGTGAGACCTAAAAATATTTAAAAATATAACCGGCGGTATAATAACATAATATATTTTATTAACAGACTAAACGAGGCGATATTGTATCTTCTTGATGACGGTAAAGACTTTGAAGAAATTATCCAGTCTTTAAATATCTAATAGAAGACTAAGTACTCTAAAAAAACTGCGCAGTTATTAAGCAACAATATATATGCTTGTTTAAATAGTTAATATACTTTTGATAAGGTATAGATTATCACAAATCAAAGTAGTTCACCATATTGCAAATGATACCAATGCGTTAGAAATTATATCAGCAATAAAAATAGAATGACCTCGACTTTGCTTATTGAGAATTTGGGCTCATTGCTCTTCCGGTGCTACGCCTACAAGTCACTAAATTCGGTTATATTGGTAATACTCGATATTAGAAATTCCAATTTAAATGATTTGCATAAATTTACTAGTTGGGACGAATTGAGAAATAGCGTCTATAGGTTACCCCACAGATATCTGTAGGTTACCCCCTAACAAAATGCAGAGTAATTAAGTAATCTGTTATAATACAAAAATGATCGAAGCAAAAATGTATTCGTTAATTCCAATATATTTGATATGTTGTCAGTAACTTAAACAAGTCTTTGAACAGACGCAAATGATATATATAAAAATTAACAACCGATTAATATAGCATTCACAATCTATGGACAAATATTTAATATCTATCTTGCGGTTTACACTTGACCTTATACGGTTGTAAGTTACATCATTGATTTGTTTCATCGACTCGGCGATTTTATGATTATGTAGCTCTTCCGTCCCAATTATGTGATTTATTTTGCGGATTTTCAACATTATTTTTATTTTATATTTGTCCTAGAAATATCGATCCCGGTTTTAAATCAAACTAGTTTTATCAATCCTATATTAGTCACGCTTAAGTATATCAAGATGGAGTTTTTAGCCTTCAAATATGTCTGTGCATAGGCTCGCAACAAAACTATTCATGAGAGAACAAAAGAGTCCAAAATCATTCTCAGAATAAGCAAGCTAAATTGCCAGTAAGTTAGTCAGATGAACTGATACCCTTTGGATTTCTTGATTAGGGACGTCTCAGTAAACGAAACATAGGAATCACATAATAATGTTAGATGGAGTGACGACTTGTACAGTGGTGCATTTAGCCTAAAATAAAAAGCAAAGGCGTGCCTTAATGTCTACATCCAGCAATGAACTGATACAAATTGATCATGAATTTAGCCTAGGCAATCTCAGTTTGACTTGAAGTGTATTTTTAACTATATTGCCACCCAACTGGTATTGCTTAAGCTAAACTAGTTTAACCGCATATCGTGTTTTGACGTTAACAAATGATACAAATGAAAGTTTATCCATAACATATTTATATGTTACAGGATTTATAACTTGTTCGCTTATTTTTTTATGCCATTCATAACATTAAAGATACCATACAGTTTTAATGCAAAGCCACCAGAACTCTTATTAAAAGCTGTTTATTTCAATTAATCAATGTCTATATGTAGGTATATTTATAATTTTTATTGTACACTCGCTCTAATTACAATTATTAATTACCATTTACACACATCTAAATGTGCAATAACTGAAAGATTTCCTAATTTTGTTACAATGTTACTTTTACCTTGACTGTCCATTAGGTTGCATCATTGATAAAATAATCAGATCAATCGTTCTTAAACTAACAATTCATTGAAACAATAGCTTTAAATAATGATAGCGTAGACTTTCCAATTGACCTTTATTGGAGCTATACAAAAGTGGAAATAGACCAAGGCCGGCCACCGATAGCGGATTTGAGATCCGGTGGTCACGAACTCACTCGATCTAGCTTACCTAAATTTAATAATTGTTGTCTAACAACCCTACATGGTAACAGTGTTTGGTAATGCGATTAAATTGAATTGAAATGAATATGCAAATGTACTATTATCAAATCATTCATTCCCACGATAAGATTGGTGTTATAAATGCGGATCTTCGTAATTTTGTTGAGTAGGTAAAATACTAGTAACAGGAATTATAGTATCCTGTAGTACATACATCTTAGTATTGTTCATTTAAATTGTTGATTTTGATTGAAAATCACAGTACATTTTATTGTCGTTATAGGTTTAATATCAACAATCTCACCAGATCTTTAGTAACGTTGTAGCCCAATATGATGGTAACACGCTAAGCTTATTGGAAGTCTAGCTCTCAAGTGCATCTACCGGAATACACCTATTGTTGCTTGGCGATAGATTTACAACCAGGCGATCAACAGAAAAAGCCGTACCACCATGTTACGGTTTCATCACGATGTTTTCCTTTACCGAAAGCTCAGGCTCATTGCAAGGATTAGAATTCACGTTAATCGACACGATGTCCGTAAACGCTACCACTGACCCATCATTGCTTCAATCATCAATGCACACAGATATAAATATGCAAATTCTTAGTTTTATTTATTGTAATTAATACACCTGTTAAATGTTTAGCTTGAGTTGGAGATGCTTGAAGATTGAATATTTGTTAACGCAGTCAAAGAGCAACCTATTCACTAATTAACTTGCATAGCAGAGCAAAGAATAAATAGGCTCCAACTGTAAGATGTACTGAATCTAATTATCCAGTTAAGATGTTAGAATTTTAAATATGAAAGTTAATAAAATTGAGAGTAATTTTATCAATAGAGCTTATGCAATATTTTATTCTATCCAGGATCTCAGGAATCACGAGCATTAATAACAGCTTTTCATTTTACTTAGTATCCACGCTGTCGGTTACAATTTAAATTTAATATGAGTTTATGAGTTCATAATAAACGAATTACGCCGTAATTTTGCTGTTGAAATCTACTTTCATAGTTTTACTTGCAAAATATAAGAGTTTCTTAGTATTTACCTAACTTTAGGTACTAAATTCTCAGTTCGTTCATTCTATGCGATTCGTCCATGGTCACGACCGAACGATTCGCCTTACTGTCGGCCGTTCACCGTAACTAATTTCGATTTCATGGAATTGCATAGTGTGAGGATATCTCGGCTCTTTAGTCGGACTCGGATATACGTCTGTTATTTCTCCCATAACATTCAATTAGAATGCAGTCTCCGTTTGTAATGATGTTGTAATTCTTTAACCTAGTAACTTCACCATTAAATGACCTGAAGGTTTAATAATGAAATTACATTATAATTTTATTATTGATAGATTAATTAAATTATTATACAATCATTTGTATAAATTTTCTCTTGATCACATCTTTTTTTTCGAGATAAGATACATTTAAATTGTCTTTAAATCCCTTTTTAATCTTTTTTACCTTCTATGGCACTTGTTATTATAAATGAATACTTAATTCGAATAATCATCTTCATATTTTCTCTCCTTTTACGCTCGGAGTGTCTTTATGAGGATCCATTTTGTGATGGGTATCAACATACACGAATATTATGCAAATAACTGAAAGCTGTCCGTATGACCCACAAAGTAAACCAGTGGCTGATAGTGCATGCGAGTCCAAGTCAAATCTTACTATAGCGAATACGAGATACCTTGTACACCATGTTTTATTAATCAACTCTATTGTGTGGACGTCGCTGACTAAAGCTTTATGTAGTTTATTTTACTGATCATGGGAACAAATAATAATTATTAACAAGCTCCTTGACGTTTAATGTCTTAGTAAATGATCGACTTTTTTGTATTTATTAATTAAATAACTTGGCTCTGGAGGATGGATTATATGCCAATTTTACGTATACTTTTGTGACGCCGGGAGCCAAATGATAAATAGTAATGCATTATTAGAAATAAAATGTTCTAGAAACGGAACACATAACTTTACATAAACTAAATTAAATAGTAGTTTTCGGACGCATCGAATTCTTTTTTATTGGGTGTCAAACTGTTAATTGAACGAATTTATAATTGATACGAGCGCTTTCCCACGGCTGCGCCCGCTTTTATCACGTAGAAATTAGTTCGTCTCGTAATTTTATTATTACTCATATTATTGACAACTTAGATAACCTATGAGTTAAGAAATAACATACAGTAACAAAGTTTCATATAATCGGTCAAGCTATTTTTTGTCATTTAAAAAAAGGCATATTCAAGATCAGAATCCTTTATAATAGATCTCGCTTCAGGAAATTTGAAAAGACAATAATAATGATAAATATGATGACATTATTACATAATTTATTATACATTTATGCACTTTTGGTGTGAATCATATGTGTTACGTGCCTAGATTAAAGATTTATATTTATTTTCATTACGTCCTTCATTTAACTGTGAACCAACTGTCTGTGCGATATATAAATCTAAAATTGTCTTCACTTAAATTCACCATTTGCTATTTCAGCCGTATAATATTAAATTACTTCCTCTGCAATCTATCAATCCATACAAAATCATGGAGCTTGCGGTTGTAAATTTTAAGGGGCCTTATAAATTTCTTGGTTGATCCCGCTAAAGCAAAAATGGTACTACATACTTACTGTAGTTGGTCTTATGAAAAATTATGATATAAAATGCTAAAATTGAAATTCGATGTTTTGATGATGTATTCAGTTTAAGTACGTTCCTTCTACATCTGACTTTTTTAAATTAAATATTCAATGGATAAACCAGTCAATCCAAATCTATCATTGAATAGACCACCAGCTTAGCTCATTTGCATATTGCAATCGTCTCAGACCTGTTCAGTTATACCAATACATCTTGTAAGCTGGTATCTCGTTAATTAACCGTTAGAATTTCCTTTTTTACTTCGTTTTGTATAGCGGATCGAATGTTTTGTTCCTGCAATCTAGCAGCTGCATAAACCGGAATCGGTTGAAGGATTGAATTAATTAGGTAACAGCAACCGGTAATAGTGTATTTTTTATGCAATGATATTCTTATTATGTTTTTGATGTCATCGATCCATCTAATTCATGTACAAGCAATATGTGGACGTGTTCGAACATTTTATGTACCCATTCATATACATATATTCATATATACCCAACTAACCCGACCTACCAATAATAGGCGAAAAAAAAAACATTCAAGGTGGCTCAATAATTCTGGTACAGATGTCTCTAAAAGCGGGTATTTGAAAATAAAAGCTGGTGCCTACCCTACAATAAATATTAAATACCAGGAGCTTAACTCCGTATTCTACCACGGAGGACTTTTTTTAGCTCGTCTTCTTCCGCCCCGTACGACATTTTTTTTTCGGTAAATTTTTTTTTATTATTGCGTACTAGCATGTAATTTTTACCTGGTATATGGTAAAATACCCTGGAATCTGTTACGTGTACTATACATAATTGTTACGTCTACTATTCCTGCATGCATTATTCAAAGTATTCAAAAGTTCAGGGATAAATACTGACAATTGTTTAGTTATTCGTGTACGTGACTCAGTATACGACGCGAATGCAATGAATACATTTTTTTTTAAATAATCCTGCGGCCCCTGTGAAATAGTTATATGCGTAGACCCAACAAAAGAAGGTTTAAGAATAATTTAAATGCTCAATGCTCATGCCTGCCTTCACCTATGTCCAGAATCATATGAAATAAACACTAATAAACTTACTCTTTATTCCGTGACTAAAATCAGGAGGTACCTACGAATTTATTATAGAATATAATTTTTAAGTATTATTTTTTATTCTAGCTGTCTTGAAGTAATACCGTCAGCTATGCCCCTAAATAATCCAAATCCATTCCGATTAACATTTACTTATTATTATAACATAACATTATAAATTTTTATCAATTATTACAAATATATCATTTTTTTTTATGAATAGCATCACTGATACAGTATACATGTCTACCGCATTTAACCCGTATAGTACCTACAAATTAATCATATTTATGAAGACATTTCCGCTGCACCTGGGGGCAAAAACTATCACCTGTTTGTAATAAGGACCTCTTATCCCACGCATTATCTACTTTTTTGGGAAACTTTTTACTTTCCCTTCTACCTGGTTGTTTAATTATAATAAAACAATCTGTGCACCAGTTTTATAACCCGACTGCGAAAAGGAGGGTTATGTTTTTCGTGCGTATGTATTTATGTCTATTTCTTAGGCACGCTCTGTAGCCTAAACGGCTTAACAGATTTTAGCATACGAGGTTTCCTTAGATTCGTCTTAATTGTGGGAGTGACCTAGGCTGCATAATATTTAAGTACGATGTCTGGGATTCAAATAAAAAGCAAAAATAAAATAAAAATGTAGTCGTGATTTTGTTGCAGTTGAGTTTTTTGTTTCCTTTTTAGTAATGTATATATATATATATATATATGAACCATTATAACTACTGAGCACATTTCCTTTGATTTTTTTAAACTAGCTCGGTAAAATGACTGTGCAGTACTTGATGGTAAGGAAGGTACAGCCACAAACAACGCGAAGGCGACCGTCTGAGACACAAATTTCAAAGGCAGTCGTCGATGTCATTCTGGCCTGTTTCGATAAGTTACAGACAGATTTGGACCCCATTGCCTATTTCTGCTGCAAAGTGCCCGTAGACGTAGGGGTGTGGTTGCCAACACACTGACCAGACTCTTTCCATTATCGGGGGTTACCGAGGCCAATATTAAATAAAATAAATATTCTTCTTTTTTTCTTCTACTTCTTCTTCTTATGTATAAAAAACTCTGTGTATGATATGTTCCTTATAAACTCCAAAACGGCTGGAGCGATATTGATGAAATTTTCACAGCAACTTCATTTCAAGATACCCACTCGCCTATATTAATGTGTCTTGAAATAGTCCCCTATTTAGAATGTACAGGCATTATAAATGAATGTTGCCTGCACTTAGATACATTACATGACAATAAAGGTAAATTTAAGAAGTCACTATGTGACTACACGAGAGGATTACATTTGTTTAATGATATTACATATTTATTTATCCATATACTTATATTTTGCTGTGATTAAAATTTCATAAATAAATGTTGTTCACAATTAATTTAAAGATGACAGATTTCTTATGCTGCAATAATCTATCGTTATTTCTGAATGTGTTAATAAAATAAAATATTAGCCCAGCGGATGATCCTGTAAAGTTTGTTTGCGATCGGATCAATGTCCTCCTATAGACTCCAAAATGGCACAGCAACGCGTGGTCGGGTTTGCTAGTTATAAATAGAATACAAAACTTACTTCAATCGTTGCAGGCGGTCGATTAAAATTCTAAATAATTTTGACATTTAATTTAATGAACGTGTAGGCATGATAATATTGATAAATTGTACAATTAGCACCTTATTTACTTGCCTGACCTAGATCGAGACGTATTTTAATTGCCGTGATTTTATTTATAGCTTAATAAAATTATTTGCTTGTTGAGTAAACTCTAATTATGTTTAATTGTCGACATGTAGGCAAGTGAATTACTAAATCAAATATAAAACACTTGTAATGCCAATAGTGACTGACTGACATAATTCACTTGAAGCTAAATAGATAGAAATACGTTTAAATTTTTCAATATTATATATATCACGCTATTACATTTTTTAATGTATTAGTGAGATGTTTATAACTATAGTCTTACAAGTTCGTGCGCGACCGTCCAATGTGACAGATGTTGGCGGGGACGAGGTAGCACGACATTACGTCACTACAGTGTACTAAAGTAAACAGTATGTTGTCTCAGGAGTATTCTTGAAATAATTTTCTAAAACGTTCGGTAGATAAAAACGCACTAGGGCTGTCCTCTGACTGTATTTACTAGAGTATGTACTAAAATTTATGTAAGTTTTAATTTAAATGATTTCTACTTGGCTATTATTTCTAGTTTCAAATTTTTTTAATAAAAATATAATTTTTTGCTTAAAGTCTAATAAATCAAAAACAGTTTTAAATTGTAAGAAGTAAGTAATATAATATTTCGTCATTACGTATAAATTGCGTAATCACAAATATGGCTAAATGAAATGGCGAAATGGCTACCTATTCGGCAACGTAGGAATATAAGAATACTTTGTCTTCTTTTCTCCGTACTTAATAATCCCAAATCCCCTAAATATTTAAAAACACTTTTTCAATCTCTCGCGGATACGCATAATAGACAGCTGAGGTCTTCTGATTCTTTAATTCTCAGTATACCAAGTCATCATACTAATTTCCGCGACCAATCCTTCGCCGTTACAGCAGCACGACTGTGGAATTCGCTTCCTATCAATATCCAACTGGCCAACTCTCAAAATTCCTTCAAGTATTCGCTACGTAGGTTTTACTTGGAGCAATTGAATACTTCTTAATAATATATAATCTTAATAATCGTTATAATCTTTTTTTTTACTTAACATTATGCACACCTTGCATATACCTTTCCCTTGCTCCCTTGGAAGACTGGCAGAGAATGCTTTTTAGCATTAAGTCCTCCATTTGTACCTTTTTTTTTGTGCAATAAAGAATATAATTAATTAATTGTGTACTGAAGTTTACCTAGATTTCTTTTCGGACATTTCTGTGAAGACGCAACGCTGGTTACTTCAGTGTACTGTGACTTGAGCGTTGACGTCACGCAATTGCACGCAGTTCCCTTCCCCGCTATATTACCAGCCCCCGTTGTCATTCTATTGTACCTCGTCCCCGCCAACGTCTGTCGGAAACACAGGACGGTCGCGCACTAACTTGTACGACTATAATTTTATGTACATATTGTCAAATTACTACAAATTCTAAACTTGATATTCATACATGAACTTCAATGATAAGTCACCCAAAACACAATATATATTTTTTTATTTTTTTATCGTTTATAGGTTTAGTGTTACGGTTACAATCTCACCTGATATTATGATATCATGATCATGATATGGCCCAAGATGGTGACACGTTAAGCCTAGTAAAAATTGGTCGTCGATCGGTGTGAGTTCAAATCCTTGCAATGAGCTTGATCTTTCGGTGAAGGAAAACATCGTGATAAAACCATAGTATGGTGTTAGGGTATTTTTAGTATCGGTCTAATTAGTTACAACCCTCGAATCGAAAATCTATCGCTAAGCACCTATAGATGTGCAGCTGCACTTGAGAACCAGTTTCCCTCCCCACTAGGCTTTCTTGGGCCACACCACCACTTAAAATCAGGTGAGATTGCAGCCATTACGCTAAACCTTTAAACGACAAAAAAAACATTAAAAATCAGGCTGATAATTGAACTGTAATAATTAAACTAAAACTGTTTTAATAATATGTAGATTTATGTGCAAAGTTAAAGTAATAGGTATTTCAAAATTGTCCGAGTTGTGACTGTTATGTGAAATAATACACTAAACTGTGGCTTTTTGTAATAAGCATAAATATTTGAATTCAAGTTGAATGTATTAGGTACCTCTGTTAAAATAACGTTTTTATTCCTCATCCTATAATTAAAACAAGTTTTTTATTATTATTGCATCAATAAAAAAAAAACATAAATTCGAAATAATATATTCCGTCCCGAATAACCTGAAATTAAAAAGACCACTAAGGAAATTATTATAATATCTCAAATATACATAATTATTGATAATTGATTATAAATATCTTCCCAGACGTTGGAATTATGATTATTATTTATTTTATATAAATTTATTAAATTAGTAGTCTGCATTTCATAATTTTAAATCTTAATTGATTATTTATTATGAGAATTTGAAGCCAGGTTTTTGGTATATCCGTAAATTAGATTTTTTTTTAAATAAATAAAAGTACACTAAATATGGTATTTTAGCCGATATAGTCGCTTCTCCGTAAAACATCACTCAGTGTACTGTTTACTGAGTTTAGTGTTGGATTTATGATATCAGGATTATCTAATTACGTCGCATAAAATGAACTGCATTTTTTTTTAAATTGAGTGTAGGAACTAACTGCGCCCCGCAGTTTCAACCGTGTTAAATTTAGTCGACCAACTCTTCACCGCCCCTCCACGGACGCCAACGCACGAATTACTATTTCCCGTACTTGCCTACAGCTACCAAATGGCTTCATGTTCAAGGTTATTGCTTCACTTTGAGGCCATAGCGTAAAATTATACAGCTAACAAATCTATACTAACATTATAAAGCTGAAGATTTTTTTGTTTGTTTGGTTAACGCGCTAATCTCAAGAACTACTAGTTCGAATGGGAAATTATGTTTTTGTTGGATATCCCATTTATCTAGGAAAGCTGTAGGCTACATAACATTACGTTATGACAAAAACGAGCGGAGTATCAATGAAAAATGTTGGAAAACGGAAAAATATTGTTCCTTTAGAGATCTTCCATTGAATGCGCTGTGTAAATGGTTATAGTTATGCAACATTCATGTGTGACAGATTTGTTTTTCTTAAAAAGTTCTAAAAAAATCCGCGATAATATATTATGTCTATTTTAAGGTTGACTTAATATAACGTGTTATAATGGTAATAATTTTTTTTCTAAAACAATGCATTATTTGCGAAGATGTTGTTATAAACACGGTATTAATCCTTATTGACATAAATACAATATTCACAAGTATTTGATTTTGAATAAAATTGCCTTGACATCAATTTGATTTCAATAAATATCTTATGAGGTATCACAGTTTTAAAATTACTCCGCAACCTCTTTCTCTCTCTCTCTCTCTCTCTCTCTCTCCCCTCTCTCCCTCTCTCTCTCTCTCTCTCTCTCCCCCTCTCTCCCTCTCTCTCTCTCTCTCTCTCTGTTATGTGACGCAGCGAAGTTGCGCGGGTCAGCTAGTAGGCTATAAAATGGAAAATTAATTTTGCAAATCTGGCTTGTAATGCCAAAGATTAAAGTGTTCAAACAAACAATCCCTTGAGCTTTATAATATTAATAGATAAAATATTTTATATAAAACATAATAATATCACTTTCTCTAATTAAAATTCTGATCATATTCGAAATTATACGAAGCGTGGACCAATCAAGCGATCTTGTACGAAATACCCGGTTGACAATTCAATCCGCTCCATAAAACATTGTTAATTGAATATGATCGAAGCGAACATGAATTGATTACTGTCTACGCGTCTTTAAAATTCATACGAAATACGAAACATTTTTTATTGTTATTAATGAATAGTGATGAGAGTTTTATTAATTTTTATATGATGATGAATACGCGGAACGTCGTGTCGCGTGTTCACAAAAAAAAAACTATACATAAGTAATAATAAAATCAACCAAACAACTTAAAAAAATCGTATCGTATTTTGTAGGTAAAATATATAAATATGATATTATATGCAGATTTCAAAACGATGGTTTCACTGTTATTATTTACGTTTCTTCTATTTTTTTAAATGAAACTAAATAAAACATGCGCGTTGATAATATACATAAGTAATCATTATTATTGTGAACCGTCTGTCCTTACAATAATTGTGATATGATAAATACTGTTTATTGAATTTAATAGGTCTATTATTTTGCGTTGATGTTTTTCTAATAAACAAGCCGTGCATGCATATTAGCGTGCGACCATTGTTGTCGTTGTGTAAGTTTTGATTTAATGAAATGCAATCATTTGGTATTGTTTTATGTCGGGTTTGAAGATGCGCAGTGTTTGGAGCAAGTTATAAGAATCTAGAAAATTCCATATTTAAATTATAATATTTATCACATCGCTTTCTACGATACATAGGAATTTCTGATATACACGACTTTATATGCGTATATGTGTTTTTATTTCTTCAATGAAATATGCCACGTGAGTCGAAACTTTTTTAAATATATTTTCATACAAACCCGGGCTTTGGTTTAATAATTTTTTGTCTCCCGGGGATGGCTTATATATATGCCAATTTTACGTTCATTTTTGTGACGTAGGGAATCAAAGGCTTAAACTACATTTCATACATACAAATATATTTTATTACTCAAGGCATGTCTTTTTAATATATATAATAAATATAGAAAAAATAATAGAAACGAAAGTGTGTAAAACGTATCAATTCAAGATCGGTCTATCTATCAATTCGCTTAAAACTTAAATTGAAAAAAATCTTATTATTATTCGAAACGACGTTACTCGAGAACTAACTGTATTAAATCTGGAGGAAATGATATATTAATTTATAGAAAAGAATTAGGTATTTTATTTAAGTACGTATATATTATGTATTCAGATTTATAATTATGCCACAAGATTGAGCTCTATAAGTTAAAAATGTCTTTGTTAATATATTATTATAATGTTGTTAAAAATAAACGTATGATAGAATTACGAGTATCATTTGATTTAAAGCTCGGTGTTTGAGACAGAATGAGAGCCAAAGAGGTATGTAGTGTATAAATAGTAGGTAAAAAAGAAGTTTTTTTTTCAACTAACATTTCATTTTGATTTTATTATTGTGGTTAACAAAAGTTAACGCTTAAATCGATCCACCTTATAATGAGCTGATAACATATCATAGGTACTCTTAAATGAGTTTTGATTACTAAAAGGAAAAGCTAGTATAGTATACTTATACTATAGCACTTTTCGAGGCAATAAATAAACAACAAAGTGGCAATATGAACCTTGATGAAGTCGTTGCGATACATTGATATAGTTGAAATTTCAAAATTAATTATATTTTACTGAATTTCATTTAAGTCCCGAGAATGTACACACGAGTTTCAAAATTATATCGCTAGACTTGTCTACAGAACTTGTTCAACATTAAATACAACGGTCAGTATTAAAGCATGACGTGATCACTTATTATCAAAAATTCAAACTTCAACATATCGCTTAATGTCTATCACCTTGACCACAAAACTCTACTATCTCTAGTGGGAGTCTATTACACGTTGCATCGACTTTAAAGACACGATATTCATCTAATAAACGCCTACAAAGTCTAAACAATACAGAACAAGACGATGCGATGTGCAAATTGCGTGCACGAATGTTAAAGTTATGGTGGTCCGTTGTCGAGGAAAATATTAGTTATTATAAATATCGATATCGAGTAAAAATATTTACTAATTTATTCGTCTACATCAATATTACTAAAACGTTCACAATACAAAGTAAAATATTATCTATGTATTATCTTTGTCGTACATCGGGTCCTTCAAGCGTAAAGTGACGGTATGACAGCAGCGACCGCCGATAGATTTCGATCTTTCGGTTGCTGCCGTTGTGTTTGGATTGTATTGTGCTTACCACCAGGAACAGTAAAGTCAATTTTTCCGATAAAAAAATAATCGAACTGTAAAGTATCACTGAGGAATAATATAAAACTTTGTTAATCATTGCCTAGACTACTGTAAAGAAATGGTTTTAAATTTCATTTGTGGTATCAAAATTTACTTGATTTAGAAACAGGACAGAATTACGTTATTTTAATATAGCGCGATAGGATGACAAAGTACAATAAGAAACTTTGTTACAATAATAACTCATGTAGCGTCCTAAAACTTGGTATACTGTGGATGTTTCTTAACACAGTAGTCAAAACATAATTTGCTTATGCACACACTCCACACGTCGTGATACAGTTTAATCGGATTACTTGTGTTCGCGTCACGAACATCGAGCCATATTTGTGCCAAGGTTTCTTGTATTTCACTAATGTGTGGTATTCATAGCAATATATTCCATAATGATGTGGTTTTTGATGTATGACGGCGCCTGATTAGGAGTTTACGCTTCGTATATTTTGTATTATTCAATTTAAATACTTATATATACGTAACATAAATTTTGCTCGCTCTAATATAAGTAGATATCGTTTATTTCTTATTAATAACTTTCACTTGACTTATATTAATAATGTAACAACTTTGAAATAAAATCATGATTAAACGCAAGATACAAAAGATTCCCAAAAGTATCAATCACTTTCTCAAGTCGACCTATTTGTGAATAATCGTGACTTGGGTCGATGTCGATATTCGACATGATCTCGTCGAACTGATAATCTCATCGATACGCCACTTATCGCAACGCTATCGCGTCTCGTCTTTGCTATAGGTACACAGCTTTCTCCAGCCTATAAAATGTAGATGTACGAGACCTGTTTTGGTCATCTTAATGGTTATTGTTTATGTATTACCTACCTACACGTGTTAAACTTACATGTCTTTCATTTGTAATTTCATAGTGTTGCCAAGGAATTTAAATATCTGAATCTTACAATTTTTTTCAACAAGTTTTGATTTTACTTTTTCAAAACGGACTGAGCAAAATTTTTCCAAGACTATAAGTTATATAGGTTTTTTAAGTGGAAGCAAATTCAATGATAGTGATCTTTCAAACACGAAGTTATCTTATTGTTTGTTACTTTTTAACATCAAGTTAAAGATAATATTAATACTTCTTTATCTGCCGTTTTATCTTATAATATGTAAATAAAATCTTGTGTGCGTTTGATAGTGATAGTACAACTTCTGAGCGACTTTACCGGTTGAGATGATGGTTCATAGATATGTTAGGATCCTAAAGGTAGCGCTGTATTTCAATCATTTACTACCGGAAAGGGCAGAACAACGTCTGTCGGGATAGCTAGTTGATTATAGATTATTATCGAAAATAGTATACAAAGCAGAAAATCCAGCTGGAGGCTAAAAACTTACCTTGAAAGCTAAAAGGTAAGCATTCTTATTATCTATACCAATATTATAAAGCTGAAGAGTTTGTTTCTTTGTTTGGTTGAACATGCTAATCTCAGGAACTACTGGTTCGAATGGAAAAATTGTTTTAGTGTTGGATAGCCCATTTATCGAGGAAGGCTATGGGCGATATAACATTACGCTACGATACATAGGAGCGGTGCATCAATGAAAAATGTTGCAAAAACGGGGAAATTTATTCTTTTTGAGAGTTTCCACTGCGTGCACTGCGTGAATGGTTAAAGTTACGCAACAATCAGGCATAACAAAATTATTACTCTTAAAAATTTCAAAAAAAAGGCCGCGACAGCATATGGCTATCTTTTAAGGTTTACTCAATATAACCTGTTTATGGTGATAAAATTTGTTCTAAAATAATTAATAATTTTTAAAATTGATTTTATATACATGGTATTAATCCTTATCGAAATAAATACGTTATTCATCACAAGTATTTAATTTATAACAAAATTTCTATTTACAGTAATTGTTTTAAATGTATATCTTAGGAGATAAAACAGTTTTAAAATAACTCGGCAGCAAAATAATGATCAAGTATCGCGAGCACATTTTTACTATACAAAATAATGTGGGAGGCGGGCGGTACCTATAATAAAGTGCCTACGACCCAGTCTCTCTAACCATCTCTCACTCTTATATGAAGCAGACAAAGTTGCGCGAGTCAGCTAGTTAATTATAATTAGGTACATGTAAGTGAATATATACGATATTAGCAAGAAAGTTTTACATTTTGCAGATATAAGGACTAATAGAACCAGCGATTTCACTCGTAAAATTTCTTACGACTACTGTACAAAGTAGTAATAAATTAGCTTTACTTTGAAATATGACTTGAACCGACCACGTCGTCGTTAATGGTATGCAGAAGAACCTTGCAAATAAATTGTACAGCCAGTTCTCAGGGCATTACCGACGCCAATCTCATTAGCCTCGTTTTGTTTTAATAACGGTTAAGGAAAACATTGTAAACAAAATCAGACGAGGTTGACGGTCACGTTTAATGTCTTAATACAAAAAACGGGTATTTGGCAAGTACAGATAAGGGATTCAAGTTAAATTTGTACCTACTAATTTTATTCCAATTACAAATTTGCAAAAAAAATAGCAAGTATAATTTTTCTTTTTCTCAACGTATTTTGTTTCACAGTAAGCCTTTTATCATAATGAGTTTAATATATTTTATCCAATATGAGAGTGGATTATATATACATATATAAGTTTTGTTGTTTTACACGTTATGGTAGAACATGAAGGTAAAAAGAATTAAGATGTTTAAAACTGTAATAGTATATTTATTTCAAACATGAAATATTTATGTATAGTAAAATTTATTGAATCAAGTGTATACATTTTAACATCAAACATATAAAACTTACTGAACAAGTATTTTAGAATATATTAAAACTATACTCCCTGAATTAATCACAATCTTGGGAAATCAGTGAAATCAGGGGCAACACCGGTAACATTTTGTAGAAATAGTGGTTTTGGCGGGATCCTTGATATGTCGTGTGGTTGTTTTTGTTTTTATTTATAAACTCTAGTTATTTGATACTACTTTAGACATATTAAGTATACACAAATGAAGTTAATTAGACATAATAAATAGAAGCATGAATTTAAAGAAGCCACAAAAAACACCCTAGAAAGTTTTAACAAGGGAGCCATCTTGTTAAAGCTTTTTTAAACTCTGAAGATTAGAATCTTTTTAACCATGTGACATAGGCACAATTGTATATAAGCCCATGTTTAAAAATAAGAATAACAAATTAAATATCATTCATTACATAAAAGAATTCCACTCAGAATTCTATGAAATTATTTAACGAACATTCCGAAATATAAGAGCGATAATAATATATGTAAGCACATTGTTTTTGTTAATTACTCCCAAAAGTTATGACCTGCTGTGTACAAGACAAGTGTTATAGACGTCAAAGAAAGTTTATTGCAAACCATTCACTTGCGATCAGCAAGTGCATACATATAAGAATTTTTTTAAACAATAACTCTTAAAGTAATGACATTAAAGTTTAAAATCGAAAAGATGTTTGTAAATATAAGAGGTTACGCGAAATCGATTGCTTTGAACTTGGGTAACAATTCTTCTATGAAAGTTTCGTTGACACCCGGATGTTGGAGACAATGAACCTTAATTTTTTTACTGCAAACACAACAATATTAAAGTTCATTCGATATAATAATTACGAAGTATGTTCTGTGTTCAATAAAATTGTCTACATTATCTACCCAAAGTACAACCCCATACCCATAACTCTATCAAATTAATAACAATAAAATGTTTACAAGCTTAATTTAACCTAACCCTCTTTTGTTAAATGCCACAAAAGTCATCCCTACTATTTATTCTGTAATTAACTGTGCCTCACGGTTTCACCCGTGTTAAATTTATTCTACTAACTCTCCACCACGCCGCGCGGCACCGCCAACAGCTGCAGCCTATCGTTGTTGTTACTTCCAGTGCTTGCTAGAATGTTTGACGTTTATGGTTACTTTTCCTCTTCTTAGTATGGTAGCTTGAAGTTATATAGCCTATAACCATCCTCAATAAATAGGCTATATAATGCAAAAATATTTTTTTAAATCTGATTGGTAGTTTCAGAGATTACCGATTTCAAACAAACAAATTAAAAAAAAATTCTTACGGGCTATAATATTAATAATAATAATTAGTATAGTCGTTCAATAGATGTATTATTGTGGCAGATGCAGTGTATTCCGCGTGGCACCCAGGATTAGGGTCCGGCCGGTTGCATCTGCCGAGCACGTGTGCATCTATAAACTCTACATACGTTGACACGTGTTTGTATTTCACACTAAAACCGGTTCAGTCTCTACTCTCGGAAGTGGGACAAATACGGGGTCGACTGGCTATATACTAATACATACATATTATGTGTGTCACCGACTCGTATGCGTTCTAGCGTCATATTGCATTTTTATTCATCTCAAATAATTCGGACATAAATTCTCAATTGAATGGGGAATTTATGCCCGGTGTAAGTACGTAATTAGAAAATTGATAGGAATTGGTTTCTATTAGGCTTATTGTGTACTTACTTAAATCGTTATTTAAAAAAAATATACCTAATACATAATTAACATGCTAATAATTAGACTTAAATGTTATAGAATAATAGTAATGATATTATTTTATTATTAGGTATCTTTCTAAACAGAATTTTAGTAGTTCGTAAATAAATTGCTGTGTATTAAGGTTTTATTACGTGTTGTACAAGTGCTATGATAGATTCTGATTGAGTGTTATCAACGTTTATAGCTAAATAATTTAAGTATATTTCTTTAAATTAAAATATTTCTCAGAAAATTTTATGTGTTTGTGTCTTATCCCCATATTTTTAACTAGCCGTGTCACCCGGTTTCACCCGTGTTAATTTAAAAAAGTTAAAGTTGTTCGAGAAGTTGAAAAATTGAAGAAAAACTTAAATTACTTTATTTTGTTGAAATTTTTTCCTAGTCGCGATTCGAACGATGGTTAATATAATTATATTCTTCATTGCACAAAAAGTACAAATGGAAGACTTAACACTAAAAAGCATTCTCTATCAGTCTTCCAGGGGAGCAAGAGAACGGTATATACAAGCAGTACATAATATTTAGTAAAAAAAAAAGAAAAAAATCTAGCCAATATTCAATTGCTCCAAGTAAAACCTACGTAGCGAATACTTGAAGGAAACCTGAGAGATGGCTTGTCGGATGTTGATAGGATGCGAATTCCACAGTCGTACTGCTTTTACGGCGAAAGATCGATCGCAGGAATTAGTATCTATGATGACTTGGTATACTGATGATTAAAGAATCAGAAGATCTTAGCTGTCTATAATGCGTATCCGCGAGAGATTTAAATGGTGTTTTTAAATATTTAGGGATTTAGTATTATTAAGTACGGAGAAAAGAAGACAAAGTGTTCTTAGATTCCTACGTTGTCGAATAGAGAGCCATTTCAACCAGGCTCGTTATTCAGATACATTATCAAACTTCCGAAGACGGAAGATGAGATGGATGCAGTTATTGAGTAGACGATCAAGTTTGCATAAGGACCATGTCGACTGAGAGTTTAAAGTTGCCTGTCCACAGAAGCGGAGCTGTGAATATTTCGACCAATAGAATTACATATCTAGATTTTTATGTATTTCTATTGGTCGAAATTTCCACAGATCCGTTCTCTCCGCTTCAGTGGACAGGCAGCCTTACTGGCATGCGTCGCATAAACCAATAGAGTTATATTTGTTATGGAATTATTCCTTTTAAATGGAGGCATATATTATGCTCTGCTACCCGTGCGAAGCTGGGGCGGGTTTGCTGGTTATAATTATTAAGGAATATATTTAAACCACACGCATATTGATAGATGAGTGATATTAAAATATAAGTATATCATAAATCATTAATGAATTATGGTTATTAAAATTTACATGTTCCTCTAATACTGATCGGATATAACATCCTCATATCACATGTCAGTTCGTCGCAACAACCTTGTACTGTGTCCTGTTGAGATCGTAATCAACTACTTTACGATCATGTACGCCTCTGCAATGATATTTCGATCGTATATCATTCTATTGTATAACGACTGTCATAAACAATCGTTTTTGTTTAAAAAATATTGGTCAAAATTAAAAACGTTTATTTTAAGTGTTTATTTCACAGTCGCTTGACGATTATTCATGTTTTATATAACGGCTGCTGTGTTGGTCCACGAAAATATTATACCAACTCACAACGCCACGTGAATAGAATATGTTTCTAATCTCCAAACATTAAAATTAGCTCTAGCAAGATGGCGGCTCTTTATTTAAAACTGTCGAGGGAGTTTTGTGTTTACTCAAAATACAATATGTTCCTAGTATTTTTTTTATAATCCACTTCAATTGTGCACAATAACCAAAGTACTATATAATGACGTCAAACTTCCAAAATATAGGACCAAATAACATACGAGTATAAAGTTTATGGATAAAGGTTATCTTTGTTTTTTCTTTGTCCTTTAGAGGTTAATTTTTGATCATATTGCTACCTGATATCAGTTGACATTGTAGTCAAAATAATGGTAAACTGCGTGTATATACTAATAATGTACGCGCGTTAGATGTTGCCGCACACCCGCTACGTCCACCCTCCCTCTCTCTTTTTTTTACGTGGGGAAATACTGCATTGCTCCCGCCTCCCGAGCCGGGCAGCTCGAGTGGGTTATGTCGGACTCTTACCGACTAAAACCCCACGGTGTTCCTTCTTCACCCATTTGGCCGGGGTGTAGGGACTGCGCATTACTTCTACTCGACGTCCACCCTCTCCTGCGACAACTCAAGCCTAAGTCCGTTTCCTTGGTGTAGAGGGAACCCTTGAGTCTAGAAGCCTCTCACGTGATCCAAATGACACTGCACTTCAATGACTAGCTACCAATAGACACCATTACACTGCACCTCAAACCCGTGCACAACACGGGTCATGAATTCCATAAGGAACCTTCGTTCCTCTTTTTTGTACTAATCAGACTTAGACAAAGATTGACAAATCACTAAACACATATACAAATGTTCCTTCCTCCCTTCTTTGAATGGTCTCACTAACATCAAGTGTGACGAACTTTAGTACAATAAGACAAAAGGTTTAGCAAAGAGCTACATGATGTTGACTTTTTTTGTTACAATATGCAACGTAAAACTTGACTCTCATCATTATTTCCATAACACGTTTAAAGAACTAGGTATAACTAAAAAAAAAATTAATTATTTAAAAGCTTTACTACAATGATCGATATTTTGCATCCTTAATTTTGTACGTTTATGTCTACAAAACCATTTCATTACAACTATTACAAATGAAAGGTTTCTTCGTAATGCAACAATCAACAAAAATAAAATTAAACCCTTAGGGTAAACGTCCTAAATGTGGCGTGCAACCAAAATAATTACACTAAAACAATTTTTACAATCGGCAAAATTCTCGAAATATTCGCACAAATTTGAACAGTCTGGGATTTAGCCGGGGGTGATTTCAGTGAACCGTCTCTGTCATTTGCATTGATGTTAGAAAGGAGCAACCAGTTTACGGATCGCCGGACACGTGGTGAACTCGCGTGCTGGAGCGTGTGAGAACGCCTCAAGCCTTCGCAAATAGATATTTACTTTTTGCGATCGACACACGTTTGGTAAATACATATTTGGTCAAATTGGTATCGGTTATTCGTAAATAATGATACATCAAGAATCGCGGAGCATTGGGATATGACAATAGTTGTTTTAAAAAAGAAAAGAGGATAGTATTGGATGGTAACGGTTATTATCCGATAGTCAACATTGAAAACTAGTGAAAACAGGGTACACTTTGCGTTTTATTCCAAAATTAACTCTCTAGTTGTGTTTGAAGTGTTTGGTAAACATGGTATGAAAAACTAGTCTATTTATAATTATTTGTTATTTGTAATAGATTTAAATCTATATCTGCCTACTCCTTAAGTAAGAACATAATCTAAACGGATTCCAGTATTGTGGGTCGAAAGTAAAATATAAGTGGTATGAAATGGTGTCAGCAGTATGTATCATCTCTACAATGCAATAAATTAAAAGTTTTAGCTCCTATTGAAGACCAAACACGGGGAACTTAACATAAAATATAATATATCGAGTTTTACCTACCTGTGTCTAATGTCTAATCAAATTATAATAAAAAAATATTGTAATACGTAGCCGAACATGAATCGTGTTACTTTAAAAGATTGCCATTTTATAGTTCTATGTATATGTTTATGTAGATTTTTGCAACGTCTGGTCTACTTGTAGAGTGTAGGTGTGATTTAAAAGCTTTAGAATTCCTTTCGTATCAGACATCATACGTTTTGTTGATGATATAAGAATTAATGTCGATACAAGTATAAATTTAAAAAAATATATTTTACGACTTCATTCATGCCGTATTCATGTAAATTTTGCACCGTATATGATGGAATTATTTATAAAAAGAAAAATAAATTATTATTGATAATAAGTAAAGCATGTAGCAAAGTTGTTGAAACGTATTTTGAACGATTTTCTTTGGGCTATAAGCCTGAGTTCGTAAAAGACACGAATCATAATAATATAAAATATATACAGACTATATAATGTAATGTATGTGTAATGTATACGTGAAAACTCACAGCTTTTTAAGTTATACTTCTTTTAGAATTGAATTGATTCAAATTTAAAGCTGCGCGCGCATCTTGTGACTGAAGTGCGACCTGATGGTTAGCTATCGCCTACAATGATAGCTTGGCGAAATTGCCTACATATACAGAAAGCCATAGTTATAAATAAAAAAAGGGAGTAATGTGAATTCATATTACTGGCTTATTTTTGGAACGAAGTTCTTTATTGCACGGTACGTACTTGGCGGATGTACGGTACGGTTGGCGGCGAAAAAAAGTGTAAGAATTTTCCGTCACGAGTCACGACCCTTTCTATAGTGTAGACGGTTATTCATAGCGCGTATGCTATTGGCTGTGCCCAGTCATAGGTGCGCGCTTATTGGTTCAAGGTTACGAACTTCGTTCCAACCAAGTATTTCACGACACTCACGCATTTCTTATTAATATGTCAATATAATTTAACGTTGTAAATAAACATTATTTTAATTTTCTTAAAAAAAATATGATTTAGCATTGCTTTGTTATACCAAAGAAGGTGTATAACTTCTTACGTGCGTACATAAGTTGTACGTTATGTTTTTTAACCGTAAGTGTTTCCTTTAATTTGAAGTATATTGTTACGAATTGTATTAATTTCTAATCGTTAATGATGATATGCAGTGAGTTTGAAAATACACTAAAGAAATGAGTAAAAATTGCAAGCAACCGCTAGTACGAACCAATCTTGAATGATAATTTATACAAAATGTATTGGCTTGTCAAATGCCTCCACCTACCCACTTTGCCGATTGAATAAAATAAAATTGGTATTCAAATTGATACGTTTCGTTTATACAAAACGAAATTTATTATATTAGCCATCTCCTTTAAATACTTTATCACTGGATAAAATAGGAAGATGTTTAATGATATCTCATTTTTCTAAAAAAGTGACGTTCGATATGTAAAATAGAGTATCGATATTAATAAACAAAAAACTTTGTTTCAAAAAAAATCGTTAATCATTCACGCACAGTTTAGCTTAAAAAAAGTTAAATATATCGGGCCACTTCTGTTCTGGAGGAACATTGCCTCGCTGAATGTGTTCTACCGTCTGTATCACGGTGAGTGTTCTGAAGAGCTGTTCAATCTAATTCCCACCTATCCTTTCCAGAACAGAACCACAAACAATTAATTTATCCTATTTTCAAAACAAATTAAAGGTTGTTTCGTCTATTTACAACAAAAAAACGTTTGTTTAATTGTTAAGATGATCTGAAACTGTGGAAAAGAAGAAATATCAAAGAGAGAAAATGTTAATAACTGAAACGATAAAGAGATGCTGTCGAGCCTGTAGACCCCCGATCGTTATTGACCTTTAATAAATAAATGTTACAAGTGATAATACAAATAATAATAAAAATTAATAAATAAAATACTTACTACGATGGATTTCCAAAGTAACGCCTACGTCAATCAAATATATTAGAACCACAAGCGCTGGGCTTCAGGCTTACGGTAACCTTTATCTCGGCAGGAACTAAAAATTTTCTGTTGTACCGTGAATCCGGTTAATGTGTTCTTACGACATTATGTCCTTCAAGCGTAATGTGAAGAGACAATTAAGCAGGCCGGGATGACAGCGGTGACCTCCGATGGTCGCCGTTGTGTTTGAATAATACTGTGTCAATTTACCGAGCGGCTTTTAATTTTAAATGTGAAATAATTAAAAAAAACTGTAAATATAACGTCTTAGTTACAAATAAATTAATGTCCAAAACAAACTAGAATATTCTTTAATAACATAACTATAAATAGACGGTGAATATACGTTGATATATGTCTAACAATTTTCTAATTGGATCCGATAATATCGAACCAAAAGCGTATAATATAAGACCGATCAATGTATGGAAGGTAGGTTATAAGGAGATGGTGTTCGTGTTAAAAACAGTTGAACCACCCAAATGGTATGAGATATTGTCTAAATACATTTATTTCAATGTCCTGTCTAATCATACTAAATAATAATACTTTTTAAAAATCCTAAAATACAATTTTACTTATGTAATGTTTTGTTAGAATTGTGATTTATATTTATTCATTATAAATGCAAAACTTAGTCGGATTTAGAAATACTAAAATAACGATCGATCGATATATAACGGTCGAAAACGATGCCTTGAATCACTAATTCTTTTCTGTCATGCGTCTATGCAAATAGTTTTACAATCACAATACTCATATATCAAATGTAGATAGATACATAAGTTTTTATCGGCTCAATAAACAAACGCCTCCGCAGTTATTCAATAATAAAACATTAAAAACATTATTGTCATGTGACAAACATGTATACAAATGCAAATATTTATTATTATTACTCTGTTAATGAATAAAAAATAACAAGAACATGAGACATCCGTTATTTCATAACCGACTGACATATATTGTTTAACTAGCTGATAAGTACCTGTGACTTCGTCTGCGTGGAGTATAGACATTTAGACAGGAATTATTTATGATCTCTCTTTTCTAAACATATCTTGGGTACTTTTACTTACATACATAAGATGCAAGCTGTCCGTCCGACAAATATCTAAAATCTGCCAACGGTTTAGTATAGAATATAAATACAAAGAAAAAATAAATTATTTTATATCCTATTGTACTGCCTAAAGAAATTATTTTTCAAAAACGCGATACAATAATTTTCATCCCCTATATCAACCCTTAAAGTTTTATTTTCGCGATATTACGTAGTCTATGTCCTTCTCCAATGTCGTTTAAATGTCTATACCAAAATTCATCGAAGTTGGTTCACCTGTTTAAAATAGGCGTGAAAACGTAACTGAGAGATAGAGTTACTTTCGCATTTATAATGTTAGTTTGGATTTAATACTAGATTTTGCTCGCGGTTTCGTTCCCGTTGTATTTGAAATTACAAAACCCGTGCGCCACATTTTTTTAAATTGACGTGTTATCCGTTGAAAGTTGAAACACTTATCTCTTTTTCATTCCATTTAATTATTTATTTACATCGGTCAATCAGATAAAAACTAGTACTGCATCATTAACTATCATTAACTTGTAGGTATGTTGTACTCGTTGATGTACTGGATTTTGACGGAAACACTACACAAGGCTTATCTATAGATCTAATTGGTGCGCTTGCAAAACCTTCAAGTTGATAACAGGATGCTTTGCGTAATAGACACTTATCTGTAAATCATAAACATTTTCTATCGTAATATTTATTTAGATAATGAAGGAGAAAGTTATATACCCTTTTACTGAGAAACCACACTTGATTTTTTTATTATTTGGTTTATATTTGTCGACACTATCAAAAGAGTTTTTTTTAAATCGAAAGTCACCCATCTATAACTTGCCAGCAGAAGTATGCACACATAACTTAGCTACTTACGTCATATTATATTATGTGTTATGTACAAACATGTAGATTATTACAGTTTGATAATGAAGCTAGGCGGATCTAAATTAATTGGAATGTTTGTCTAGTGAATATAATACATTTTACATAACAGTTTCAACCAAATTATTCTCTATCTAAATAACTATAATAAAATAACAGATTCGATTGACAAAATAAATTGATTATTGTTGCATATTTTAATTAGTAAAAAGTTCTTCGTCATCTGGATCGATAACTTTAAATTCATAATTATTTACAATCTAAAAACAAACAATAACATAAAATAAAAATCTAATACATAATCTATTAACAGACAATTCACGTATCCACACAGTAGGAACATAGGTTTTAAACGGGACCTTTTTTCTTTTTTACGTACCTACCTGTTTAGACCTACAAAACAATTGTCAGATAGACTAAATACATAATATGTATGGTATGTGTATTATGTATAATATAATGTGATAGTGGCGAAAATATCGACTATTTCTTTGAGCCTCTTATGAAAACATATTATTTTATCATTTTTTTTATGAGCACTCATCGAAGATCAGCACTATTGGAATATTTTTATAGGTCGCTTACTAATTTCAAAAATTCCTAAAATGGTTGAAATTAGATTTTTTTAAATTTATATCCCTCGTTACGGTTTATTTTTATATATATAAAAAAAAAACTAAATCAATTTCAGCTCAATATATGTATTATGGTTTAATTTTAAAGATCGCTCAAGAATTTTTGAAGTTAATAAAAAAGCTACACCAAAAAGAGACAAATACATACATACATACATCATAACGAGTTATTCTGCAGGAAAACGAGATCTGTTCTTTTTTTTTTAATTTAATGTTTATTGATGTCAACAAGTGATTTTTAAATATTGATATTAAATACTGAATTTGTATTATACTGTAGAAAAATACGGCACGAGATAAAAAATATCATGATCTTAAAAAAACACTATTAAGCCTATGTGTCTACTCTACTCTAAAGTAAATACAGTGCGCAATGATAGAAACATAACACTTACTTATTATTTCTCGCTACTTCTATGGGACTACAAATCATTGCTGTCGAGTTAGGTTCCGCGTACTGACGATCAAAAACAGTTACGGTGTGGTACAATTCAAAAGCATTCCACAAACGTTCTACATAAAATTATCACCACTTTTTAATAAACTTCAAAAACTGGAGGAGGTTACCTAATCGGTTGTTTTTTTTTGCTTATTAGTTTATACTTACTACATAAGTATGTTGTACATATATTGTTATAAAAATACATGTTATTATTAATGTATTCAAGATTGTTGGATGTAATTGGAGTATTCCAAAAGGTGGCGCGTATACTAAATAAATAAAAATAGTCTTTTTTATAGGGACTAAGGCTACCTGTCCACTGAAGGGGAGCGGAGCGGAGTTGTGCGAATTTCGACCAATAGAATTGCAACTGTAGATTTTTATGCAATTCTGTTGGTCGAAATTTGCACAGCTCCGTTCCGCTTCAGTGGACAGGCAGCCTTAATCTATTCTTATCAGAACTAAAACAAAGAATGCATTCTATGGTTCATAGTTAAATGTAATAAAACGAACTCAATATACCTAGTGTTGAAAATATTACATGGAATGAAAACTAATTATAAAGATACAACAATAATCAAATTGTTAAAGGTTCTTATATATTACACATTTATATGGTAAAATGTACTGTATATACTGTACTGACATACTGTGTATTATTTTTTAATTGTATTCAATAAAATTTTATAAAAATGGATATTTTCTGTTCATTTCCTGCCAAGAAATTTGCACGTCATACGTTGAATAAAAACTATTTTAACGAGCTTATAACAAGATTCGTTACTACAGAACTCAATAAAAAAAAGAAGTTATTTAAATAAAAATCTTCAAGATATTCTCAGCACCGTTGCGATTTTGATAGATTTATAACAAGGTATTTTTTTCTAAGGGTTTCTACTTTCTATCCTACAGGTCAATTATTTTCAATCAAGTGTATTTTACCTGTTGCGATGCTTTGGTTTGGGTTTGCTGGTTTTATGAAGTTTGAATAAGCATTTTAGCAGACAATCATGGCGATTGATACCGAAGTTTATGGGGTACCCAACATCTGCGTATTCATCATGATAGTCTTCAGATAAAAGAATGTATTAAGTTTCACAAATAAATTGAAGACTACCTGTCTAATTAAAGACATTTTCACAAAACAATGCCGATAACGTTGCGTTTACCTGTGAAATTAACAGTAACTATAGGTGATTTTCATTGCAAATTATATTTCTTAGAACACCTTAGACATTTTAGAAATAAAATTATTCACCGCTTATACCAGTAAATTACTAACTTCTTTTAAATTCGCCAGGATCTTATCGCAGTTAACCCACTTGTGTGTCTGTCACCTTCGAACAAACTATCAAGTTACATTCAAAGTATTCAAACGCTCAGAGACCTACTCCCGCTTTTAAATTAAACATTTTGAAACAAGACATCGCGACATCAGCTTGTTGCTTTCTTCATTGAGGGAGGCCTTGTCACATTTAACCTAGAATTCTAACAAATGTGTCTCTTATCGAAACACATTTCGATTCAATGTGTCTAAATGATGGATTCCCTATACTTTTAAACAGGTTTGTTCAAATTGAACCAATTTATACCTAATGGATTCTCTTTTAGCGATACGTGACTGAAGTAATTTTATTTTAAAGATTCAAAGGCTATTTGGATTTTTAATCTTTTTGTCTGTTCTATATATTTGAGGTCATTGGCTATGCGTTGGTCTGTTGAATTACGTAAAAAAAAAAAAATTCAACATTTAATAAATTGGTTGATAGTGGGCATACACCTGTTTCCTTTGAAAAGCTACCTACAACCTACGATACCTACCTATTGTGCCGGAAAATAAGCTCAGGACAATCCAAGAGCAACGGCGACCACCGAAAAATCGGCATACCGTCGCCGTTTACTGCGGTCATGTCGGCCTATAAGTCTCTCGTCAGCTTAGTATACGCTGGCTGACCCTGAAACATGACAAAACAAAAGAGTCACTAGTATATAGAGACTTATAAAAGGTTTATCACCATGTACATGCTAGTGGCGATCCATACAGGTAAGGTATACATGCATGCATACACCCTAGTCCCAATCACATCGCTTGATTACTAGTCGTGCAAAGGGCAGTGGAAAGGGCTATGCTCGGAATTTCTTTTTGTGATTATACCAGAAATAAGGAGATCCGCATAAGACCTAAAGTATCTTACATAGCTCTAAGAACTGCTAGATTTATATGGCAATGGGTGCGGCATATTGCTCGTAGGACGGATAGCCGATGAGGCCGAAGAGTACTCGAAGACGCAACGTGGGCAGACCCGCCACATGGTAGACCGACGACGTGATAAAAGTTGCGGAAGGCTGCTGCATGCAAACAGCACAGGGCCGCTCATTGTGGCGTTTATGGGGGAAGGCCTATATCCAACAATGGAAATCTTTCGGCTGAGATGATGATGACGAATTGTCGTGCCCACCACCCAACAAGTACGGTTTAACCGCTAAGAAATCTAAATTCGCTGGTACATGCCAAGAATAGAACTTGATAGCATACTATTACTGACCAATTGTGAATATAATAAAACTGCATTAAAAAATTATTGTCTACATTTATATAAAGTTCAGAATTATTGACTTATATTGAAAACATAAAATAGGTTTTGACTGACAATTTATGATAGTGGCGTTTGGAAGTGACTCTGTCTCTTTATATTCACTAAAATTTGTAATAACAATAAATATTAAATATAAATTAAACAGCAAAAAACCTGATAAACCGGATTGGCTTTTTTTCAATTTTTTTCGATGACAGCGATATTTTTCGAACCGGAGAAGTATTTTGACATTCACAAGTCAGAAGAACCTTCTTATAGCCTAAATTGATTTGAATTTGAATTTGATTAAACGATAAATAAGTGAAAATAACATTCCTGAAAATTCACAATCATCATACAAATTTCAACAGATCAATCAAACGATATGACGTACCGACAGATGTTATAAAAAAATAATAACTTACAGCCAATGATGTCGAACAAAGTATTCAGGAATGTCAGCCGCGAAATGACGACAAAAAGCCATTCCGATTCGTACATTTACTTCCAACACTTTGGATCAAAGATTGGACAAACATTGGTGTTTACTGTCTATATTTGCTACGTATAGACATTGACATGCGATATGTGAAACTAATATGGTATATTGAAATGAACACAATAGCACATTTGTGTATTGCGCAAATTGGCCTCTAAAAGTGAAACGATGATTATTATTCCGTTTGATATTAATGAGCTAATTAAAACATATTACAATTACCCGTACATCCCTTATTATGAATAAGTTTGTGGAAGGTATTATCCCTGTGTGCTTGCTATATGCATTGGTGTGCTGTGTTGTAATAAATTTTTTATTGCTTTTAAATTTGATATTGTAATTTCTGTGAACGATGTAATAGGCGATTGCTAGTTACAATATAAAATTTAAGAAGTTAAGAAAAAGCCTATTAAGATTCTGATAAAAATTTTTATGAACCTACTTTCATTCAACTTTTCCTAACGCGTAACGACCGTTTTCAATTACCTATCAATGTATACATATTCTTATCTACATATTATATATCAATATCGTATAGCTTGAATAGATCAGAGGGAAGCAGGAAAAAAAAAAGTATCTACTTATTACAAACATGAACTAATCGGGAATAGTAAACTAATTTATGATAATGAAAACAGCTGTAAATAGCTTTTGAGTTTCCTACGCTACGTAATTAGAGTACTAATATATTTTTGTGTATATTTTTGATCTTCACGATGTCTAAAAACAATTCTTTATTTACATTTTAATGAAAACCAATATAAAGTCAAAACTGTAACGCATTCGAACGAGAATTTTAACGCCATATTTCCTTGAAGATAAAAATCATACTAACGGTAACGAAATCGTCTCATGGAGTCTTATGTGTTATTGTCATACAGGACCACAGTAAAATCTTGAAAATAATTGGGCAATATTACTTTTCAAATAAGTTAACTGGGAGTTGTTTCGTGAAAGTGGAGTACAGTATAATACGTAGGCTTTTTGCACCACAATTACACCATTTTAAGGGTTTAAAATACATAAATATGTGTTTTAACTTTGACCTTATGTCGGTTATATGACTTACGACCGCCACACCTCAGGAGGTTATTAGTCATATTTTAGTACAAGATTAGTGAAAGGACTTGTTTGAACGTCAACGACTTTTACGTGGATGAGGAACGTTAACGGTATCTATACATTCTCAGTTTTCTATACTGAGTAAATAGGAAAATATTTACTATTTTAAATTCACTTTTATTATAAATCAATATCAATTCAATACATAGTATGAAACATAGTCGCTATCTGCGTTTGTTTGTATGTCTGCTCACTTCTTGTAAGCCACGCAACGGATTTTTATACGGCTTTCACTGTGGTGTAGAGATTTTTTTTACGGAAGATTTTTAATATAAAATACATTGTAATTAAGTTATGTATAGTAGAGAAAATTCAATGTTTTGTAATCAAGTCGCCAAAAAATAATTTTCGGGGGTTTACATGGCTTACGGTGGCTAAACCTTATGAGATGCATCAAAATAATGTTCTAAATAATTCTAGTTCTTCAAAAAGCTTAAAGAAATGTCCGGGATAGCATAGGTCAATCTCCTAAGGTTGACTCACATACCATCACACCTGTATTCCCAGAAAGGTTAGGCAGAGGTGTACATTTGTACACCCACAGTTCGCCGAGTATGTTTTTAGGTCCCATGTAATAGGTAGCGAGCCTATTGCCATTAATCTGGCACGAAACCAAACTCCGAGCTGCTACTGAGAATTTCATAGGAAAATCCCAATAACACTTTGCTCGACCTGGGATTCGAACCCAGACCCTCACTCATAGCAGTCGCGCTTACGACCTAGTGGTCGTAGTAGTAGTGGTGGCTTAGTAGCTAACGGGGCAGTTACTCACGTACTTGTGAGTTACTCACAGTAATCATTTTTATCTTCAACATAATAATTAAAAACATTAGGTTATTTGCGAAGCTATTTTGCTCCAATTCAATGTTATCCTTATCCAGATAAAAATATTCCTTAATTGGGCATTTAATGTAGATTAAAAATGTCCTCTAAATTATATCATTTCTATGAATACCGTAGAAGATAATATCACTGATTGAAAATTACGCCTGCACACCGTCTGCTGGACCAGCTATTTTACTTATATAAAATTCTAAATTAGGGTCCCCATTTATTTTAAATATGAAGTGGTAAAGCTGCACCGCTGCATTAACCTTTTGTCGTGACATTTAGTTGCGTCTGTTGCGTATGAAATGTCAAATCCGTGCGGCACAAAGACAGATAAGTGCACCGACTTACATTAACTAAATACGGTGTAACTAATACGGTTAAAAACGTTATTTATTACCAGAAGTTTCTTTTATGAGCGATGACAGAATGACGGGATGACATAATTGTACTTTCTTTACAAACACTGATGAGTGTGAACCGTTGACCATCATCTGTATCATCATTGAAAGCATGAAAGAAGATAATTTCACCTATTGTGAGATGTTTTTGACAAATCAATATTCCAGTCTATCTTCAGAATTTCAAAATATCTTAAATAAAATGACGAATCACATACCAATAGTCCCTTGTTTATCTACATATAAAAAATGTTTGAAACTTCATTCATATCGATCAATTCATGAATTCAATTGATTACAAAGGATATATTGATTAAAATTAAGCAATGAGGTAAATGGAATGTGAAAGGTAAAAAGGTTTTTAAAGATTTAGTGAAATTATGTTTCTATTTGTCGGTTTTACCAATAGCAAAATAGCATTATTATATAATATAATATCTATACAATTATGACAATTTGTTTCAAGACAATGCAGTGATTAGCTTTATTACCAACTTAAACATTGAAATAGAATTATTCAACGTCCCAGCTATAACTTACTAATTCAGTTTGAAACCATTTGCGTTTATAATATAAACACTACAACAAATAAAATATTTTTTTATATTACTTGATAAATATTCCACGTACGGGGCGCTACGGTGACTGA
Source organism: Saturnia japonica (assembly GCA_033032175.1). Taxonomy (NCBI): domain Eukaryota; kingdom Metazoa; phylum Arthropoda; class Insecta; order Lepidoptera; family Saturniidae; genus Saturnia; species Saturnia japonica. The sequence continues at coordinate 4,385,568 of CM065312.1, forward strand.
TGTCAATTTTTTTGATAGTAATGTTTGGTTGTGTTATATTTATTTGACATAATTAAATTTATTTTTAGATGTTTCTAATAGACTTGTTTTTTGTTTCAGGGCAAGTCAGTGATCCGTCCGATAGCGTTCAAGCCACTGGGCGGGCGCCTCTCTGCAGGCGGAGAGCGATATGGCTCGACGCCTGTGCTCGCTAGTAGACCTCCTTCACATATGACACTATATGGCAGTAAGTTTTTTATTACAAATAGATCGACCAATTTTGATCGCCTAGTATATTAAACTGTTCTAAATTTCGCGAATGAGTTTGTAAAGAAAAAAGTTATCGTAAAAACTACCCAATGAACTTTATTCATTATTTCATTCAAAATAATACTTTTTTATTTTTGAAGTTATGTTTCTTTTAGCGCATTTAGTAGAGGGTAAAATTGAGAGCTGCGCATGCGTCATATGACAGAAGTACAACATGATGAACTAGCTATCAATGATATTAATATGAATGAGCCTTCTCAGTGTTGTCGGCAAACTGTATGCTAAGGTAATAATTGAAAGAGTTATGTTACAAACGGATGACAGAATATGGGATGTACAAGCGGGATTTAGAAAGAGTATGGGATGTACGGATCAGGTCTTCTCCTTACGGTGCATAAATGAAAAATATTTGGCAACAAACCAAAATGCCTTTTATTGCATTCTTAGATTTAGAAAAGGCCTATGACAAAGTGATGAGGAGTTGTGGTTGGCATTGTCTAGGCATGTGGCTTGGTGGTGATCTGATACAAGCATTGAAATCTCTCTATGAGGATTCCAGTGCTTGTGTTAGATTAAATGGGCATACACTGAATGGTTTGATATCCAAAAGGGTGTTAGACAGGTATGTGTTGAGTTTCCATGGCTGTTCAACCTATTAATGGATAATTGTCTGAAAGATTTGAAAGGGATTGATTGTGGACTGAGAATGAACGAGTTACTTGTCAAATGTCTTGTTTACACTGATGATCTAGATTTACTTGCAATCGTCAACTATGGATTTGCATTTGGAAAGAAAGGGAATGAAAGTAAATGCAAAGAACATGAAAGTTTTGGTGTTTGAAAAGAGGAGAAAATTACAGAAGTATGTGTCCGAAATGATGACGATAACTGGAGAAAGTCAGTGAGTTTGTATACTTGGGATCGATGTTTACCAGGGATGGAAAGTGTGAGAGTGATATAGGAAGGAGAGTAAATGCCGGTAATATGGTGAATGGGGCGTTGCATTCCTTTATGAGCAGCCAGATAATTTCTATGAAAGCTCGTTTGGCTATGCACAGGGGAGCGTTGGTTTCAATACTCATGTACGGAAGTGAAAGCTGGGTGTGGCAGAAAAATCATGAAATTAAAATGAATTCAGTAGAAATGAGAGCGCTAAGAGGTATGTTAGGAGTGAAATTAAGTGACAGGATAAGAAATAGTGTTGGAAACGTTGGAAGAGGAAGGCCTAGACGAACATTCATCGATCAAATCGAAGACGTTCTGAAGAAAGGTCAGGTTATAAGTACTCTAAACCGACGAGCATGCATGAAAAGATTAATGAATGTTGAAGAAGCGAAAGATATGCCAGGATTGTAGCAGGTGGGAGGGCGCGGTCTCTGCCTACCCCGTTGGGAAATAGGCGTTATTTATGTATGTATGATTTCATTTCACTGGCTCTTATTTTTACACGTAAAATTAAAGTAATAAAGTAATCTAATACTATTAAGTGAGCTATTCTTTTATAATATGTATGTAATTGGTTCCTCGGAAACAGCTCCAATGATTTGGATGAAATTTTGTATTTAGATAATGTTTTACGTTCTAAGTTTATCTAAATAGGTGTTTTTTATTATGATACCGAGCGCAGCTCAGTCACCCAGATATTATTTTAATTTATTTAAAAAAAGTTGATAATATGAACTTACATTATTATTAATTTTTTTTAAGTTTTGTTTTTACGCCAAGGAAGTATGATGTCTTACGTTCATACGTATGTACACATAATTTTTTTCCTGTAGTTACATACTGCTTTGCTATTTGCACGAAGTTCAGACCGATTAAATTTTTCAGCCATGCTATAAATTGATAGTGTTACATAACACATGTGACTTCCTAATACTATACAAAAAATGCAAACATTTAATTATAACGGATATAAATAATATCAATATGAATTCGATACTTTTAATGCCAGATTGATTATGCACTGGTCGGCTTGCTATATTATAATATTAAGTTGATTAAGTTTTATGTAGAGACATAGATCATATAGTTATTCACGACCTAATCAGATGCCTTTCTTAAGTGCTGCTTGAGTTTTTTTATATCGCAAGTTGCGTTTAATTGATAGGCGTATTATCTATACAATTAATAAAATTGAAGTGTCTGTTTGTAATGTCAAAATAACAGTTTTTTACTAAATGCATATGAAAGTATATACGATACATATAACAAAAACCCTATTTTTAACAATTTTATCTGTCTGTCTGTTTGTTCCGGGTAATCTCCAAAACGGTTGGATCGATTTTGATGTGATTTTCATTGGTAGATAGCTGATGATATAGAGAGTCATTTAGGCTACTATTATTTTAGAAAAATAATTAGGGTTCCGCACAAATAGAAAACAACTGGTCATGGTGAATCAATTCGGGCGCTTAAATGGATAATGCTGAGTAAACCATAAGAGATATAGCAAATTAATGTACTATATAATAATAGGCATTAAAAAGACCTACAAAAAAGGCCGGGAGAGTACGTCTATCTTCTAAGGAACACCCACAATAAGCATTTTTGTTTTTAAAATAACCGGGAGCGGGGTAGGAAGATTCGCGCTGTCATTCTGTAGTCCACATGAGCAAAGCTACCGTCACAGCTAGTAGATAATAATAATAACACATCTCATTCAAACCATTACTGTTGTAAAAATATGTTGCATTTTGGAATAATTATTATGAAAACAAATGATAGCATACATTGTTTTGAGGCACGTTCTGCAACACTAATTTACAACATTGTGTAATATATTTTCCTGTATTAATTAATACTAATATTATTTGAAGTTTTGTAATAATAACAAACTATTATTGAGAAATTTTAAAATTGTATAAATACTTATACATGCAGTCGTGACAACTGCATGTTTTGGGATTACTCGTTGATGTTTGGTATTTAGCTTTTATTTAAATTAAATTAGTCATAACTTGAAGATTTCTATTTATAAACTTTTTCTGATAATTACTAAAACGTAACTAATTGTAAATGCAGACCAAATACTGGCAACATAATTATTATAAGTTATTTTTATATCATTGACAGGTTCTTCGGATGTCCGAGAGGGGCGTTGGTGTGGATCGCCACAACCTGCTTCGCTATCCTCTTTGCCGCCATCCACGCTTACCGCTCCGCTTCATCAACGACACCACTCAGCTATTGTGTGAGTATCGACTACCGATATTAATTTTTAACTTCATCTTGAATTCAGTTCTTTCAACGTATTAACGTAAATACTCGTTTACACTCTTTAGCGAAGTATAAACTAGTCCGCTAATAGACGACCAAGGTTAATGCGTCACGAATGAAAAGTTCATTGACTTTTCTGACAATGCAGTATTTAAAGAAAGGGGATGCACCGCAAAGAGGTTGATAAACTTTTTATTTCTATACAACTACAATATTTATAGGCATACTGCAATGAAAATTAGTTATAGTAATATTATTCTCACAATATATGGTGTATCAATTACTGTGGAACTGTGTATACCAAATTACCATAAAAAATTACTGTTGATATATGTACACTATATATCGGCGTTCTCAGTGCATTAACACCGATTTCTTGGCTATTCAAGTGTTCATATTCTTAGAATTTCAACTTTCTACATTGATGTAAATGTTCATTGAAACGTCAACGACACTAATAGCCCGTAGTCTATTCGTTCAATGACAAGTTAATTAAATCTATTTAACTATTGCAGTCTCGAACGATGCGTACGCGCTTTAAGTGTAGTGAATGAATATTGCAGCAGTGATAAAATGGCGCTTTTTTAACAGGATATTTTAATATTTATATTCAGACAGTTGTGCTTGACAGTCGGTACTTTTTGCGGGCTTATTACCATCTGACCTCGTGGCGCAATGGTAGTAAGCCCTAATATTGACACGAGAGGTCGCGGGTTCGATCCCTGCCCATAGCTGACTTTTATGTGATGAGCATAATCATGAGCAGATTAGTTACCAAAATACAAGCTGTGCCTAGTTTGGAATAAAATGGCCTTGTGTGAAATTGTATCATCATATTTATTTATTTATTTACATCGTCACTTGGCATCATGTGAAACTGTGTTTAAATGCTGAACACAATAAAAAAATATAAGTAAATTTTCATAAGTAAATATAATTTCAAAGATTTATAAAGTGTCACAATCATTATAGTATACAATTCAAATGTCATCTTTGAAGTTCATACTCGAAACACGGAATTCATTTAAACTTAAAATTTGAAATATGTTCAACATTTTAGTTTACAATAAAATTATAACGTTATTCTTCGAATGTAAATTTTGTTTTAAATTGTTTATCAGTTTTACCTGTAGAGTAGCCAGCCATACGTAGCAATGTTAATAAGCTCCAAGATATAACAATTATTAATATGCGGCGCCATAGTAAGGACCGTACATACTACTGGCTAACAGACCTGACTGTGCGCGTGGGCACATTGTCGCACATATCGCCCGGAATGGCGATCAGACGCGCGTGTTAAACCATCATTGTTTGTCCTTTTTTTAATATTTAAATACGAAGGAATTCCTTTTTTTTTGTTAGTCACATTGGCTTTTCTTATTATTTGTAATAATAAATTTCTTGTTTTGAACTCAAAATTTGTGATGGCGTTTTGTGAATTGTTTTGTTATTTAGTTTTACTTTTGTATTGAAATAATTATCTAAGAATCAAGTAACACATTCATATGATGTGAATATTGTGACTTTTAAAAGGATTGTTTAGACGTCTTTATGCAGAGGTAAGAATGTGTATAATTAAATAATATCTTTCATTTGATTTAATTATTTAAAACTTTGAGTTGTTTTAGCTCAATCTGTTAATAAACAAATCGCTATAGGCATTTTGATCTTTTATCCAAAAGGAAAACCTTTACACAATCTATGAAATACATAAATCCAGTTAGATACATTATTATTTCGTTAGTTATATTATTGTGATCATTGAGTAATTACCAACTTTTTGTATATTTAATAGTTCCCAACCTTCCGTTTGTTGTCGGCTATGGACTCAACAGCATATATCTGTTCATTTAGCTACTTGGATTTCTTCAAAGGGACGCAAAATAATATACTTAATATTATTATATCTTTATGTGGACCAGTAGGTACATAGTTTTTTAATAATTTGTCAACTGCAACATGCTTTTTGATCGGCATTTGATATTAAGATTCAAAGCACTAAGCAAACCGTTTCTCATAAATATTCATCTTAGATTTTCGTTTAGATTAGGTAGTAGTAGTCTTTAAAAATAATCCAATAGGTACGTACGCATACGTTAAGGACTCTAAACCAGTAGGTAGGTACCTATGTTTTAGCATGATTGCTATTGAATCCAAACCAGTAGGTAGGTACCTATGTTTTAGCATGATTGCTATTGAATCCAAACCAGTAGGTAGGTACCTATGTTTTAGCATGATTGCTATTGAATCCAAACCAGTAGGTAGGTACCTATGTTTTAGCATGATTGCTATTGAATCCAAACCAGTAGGTAGGTACCTATGTTTTAGCATGATTGCTATTGAATCCAAACCAGTAGGTAGGTACCTATGTTTTAGCATGATTGCTATTGAATCCAAACCAGTAGGTAGGTACCTATGTTTTAGCATGATTGCTATTGAATCCAAACCAGTAGGTAGGTACCTATGTTTTAGCATGATTGCTATTGAATCCAAACCAGTAGGTAGGTACCTATGTTTTAGCATGATTGCTATTGAATCCAAACCAGTAGGTAGGTACCTATGTTTTAGCATGATTGCTATTGAATCCAAACCAGTAGGTAGGTACCTATGTTTTAGCATGATTGCTATTGAATCCAAACCAGTAGGTAGGTACCTATGTTTTAGCATGATTGCTATTGAATCCAAACCAGTAGGTAGGTACCTATGTTTTAGCATGATTGCTATTGAATCCAAACTAGTAGGTAGGTACCTATGTTTTTAGGATGATTGTATTGATAACCACAAAAATTCGGTAAGTACCGAAAAACGAACCTTCGAAACCTTTGGAAAGTATCCCTTGTGACTATTAATAGTATTTGATTAAAGAGTTTTTCTGCTAAGAACCAAGAACAATAACATCAAGGGTGTCGTTGATATGCAAGTACATACTTAGTTTTTGAATGAAAAATATTTGGCGGCAATTCGCGGTTGAATAGTTCTATATATTCAATATTTATCATGCTGACCTGCAAGGCTCTGGGTAGCTGGACTGAATATATAGTGGAGCTCTGATCACGTGCCACTCTATGACGGATGTCACACTTGGAGTATGGTGACACTATAAAATTGCCGTGTCATATATACTACCCAGAAAACATAAAATAAGACGGACACAGGACTGTAATTTCAATCAATTCTTCATTGAAACATAGCACTCGCAACATATTTTTACAGCTGACTAGCTGTGTCCGCGGCTCCACTCGCGTCGCCTACACAATTAATGTTTATGAAGATATCGTGATATTTTTTTTAGATAACAAACAAGTACCTAAGGAGTAAAACAAAAAAAAATGATCAAAATCTATCCAGTAATTTTTGCGTGATGTGCGCACAATGGCATACCTATATCATTTTATATAAATAGATTATATTATACACAAACAAATCATTACAAAGTTATTTGGTTTCCGATTTACCACCGTCCGCCCCCCTCCCACTCCCACACAAGTCATGCACATTCTACCTACTTTACTGATAATAATTTTTATCAACATCCTGTATCGATGACCCATGGATGTTCTAAAGTAAATCACGAAGTCTTATTGTATCAGTTTCAGTGTAAATATACAATGTTTATTTTTTGTTTGATATTTGTATACTTATCAATAAACTTTCATTATTTATATAATTAAAATCAATAAAATGATTTTATTTTACCGTAACGCTGTGATCTGTGATCAGCTGATCCGCTCAGGAAAAGAGTTTTTGGTTCGCAAACAAACTCCAATTGGTCAAACGAGTTCAATAAAAGCTGTAAACAAATCAAAAATAGTTCTGACGGTGCTTTATTATTTTGCTATATCTATATATATATATATGCTTAGAATATTCTAAGCCCTAAATCATTTTAGATTTCAAAACTTCAAAACTAATCTATAACAAAATACAGTTGATAACATTTAAAATATAGCATCATAATGACATAGAATTAATATTGCCGTTATTGTGGCTAATTATACTCACTTAGTTGCCAGCTTTTTTAAAATTATTTATACTTTTATCGATCTTTACGGTCATTGAACGAACATCTCGCAAAATAACTGAGCTTACTTGTCTAGCATTTAATGAGATATTATGAATCTTCAATTCGATCATGCTTATTACAAAATCTGGTTGTATAAGCATAAGGCATCTGCATCCAACGCACCCGTAGAGCCAACCATTGTTTTCACTTCCCGTAGATATATACATATTAACTCTACATATACAACTCTCAAAATTATATACACCTTTTGAAGTCCAAGGCGTCTCTGTTTCGTTCTCTGCGCTGTTTGTATTTGCCATTGGAAGGTTGTGAGGGTTGCAAGATGCAACGCTGTAGTAATAATCATGCCACATAGCATCAGCTGAGTCTGTCCCATTGTCAAATTGTACTGACTTATATAATGTGTATTATGTATTTTGTAAATGGCTTTTTTGGCAATAAATGTTTGGTATACGACTAGAAATGAAAAATATAACTTGTGTATTTACGGTGTCCATTTTTTATTCATTTTGTTGAAGTTTTTGGCTTTTTTATTGTCATTACTACCTCTAACATTGATTTATGAATTAAAACAAAAACTATCGTATTCAGTAAAGTCACAAATGAATTATGCGGTGGTGGCCTTAAAAGGCAAATGCACTGAAAAATGTCTGTATTTTGTAGACCACTGGACATACATTTTTCATTAATAAATAAATATGAATGCTTTAAGCGTAGCCTTCGCAATTCGTGTAACAATGGATCGTTTCGTATAGATCAACCACGGAACTGCGCTCTGTTGCACTTATCCATCTCATTTGAATACTGCGTGTAATTAGTGGTTTCATAATAAAGCAATTTACACATGGCGGCTGTTTGTAACATAATTGTATTGCTAGGTTGTTAGATCCACAAATACATGATTGAGAGTTAGAATACAGGGCGATGGTGCATGCATGTTTACGAGAAACGTATTTTTTTTAAAATATCTAACTAAGGACGCTTGCTAGCGCGTAGCCGACCATGAACTCTCCTTCCCCAATGAGCTCTGGAAACCCAACTCATAGCAGGAACACAACACTAGGTTATTTGGCTGTGATATTCTGTAGGGTGGAGGTATTTCAACAATCACTAGTTGGACTGACGGAAGTAGAGAAAAATCTCCAAAAAAAATATCTGTGCCCTAATTCTCTTTGAATCCCCCTTTCCTCGAGGAGCTCTGGTAACTCTACCCATCTCAGGAACACAACTCTAGGTTATTTAGCTACGATCTCAGTAACGTGGAGGTATTCCACCATTCTTCAGTCGGACCAAGGAATTAAAAGATATATTTATTTATATACTGCCTCAATGAAAGTTATATTTTGATATCATATAAATTCATAAAAACTATAAATCAACTTAACAAAATAATCAAAACTGACTGTTAAATTAAGCACGGCTTAATCCGGTAGCTCTAGATCTAGAAGCATGAAATTTTGCATCAATTTTGAATGGAATAAAAAAAAACTACAAGAATTTCTAAACCGTATTAGTCATTCCTGTTTTCTTTAATTCTTTGCTACAAACGCGAATGTAATTATAGGAAGTAATAAAACAAGTAAAACCTGTGCTAAATAATAATAATAATATTTTCTTTAATTTGTTTTTAATTAGATTCCCAACTTCCCGTATCCGTTACAGTTTGCTGATTTTGCAGTAGAATATTTTAAACTGCTTGGAGTAGCGATTTGAAGAGAAACACGCACTCTGCAATGCTCGCTCGAGCTGTGACAATTCAGGAAATCTGTTTAAGTATTGTAACGGCAAAGTCGCTTGGTTTTTTCTTCTTTTTTTTTAGTTCCACGGTTGAGTGAATAATATGACAGAATAACGTAAAGGCAAAAAAGATGAAAGATGTTTTAATACTTTATTTATTAGCATAATGACTAAAACCATCACGTATGGGGAGGAGCTATTTAAAACTAAATTGCTCAGGGAGGTTAAAATATTTAATCTCGCATTGAGTGAGTACCTACAAATAATGTTATGGGTAAATAAGGTTGCTGACGCCGACAATTAAGTTCGACAGGATCGCGACCAATATACACCAGCTGCGTCCAAGAGTCACGTTCCAAGATTAGCCAGTGTATATCCAGTAAAAAGCGGGGTGGAAATCTTCTTTATCCTGGTGTGTTGCTACCATAATGTTCATGGTAACAAGTCCTAGATAGTTTGCCTTTTTTAGTTTGTCGCGTATCGGAATCAGCCAGTGTATATCCAGGAGCAGATCCATCACATCACCATCATGAACTATAAATGGTTTTTCAACACATTAACTGAAAAAATGCATTTACAAAGCCTCTATACATTGTTCTAAAATAAAAAATTACGCACAATACAACGGAATGTGCGGTAAAATAGGTACTCTCCCTTATGTATCTGTTTTACCGCTTACTCCCTTACCGTGCGTATCCCTTGCGTTTTTTTTTAAATTCCATAAAAAATATATAAGAATTCCACCAAGGAGTTTCACAGAACGAGAAAATAAGCTGAATGATCGAACCTCCTTGATCAATTCTGTACCTCAGAGGTATACAATAGTAACTCCATTTTTTACGAAATCTTGTTTTTTGTACCAATAAAATAGTTAAAATTAGTTCTACATAGTGGTATAAAGCATTAACTCCTACGAGTAGTATATTAAAAGATAAACATTTGTATATGATATTAAATCCAAAAATACTAACGTGGTATAGAATCTCAAAGGATCATAAGTTTATTTACCCATAAGCGTCGCGCAAATATAATGTTTTTAATTGGACTTAATGCCTTTTACCACTAAACGCAGCGTGGGGCCCGCGCCGCGCGCCGCGCCGTGTCTGCCGTGAACTTGTCAGTGCTTGCGTATCGTGCGTGCAATCACAATGCAAATAATGCTTTAAAATTATTTTACATAGTTTCATCGACATGTTTTCACGTGGAAAGTTATTATGTAAGCTAGCTACTGTTGAAGAACAAGTTGACCAAACTTCAGGAGATGGTAAAGAAGTTTTCTATTACTTTTATAACATAGCCAGTAGCTTTTTAGGGGTAAACAATAGTATCTCCCGTAAATACACACTTTTGATTAGGACCATTTTCAATCTTATTTGTAGGTGCGTTAAGGTACGTTTTTCAATACTTGGGAAAAGAGTTTATTTATGGATTTTTTTCGTTTGTTTATGATTTAATACCAACTATTCATACTAACAAATTGCAAAATTAATAATATTAAAGGAGAAAACCTAAAGCCCGCTCCTAGGCTCTAGGCAATAATATCTGTTAGCTAATGTTTGTTAAAATGTGTCGGTAAATAAATTGTTACTGTACTGATCTTCACGGAATATGCAAGGTTTTATTTTTTTAATATTCAGATCTTACAATATTTATGTGATAGTATATTTGTTGGTTTGTTTGCCTAGCTTACACGTAGCAACGAATTATTTTGACCTTTTAAATTCATAAGGTGATAAGACCGACCGACTGATAGATACATTTCGTCCTGTAAATTGACATTTAATTATATTTACGTTTTCTTGCAATGGCTTGATAAGACTACATAGTGTTTTCTTTTTCAGGGCTTTCGAATAAATATGATTTCCTACAGCGAAACCTTACCCTCCATGGTGATTCCCCAAGGACTTACAATGTTGAAGAAGTAGAATATCAACGAGTTGACCAATTTACGCCATTGCCTGAAGTATTCGCTACAGTAGTTGATGACACCGATGAAGACACACAACCTTCAAATTCCAATTTATTAACTGATATTTCGTCTAATGTTTTACCTCTGCCCGATAAAATTGCTACAGTAGTAGAAGCTTTTAATGAAAACACATGTCCGTCAATTTCCAGTATCTTAAATGATACTTCAGCTAATAATTTCGTACCATCGCCCAAAAAAAATTGTGTTATAGATGCTTCTGATGAAGAGACAAAACTATCAAAGTCTGGGTCGCTAATTGATATTGTTTCAATAAACGAAGTACCAGATGCATCTAAATCGTATCACCTTGTCAGTGTACACAGCAACTCTGAAGAAGATTTTTCACCTTCAGATGAGGACTATGTTCCAGACACTAACGAAAATTCACCAGATCATGATTTTCCGGGAAGAAGTCAAATTTTTGTACCAGAAACTAACTGTAGCAGCTTATCCGACAATGAAGTAAATTCAGAAAATCGATTAAATACATGCATAAACCCTATCTCTATGGATGTTCAAACTATTTCTTTATCGTCTTCATCAGAGAGCAGAGGGAGTCGAAAACGAAAAAGAAATATTTGTAAATGGAAGTGCAACGTTAGAAAACTTAAAGCTGTCACAGGAAAATCATATACATCTAAGAAAGGTAAAGTTGTGCCCGAAAAAAAGATGAAACCTGTATGTGACTGTCGACTGAAATGCTCTGAACGAGTAGATAAAACAGCCAGAGCTGCTATATTTCAAAAATATTATAGTAATGAGATGACTTGGAATTTGAAGAGACAGTTTATAATATCAATGGTAACAGAAATTGAAACTGCTAGATGTAGACGTCGCGATCCTGAACACCCACCTAAGAGATCGTTTACATTAAATTACACATTTTTGGTCAACGATAAACCCGAAAAGATATGCAAAAAGTTTTTTTAAATACCTTGGCAATTTCTGAGACTGTTGTGAGAAATGCTATCAAAAAATCTACACACTGCTTTGTTCAAGAAGACAGACGAGGAAGACATCCACCGCCTAATAAAACGGCAGAAGCCAATAAAGAAAGCATTCGTAACCACATTGATATGATACCCAAATATGAGAGCCATTATAGTCGGAACAGAACTAAAAGACTGTATCTTGGAAGTCATCTAAATATTGAAAAATTGTATGCTTTGTATGTAGAGTTTTGTGCCGAAAAGAATATACCGAAGGAGAATGTTGCAAAGGCATGGCTATATAGACATATTTTCTCACTATAATAACTAAAGAGAAAATAAAACAAAAAGATGTAGTTCTAATTTTAACCAGTTTAAATTCGCGCCATTTTCATATTGGAAACGTCAAAGTAGTTGCGCCTTTCCGACTGATTTAAATAAACAAAATAATAATTAGAGTTCAAGCGAGGAATCGGATATTAATGTGGAATCTACTCCATATGTCCATCTTGAATGAGGCACAAATTGCAGAAAATGGTCTCTTGCCGACAAAATCGCGAGAGCGAGTTTTAATGATTTACATTAATTTTATATTATGAAAGGCTCGAAGAAATACGCAATTATTCTCTGAAAATGTTTGATGGCTTATTTCAGTGAATAACGTGTGAAATTAATAATGCCAGTCAGTCAGTTAAGCTTCCAAAACAGTAACTTTCAGTGAATTTCAATAATTTATCAAATTTTACTATTAATTTCCATGAGTAGTAAATCTATCTGTATAATTTCTTTTTTGGTATTAAAAATAATCCTTTGAAGAAGTTTGTTTTATTGTTTATTGTACTGTTTTCTGGCAAATGTGTTGAATGACACGCGTGTGGATGTTGGTTTTTAGAAGCTCGTGACTATGGTAAGCCCTCGACTTGGTCTCGTCTACTCGTTTGTTAAAACCAACTTACCGCACTAGTATCATAAATAACTATTGTAAAGATTTAGATTTAGGACATCTATAAGCAGTTGGCATGTGCGGCAAAGGTGAGCTGGGGTTTGAACTCGGAGATTGTTAGGATAATATACGTTGCGGTGATCGAACCTATCATGCTGTACGCCGCAAACGTTTGGGGCCCTTCAGCGGCTAAGATCTCGCTGAGGAAAAAATTGGGCTCACTGCAGAGGGGCTTCGCCCAGAAGATCTGCAGGTCGTACCGCACGGTATCACTGACCGCGGCAATTGTTCTGGCAGACTTGCTTCCGTTGGACCTCCGTGCTCAGGAGGTGCACAAGCTATACCGCGTCAAGAGGGGCGAGCTCCTGGACGAGATCGTGGTCGGTCGAGAAATGGAGCGGCCAGTAACCTTCGCTGAGTACCCTCATCCGGTGGAGTGTGAAGGGGAAAGGTATGAGAGCATGGAAGCTCCTCCGGAGTCGGGCGGCTCCGCTATCTTCACGGACGGTAGTAAGATAGATAGTGGAGTGGGAGCCGCCTTGACCTGGTGGAGGGAGGGGCAGGAGGCCAGGCTCTCTACTTTTCGCCTGGAGTCCTGCACGGTTTTTCAGGCAGAGCTATATGCGTTGTATAGAGCGGTACCGGCGGTTAAAAATGCTAAGGACGAGGATGTCGGCATCTACAGCGACTCTAAATCGTCGCTGGAGATGCTGGCAAACCCGGCCCCACCACACCGCCTGGTTCTTGAATCACAGGTGGCTCTCCGGGAGATCCGTGCAGGAGGAAGATCCGTTCGGCTGCACCGGGTTAGGGCTCATGTCGGCACCGCGGGAAACGAGCGGGCCGACCAATTGGCGAAGAGAGCTGCTCACAAAAAGTCGGTGGCTGACTACGATCGGTATCCGGTGTCATACGCAAAGAAAATCATACGAGAGGAGACTGCCCTTAAGTGGCAGGCGCGCTACGAGTCCTCAGACACGGGCGGGGTGACGCGGGCCTTCTTCCCAAGTGTGGCGGATGCACACCGAGTGGTGAGGAAGGCCAAACTGTTACCCGCCCATGTCCAGGCAATCACAGGTCATGGAGGATTCGCGGCGTACCTGCACCGCTTCAAGATCAGGGACAGTCCCGCGTGTGAATGCGACCCGGATATTGCCGAGACAATCTTCCACCTTATAATAGATTGTCCACGTTTCGGCTCGTCCAGGTATGACCTCGAGTCAAGGCTAGGCTGTAGGGTGGACCTGAGCGTGATACCTGCTTGGATGGCAGACGATGTAATGAGATGCCATTTTATGGCCTTTGTAGAAAAAGTGGTCAAGAGGGCCATAATAAGAAATAAATAAAAAATATGTGATCTCTCCTTACTATAAAGAAATAGTTTTATTTATAGTTTATAGTATATTGGATGGGAATTTTTGGATTTAATTGTGTTTGTCAGTGTTTTTGACTTTTTTTGACTTTCTGACTCTTTCGATCATTGTTTGTTTTGTTTTTGTTAATTATTATTTTATACAATTTTAAATATAGTTATAATTTTACATTTTGACATTGAAATAGACTTAATTATAATTTTACACTTTGACATTTTGAAATTATTGTAAGAATTTGTTGTTCTTGTAATTAGTTGTAAGGATTTCATAAATAAGTGAGCAAATAAATAAAGATATGGGATGCATAGGATTAGGGAAATCAGATAATAAAGTAAAAAAAAACCTATCAAGCGGTTAAAATATATAATATATTGTCTACTTTGGTTAGGACGTAGGTATTGTACGTACAACCTTTACTTTATGAATTTTATTATATCTTCAAGCAAAGATTTAATGATAAAATTAATCAGTTCTTGTTGAGGTTGTTTTGACAATTTGTTTTCTTGTGCTAGATTGTATTTGGCAAACACTTTGCCTGTGTTCAAATTAACAATTGTAAAGCATATTCTATTGAGAAATTCATGGACAGCGATAAATTCATTTTAGCGTTCGGTTTGATTCACAAAGAGTTCATTCTTACTTTGTACTTATTTTATGTTTTGCCTTCAAGCGTATCCATAAGCTACTACGCTCTCAAATTTTAGTAAAAGTGGTGTCTAAAATACATACATAAGGCTCATACTTGAAGCAATATATGTTAGACTTCATTTCGGTTAAGTACTTGCCACGGTCGGCCGCTGGAGCAAGACGTGCCACGGACCGAGACGTTCCGTTCCTTTCGTATTACACACGATTAGAGTATACTATTTGTTTGTTACCGTTTTCTTAAACAGGTACTTTGACGAATACCTCCTTAAGTAATTTTTAGCTAGATGGGTTACAATTTTTGTAAATGTATTTAATGAGACTTTCTAATTTCTAATAATTGTTAGCATTTTTATTTTTACGTATCTATGGGATGGAACTTGGGAGTTATTGAATATCTTTGTTATGGTATAACGTTTGTTTTTTTCGGTTAGGTAACAAACACGCAAATTATTTGGTATTAAAATGGCTACTATAATAATCAACACCAAAAAGGACCACAGAATAGGTTACACTTATAAAAATCGTAGTTGCTTCTTTTTATTGAATGATGATATCGTGATTTTCTTTTTTAATGACCACGTAGCTATCTAAGGAGTAAAACAAAAAAGAAAGATCAAAATCTAATGTAATTTAAATCATTTTTCAACAATTAAATTTTTTTGTAAACTAGTTTTGTGCATCACGCTTTTTACACGTTCAAATAACTGTTTATAATAGAAATATAGACGTATATTTGTATTTCTTAGCTACAATTCAATTTTATAAAATATTTTACCTGGATTCGAACCAGTGACCTCGATACTAAGTAAAAGATGTTTTTATCAGGTTCTTGTTACGGTTTCATTGGCACGCTCACTGTATTTTATTATATAAAATAAGGAAACTGAAAAAAGAGGTTTACTTAATCCGTTCTTTTGTAATATTTTGGTAAAACTAGCTGTGCCCCGCGGCTGCGCTCGCGTGGAATGTAGAAAGCCAAGGATCGGACACACAAGCGCGAAAAGTGCTATTCCCGCTACCGGTTATTTTAAAGACAAAAATATTTGTTGTGGCTTTGTGGCTGCTCCTTAGAAGATAGACGAAGAATGTTGCTGAGTTTTTTGTAGGTCTCTTTATGATCTACGAATATGTAGTACATTTATTTGATTATATCTCGTATGGTTTACTCAGCGTAAGCCAAGCGCCCGAATTGATTCATTATTACCAGTTTCATTTTTATTTGTGTGGAACCTTAATTCATTTTCTTAAATAAAAGTAGCATAAGTTGATCCTTATAAAATCAGCTATCTGCCAGTGAAAGTCACGGGACTTTGACCGCAAAATCGGTCCAACCATTTTGGAAAATACCCGGAACAAATATACAGACAGAAATAAATTTAAACAATTTGTTATATGTACCGTATATACTTTCATACGCATTTAGTAGGTAAAAAGTTGTTATTTTGACATTACAAACAGACATTTCCATTTTATTAATAAGTATAAAAAAGTTATCGATTTGAGGTCTACTCAGCTTTATCGGCTGATGGTGAAGGATAATATCTTGAGAAAACCTGATTGTAAAATGAACATATGAATGGCAAACTATAGAACATATTTTTCGGCCTTTAAAATGGCCTTTGATTGGTGGAGTTACATGCTGAAATTAAGTCCATAGTTTCCTTTGGGAAGAAGCGAGAATATTTTTGAAAAGCCTAATGTAGACAGACAAGACTTTCGAAGCGATTTAAATTCAATTCCAACTGGTCGAATATTATTTCTACAAAAGTATTGTTCGATGAACATTTCCAAAAAAATATAATAAAAAGTCAGTAATAAAATAATAAGAAATAATTATAAAAATCTTCAACACTCTCCGATATAACAGTACGCGGTAATAACGAGAAAACCAGAAAATCAAAAGTCAAGATAAAATCACGCAGAAATAATAATCTTACAAAGAGAACTCGTTCGAGAAGTATTTTTGATTCTGTGGGTATTCGCGGCATCTATTATCGAAATTATTACAAACAGTTATCAAATTAATATTACAGAATAACAGACTGTAAAAAACACATTATAATATACCTGTTTTTCGTTCAAATCGAATTAGTACTTATGTGAACACTACGACGAAACACGCTTTTAATCCCTGTTAATAGTATAGGTATTTGTGAATATTATAATTACATACGACTACTAAATTTTTATATAAACCTAGCTTGTACTCTGGATAGTAATTCAGTATCCGGCCGGGTTCCGGATAGTAACATTTGAAAAAAATCTCATTATTTTACACAAGGCAAATCATTCCACAATAGGTTATGGGACACCGTTTATTTTTATAATCGCACGTCAAAAATGTTTGTTTTATTAATTAGTTTAATTATTTCCGATCTCGTTCACCGCACCAATATTCAAATCAAACTGATCGCGTCATGTATCGCGATAAAGGGCCGAATATCCGGCGCTCCGGCTTCGTAGCTTGCCGAATACCCGTTATCCGGCCAAACCACTATCCGTTTCATCTTTAATATACATATATACATTCTTACATATTATAAAAGGCAACGTCTTTCTATGTGTCAGTCCATTAGTATGCTTATAACTCGAGAACGACTAAACCGATTAACATGACTGTTTTTTAAAATCATAGGTATATTTTCTACCAAGGTTTTAGTATATTTGCTAAATTAAACAGTACAATTTGTATCAAGCGTAGTTAAACGAGAAAAAATTAAAATTCTGGAAACTCTACTCACTCACTGCGGGAACACAACACAAGGTTATTTAGCTGCGATGTTCTGTGGGGTAGATGTATTCCACCAGTCGGACTGTCCCAAGTAGAGAGTAATGTCCAAATAAATTTCTTTGTGCCCTACCTCATTTAAAAGTAAAGTATCTAGAATACTAAGGTTTTTAATCTAAATCTAAATATATATAAAAGGAAATCGTGACTGAAACCACTAAACGTATTGAGCTATGGCACAAAAATAGTTATTATAACGTTCCTATCCAAAATTTTAACCCGGGTGAAGCCGTAGTGCACCGTTAATTATCAATATCTTAGTAGTACACGCGAGTGAAGCAAAGGACACAGCTATTATTGAATAAATGGTATTATTTTCAGAACAAAGTCGACTTCTGTACTGAGCGGCGCGGACAGCAAGGAGCCAGTACCAGCGCCCTCGCCGGCTGATTCAGGAGTCGCTGAGTTAGAGAGAGATCAGCATGACTACAGGTGATTTATTAATTTATCCACAATTATTTATATTAGCAGCTTTTGCTCGCAATATACTCCGCGTGGACTTCAAAATTTGGTATTTAACACGATAAAAGTATCCTATCTGTTAATCCAGGTTGGAAACTATGTGTGCTATATTTCATCCAAAGCCGTTCAGCCGTTTTTGTGTGACTGACTAACAAACATATAAACTTTGATATATTATATAATATCAATAAGTAGTATTATCTCTCCGGCAAACATCGAAAATCTGTTAAAATAACCTGAAAATAATCTGAAAATAAAATAACCATTAAAATCATTCCCTTTCGTACTTACTGCCTGAGGGATAATTTTTAAAAAACGCAGAACACTTTATATCTTACCAAAAGTATAAATAATGATGGGTTCTCCACGCAGATTTTCAGCCTCTATTTCACCCCTTTAAGTTTTATTTTCGCGCCATAACATATCCTATATCTCCAAGATCAAATCTATATCTATACCCAAATTCATCGAAATTGGTTCAGCGGTACGGAAAACGTAACAGACAGTTACTTTCGCATTTATAATATTAGTAAGTATTATAAACCTCTTGGATTCAAGATGAAATTTTCATATTTCTTAGATGAATTTTAGCAATAATTAGTAAGTAATTTTAGTTTTAGAGGCCAGGGTATTTTAGTAAGAGGAAACGCACTCAACAAGATATTTAAATTACACGTTTTGACAAAAATCTATTGCCTATCGCGTTATGCTTATGCAACCGAATAGAGCTTGAGAGAGACAACTACCGTTTGGACTGATTATATCTACGTAAAAATAGACCAAATCAAAATTTGGAAAAATTGGACTGAATATTTTTTTAAGAATAACATGAAAAAGAATTTAGTTTTACCTAAACGTTTATCTTTTATTTTTATTTTCGTCAAATTTGTTTGTTGGATGGCTATTAAGCAGTATATAACCGGGCAATTTTAGAAGGCTCACATATATAGAAACATGTAAGTGGTGGATTTATAGATTGTATAGTATAAAATATTTGCCCTAATTATCCATTATCCAGATATAAAAGACAGACGAACACGTTTGTATGAATCAAACATCGTTCTCGTTATTGTCATAGTTCCCGAATATATTTTAAAATATAACCCTTTGTTTTTGGTAATGTGAATATTAAAATTGAGATATATAAAATACATCGAGTGCCCGCAAGTTATTATTGATTGAACCAGATTGAACTGAAACTCATTAATTTAACAAACAATATGTTTAAAATTGCTATGTACAATAATACCTTTTCATAAAATCCGAAACTCAACTAGTCTCATTTTATAAGTCTCAAATTAAAAGTATAATAAGGTTTAAGATGTGAGTAGAGTAGAGAACTAGAGACATTGACTGCTTGTCCTCAGAGTCTAAGCAATAATTACCTATAGACGTTGTGGGGTCCCGTATTATCGCAAAACAAAGATCTGATCAAAATCTATTGAATATTTTAACCTTTAAGCGATGCGCGTCTAAACAGTTATTATCATAGAACTCTGTGAATGTCTTATAAATTAGTAAGGCTACATGTTTATTATTAACTAGCAACCCGACCACGCGTTGTAGTACCGTATTGGAGTCCATAGAGAAAATTGATCCGATGGCTACCAAACTTTACAGGATCACCCGCTGGGCTAATAATATGTTATGGAGTCCATAGGGAACTTACATACAAACATCGATTTTTATATATACAAGAAGAAGATTATTATTAACGCATCCTCAGTGTTTAAGTGTATTCAATAAAATTACATTTCGATATAAAATAATTTATAATAGGTACAGAATAACATTTTTACGTGCAGATAGAATTTTAACCACATAAAAAAAACCATTCACTATGTTAATTTTTTTTTCATATAATTCACTGGTTAAAGTATTATTTATTAGTTAGTTTATGTAAAATAGGTTATATTTTGCCCAGCTGAATACTTAGATTAACATATAAATTTTTGTAAGATTATTTGTAATCCGTTAATAATGACCGCTATTATAAATAAGTGAAGTTTCTTTGTTTGCAGAAGTTAATCTCTGGAATTACTGATCCAAATCGAAAATATAACTTTGCTAATTTTAAGCTACATTATTCATAAGCGAGATTTTATTTTGAACCGACTTCAAAAAAGAGGAGTTTCTCAATTCGATTGTATATATTTTTTTATGGATGATCAAGCATAACTTCTCTGTTTATGAACCGATTTAGATGGTTCTTTTTTTGTTGGAAGGGGAATAATGCTTCAGGGTAGTCTAGTTTTAATTTCATTGGTATTGGACCTTCGACTTCTAAGTAACACCAGCGAACTCCTCAAAATTATTATTATTATTATTATTCAAATTATTGAATTGCCGTGTAAATTTTACATTTTAATTAACGCGAACGCAGTTGTTGTCGGTTGCGAGTATTAAATAATGCTGTTAATTTTAAAGAGTTGTCAAACTAGTAAGTGGCGAAGGAACACACTGTATAAGCTCTTACCTCGTGACCCACTGCTTTCTATCTTTTATGAGTTGCAGGCGCGTTGATAAAATTTACATACGCCGATATACGAAGGCCGTTAATATTACCGTATTGCTAGACAACTCCATGAAATGCGGCTGAGAATGCAAGGAATTTCCCCGTATTATCATACTATCTCTGTGAACGTCGGATTCAAAATCGAATTATAATTATTCGTAGTACTGCGGTCTGGCAATGATACCGCCTCTGATGTATTTAATTATTTATTACATTAAATTTCCTTAATAATCTTAGTAAATACGTTACGATATCTCATATCGATACACGATATGAATAACATCGTAACTTTAATTACAATAAAATACAACTAGACACTGAGTAAATACAGAAAAAAACTCTAAATTGACTAATAGACCCATTTTTAATCGACTAAAAATTTACATTGTTTTATAAAATGTCAACGATAATTAATTAATTAAATATTGAGTAGAAAGAGCTATAAAAAGAATCGAAAGAGCTTTAAAAATAGATATCAATAAAAAATGTGACAAAACATAATTATTTAGTTGATATTATAATACTTTTAAACGGTTCTTCTAAAAACGATAGCTAAATGAGTGTATCGAAATTATATATCGAAATTTGTGGCACCGAAACAAGTCCCAATGAAAAACCCGTAAAGTGGGTCACACACGCTACGTTATGTGTGCCTGCGCAGGTAGAACAGAGCGTGTATTAGAAATAGGAATACACCTATACGGTTCTTTGCACCTGTGCAGGCGATAGGCGTGACACCGTACGGTGAACCTGTACGATGCGACGTGCGGTCGACTTTCGCAGGCACGCCTGCACAGGTGAACCTCTCCGGTATATTGTAGCGTGTATGACCAGCGTAAGATAACCATAACATGAAATATCTATACCGTTTCACCTGACAACTTCTGGTAACAACCCCACCAAAATTGAAGTAAGCTTCACGAAAAATAAAGTAATTTTAATGTCATTCCAGTACAAGTGACCGTCTTAGAAGTCACGAGGTACGCTTGCGCGCGCCTCGCGGGCTCATGCTGCAGAGCTTCGGCGGAAGAAATCGTGACGAGAGAGATGCTGAGTTGGCACGCGTGCGGAGAGACCGCGCGTTATTACGGCAGAGGCTTGAGGACACCGAGTGGAATCTTTGCCAGAGGGCTGGAGAAATTGCACTACTGAAGACACAATTGAAAGATGCACAGGTATGTCATCATCCATATCAATCCTATTATGTAGGCCCATCTTCAATTGTGATCCTATGAACGGTATAAAGAGTTTTTAAGATGCATTTCTAAATATTTAAAATTATAATTAAATTCATGCCGGGCACGTAAACGTTGGCATGTCGACATTTCAAATAACCTTCATCACTCATCTATCCTTGTTCGAAGCAGAAGATACTTTTATATTGTGAAAATTTGACACCCCTATAATCTCTGATACCATAGACATCTTTTTAATTGAAAAAAAAAAATCATGAATTAAATTTAATTCGTCTATATAAAAAATTGTATGCCAGGTATAGAAGTAATACAGTGTAAACTCTTTATAACGATAAACTCCCTGTAACGTTGAAGTGAGCCCAACTTTGTTGGTTTGCGTTAAAACCCACATATTGAAACACTCTTTATAGCGATATGCCATTCTCTATTACGAAGAAATGTGTTCATATTTTTAGACAGTAAATATTTATTATCGGTATTATTTTTATGTTATGTTATCAGGTAACAAAAGACTTTGAAGCTCCGAAACATCCGAGGTCGGTCTAGCTTTTGTTATCCTTAATTGCCTTGAACACGTGCAGTATGACGCATTGTTTTCTCGGAAGTGATGGTCTTCGACCAAGCATACTGGGTACCTATCGTATTATCAGTCGTAAACCTACTTTGAAACTGTTAACATGGCCAGTAAACGGAAAGCGATTAGTATTGACGAAAAAGTTTGATAGAAGAAGATATGAATAGAATACATAAAATAATACAAAACAAGTACTGGCATAGCAAAAAACGTCAGACAAAGTTATCAGACTATATGTGTAAACAATAATTTATAAGCATTTATTATCTAAGACATACATATTAAAAATTCTTGTTAATTTGGTTGTTTTTTTTGTTCACTCCATATAATGATAACTCTCTATAACGACAAAAAATCCTCAGTCCCTTGAGTTTCGTTATAAAGAGTTTACACTGTATTAGAAATAAATAAAAAGTATAGATTTATTCAGGTTAAGTCTGAACAATATTCTATATTATGGTTTTGCCGGAATTAGCTAACTAGCACAGGATTTTTATTGGTAACATCCAGCTTTTTTTTGCACTGTCAGATATTTTTAAAGTCATTTTACTTCAAGTCCCTACTTATACTCTTAACCTGATTTCCCTTCGGGAGTACGATTATATCACTATTATTCGATCAACAGAGCGCCACGGAAACCCATCGCCTATTTATTTGATTATTCTTACCATCATTCCTCTGAAGTTTTTACAGGTCCACTACTTTCATTTCTATCGTTAAGACGTTAATAAATTTACATTCTAAAAATTATATCATTTATATTTCAGAATGAACAAACCGTCAAAGGACACGAGTATCTCACACTAAAAGCCGATTGTCGCCAGCTTAGAGAAACCCTTGACAAGAAAGAAAAAGAAATAATGAGGCTCAGAGCTGAATCAGAAGACAAAGAAAAAACTGTCAGTCGATTGCAAACCGAAGTCAACAGACTTACAAACGATCTGATGGGAAGCGTAGCGGACCTTAACAAAACAAAAGAAACTAATAAAAATGAAATGGAAAAATTAAAAACTGAACTGAAAGAACTGAGACAAGAACTCTCCGACGTATCATTAAGCGGTTACGAAGGTATCGAGTGTGGGAGAACTATGAGAGGTATTTATGATGTATGCAAAACGAACGAGTACCATTGGACATCGAGTGATAGTGCATTAGAAGACGCTGAAGTTCAAAGACTTAACGGAGAACTGCCAGACTCGTGCGGAGATTCATGTCCAGCCACTGAAATGGTTGATAGACTCAAATGCGAATTGGAAGCGAAAGAGGCACAGTTTAACAACGAAAGGAGGAAATGGTCAGAGGAGAAAGACAAAGTATTGAGATACCAGAAGCAGTTACAGCTAAACTATGTCCAGATGTTTAAAAGGACGCGCACTTTAGAAGCTGAAGTGGACGGTCTTAGGCTAGAGCTCGAACTATGCAACAAAAACATGAAGAATCTCAACAAACACGGAAAGACAATAGAACTGTAACTACCAAATCTAATGATTAATATTTATATAGGCAAAAGGCTATATTTTCTATTGTAAATAACTTAGTTTAAGTGAAAACAAATTTCTTGCCTATCGATCATTGTCAGTATAAAATAATAGATATTTTCCCTTTATGTTCAAATAATACTCAACTGGCAAGGATAGTGTTAACGTTATAGTTTAAATTATTGTAAATTTTTGATTAAAACTAATTCTCAATTGTTATCGTGATTTTAATTTTTAAATTTAGTCTTTATGGCTGGAAAATAATAATAATTTGATCACAAAATACTAAAAAGCGTGGCACATATGTGAATTTAGTTTTGTCCTTAGTGTGGACAGACGAAATGGCACCATGATTTGTTCATAGGTATACCTAACAGCACCTCGATGACGTAACTCGCCCTATGCTTCAGTAAATCGAATTATTGATAATCATGAACCACAATGCCGGCAACAATAATTTTCTTACTTAAGTAGTTTTATTCGTCCTTTGCCCAACTTTCCTTTTTGATATAGAAAGCAAAAATGTCACTGAAGCTCTTCTTTTCTCATTGACTGTTTGACATTTACAGGCTCTCCCAAAAGAGCTTGTCTTGCCCTTTTCTTTTCTGAACCAAGATAATCGCCTTTGTCATAGATAGAAGCTTTGCGATACATAATACCGTCTCTTTAGTTACTCCATCTTTCAACCACCACGACTAAGTTATTACTATCGAAAAAAAGTGGATAAGTGTACATATGTTACAATTTGCAACTATCTTCCGTGACTATCTTCACCACTATAAAACAAGAGTGTTTTAAAAGCAACTTCATAGCGTAGACTTTTAGTTATATAATGAGGCGCCTTAAGTTATACCAAATTAAAAAATGAAAACATACTGCGTACATAATTTTGTATTTAATACACACCGTTGCATTGCCACACTATTTCAAGCAAAACCTGATTCGCTTTCATTAATTAACTTATATTAATTTTAACAGCAATCATAACACTCGTTATTAAATTTATAACTTAAATATTTGAGATCAAGGATGAAGACTACTTCGTGAAACTTCGGTGACATTTAAATCTTAAAATTTAGATTTCAAATCAGACAGACCTAAATTTCTAGATCTGAAAGAAAATCCGTCGCCTTTTTTGATAGCGTCGATGTTATTTCTGGTCGTTTTAGAAGGCGCAACCTGAAAACAATTATTTTATAATAAATAATGCATTATTTTATATGGTGTAATAATTGCGACTTGATTCCATTTCAATTGACTAACTTTTCTTAGAAAGGAAATATATAATATAGGCTCTTCCTAAGGCTTTCATTTACAAGGTTCTAGCACCGCATCAAGGAAGAGAATATCCAAAGATAAATGAATGTTTTGAAATATAGATTATAAATTAACAAACTTTAATACAATAAGTGGATATCGCTTAATTTTCATGGAAGTACAGAGATTTACAATGAATTAAAAAGTAAAACACAACCACTGATCAATACTAACGAAACTTGCCTGGGTGACATCACCGACTACAGGACGCTTCCTCCACTTGTACCACCAGTACTCGACGCCGAGAGTGACGCACGCCAGCCCTATGCCCATGAAGATGACAATAAAGACGCCACCTATGTTCTCTATCGAGATCCCGTCGGATTGGTCGTCTTGTTTCTCGCACTTCATCGCCTTCGGATTGTTATTCCACCAGTTCTCTTTCAGCTTCTCGAGCTTACGCTTGTTTAGCAGTTGCAGGATTCTGGAGAACATATTTATTAATACCAAATATCGTAATCGCAAGTTATTTATCTATACAATTAATAAAATTGAAGTGTCTGTTTGTAATGTTAAAATAACAGTTTTTTTACTCAATGCAAATGAAAGTATATAGGTCACTTAAAAAAAACAATTAATCTCCGAAACAGTTGGACTATTCTTTATAGGATTTTCACTAGCAGATGGCTGATGTTATAAGGAGATGGCGAAAGCTACTTTTATTTTAGGAAGAATAAAAGAATTAGACTTCCGCGGAAAAACAGTAATCTAAAGTAGTAGTCCAGTACTAGAACCGGGCGTGGCCCACGCGCAAGTTTCTCTTCGACGCCATCGCCGAATACGAAATTCCACGCGGACGAAGTCGCAGGCACAGCTAGTTTATACAGATATTATAAAGAGGTAAAGTTTGAGAATAGATTTATAGGAGGTAATCTCCGGAACTAACGATCCGATTCCGCGAATTCCTATCTATTAACGCTAAGTTTTAAGAGATTTCTTGCTATTGGAGTAGTCCGTTTTGTGAAATACCTCCTCCACCCCCTACAAAAGATCGCAGCCAAATACTATGTGTTCTATTCCTACAGCGAGTGGGGTTTCCAACTTTACAGAACTCTGTAGTGGGGTTCAAGGTTGGCATCGCGCTAGTCGATAACTATGGTATTACAAGGGTCTACATGCTACGGCAGTCGCTTACTATCAAGCGGGCCGTACGCTTGTTTACCGCCTTAGTTGTATAAAAAAATGTTATTAAGTCAATTTTGCAATTGTTGCGAACAAAATTGCAGGCGGCTGCTAGTATGGTATAAGTATCTATTAGCGAAGAATTTCTTAGCGTACTCATTTGCAAGTCTTACAATATCGGATATAAATATGATAGAACAAACGGCAGACGTAGGTGGTACCCATATGCAAATAAAGCAAGTATGTATATGTTTTAATATCATGAATGTACTTTCAATAAATTTTTTTAGTGATATCCAAAATGAATTTGAAATAATAAAAACTCGAATAGAAGTAATTTGTTAGCAGTTATATTTAACCGCTTATACTTAAATGATAAATCTACATATTGAAAGCAGTGGAACTACTTTCAGTATTCATAAACTCGTACAGTTTAGATTATTTGTACAATCTGGGAGTAGACATTTGAAAAGTTGTTTTCTACACCTTATTATATGTTGAAGATTTTATATGTTAATATTGGTTAATTAATATTAATTTCAATCAAAAATATACCACAAAAACGCGACATTACGTCTCTGTGCGTGTGACGTCATCATTCAATAAATAAATCTAAGGCTATAGCTTTTTTAAAAAGTTGAGTTTACTGGAATTTCAGTTGAAACTTTTGGAATATCGTCAGCACATATAATATACCTATTCAAATAAAAACAAATAAACCTATAGATTTAAAGTCACTATTTCTATACTTATTAATATCGTTTTGTAGTCACTTGTCACAAGATAACCTAATAAGATTATCACTCGACTGTGTACACAGACATTGTACGAGGACGTCACATTTTCTGATTGGGTTTTCCAATCACGTGACTCCCAGACAAAGAGACAAAAATTTTCCAAAATAAAATTAATTATATGATCAAATTTTTCAGATTTATACTTTTCAGGCTTTTTTATTACTAATCCAGTATAGTTAATTATTAAATTTGAAATACATTATTGTCAACTCGCGGATTATCGGTGACATATTATAATTATATCCAGTTGGTACATGAAAACGGATGTCAACGTTACCGCAAAATTATTAAATACCTATACATAATATGTATCAGGATTATGATAAACTACGTTCCATGAATAATAATATAAACAGAGCTCTCTGTGAATTCAGAATTCAGACATCCCACACATGTGGTTGAAGGTCAAACACTGTCATACAGTGACACCCAAACAATTTAAATATTACTTTTAGTCACTGTTTTACTGGAATTAATGCATCTCTATAATCCACTTGGTTCTTTATTTACGTTACCAGAAATAAAATAAAGAGCGTTGTAAGATATATTTTAGAACAAGAAAAAACGTGGGTAAAATAAACAAATTTATGTGTTACTTATATTATAAACGAAAAAAATCCATCCAGCAATATATTTCGTACAATCTATGGTTTTCTACTATTGTATATTGGAGAATATCACCAGGGCCGCGACATTGTAGCACTTAATTTATCTTTAATACCTATTATAGTAATTTGTAGTTTTGTATTTTTAGAATTTAAGTATGTATAATAAACATAATTAAATGATTATGTATTTTGCTAGACAAATTGATTTATTTTAACATTATTATTTATGATATAAGTACAGCTAATATCAGACCTAGAAGTTATGATGAAGAAAAAAATAATTTAGTGTAATGTTGACTAATACTTCTAAAATACCGAAACTAGCTCCATCTGCACGTAGTATAATAATACCCTGCCGAAAAACAAACGACAAAAAGTCGAGTTGTATGCTAAAACACTTTGTACTATATACTTTAACACGACCATTGTAAACAATCAATATAAATTTACACCGAAAACCGAGTCATAGTTACTAAATTCGGTATTCACATTTCTGCTTAGCCAGTATAAGTATGTAATATGTTTATGATACATCTGATCAATATTATGTAATGTTAAACAAGAAAATATCAATGCTTATGCAACATATAAAATAGATAATGATATAATTAATCATGTAAGTTACAAGTTGTAACAAATAATAACATGACATCGTTTATTACTGGGTAATTTTCCCTTCATTAAATCGCTTGATAATCATTATCATTCTTAGGTAATGCAGAAATAGCTAAGCTAACTAAAGTTAAACAATCCATCATATACAAAATTAAATGAAAAAGTACAGTGATATTACAAAAGGAGGATAGATGGCGCCACTATTTACAATACTACTTTTATGATAATAGAAACTGGCCTTAGAAAACGAAAACGAAAATAAATTTTCAATAAATGCAATAACAGTATTACTAATTAGTTTTGTCATTTTAATTGTGTTTTAAATAAAGTATACTAAGATTTATTTTTCATAAGAATTCACAGTGTCCTTTTTAATGTATTTCACTAGAATTTGAATGTAAGATTAATTTCAAAGTTAATAAAATGAATTAAAGTATATTGTTTGGGTTGTTTTAATATCTTGTAGTCTCTTTTGGTCTCTTATCTGTGCTTAAAAATGTACAGTTTGATTGATCATCTTCAGTAGAAATTATCAGAGATTTGAGGCCATCCATAAATTACGTCACACGAATTTCATGATTTTTAGACACCTCCCCCGTCCTTGACACAGCTGGGGTCACATTTGTGAGACCCCCCCCCCCTACCTAGTGTGATGTCACATATTTTGTAATTTTATAATTAGAAATTTATGAAATTAAAACAGCAGTGTTCGGAAATTATTTTAATTTCCATTTAAATTATTTTTCAATAAAATCGACATGAAATCAAACAAAGGTATAAAAATTAACAAAACATAAAAAAATAATTTTAATGAAAGATAAAAACTTAATCCTCTAAAGTCCATAAACTTCGAACCCATTCCTTTGTATTATTTATAACTGGCATAGTAGTCACATCGTTCTCATTTGGACAGTTAACATCAGAAACATTCATTGTGTCAATATCTTCGTCTAACCATAAAGCTTCATTGTCATCATTCAAACAAAGAATTTCCCTGGCACGTCCAGCAGCAATTCTTTGAGGCCGACTTTTTGCGTTGGGCAATACTTCTTCTTGCGTTTTATGTGATTTCTTGTGTAGGTTAGTGGCCTTGTATGATGCAAAATATAGACCACAGGCGCCACACGATCGCTTAAATTAGTATGCCTCGACACTGGGGCAATAGGTATCATACGGAACTTGCTTCAAATATGATGAAGCTCGGAGATCCAAAGATAGCTGAAGTTACAGTGGAGTGAATTTTCTTTCACAGTCACCTTTTTCTATGGTAACATACCCGTTACACGTCTGTTGCACTTGTACTACACAATGGTGTACTTACATTGTCGATAATATTCTTAAAGTCGGTAACTTATTTTTCTTCGAACTATAAAGGTAATAAGTTTCAAATAATCGAGTTGTAAAAGTTGTTAAATAAAACATTGCTATGTTCGAGATACAGAAGTCCAATTTAATTTCTTCTCTGATTATTTTGACTAGAGAGTTGAGATTTAGTGCAACGGAGGTTTGGGGCTTGAATGGAAGGGAACACATTCTTTCGAGTTTGGGAGGTTTTCGACTTAGTAATACTATTAATACTAATGTACTTAGATATAAAATATTATATTTTGAAAAAATGTGATGTCTCAAAATTTGGGACCCCTCCCCGCCCCTTGTCACACAATGTCACACTTCGTCGACCCCCTCCCACCCTAAACGTGTGACGTAACTTATGGATGGCCCCTTTCTACCGACCAATTTTCTTGTTTAAATTTTAACTCTTGAATATGAAGGGTAATGACTAATGACGCTACTACGCTAGCCGTATTTTGAGCTCTATGCATCTCGAGAAGTGTAATTATTTGGTTTGTTACCAAGGTACCTACCAAAAAGATTCGGGATTTGTAATAAAACTACTTTTTGCTTACTAAACGAAGACAAAAGAGTAACTCGAATAAGAAAGTATAAAGGATAAAATGTGTGTGTGTACCAGAGTACACAGGTAAGAAGTGAAACTTCTTTACGACATATCATTTTTCTACTATTTGCAACTTCACGAAAGTGGGGTAGATAAGGCTTAAGCCTTAAGAAAAACAATTTTTTCCGTATTAAATTAAAGCTATTTTATTATTATAGACATGCATACAATTAATGAGTAATTTATTTTATCATTGTTCTTATTATAATATCATTGCTATTTATTTATTGTATTATATTTACAAGTTATGAATAAATAATTGGAATTATTTTTTCAAAGTAATACAATTATATGATGACAGTTAATCTTGTAGAAATGCAACGATTTTATAAAATTAAAAATGAATAAATAAATCATTAAAAACGAATAATTAAAAAAGATGTACGTATACATATTTTTATTTTCTAATCGTGTTTTGTTTTATTTTTAAATTATTATTTAATTTATATTTTTTATTGTTTTTAGAATTAATAATGTTCACTAGATTTACAGTCATATTTATTAATACTTGCTAATTTTAACAGATTTATATACATTCACTGATACTTACAATCAAAAAGTGAGGTTAACCTCAAATAAATATTAAAATCATGCTCGTACGTGTTGAATTTATAAAACGAAATATATAATCACTCTCACTTTATTTGTAAATTCACTTAAATTTGAATAAGTCTTTTTATTTTATCACTTTCAAATTAATATATTGTTATTCTTATTTCAAACCAAACTTCAAAACTAATATATTGTTGTTATTATTATAATATATTACATTATATTCTTTACGTCACTATACTAAACTTTGATAAAAAAAGCAACATGGCGCGTAACCGAAAAACGTGACGATGCTAAAAAATTTCTCCCATACGTCGATAAAGAAGTTTCACTTCAAAAAGATTTCATAAATTGATCTGGAATTGATTAGTTTATTATCTGTGAAGATATGAATAAAAGATACGATTAAGAAATACATATGTTTGTAATGTATTTGATAATACTACAAAAAAACTCTGGATTGTGATAGTTATTATTTATCGGTAAAAGTAACAAACCGTAGGGATCGTTATTTAAAAGTCTATAAAATTTCCACGAATATCTATCTCTTTTACACACGCGCGGACAATAGAATGAAAAAGAGACAATGGTTAATCAATATGAATTATAGAAAAGCAGAAAGCAGATGTTTTTTTTTCGGTAAAAGTTATGGTAAACCGCCATCTAACGACATACGAACGCAACTAAATAAGACTATACTATCAGACAAAAATTAATCATTTTTATTTTCAGCGTAACATAAATTTTAAATCTATTATTAAGTAAGCAATTCTTCTTTAAATCTATAATTAATACGTATTTACTCGTTTTCTCGGAAACAGCTCAACGATTTGGTTGACTTTTTGTATTTAAATAATGTTTTACTTTTCAAAAGTTTACCTACATAAATTGGTGTCTTTTTTTATTTTATTTATGAAGCTACAGAGCGAAGTTCGGTCGTCCAGATATATAATTAGTATGCCAGATATTTATGCCTGTAATAATAACAGTTTTTCAATGTAATATTTTCCTTGTTTTATACAAATTGCATGTCCTTTGAAGTGTCCGTAGCATCTTTCAATGATTTATAATATTAATAAAAACACTATTATTAGTTGGTTTAAAAACCATGTTAAAGATTCTGATATCTAAAATACCTAGGTATATTATTAATTTCTAATTTTATTTAAGTACCTTTTTATATTTATTCCAGTTGTACTATTGAGTTGTTATTACGTTATATAGTTTTGTTAATAGGTTACCTTGCCTTTTGGCGATGTAGGCGAAATGGAAATTTTCCCAACTGTTTTTTATTCCATAGGTAGGTACCTACTTAACTGCTAAACAGCATTGCCACCGCAAACACAATCATGATCATTGTTGCAACTGTTATGACATGTAGTGAAAGGTTAAATATTAATGAGAAATATAGTAATAGTATAACAGCTTGCATCTAGATTTAAGTTTTTTATTCGAAAACGCCAAACAGACACTAATCTACCTATATTATATCAAACAAATGTTTGGTTTGGTCAAACTAAATTATCGCCGATTTATTCGAGTGCCGTGACGTCAGAAGTCACTCGAGTCACCTCGACAAGTCGACATATCGTACCGCCATTTGCATCAATAATTTAGAAATAAATATGCTTAAACAACAGCCCACGTCTTTAACGAGCCGCGCCGCGCGGTAATTTTTTAAGGAACTACTCTAGCGTCAGTACATACCATATTAAAAGCTTAATAACTATATCGATAGATGGCGTTAGTAATATATAAGTATTGTACGATGTTTTGTTTCTCTATTGTAAAAACTTAAAATTTTGTTTCAAACATTTAATTTTGTGTATACTATGGATACGGTAAAGTTAAGGTCAAAGGAAAATGTTACAATATTGCGAACGACGCGACGGAATGAACAGCAAAACAAAAGAATTATTTACTCGTATATAAAGAAATCACTTTTTCGTTTGTTTGGCACAGGTATTAACGTTTTATGCCAACGTCAAATATTCTCTTTTTTTTTTTAAATTTTACTCATAGTCAATAAACAAAAATAGCTTATTGTATGTAGTTCATACAAATTAAGTACCTTATTCAACTTGAGTTTTTGGCGGGATCTTGATTTACCTTGTGGTGGTGTTTATTTTAATTCATAAACTTATGTTATTTGGCCCTGTATAATTAATTTTGGCGGCACTTTACGTGATATAGTTTCGTTACAAGGGAGCCGCCATGTTATTGCTATGTTTTAAGATCACATGAATAATTATTTTTCACGTTACGTTGGCAGTATTGTCTATTTACAAAGTCGTCATTGAATAAAAACAACAAGAAGAAGTATACTTATCTTCTATTTTGGCGGGATCTAAGTGACATGTTTTGGTTTTTATTTTTAATTTATTATTCTTAAGTTTTTTGACCCTATATTATGTAATAAAGGTTGGAGTTTTGCGTGATATAGTTTGGATATTGTGCATACGTGAAAAACTCGCTTAGATAGTTCTAATAAGGGAGCCACCATCTTGTTTTAACACACTTTGAAGATTAGCAAAGACTAAGATGTCTTAAAAACATTAACACTGTAAATAAAAACAAGAAGATGAAGCGAAAACAGAGGACTTCCTTTTATTTGGCAGCCTTTGTTTAAATGACATCTAAACTTGGATTATACATGTATCTGACCTGGCTGCATGGTCTAGATACTTTTACCTTTTCCTTTCACGGAAGAAAGAGGAAAACTATACAAAAAAAATGTTTTACATATAATTATGGCACATTCGTACCTGTATTAATAACTTATTTAACATTCTGTTTAATTTCAAGGTGTATTCAAACATTCATATCAACTTTAGGATGTACAGAAGGTTATTATACACATGACTAGGAACTGTGGCCTCTTCTAACCTTTTTAAAACGTAATTAGTGGCTGTACTCAACTACTAGACAAGACAAAATATTATTTGTACTGTTGTTGTGTGTTTGCTTTATTATTACTCTCACTAATAGCAATTTCAAAACGTTACAAATATTATTATCAGTATGTTGAAACAAAAGAGATAGGAAATCACAGCGTAAGGCGGAAAAGTCTGTTGACAAAAAAGGATAAAAGTTTCTTCTCGATCACGCTGTTAACAAGTCGAAATTGAACTGAGAGCAATTGCTCACCATTCACGATGGCATATTATTATATGAGCGTCAATGCCGTATCTACTTAAAAAATATCATTGGGTAGTTAGTATGTTGATTGTATTCCGAGCGACTACATTACATACATTACATGTACATTGTGCGTTTTTTTTAATTTTACACTTCGTTCAACTCTGTTGCTAACCTAATTAAGAATAATATGGAATATTAATGCTCGTAAGGAAATTCAAAAAGGTTCAATAAACTGAAGATATCAAACTTGGATATTGTTTTATTATGGCTGCCAGAAATATTGGGAAGATGGAAACACTTTTTGTGAACATAGACATTTACATCCGGAAGATCTGCGCGTGTTTAAATATGTTATAGTCGATATTCGAACCAGGAATTATCAACTCGAAGACTATAATTATAAACAACAAGCGGTATAAAAAATAAAAGCGTATTATAAATACCAACGAAAAACAAACAAAATACATTGCTTAATCTGTTTACTCAGTGAAAAATGTAGTATCTAATTACAGTAATTACTAATTAGGTACAATTCTCGCAATGTATCGTTCTCTAAAGTTAGCTTCAAATAAAGATATTTTGGTAACAATTTTAGGTAAACAAACATGCAGTGCAGTACACTGAATGAAACCACTAAAAGAAAATAAAAACATTTTATGATTTTAATTATTAGTCAATTAAATTCATGTTCGCATCACATACCTAACTTTACGTTTATAGATACAAACATTTGTAATGTGACCACTGCGTCTTTTATCTATCTCAAAACCCAAAAGAATAATATACTATATTCTTTGGTGTTTTATCTATGTACAGTGGTGGTCGTATAATTAGAAACACTACCAACGATCCTTGACATTATGTAAGATACTTCACCGCAATCGTTTTTATTTTGAAATTAAACAATAAATCGGACAACAATATGTTCTACGATTTATCATTTATTAGAAAAACAATATAAATCCCATTACACATGTACAGTTTCAATATTACATTATGGACAAACATTTAAATCAGTTTTAAAGCATGAACAATAATGGTCAACTAATTAGAAACAACAACAAAAAAGTATAAAAAACAATATTTTTTTAAGTATTATAGTCGACGCTTAATGAACTGAAGCTTCGGGTTATAATAATACAAATCTTATGTAGAGGTGTAGTGATGTGCGTAAGAATTGTAGAGGTGCATATCGATAGCGGGATAGGTACGATCGATATGCTAAAATTATGTCAAATATTAATAGGAATAATTTTTCCCTATCTGAAAATAAAAGTTTTTAATTTGTAAGATAAAATGTTTGTTGCGACGTAATCATAGAGAAACTGTATAGATCGTAATGTGGCCCTGAAAAGGGCTGTTTTTATCTTTTCTAGGGGTCTTCCTTAGTTCTTCAAAAATCCGGACCAATCAGGAGTCAGAGTGCTAATGTAGGTCACGATTTCGCATCGACCCCGCGTGCGCATGTCGATAACGGGTTGCATTGCGTGCACATTCCTACCGTCAGTGACATTTATTGCTCGACGACTCAGTTTAAAATGCGTCGACTATAGTAATTAGTATTGTTATTTACGAAATAGCTACTCTATCCACAGCCTACCAATAGTTATAATTAATATTTAGTGGCGTATCCGTTATTTTCAATAACAGTACTGCAACGACGTGGCATTGATTCAATAAATTTCATACATTTTTCTAGGGGGATTGAATTCCATGCTTCAACAAATGCTTCATATAGTTCGTTTTGACTGGTGTTACGTTTGTTTGAGACTTTCTTTTTAACAATATACCAGAGATTTTCTATCGAGTTGAAATCCGGACTATTTGCTGGCCAGTCTAAAACGGATATACGCTGTTCGCTAAGGAAACATTTGACGCTATTGGCCGTGTGTTTGGGGTCATTGTCATGCTGAAAGATCCAGGTTACAGGCAAATGATCATCCGAGTAGCGGATCATTGTGTGCTCTAAGATTTTTTTTATTTCCATTGATCCATTGTACCTTCAATCTTCCGAACGGATCCAACTCCACATCCGGAAAAATACACCAAAACTTTAATGTTACCGCCACCATGCTTGACTATACTCCTTGTGTATTTAATTTAAAAGCATTGTTTACAGGACGTCTAACATAGCGCTTTCCGTCGGAGTTTACCATATTTATTTTTGTTTCATCTGAAAATAACACTTTTTTACATTCTCGTACCGTCCAATTAACATATTTTTTAGCGAATAATAATCGCTTCTCTCGGTCTTGCTTGGTAAGGAAGCGGTACCTTTCTAGAGATTCTTCCAAAAAATTTAGCTTCCACTAATCTTCGGCGTATCAGTCTTGACGAGATGTTTCTCGGGTCATCAGGAGAAAAAACTTCATTTTTAATCTGGTTGGAGCCTTTACTTGGGTCTTTTTTAGCAACACGAACGATTAGCGTATCTTCTCTGGGAGAGGTTTTTCTTGGCCGAGCCTTTCTAAGAACATTTTCAACAGTTCCATGTGTTTTATAATGATCAATTGCATTAATAACTTTCTTATCAGAACAATTTAAATGCTCAGCTATTCTTCTGTACGCCCACTTATGATCTATATGTAAATTAACAATTATTTGTCTAGTTGACGCGTCACCACTTTTGTTTTTGCCCATTTTGAACAAAATAAAATTCAGGTTAAATTTTGAATTGCCGCCAAAATAATAGAAAAAGCCAAGAAAGAAATGTTATTCTCCAATTTAAAAAAAATAACGAGCTATGGATGCTTTTTTAAAATGATTCTAATTAGGCGTCCAAGCGGCCAGTAACAGAAAATAAACTCCTACATGTGTAAGACTCATTTTGTAATTAAAAGTAAGATATTTTTTATATTTTATGCATTTAATTAGTTTTTTATTTGAGTTGTTATATTATTGTATGATTATTAATTATTGAATGTGTATATTTTTTACGAACATTTGTACGTTGAAGTTATACTTTCTTTATTCATAACAAGTGTTTCTAATTATATGACCACCACTATATATCTGTACTTGTATACCCAGATATTTATAAAACTCAACTTCTATCATTTGTCTGTCCTTTTAAGTTCTTTTCACGGGAAAACCACTTATTCGATATTAGTACACTTTTTTTTTAATTCATACCTATGTTATCTGGACCTAGCTACATCGCCTTTTATGTTACAAACATAATATTATGTTTTGGTTGTGTGACTTATGACATATGAAATATTTATCTATAAAAATAAACAAAATTGAAGTGATTTGACGAATTTTTTTTTTTATAATTGTCTTATTGTTTGTTTCGGACAATCTCCGAAACGGTTGTACCGATTTTGACGGGACTTACACTGGCAGATAGCTAATGTTACAAGGAGTAACTTAGGCAGAACAATAATTATGATTTCGTTTGAAGTGAGAACAATAATATTTTATGATAGGCAACACGAACACGGGTGCATTGGCGGCGCAATGTTTGTAAGATAAAATTGACACGGGTGAAACCGTGGGGCGCAGCTAGTGTTTTTATACTTACGCGTTATTAAACTGATCCTTTAAAGGTGAACCTTGCTGCACGGCAATCGCGTACGGTTTTCTCGAGAACTCATCTCCAACCATCTGCAGGTCGCAGTTGGTCAGGACGTGGTATCTCACGTCCGTTGCGTCTCCTAACCAAGCGAAGCCTTCGCTGGAACTCTTCGAGTCTCGCACTCTCTGAAGCGCTTCCTCAATGGAGTTTGGTAGGCCGGCCTCTTTCATAGCTTGCCACATTTTACTATATTTATCGCTGACCGGGTAATCCCAAACTGCAAGTTTCGAGCGTTCTACGTCACTCAGACTATCGTTGAGGCTCATATCTTTCCATATCCTATGGGGAATTATAAACAAATGGTAAATGAACTTGTAAAAATTTGCAAAAACACGTAATTTGCAATATAAAGCAACATAGCCTACATTAATACCTCAGTAGTCACTCCCATTTTGAACCTTAGTACTATCCCGCATTTATATAGCATTTAATTTTAACGCGCTAATCGTGAACTATAAAGCCACTACATAATATGTCTCATGAAGAATAATATCTATTGAAGAATTAGCTAGAATAAGTCCAGTTAATCCTCCTTATATTAAATAAGAATACAAATCCTAATTCTCATAAAATTGAAGGGCTATAATTAATTTGTGTTCCATTAAAAGTAGCCAATTAACTAAACACTGGTTAGTTCCCAAGCCCGGTAAAGCTGTAAAATCCATCAGTGGCTCTGTTTTTGGATAAGGCCCCACAGGCTAACAGTAAGGTCATATGGAAAAACAAACTGCTTAGCTTTGAAAAAATGTTTTTGAATTTTATAGCCTATTTATTGTGCGTGGTTATAAGGTTAAATAACTTCACGCTACGAGTCTAAGGAGCGGAGCAGTAGCGAAACAATCTAACAAGCCGTAGGCAAGTATGGGAAGTGAACAACGATACACTGCACGAGTGCGTTGTCGGCGACGCGGTAAATTTATTCGAATAAATTTAACATGGGTGAAACCGCGGGGCAAACTAGTTATAATCAATACATATTAGTTTATACGTGTTTTTATATTTGATCTACAAAAGGATCTTCTAAATATCTTTTTCAATACGCGAATAAATAATGATAATATCTTATTACACAAATCTAGTGATTATATTATCTTTTGCATGATTTGACTGATTAAGCTCATATTTACATCATAAATCGTTTTATCACGACGATGCTTTATAGATATGTTAGGATCCAATAGTTAGTACTATGGTTGTGCCATTAACTAGGTACCGGAAAGGGCAGAACAACACCTGCCGGTCCAAATAATCAAGTATAAAAATTAACGTTCGGAAGTCACATTATCCTAATGAATGCAGTTTGCATACTACCGTAAGTAATTGTTAAAT
Source organism: Saturnia japonica (assembly GCA_033032175.1). Taxonomy (NCBI): domain Eukaryota; kingdom Metazoa; phylum Arthropoda; class Insecta; order Lepidoptera; family Saturniidae; genus Saturnia; species Saturnia japonica. The sequence goes on from CM065312.1 coordinate 4,424,687, forward strand.
GTTTCAGTATTACATACCGAGTTGAATGACATGATATTATTCCGTTCTTGTATATTTGAACGATAAAGAAGACTAATTTCGTACTGGAATACTAAGAATGACCGATAAGAAATACGATAAGATTGGAATAAGATAAATGTTGTTGCAGTTGTAATGAGACTGAAAAATTCACTTCCACTATATTACTTACGGAGATTGGTTTCAATCTTGAAACAAGTTTCAGATACATAATTCTATATTATAAATACATATAGTTAGACGTTTGGCAAACAAAACAGCGAATGTAACAGTCTGTTTTTTGTTGCATAATAATTTATATAAACTAGTTATTATACAGTTATTTACGGTACTTTATCATAATCAGATAGTGATAGACAACCCTGAACAGTAAATAATAATAATTATTCGATTAAAAATTAATAATAAAATAATTATTTTTATTAAATCTATATAATCTTTTCGAAGATATATTTATGGTTAAAAAATAGTTTGATTAATTTACTTTTAGTCTCTTTTCATAAAACATGTTATGACGATAACTCTTGTTTACCTTTATAAGTTTAGCGTTGTGGCCACATTGTTGATCATAAGTGACGATGTGGCCCAAGATGGTAGCACGCTAAGCATAGTGGAAGACTGGCTCTCAAGTGTAGCTGCCAAAACATACCTATTGGTGTGTGGCGATAGATTTTTAATTTGATGGTGGTAGCTAGCCAGGCGGGCGGGCATTAGAAAAAGCTCTACCATAATACTATGGTGTTTTGTTTTACAAAAAGCTCAGCTTATTTATAGCTATCCAATATTTTAAGACTAAGTTAATAAAAGCCATTTAAGTAATTCTGCTAGGTTCGCTAGGTTAGATGGATTCGAATACTTCTTTTTGTATATGATATCCAGACTCTCGAGGAATAGTATAGGATGTTTAAGATTGGGCTACAACTCTCAGATAGCCTCAAATACTGATTTTTGTTACGTAAGTCGGAAGTCGAGGCCCTCTGGAACTGCTCTAACCGCGTGCGCTGGCGTAATCGTTAATGATACGGAAATATAATGTTTAACAATAATATTGGTTCTTAATGTATCTAAAAAAAAATCAGCGATAGCATATGCTTATCTTCTATACATAAGCCACAATAAGGTATTTTGTGACAAAGATTTGTTGAAAATGAAAAAGTGATTTATAAGCTATATTTTTAGACATGGCATATCAATCCTTACAAACAAAAGTTACTTCATCATAAAGACAATTTTATGAAGTTAAATAGTGCTCTTTAGAGTATACTATTTTGACACATAGTTTAGGAGATATTAAAAAAATAATATAATTAGTACTTGTGGGAAGAACAATTATGATAGGACACTACATGGGTGCGTTGGCGGCGCGGTGTTTGTCAGATAAAATTAATACGGATGAAACCGTGGGGCACAGCTAGTAACTGTATACAATAGTTAAACGAAAAGAAATGGCCAGTTTATTGCCGGCTATCCACGATGATTGAAATGTTTTCTGAACCGGTAGTAGTATTTTGACTTACATAAGTGCTTTCTTATGATCTAAATTTACCGAAGCTGAAATACCTACGCATTGGTACTTACGGCGATACAACTTAGTATTCAGGAGTAGTAAGTAGTATGAATGACCTCGGTAGATACTGCAGTGATGTCTGCAGTTGATTATATATAATCATGTGTTGCAGTGACATGTTATATCAGGTGATTGCATAGACATTTAGAATGGACAGAAAAATAACACTATTTACTGTATGTTACAATGTTTGAGCGATTATGGCTCAAGGGTAGTTCGATGGGACATCATGTCTCTCATCAGTATGTATGACATCAGTATGATCACATCAGTATGTGTTTTATTCCTTTAATGGTTATTAGCTTTTGGTGAAGGAAAATATCGTTATGAACGATAACATGGTGGTATGGCATTTTTTACCACATTCGCTTTCTCTATACAGTTTTTTTATAGACCATTAGACCATATTATGCGATATTTTTTACTAGTGAACGGCTTCCTCTACCAACAAGTGATCTATACAATTAATAAAATTGAAGTGTCTGTTTGTAATATCAAAATAATCGTTTTTTACGAAATGCATATGAAACAATTTTTATAAGTATTACGAGTTCGGCGATGCGTTCTTGGCATGGGAAAGTGGGGACTATAATATCAGTGTAGATTTACGTGAACGAAGTCGCGGGTGGTTATGGTATGTAATGTAATATAATTGTTTTATCGAGACGATGGTTCATTGCTATGTAAGGATCCGATAGATGGCATTGTGGTTGATCCATTACTACCGGAATGGGCAGAACAACAGCTAGTGTACTTTATGTATAAAAGTTTATTGGTTTATTTATCTGTCCCTTGTACGTTGCTAAGCTATCTGTAATAGTACAACTAGTCTGCAATAGGTGGCGCGTGAGTCGTTCATTTCTAAGACAATGCGGGCAACAGCCAGTTTACTATAAATTGGTTCATAACAGTTTAAGTACTTACTCGTAAAATTTGACTTCTATAGCCGCCATTCTCTCGAAGTACGTCATAGCGGAAGATCCATTCAGCGGGGCATACTGTATCTTGTATTGCTTTGACAGATCGTTGAGAGATTCTATTGGTGTATCAAGTCTTGATACAGTCAAAAAAGCTGCCAAATTAGCAGTGTACGATGCGATTATGATAAAACTGTGGAACGTTATGATTTCATAAATAACTTCAAAAAAAAAAATATCTCGTCTTGCCTCAAACAGACAAAATGTACGACTTTCAAAGTTCGTAATTAAAAGCATTATTTGTGTCAGAATCTACATACGTAAATATTTAAGGAATTAATTAATAATACTTTTAATTTAAGTATAAAACGATATAACACAAAAATCTTTTTGAAGTTAAAACTTCTTTAGCATCGTTGTGATTTGAAAGTCGATGAAACGAAAAAGCGAAAGTACAGTAAAAAAATTACCACGCAATAATGAATTTTGTTGCCTCACCAAAAAGGCACGAAACAAAATCTTTTTAGACACCACTTATGACATTCTGTTACTGATTGATGTTGTGTTAGGTTACCATGGATATTTCAAATGTGCATTAATTGAAAATGATATTGTGAATAATGATTGTGAGTACTTGTATGTACATTTTCATGAACTTTAAATAAGTGTGTATTTGATCATTTTCTGAATTATAAAAACATAGCTGTGAAGGTTTCACTTCTACCACGTATGAATTGCACAGATCATTTTTTATGGTTGTTCAGCCATGTCTTCTTTGTTTTAATGAAATTACTAGATCTCTGTGGAAACTACCAATACAATAGGTATTTTAATACATTTCTTAAAATAATCAGTAGGTACCATTTTCAGTGACAGCGTATAAGGACATCACGTCGATCAACGTGAGTTCGAACTCCTACAATAACTTAACCTTTAATAACCTGAACTTTACTGCCGTGAAGTTGAAAATATGTCGCCATGCACGTTTATGTTTGTTTTTATCGTTGAGAGCGAGTTTCCCAACTAAGTTTAGCGTGTCAGCACCTTGGATTACGAATCTCTTACAAATATCTTGAAATTAGAACGATCTATTTTTCATCCTAAGTGGATGCCAATGACGTTTTATAAATAGACGCGTTATACTCTAACTAAAAGCATCTTGAAAACGTTACAAATTTTATTATCAGCATGTTGGAAAAAAGAGATAAGAAATCACAGCGTTAAAGGCGGAAACTCTGTTGTCAAATAAGGATAAAAGATTCTTCTCGGTCACGCCGGTATCAAGTCGAAAGTGAACTGAGGGCAATTGCCCACCATTCATGATGGCATGTAAAGAGGGTCAATGCCGAACCTACTTATAAAATGTCTTTGGCTGATGCCCTTAATGTTAATGCTTTTGTATATTATATATTAGTCAATCTATTTTTTTCTAGAAGTTGAGGTCAGAGAAATGACCTTGTAAAAACAATGACATAAGTATGTGTTGTTTATCAACAACTGCTATACACTTGTAGATAAAATTGTTTATGCTGACAAATTAATTTGTAAATTCAGAGTCCGAGATTGTTTTTATATTATTTATCAATAAATACATACATGAACGTACTATATCTTTCGATAAACTAGTATTTTATAGAGTATTGGCAAATTTATTTTACGTGTTAATATTTATCATTTTTGTTCATAATTTTAGGTTTTCGTAAATAAAATCAGTGACTGCGGGGTATATTTCTTCAGATCATCAGGTGATTGCAACACTGTGTTCCGGATCGAAGTGTATGGTTGGTTATAAAATACATCAATGTGTTGGCAAGTAGCGACACACAGTGAACGAGGTGACAGATGAACCAAGAAGTTTTTTGCGGCATGTCAACTGTCATGTGGTGATTCTTATTTGTATTCATAAACTTGGCCCTATAATGTGTACTAATTTTAGTGGCATTTTCATTTTTATTTGCCTTTATATCAGATAGGTTACATGAATATTTGCTATTTTATACCACAGAAAAAAATGCCATAAAAAACAGCTTCATTAACCTAGTGGTCGTAAGCGCGACTGCTATGCTCGAAGTCCTGGGTTCAATTCCCAGGTCGAGCAAAGTGTTATTGGATTTTTCTATGAAATTCTCAGTAATAGCCCGGAGTTTGGCTTTGTGCCCGATTAATGGCAATAGGCTCGCCCCCTATTACATGATACCTAAAAAACATACCCGGCGAACTATGGGTGTACATTCCTGCCTAACCCTTCGGGGATACAGGCGTGATGGCATGTAATGTTATGATATGTTTGAAAAAATAGAGCGAATACTGATGGATGAGGAGTCACTACAGTCACTACAGTTTAACTTACCCGAAAAGCCACCAAGTGGCCGCTAGAAGTCTTCCAGAGAGGTTCTTCGGTGCCTCCCCTCCACCTTGCGGTGTGAGTGATGTCATGCAAAACCACAAGCACTCTTTAAGAGTAAACTCTCGCTTTTCTTCGTCATCTTTATACTTCTCTCTGTTGTTTTGGTAGCTGTATGGACTCCATTTGTCAAACACCCACATTAAAAAACTGAAATGTTTACTCATATACATTGGCATAACAATACTAAGAGAGACCTTGGCAGAATTTTACACTGTTTTTGGGAGTTATATTTTTTTTTAATGGTAAAATTTTATCTGTCGTCATATAAATGCACGTTCAATGACCTAATTAATAAGATTTATCACTAAAAGAATAGATGGGTCACCAGAATGTGATCAATAAACAATATCAAAACGCTTAGGTACCTAAAACTTCTTCAAAATTATTTGTATTTGGCGCTCACTTTCCGGCCGCTTCTGAAGCGAACTTTCGCTTTTTCTTATCATAAGTCAAACCTAACTTAACTCAGACACATCTTCCGTGAATTGATCAAGATTAGGGATTTGATCAAATTTTCGTTTTTGTCATGTCCCTTTGAAGACCGTTTTCATCTAATATGTATAATGACAAAATAATTATTGATAAATAGATATTATTTTATTTTTTATTAGCTGTGCCCGCGGCTCCGCTCGCGTATACTACAGAATGTGGTCGGTATTGTAGTGACTCCGCTTCCAGTTTTTTAAAGATAAAAATGCTTTTGTTTTCGCGAAACTCTAATTACATCTTATAATATCAGCTATCTGCCAGTAAAATTCCCGACAATATCAGTCCAACCGGTTCAGAGAATAGCCGGAACAAATAGGCAGACGGACAGACAAAAACTTTAAAAAAAAATTTTTGTTATGAGTACCGTCGCAACCCGTTACTTCGCCTAGGTTTTGACACTTTTTTGAATAATGACTTCAAATTTCCAAAGTGTTCTTTCTGAATCGTGATAAATAAAAAACGATTTTACTTATCTCTGGCTACCGTTGTATAGAATTAAGTCTTTGAATTTCTTTGCATAATTGGCTAAAAATAGTCCCCAAATATAGTAGGCGAAGTATGGGTATTATTCCCTAATTTCGCCTACATTATTTTTTTAATGATCTGACTACACTGTTAGCCTTAGGGCCTTAAAGCCGCTGCGGCTTTTACAGCTTCACCGGACTTGGTTCGCCTACATTATGCCGCAGCGTCAATTTATACAATTTTTTGACATACAGTAGTGTAAGCAATATAAAATGTGACAGAATAATATGAACCTTATTTGGAGCACGATAGATTATATTTTCTTTTGAAAATGTGTAGTAGGCGAAGTTAGGTAAAACAGTCTGAAGATGGTTTGTGGATACATTGTTGGATGTGTCTGTGGATACATTTGCTATAATACTGATAGGGCTGCCAAAAATCATGTTTACTTACCTTACTGTGAAATATGAGGGGGGGGGGGGGGTGTAATCGGTTAAGAAAAATTGTCATAACAGAATAATAAACATTTATAAAGAAATATAGTAAATTCACTTACATCAATACTTCTTAGTCATTAAATCAGAATCAACTAGGCCATTCGTACTTCAAGACCAATATGTGTTTTGGTAGTAATTACTTTGTAGCATAATTATGATAGTAGATATAAGTAAACATTTTATTTAATAAACACTTAGGAACAATATTTGGCTTATAACCTTAATTTCGCTTAAATTAATGCTTTTTCAAATTAAATTAGACAATATTGGATATTTGGAAGGTTATAACCTTAAATTCACTTACATCAATAGTTAATTCAAAGCTCAATGGACATCGATTTAAAAAATTTAGTTCGACATACAGTTTAAACGGACTTCTAAAACAAACGAATTCAAATGAATTTTTAAAATACTATAAAAAGAAAACACGAACTGAAAGGACTACCTATAAAGCTATAAAGTCCTGTAACAATCAATTTGATTATCAAAGGCTCAGTCTCGGTAATGTCACCAACCACCCTATTTACATTCATATTACTAAACAGGATTGACAACCCTAGGGGCAGGCGAAGTTTGGCAACAAGATGGTCAACGCTACACCTCTTCGACAAAATTTTATTAAATAAAAAGTTCTAAACGTAACATAGATAAAAAATAATTATGTCATACGAAAGTGAATTAGTTGTATGTTATAATGAAATTAAAAAAAATTAAATTATCTTTTTTGTATCACTGCCTAAAACTGAAGTTTATACACAGACCAAAAAAAACGTGTCGCTTCTCCCACGTACGTAACGTGAAGTTAGCCACAATTTCTCTGCAATATCTTGCCATAAATGAGAAATACTTAGTATAATTTAGCAGTTTTATGCGTGGCCTGTACTAAACATATTTTGGAAACTTCTACTTATTTGAAATTAGACGATGTTACGGGTATCGACGATACCGTTTATACTTTCTTAAGCATTTAGTAAAAACTGTTATTTTGCCAAATACAAACAGACACTTCTTTTATTTATAATAGATAACGCATATTGCATGGTAACTAATATGAATATTGGTGACAGAAAATATTGTTGGCTATTTTTTAGGCGCATAAAAAAATGATACGTGAATTTTAACGATACGCGTGCACATTGTAAAATTCTACACTATGAAGGTGCTTGCCAAACCTCTTGTTTTATTGTGGTAACGATATCTTCATGATCTTATGCGTCATATAGGTATGTCATATAACATTGAGTGAGTCACACTCAAAAAAGTATAACCTCTAACGCGCGTGAAAGTACACGCGCCTACTTTTTATATTATATTCTTTACAGATTTTTAGCGCTCACTCGACGGTAAGTAACAATGCAGCAGAAGATGGTAACAAATGGCTCTCAAGTGCAGCTGTCTGAAAACAGCTGAAGTGCTTGACGACAGATTTTGACGGAATCAAAAAAATTCACACAATCTTCTATGATTTTGTCACAATGTTTTCCAACACCGAAAGCTCAGGATCATTGTAGGATTCGACCCCAAAGTGATGACGCGGTGTCCGAACACGCTACCACTAAACCACCATGTCACTTCAAATATAAATCTGCCAACGAATCTAATTCTAGTTATCTATGACCATTGATTATGGACCATTATTTGTTTTACATTTCTCAGAGTGTGGTTTATCTATACAATTAATAAAATTGAAGCATCTGTTTGTAATGTCAAAATAACAGCTTTTTACTAAATGCATATGAAAGTATATACGATACATAAACTACATTTTTAAAATTTTTGTCTGTCTGTTTGTTCCGGGTAAGCTCCGAAACGGTTGGACCGATTTTGACGGGAGTTTCACTGATAGATAGCTGATATTATAGGGAGTAATTTAGGATACTTTTAGTTCAGAAAAAGAATTAGGGTTCCGCACAAATAAAAATACTGGTCGTGATGAATCAATTCGGGCGCTTAAATGGCTTATGCTGAGTAAACCATAAGAGATATATAGAAAATAATTGTTGGCATTAAAAATTCATGTACGAAACAATTGTAGAATTTAAAAAGACCTACAAAAATGTCTAGGAGAGTATATGTCTATCTTCTAAGGAACACCCACAATAAGCATTTTTCTCTTTAAAATAGCCGGGAGCGGGGAGCAAGATTCGCGCAGGTATTTAATGGTCCGCGTGAGCGAAGCCACGGGCAAAACTAGTTTACAATAATATAAAAATGAATGATAAATAAATGTGCTTTCAAACCTACTAAAAGTTTTATTTAGGATCTTATGTTTATCGCCCAATTGAAATAACGTGGATTACTAACGCGTGAAGTGTAAAGCGTGTGTAATATATCTATTATAATAATTTGAACCTTAAACTTAACTATTTAAAGTTGAAAACTCAAATGTGATTTTCTGTTGCTATGCGTACCTATTCATAGTTGTTAAATTATTCAAGCACATAACATATCTTTCAGTGTCACATTCAGTGTCGATATATTGAAATTAAAAACGGCATTATTTGAAACATTACAAAACTTTCAATAGTTTTATTTGCTCGTATTTTTCAATGTTCCAAATTGTCAATTTACGTTTATACTCGCGAACTTTCGAGAAGCGATCGTCGCGTCACCACGTCGCATCGCGTCGCGTCACTCGCGTCCCCAGTGAGACTTATTCAATGACATTCGACTCAAAAATATAAGGGTAATTAATATGTAACTAAAGTTCATTTGCAAAATAATATTAGTTAGTTAATTATGTATTGGCTTTCTTTAGAATTTAAGAATCATCTCAATTGCACACAAGTATTAATCATACGTAGTATTTTTATATTTTACATGTGTATTACTTACTCGTTAGGTACTAGTAATAGATGGTTTTGACCTCGATTCATAAAATTAGATAAGACATAATAGAAGCAGGTGGGCATCAGCCATCGATCGCTCAGTGTGTTGTAATATAGTATGTCAAAATTTAATTGAAAGGAGTTTTTTTTATATTTACAAACATTGTTATAGCTATTTTAAATATTTTTATATTTCGTTATTTTTTTAATTATACCTATTCAAATGAAAGACATAATACTTATATACATATTAAGATAACAATAAATAACAAAATACATGCAACAAGCAACATTAACACAAATGATTAAATAAGTTTAGCTTTTGTTAACAGCTATTCTGTGTCTTCCTTTTTACCATGTTTTATGAAAGAGACGGGAAATTATTTGAGTCATAAGAATTCGGATGTTTAAAAAATCTTAAGGTTTACTACTGCCAAGGAATTCTCTGCACAAACTGGTTTCGAAGTTGAATTAAATCGAGTGATGTCATGTCAGCATACCTGGTAAAGAAATACGCTGCAAGTATCGACAACCACACGTCATGCTCTAAAACCGTTAAGAATTTAAACAAAGAGGTTGGCGTCCTAGGGAGTTTCATCATGATGGTTATTCCAACTAGATCGTAAAACGGAACTGTGAAATCGACAACGTTCTCTCTCTCGGCCATAACGGATAAAGAGGTCAATCCTATATCTGCTCTCTTTTCAATTAATTCCTTTATTATTCCATTCCAATTACCATTTTCGTCCATTGTACCAAAGTTACCGTCCGGTGATAGCATTATTTCGTAATCGAATTTAACTATATTTCTTATTTCCTCAATCAGGTCGATACAGTAACCTTTAAAACCTTTAGGTGCATCATCGTCTCTGATAATAAACGGTTGTTGCTAAAACAAGAATATCGATGAAATTGAATTGAATACAAGTTTCTTTAACCGAATTCCAAAAGAACGCAACGACATTATTGTTTGCTCAATTGTATCAGAGTAAACTGACGAACTTTTATCAAGTTGCCAACAGAATTTTAAACAAAGCAGAGTTCATTTACCCACCTCGACTGTTACAACTCTGTACACAAGTTGCGCAGAATAATCGCTCATATTATCGGGGTCCGTCAAGGTCAGAGGGTTTGAGAGGCCGGCTTTCCATGTTCCTAGAACTTTACTACCAACCGATGCACCATCTTTAACCGTCACTGCTGATAAATCAGTGCTGAATTCCATTAAACTTCTCCCATTCATTGGATCGTCTTCTGGGATGTAAAAAGGTGCGTATGTCGGTGTTTCCTTCACCTGTAAAAATATGATTAGCAGAGTGATAGCAACATACATATAGTGAAAAGCCAGTCACTATGACTCGCTTTGACGCGTTGCGCTTCGAGAGCAGCCGGTGCATATCCAGTTTCTATTCACAGCATGATATCGTCAAATGTTGATGGATCTCTTAATTATCGCCACTGTTATTGTATTGTACAGTTACACCACTTTGCCTAGATACTATAAAAAGTGTAATTGATCGTAACAAAAGGTATTAAATTATATAAAAAAATAAGTCGATTGAGAAATAGTTTCTAGAAAATTGTGTCAATATGCCAACACACCTCCTGGAATGCTCTTTTAAGATCCAAGGTCCTGTTAGGAGTATTCTTACCGTCGTAATCGTCACATGTAATATATTTCATGTCGTTTGGCCACTTGCCAGAGTCCAGTAGGGATCTGGAAATTCATAAACGGGAACTCTGATGGAATAAACCCAGCTATAATTAGACAAACCACATGGCACGTGGTGCGCTAAAGTAGGAACGAGTACGTTAGCACAAGAGTAGTAAAGGTCATTACTTGACAGCTAAAAACGTCCTTAAAGACATGTCGAAGTAGAACGCAGATGTGATTTCCGGCTCTCCATTCATGCTGTAAGTAGTTTTTATTTTTCCTAGGCGGTCTCTGCTTTTTGCATCTGGTGTTGGTCTCATGTAAACGATTGTGGCGTCTTTACATCCACAACTTATGTCTCCTTTATCTAGGGATAACGCGAACCATGCTGTTTTTCTTCCAAAATATTGATTTTCGTCAGCGGCGTCCAATACGTTTTTTATTGTCTTAAGGCTCCCGACAATAAAGAAATTTACAATATCTAGTTCACGTAAGCTTCTTAGTTGGGTTTTTATTTCATCTTTACTAAAACTTTTCACCGGAGTTATTACGTGTCGTGTCGGAATATTTTGTAGTAGAGATTTATATTTGTGGTCCATTACTGAAAAAATATCTTGTTTTTAGTTAGGTACATTCTTTAAATAACATGAAGCTAGAGTTACCTACTCGGTCGGTAAGAAAACAAATAAATAGTGCGGGCCTTATCATATTTCGGTTGGAGGTATCCAGGTCAATGAAAACAAGGGAACATTACAATGATGTATTTGGTTTCACGTATCAGCACTCACCGAAATACTCGTCGAATAGAATTGCTGCGTTTGTGATATCCTGTTTGGTGACAATAGCTCTTATAGACTCCGGTATTATATCAGCTGGAGGCATGACTTGTAAAAGAAATTTTGTCTGGTTTGCGTCTAAGGATCGCCATTGTCGTAAATCACCGATTTGTCCAAAAGACCCGGAGATTGTAGGCAAGCCCAAAGCAGCGGTGAACGATTTTATTGTCTCTGAACCAACACCGGTCATTGTGAAGTCTAACACGACGTGGGGTGACTTCTTTGCTGATAGCATGTCATTATATTTTCTACAAACTATAAAGTTTTATATTAGCAAGTTTACACACATTTGGTTAAACTAATTGTCTGTTTAATCGGCTCGTTTGTAGAACAAGGAAAAACCTTGAACCGTCGTATGGTTTTGGCTCGAATGTTGAAATAAGTTTTTGTACGTCTGCAAGTTGCCTTGTTTAAAAATTTACGATATGCAATTTCCTTGCAAATAATGTAGGTAACCGTGTATCGAATATAATTGATCTTACCATTTTCTAAGAATGCTTTTGCATCGGATCTGTTGCCAACTACGATAACTGGTTCCACCGCTAGACCTAAGCTTGGATTACGTCTTACATATTCTTTTGCTATATCAAATGATTTTTCTGCCAATGCATTGTATTCTTCGTTAATCAACACTAGAAAATTTATTAATTTTTGATTATAGGTATTTAAGTACAAGGACAGCATTGTACAGGTATGTTAGGTTAATTTGTTATTCACATTTCTATTTTTGAACTAATATAAACTAAATATTTTTAATAATACCTACTTTATTATATTTCACACGGTAAAACAAAACTTTACTATCAAGTCCATTATCTTATTGTAATTGTTAAATTTTGTTAAGACTCTATACCAAGTAGTGCGGTGAATAAACTTGCCGAATTCTATCAAAAAAAGGTAATGTGCTCGGTGGGCCTTAGCGACTCACCAGCCGTGACCACATAACAACTAATATTTACAAGTTTACTTACAAACATTAATACTTTGCGTTGTCTGTGAAGAAGCTTGATTCAGAATAAATAAGAAAATAAGAAATAGCGTAAGCGTCATATTCTTTACAATTTAATTAACCATGTAAAACCGTGGTTCGTTTTGTAACAATAGCTTACTGACCATTACGTGTGTAGCCGGCTTACTGAGGGATGATTTACCTACCTCATGTTGGCTGTCTAGTTGCCCTGGAAATGTCTGACCTTGTTTCGCCCTACCCTTTGATAGTATCATAAAATCTAATGATTGACCGATCACTCGGTACGAACAAACAATGAATATCGAATTTTTATTTCCTCTATGAATACATTTAACCATGCTCTCTTCTAGAAAATATATAGGTGAAGTAGGTAAATACGGCGCTTCTAAATAGCATGAGCATACAGAAAAAAAAACTATTAGTATTACTCTAACTACATTATCTGACTGTTTTTTTTTAATTGAGAGCTAATTTGATATCACTGCTTTTGGTCTTTATAAAATGTCACGAGACTACTATTACTACATAATTAAGCAATGACTACCGTATATCACAAACCTTTTCCAAAGATATAAAATCACTAAATGATACTCTCCAATACTATAATGTGAAATACCGTTGCGAATTTTCGCATTATATTATATGTTCTTAGTACCTACATTTTGTATCAGTGTTACACACTAAGAAATGCCCCTCGATGTTATTGCAACCCAACAGTTGTAAGTTTGTGCCCATGCCGCTAGACAAACCAGGTGAAATTATTACACGCAATATTCTGAGCAGAATATCGCGTCAATGTGTGGGTCGTTGGAAAAGCTAAATATCTTTTATCTGATTACACCGACGCGTAATTAGTGTTCGCTCGCAATTTCGCACTAGTGTGCGAAGCATAATTAACATGACGTTAGTTAACGTAAGTGTGTAACTGTAGTTGTAGCAATAAGAAAAGAAGTTTAGGCATGCAGTACCATCACAATCTCTATTTGTGGTTGCCAGAGGATCATAATTATAAAACTAGATTTTAATTGAGATGATGATGCACTCGTTACATCTACCACAGCATCTACCTTGTGTCAAGAGGGACCATATTATATATTCTACTAAAGCTAGCGTCAACATATCTTGTTAGAATAATTGTTGGTTAATGGTTCGTTGTACAAAAACCACATGACAAACATTATTAGTTGGAATGGTATTTGAAAATAATTAAATTGTTGGACGATATTAAGTCTACTAAACATTTAAATTACACTTAACCTTACATTTTGCGAAAATAGGCAGGATTTTGATGATGATTAACACGGAAACGGTATCGTATCCCTGTCTCTTTCTAACACAAACGTATACGCACTTTCTCGTGTTGCCGATTTAAATTAAATCTATGATATAGAAGCCAAGTATTTAAAATGTTAAAAATTAATATTATTGTCTGTAATATAGCAAAAGGTAATTATTGTTTCTATTAAAACACAATACATGTAGAATGTTAATTAACAGGTTACCATTACAAACAAAAACTACAGTATTCTTCATTGGACTATTTATTGCCAGAAATGTTTTACAAACACCTAACTCCACTAGTGGGTAATGTGGAGCGTAGAACTGTACACGCCACTATATACTATAATTAAAAGTACTACTTATTATCAACGTTTGAAGATTTAAGTAGTTAAAAATCTGAAAAAGTTAGTAAAAACTTTAATAAAAATATTAATTACTTAGTAAGAAGGAACACAGTGTTACGATCAATGTTTGACAAAAATGAAGTTTCCTATATTCTTACATTCGAGGTCTGTTAACTATCACATAAAACAATAAAAGAAATAAATTAATAAAAAAACGGGATATAAGAAAAATAAAACATCCATTGAATTATAAACAAAATAGCATTCAAAAATTACTATATTATATCGATATATGAAAACTATCACCTTGTCAACTTTGAACTTTAAATTTCAAATCTTAAAATTAGTTTTGCAATGTGAAACATTTTGTACCTACAACGCAAACACGACCTTCCCGACGCGTTGTTTCGACCGGAATTCGTAAACGTTAAACTAAGGTACTTCGTAAATTATTTAAGGTCAGAACAACTCGCAATCAGCTCGCATGGAAGGCGATACGCGTCCACAATGTAATCCGTAACCAAAATGTCAAAGGAATGTTTAATAGGTTTAAGTAATAATGCCTATGAAATACATAAATGTGCGACATTTATCTGCTAACTTAAATTTACAACTGAAATAATTATTCTAAAAAAAAACTTTTAATTAACCTTACTTTTATCTTAAATCCTTGTATCTCGGAAGCTGTATACGTTCACAGAACGGACCGTGAATTGATTTCACACACACATGGTGAATCACTTTGGCAGTATATTTATTACTGGCGTACATAGAATCAACACCGAACACATTACAATCAATTCAGAAAATCATCGCTACATCTGCTTGTATAGAGACGCGAAAACAGCATTCAATATCGCGAAACCAGCTGGCTGTTGTGTTCAGTTCACTGCGATGCACACTCAATCACAGATGATGAATTTACAGGTACTTCACAGGTAAGATTCAATACGAAATGTATTATTTTATAAACCTAAACTTAATCACAAAAGAGCTCAACTCTTATAAATATCTGTGGTATTAAACTATTGGTTTTGATGTTTATAATTATCTGGTAGATGATATGTGCATGGTAAGTGAGCCCTAATGAACATCGATGCATTGCAGTAAACCAAGCGGGGCAGTGTGCTGTACAGTTTTAAGCGGCCGCTTCTTTCGTTTCTGCAGGCGGAGCCTCTTCCGCTACTTTCGCCTTCTTTTCTGGAGTGGATTTTTCCTTAGCTTCCTCATCGATGACAGCAGATTTCCTCTTTACTCCCGCCTCTTTCACTTCTGTAAATATCATATAAGTTTATTCCTTTAAAAACAATAATTATTCCACCAAGTTATATTAATAAATAAGTCAGAGTAACCCCCAATTTCCCTTGCAATCACTAATAAACTTACTGTTTTTACCTATTTTATCTACAATTCTTATAAACAAATTATTTTTTAATTAGTGAAACAATAGAATTATATATGTGTTCGTACCTGGCGCATCCCCGTTCTCTGTGGCATCATTACTTTCTTCGGCGTCTCCATTTTCCACCGGTTCTTCATCATCATCATCATCTGCTACTTCTTCTGTGCCGTTCTCTTTACCGTTGCTCTCAGGTACTTCGGGTTTTTTGGCAGGAGATTTCTTGACTGGAGATTCCTTGGCTTCCGTGGAGGTCACCTCCTCGGGCGCGACTTCTCTGAAAAGTTATAGTGGCATAATTAGAGGATTCTTGTGAAAAATAAAAGCACAAATATACGTAATTATGAAACATTGATTTCAATTATAAACACTAAAAAGTAGCGTATTATTTATCTCCGGGACCTCGTGATGTTAAATTTCTCAATACTTCATAATCCTAAGTAAAATTTAATACACAATTGTTTCATTCGTTATCATTAATAATATTACACATATTGAAAACATTTTTCCCAGAACAATAATAATACAATATGCAGTGTTACCAACATCTGTCGGAACGACCTACAAAGGCGCACTTGGGCACGCATAATGAGGTCACAGTATATTTACGATAAACTGACACAAGATAAAATAGGTGGATGGAGATGAAAGCTAAAATTGCACTAACACAAGATTTAAAGTGCATTCCAGTTGATAGTCTCGTGTGACCTACAAGTATTTACACGATCTCGGTGTTCGCCGTAACGTACCTACTTAAAGTCCTCGAAAAGCCGGTTGGTAACTATATAGTAACAATTTACGCACAGTAATAATGCTCTGTAAACGCGCTGCCACAGACTAAAAAGAAAAAGTCTGTCGGAACAAAACAACGGGCAGTTACGCAAGGCTACTTAGGGAAAGTTGCAACATAGGAAAAAACGTATAGGCAGCCAGCAGGCATAGTATTCAATGAACATACTCGCTCCGCTGGTCAACACTCTGACTCGGCGAGTCATGAAGCGTTAAAAATAACTAATGACAACATGCGGCCATTGGCAATATCGTAACCGTGCCGACGTCGACACAAGTGCAAAACCCAAGAACTCTATAGATTCAAAAGCCGCGCGCAATAGATGCCGCGCCGGCACGCCGCGCATGTAACGCCATCTTGGACAAAGTAACCTCGCAGTAAAAAACCTCGTTTGCGCCCGCCCGGTGCGCTTTCAAATTCACCATTTCATTTAATACTCTGTCCCGTTAAAAATCATGAATTCCAACCGACGCCCAATTCTCCGTAGTACTTTATTATTTTCTCATAATAAGCTCCGTAACAGAAAATTTAAAAGTATTACTGAAATAAATTTTCCCGCGTCTTTTTTAGTTTACAAAACAACCCCTACCAAAACTATTGATAGTTATGAGTCACAACAATGTTGTAGAAACTGTTTAATAATTGCTTGTAATGAAAATCTAGCAAATGATAAAGAAAAACACAGTAAACGCACGTATAACATGTATTTTACACATAAATAGGAAGCCATTTTGATCACGTTTCCAGATACCGCCAAAATTTATATGTCAAAAACCCTACAATTATGACTTAGGAATTTTAAAAAAACTTACTTCTTTTCGACGGCTGCGTCTGCCATTATTGTTATCGAGTTTTAAAAGAAAATTAGAAATAAAGAATTAAAATTATAGCACGTGTTACGCACAACGCAAAACAATGTTCACCGTACAAATACCGACGACCAAATGAAGGAGGAAGAAAGAAAAAATATATGCGTGACGGCAGACGCTTTGCGCGGGGCCGTGCACCTGGCCTGAAGTTCGTGCGTAGACATTGGCTTGTTGAAACAACTGTATTGACGGAGTATATTGTCAGAAAGAGACGACTATATATATTAGTGCCGACTTTAATAACCTTGGATTCTACTTGGAAGTTGAATGATCAATGAGGAGGGCGCCCATTAATATAACTAGCTCTTTCTGTCCTGTTTGAAAATACAATCGTTAAAATATTTATTCCAATTTTCACGATACTTATAACTAAGTATTCATATTTCATCGGTTTATTTTTTTTTTTTAATATGGTTAATTTTTTTATAGTATCAAAACACAATGTAATTATGATTTTATTCTATAGTTAAAATAAGAATATCAAAATATTTATATCGATATACTTCCTACTTAAGCTTGCTATTTATCAAATAAACTGGGTCTAAAACTATTTTTATGAGGTCATTATTCATATCAACGAACTAGGTACCTATGCTGTTGAAGAAATAGGTATAATGCTACAGATAAACTATGTAACCTTAAAAATCATACATTGGTAGCACTATGAAGGCCGTCAAGATAGCAGTTTTTTTACTCAGGAAAACCCAACCTGAGTAACTTTTATTCTTTTAGACTTGAGTTTACACAGGCAACCTATTATTATAACAAAATAATATTATTACTTAAATGAAATCATTCTTTAGCACACTATGTTCCGTGTATAAAATTCCGCATTACTATTAAAAATCTGTATAAAGTTTTTACTTTATAAAAACCAACAAAGCACTTATTGCTTATACATAGACATTTTCCACGTGAACAAAATGATTGATGCTGTACTTTTTCTTGATTCTAAACTGGTGGTGGTGGTTTCTATTCTAAGTGGGTTTCATGGAATTCAGTTTTAATTTCTTGCAATTAAAGTGCTACAAATGTTTTTTACATAGGTACTTATTTAATATATTTTTTTATACAAGCAACGCGACGTCCAAATGATGAAGATTGAAGACTTATGGACACGGTAGCCATTTTTGACCTATAAATCCACCACAACGAAACTCTCTAAATAAATATAAGTATAGATACCTAATTCCGAAACCCGACGCAGCGCAAAACACTCAGTATTTAGGTACCAACGAGATCTAGAATTTTCTGAGCAGTAGCTACTTATGTATTATAGGTACATGATAACATGAACGTGTAGCGACATCTCTCGCCACAACTGACGCATCAACGCATCGACACAACTACGTAGCGACACATAGCGACATCTATCGAGCCACATAAGTAGCTTCCTACTATCCTACATCGCGCTATAGAAATTAAGTCTATCGTTGAGTATATATATACAAAAACCCGATTATACGTTCATGACTTAATTACCTATATTATATTATACGTAGGCTAATGAAAGTATTAATATCTTGTTATTTATTCATTTAATATTTGTGATTGATTAAGATCTAGCTTTCTCGTGATACATAGGTATAATTGTAGAATTAATATTGGTAACCAATGGCTTTAATCAATGACGTTCTATAAATATAATTGACTATATTACATTTTATTTAGTTATTTCTACGCGTTTTGCAATGTGTGAGTGTAATCTTGTAATTAATATAATATACAATCTAAGTATAATAATAACCTGCAACACGTACCGAGTATTCGTTCACACAACGCATACCTAGTCACTGTGTTTGCTCCAAAACTCCAAAGTTCCCTATTCTCCTCATGCATACGCTCGCGCCATGCCAATTCAGTCTGTAACACGTGCAAAAATGAGACGACTTTATTCTATATGTTAGGTAGGTACTTATTTCCATGAAATTTATCTATTTTATAACTGTCTGTAATTTAAATAATCAATTTAATTGTCTATATCAAATAATAATTAATCACCATCTTTAAAGAAACCGATCAAAGAAATAAACACTGAAATATCTTCGTTATCTATATACTTATATTATCTATACACTATACAATTAATAAAATTGATGTGTCTGTTTGTAATGTTAAAATAACAGCTTTTTACTAAAAGCATATGGAAGTATATCCATATATCCATTTTTTAAATTGTTGTCTGTCTATCTGCCTGTCTGTCTTTCTGTCTGTCTGTCTGTTTGTTCCGGGTAATCTCCGAAACGGTTGGACCGATTTTGACGGGACTTTCACTGATAGATAGCTGATGATATAGGGAGTAACTTAGGCTACTTGTATTTTAGAAAACATAATTAGGGTTCCGCACAAATAAAAAATAACTGGTCATGGTGAATCAATTCGAGCGCTTAAATGGCTTATGCTGAGTAAACCATAAGAAATATAGCAAATTAATGTTTTATATAATTATAGGCATTAAGACCTACAAAAAAGTCCGGGAAAGTATACATCTATCATTTAAGGAACACCCACAATAAGCATTTTTGTCTTTAAAATAGCCGGGAGCGGAGGAGTAAGATTCGCGCGGGCATTCTGCAGTCCACGTAAGCGAAGCCACGGGCACAGCTAGTATTATCTAAATTTTAATATATTCATACTAAGCATGTATCTTTTGAAACCTGATTTGTCATACTTTGAGTGTAAAATTTATGCTAATAAAACAAATTAGTGTTTAGAAATGCATATAACTTATGTAAAATTGAGTGTCCATGAATTTTATTATAGGTACCTACTATACGGTTTTCCTTGAGTTCGTTGACCGATTGTCGTCTTCATCGCTCTATCAACCTACGTACAAGAGTTTTAAACGATTATGGAATTTACCAAATGAAATAACTCTATGATGAAATTACTTATATACTTTAGTCGCTAAGTCAGTATAGAAATAAACTCTCATATATAAACTAACTATACAACTGACTAAATAACTATTAAAAATATAGTAATTACGTTAAAAAATATCACATGACTAAGAAGTTATTTCCCGCCAAACTGATTTACCTAATCATTCGAATTAAAAATTACGATTTACTTTAAAATACATTTTCGACTTTATTCCATCGAGTTAAAGATGTTATTCGATAATACTTAGTGTTACTGTCCTATTGCCAGGTCGATGGCATCAAAAAATCTTGGCAGTGGTTGGTGATTTCATCACAGTGTGAATTTGTCAACCAGAAAATCATGATTCGCCTCTAATACTGCCACGTGTCGTTCTGAATTCAATTTTAAAATTACTTTAATGCTATCACTATTACATGTTTCCATAGAGCATTATTAATTATTATGATCAATAATATAAAGTTTTATCAATTTCTCAAAAGTTGTTTGTAATTTAAAATTATGATAATAATTAAATAATTGCGATATAAGTATTTAATTATACAAACATTTATAATTATTTGAAAACATTATCACTAATTATTACAAATACAGTGTTTTCAACATAAGCCTTTAAAGTTTGTACCTTATCGTATAATATGATTCTATTTCTACTTCTGATGACTTACTTAGAAAATATTTAAACAAAATTATACTTTGTTACTAATGAATTTAAGTTGTGTTTTATTTAAACTATATCATCACCTTACGTTACAAAATGAAACCTAGTAGTAATTCGTAAATTGTTACTTTGATAGATTTAAGTGGCATTGTACTGAATAAAAAAAATTGAAACATCACAATAACTATTGTTTTTTTTTTTTTTTTACTTTTGTATTTACCTTATTCTACCTACGTCATTATGCATATACTTCAATTATCTACGTACATTTAATTTTAATTCTCACCAAGAAAACCAGAGACGCTGCACACTAGTAGGTGTTTTTTAAGTACATAATATATTTGTTGAATAGCATGTACCTTCTAAGTAAATGATTTGATTATAATTGACAGATTATAATTTGTATTAATATTTTATCTCAGTTTAACCTTCTTAACACGAGATGTTGCCATGAGCTCTATATTATATCCTAGGCTTGTTTATATTGATATTTATAGACTATAGATGCACACAAAGGACATACAGTGAATAATAATGATACATAAAGTAAAATTGAACTCGCAAAACCGGCCACGGTGACCGCAAATCAATAATGAAGTTACACGATGTTGACGTTGTTTTAAAACAACTAGCTTCCTTCTGACATTTTTATATAATTCTATTATCTTCATCTTCTTCTTGCATGAGCACAGCAAAAAGCACATGCCAGTGTACTGTTTTCTGATATTCAAAATGGAGTCTAACCAAATGGTGGCCCTTTACTAGAATTATCCGGGGAGTTTTAGTTACATATCAAAATGCATGTTTCCAGTCTATAATTATAATCCACTTCAAGTTTGCACAATAACCATACTATATACAATTGTCACAATTAGAAACAATAATAAAATGCCACCAATATTACATTATATAGGGCCAAAGAACCTAAGCAATAACCACAGCACTACAGATAAGTATAGATAGCGCCAAAAACTACATATTATTAACATACCTTGTATGAGTCTGTTAGTGACTATTGATTCTATAACTTGACCGATTGAGGAGCGCATAATTACCTAATAAATATTTGTTTTATAGAGACGGATCCGATAGGTAAGACGCTGTGGTCGAGCCATTAACCACCGGAAAGGGCAGAAAAACGTCTGACAGTCTATCTTTTTTATGTACAGATTTTGTAAAGTTGTCATGTAAAAATTTGTAGAATTTTTGTCGAAATATTAGTCTCATGTGGTTTTTTTTTATTGTAATTCATTTACTTATTATTTGACCATATATTATTTAATATTGGCGCCTTTTATCCGACAAACAACGCGCCGCCGCTACCGTTTCATCCTCATCATCATCATCATTTCAGTACTGGACATAGACGTCATAGACCTTTCCTAAAGATTGCCACAACGACCGGTGCAGTATTGCCCGCATCCTGCGGCTTCCCGTAACCTTAACCAGGTCGTTGGACCTTCTTGTGGCGGGTCTGCCCGCGCTGCTTCTATTTGAGCTGCGTCACGCACTTGTGTAGCCAATCATAATTATTATTTTTCTCACTTCCCGTACTTGTCCACTGCTTTCCAGATTGCTTGGCATTCATGGGTACTGCTCTGCTTCTTAGAGTCTTAGCGTAAAGTTATTAGCCTATACTCTTCCTAAATAGACAGGCTATAAAATATGAAAAGAATTTTTTGCTCGGTTCTCGTTGGGCGACCAGGGATATAAATCACACGGCCCATTCGCTCCATTAATACTACTACTGTACTATAGTCATAGACCGAACCGAGTGTTAAATTTCCATAATCTCTAAAAGTATGTGTTATGTGTTCAAATAACATGCTATAAAGAGCAAAGCTTAACTTCATACAATTGTCTGTATGATGAAGTAACTTTTGTTCATAAGAATTAATATGCCATGCCTTAAAATAGTGCTCATAAATCATTTTTTTTTTATTTTCGACTAATTTTTTTCACATAATACCTTATTGTGGCTTATGTATATGGAAAAGGTATAGCAGACTCTTTTTAGATATACTAAGGACAATATTTTTGTAAAATACGTACGCGGATAAAGCGGTTCGGGAGCGCTTCCTCTTCCAACTTACATAACAAAAATCAGTATTTATGGCTAGCTGAGAGGTGAACTGGCTATCATATACAAAAATAATTTTTCGAATCCGACTAGTATTTCTAAAGATTAGCGTGTATAAACAAACAAAGAAAAAACTTTTCTGCAAACATAAGCACATGTTGACATTAAATAAGAAGAAAAATTGGTAATAACATCTCTATTTAACAAATACATATGTAGGTACACTTTCACTTACATTGTTAACACTCTACTTTGAAAAAAAAAAAACAGGCACCTAAGAGAATTTACGGTCTAATGTAAATTTCATTTATTTAAATTGGATTTAATTGTTTCACGTAATCAGTATACTTATAATCGTATTATTCAATATGCGTGAAGTGAATTATGGCATTTTTTTCATTAATTTTCGATCAATTCCATAAAACCGATGTACACGTCCAAACAATAACAAGTGGTCAGCAATAAAGACAATTAAAAAAAAAATTAAATAAAGTTACAAATGTTGAAACTTAATAAGGAGTGTGATTTCATATTGCCAAAATTAAAGCTTGAATCCTTCTGGGCATGCTTTCCACGATATTTTTAATAACGATTTCCACTCTTCTGCAATGACTTTTTTTAGTTCTCTTCTATCTTAATATTACTTTCAACACATTGTACATTGGGTAAGGAAAATCTGATACATTTTGTTTTGCTTGCATTTAACAATAGATTATTTAAAGCAAACCATTCTGATATTTTAAATAAAGTATTATTTAAATGCCTAACATCTAAATCTTTTCTTTTCACTTGAAATATAAGTAAAGTATCGTCTGCAAAAAGAACAATGTTAGCAAAGTTCTTAACCATTCGGGGTAGATCATTTATATATACTAAAAACAAAAACGGTCCCAATATCGAACCCTGTGGGACGCTGATTCTAGCCCAGGATCCCGAAGAGGTTGCTCCATTTACACTTAATTTAAGACAGCGATCTGTTAAATATGACTCTAGAAAGTCGAGAGAAGGTCCACACACACACCATAACGTTTCATCTTAAGTATGAGCGTAGTGTGATCAACGCAGTCGAAAGCTTTTGAAAGATCACAGAATACACCGATTGCATCCTGCGACTTCTCCCATGCCTCAAATATGTGACTTAATAGCATTGCACCAGCATCAGTCGTAGATTTTGATTTCGTGGAACCAAACTGCCGACCATCCAATATTTTATGATTATTAAAGTACTCTACTAATTGCTTAAGCATAATTTTCTCAAAAATCTTACTAATCGAGGGAAGCACAGAAATTGGTCTATAATTTCCAATATTACTCATACAGCCTGATTTAAACAATGGAATTATATACTAGCTGTGCCCGCGACCCCGTCAGCATGATATTTCGTATAAGAAAACCAGTAATTTAAAAATGTCACAGATATGTAGTTGTATTGAATTTCGATATCGGTGGTTATTATTCTATGTGGTAAATTTATAGAAATACAATTATTGATACAAGCAATAGCGATTACAAGCACATTGTAGCCGATAAAAAATTAACTATATATTTCTTAGTAGCGTTTATGTCTTTATTCAAGGACTTGTATGCTCCGTGCAACGAACAAACGTTTTAACTTTGAGTTGCTATTCTGTTGTCTGCGGTTTTTGGTTATCGAGACGAACTAGTGACTCAAAAGAACAAAATTTCAATGACTGAAGATTAATTTGAAAAAAAAAAAAACATTAAACACATTAAAAATATTAATTTGTAAAAAATAATAATTATGATATGAAAGGAAAATGTGCCGAGTAATAGAATTGTGTCTGACTGAATCGTGACTATCATACCCCTAGTGCCTACATATCCTTAGTGGTACACTTAGATGGATATACATCTCTTATGTCGCATTGCGGGATCAGCTGATGTAAGTATATCCAGTAATGACTTGGAATGGTAGGGATCGCGACAACCCTACACATGGATTTAAACCCACCACAGTGATTTTCTTTTAAATTGTCCCTAAAGCAAACGTTAAGGCATTGAAGCGTTCCTGTGACCAGTTCGTTGCTACCGATACAGTAAATTACTTTCTTTTTTTTTAGAACTGACTATACTTTTAGCCTTAGGGGCCCTGGAGCCTCTAACGAATTTTACAGCTTCACCGGACTTGAACAGTATATTACATAGTTGAATAGTATTTATACTATTATAATTTTACTAACCGTCAGAGGAAATTACAATGCATATATAACAGCAACACTGACAAAAAATGACATCTTCAATCTTACGAAATAATCATTGTTTAGATGAATTTAAGTAACTTAAATAAGGAATCACAATACTTACCTACTTATGGAATGTAATCTTCTTATTATTAACTTTTTAGGAAGTAGTTTTTGCAAAGTTTAATGACACAAAACGCCATTTTTATTTATAATTGCGACGGCAAAAATACGTCTTCATTGTATGTGTACTGACAGCGATTTTTAGCGAAGAATTTATTTTAAATTCAAAGGAACAATTAAAAGGACATACAAAGTATAAAGTTGAATAAGATCCGATTTTTTTTTATTTATGGATAATTTTATTTGAGGGATAATCCAAAGGATATTATTTATAAAATTTGACTGGTTTTTCATACATTAAACGTCAAAACGCCAAAATTATTCTGTAAATAGAGTTCTTCTTATTTACATATTGGCAACGTGTGTGTGTAAATATAGTTGTGACTATTGAATCCTCAATTTCTAACCGACTTTAAAAAAACGACGGAAGTTAGGTACATATACTCAATTCAAATGTATTAATTATTTTTTCTTCTCCGGGATGAAAAGTTCACTTTTAGTCCCTGTCACGAGGGAGAAAAGTACACGATTCTCTCCCGGTGAGATGGTAAATGTGCGCATGCGCATACTTTACTTTATCTCCCGGTAACCTAGCAACTGCGTGTTTATATATATACTTTTCATCCCGGAGGAGAAAAAAATTGTAAACGCACCTAGGGAGAAAAGTAGGACATCCCCACCCGCGATTACAACCATACGCGCGGGCGTGAATGTCCTACTTTTCTCCCTCGGTGCGTAATATACTATATGTAAGAAGTCTGAATCAAATAAAAAGGAAAATATTTTTTTGCCCAAGTATTTTTGTTGCAGTCTTGTTCATGTTTCCTTTTAATAATTTAGCTTGTATATGGACGTTCGGCCATAACTTTTTGTTTATGAAACGATTTAGATAATTCTTATTTTGTTGGAAAGAGGGCACCTCAAGGGTGACCAAAAATGGAACTTCATTTTAATTTGACCTTGAACATCCTCAAAATAATTGAAGTTGGTTTTTTTTTTTTGTTAAAAATTGTCTTGTACATATTGAATACAGCGGTCGAACAGCTCCCGGAGATCTTCTCCGAGTTGTCTAGTGCCACTGCTAAAGCCCATCCTAGAACGCCGTCCGGGTCAGGTGCTCTGCGCTTTTAGCGCAGGCACTCCGTCACCAGCCCAGGTTTCACAACCTAAAACGCGACCGCTGTCATACCATCAAAATATAATTTTTGCGTTAATTAATGTAGGTACATAAAACTCAATATACTTTTAAAGTATTACTTCTAATATATGTCGCGAAACTGATCCAACTTTGTCTTTTTATAGACTCTTTAAACAAATCTCGATTGATGTAGAGAACTTTCGGTAGGTAATTAAAGCAGGTCGGCGCAGCACGAGAGTAGTAATGACTAATGACTGATGGATCTTACCACTTTCCACTCTTGCGGCGATGATGTTGTTTTTAGATTTTATTACACTTGCGTACTTTGTATATTATATCAATGGCTTTGCATTATAGAGTTACCTACCGAACCGACTTTATTGTGTTCACAGGTTGTGTTTTAAATAAATACATCCTCGATGTCTGTAAGAATATTTATCTGAAAGATCGTATTTTACATGACCTTCCTATAGCATATTATGTCCTAAATGACATGAAAAAAAAATCAACAATTTAAACAAAATGCCATTTTAAAGCAGCAAAACTTATTACCAACATCAGCAGTTCTGTTCACACTTTTGAATAGTTGTGACAGAAAGGATGGGAAATCCCAGCGCAAGACGAAAACTCTGTTGTCAGAAAGAGATAAACATACTTTAGAAGTTGCCGCTGTGAATACTTTACGGCTATAGTAAATGTCACAGTAAAATATCTAAACAGTACTTCAACTCCGGCATTTCTATGACATAGTTATCTATGTTTTATCGAAGCATTTTTTAATCGGTCCACCCGATGTTAATTTGTTATTTCAGCCTATAGTTATGTACAATATACCAAACAGACCGCGTTATTAAAGCCAGTCACCATAAATTGCTACTCTTGAGGACTGAATTCGAACAGCTCTTGTGCCAATACGTGTTGCCAACCTCTGATCAGGGTGCCTTCCATGCTATAATGTAATGTGTATTAAGTAGTAATAATGTATAATGGGTATGCTAATTTCACTGCTTGTTACTTCAATTAAAATGCTTTGATTTTGTTCCTTTCAGTTTGTTACTTTCTCTATTATGGGAACTTAACTTATCTTGGAAAGTCATAATGGCCTATGTCCAGCAGTGGATGTCTTTCGGCTCTGCCATGGAACATGGTACCCGTTAGATCTCAGCTCTTTTATCGGTGAGAACGACTACCTCAAACGTCTTTTCTACCGATCTTGACATATTTGTCACATTTATTATGTATATTTTTCTTGGTATAATAACTCTCAATATAGACATTGGAAGAGGAAAAAGAAAAACGTATTTTCATTAGTAGAATATACAGATATGAAGGCAGAAAATTTTCACTAATCAGATATCTTAGATGTTTACACCTTAACTACATGGCACTACATGGTAATACGTAAGGAATATAAAGACATATAATTTTATAAGAAATAAATTAGACTGTATTGTAAAGTAAAAAAAAAATTGCGGAATTAACTATAAAGTATAATGGATGGCTCAAGTCGTATAGGTACCGATGAGTCTAAAAATGAAAAGAACAAGGGAAAAGTGTTTTATGATACTCAGCGGAATTATATTGATAAATAAAACATTACGTAAAAATTTATATAATGTAGGTACCTGTAATGGATGTATAAAAAGGCGGACGTAATGTTCACTAGTAGCGGGAAATCACTCATAGTTATACAGTTCGCGCACGCACGCACACATTTACACCATAGTAAGTCACGTCTTCCGCACAATCACTATTACCAGGGGGCCGCCCGCTATTATCGTCCCAGACATGGTTGGTAGATATTTTTTTTATTGCTTTGTAATAATGGGGAACTGAAATCCATGGGGAAACGTTTGGGGAATTGAAAATCAAGTAAGGGGAATTTTAGGGTTTTCTTTAACATACATTTTACACCTTACTCGCTAGTTGAAGTATTCTGACGAATGCCGCTCGATCACATACCGAATATGTGAAATTATCGGAGTTGACCTCTCGAATTGGAACAATATCGTTCCAGTAGAGGTTGATCCGTTACTACTTATCTCTAAACAGTAGTTGTGAGCTATACCTGGTAAACTACCAGTTCATGTACCAAAGAAATAACAATACCAAAAACCTGTTCCAAAATAACAGCCTGTTACATGTTGCTAACACTTTTTATTACTTTAATTGAAATGAGTAAAGAGTTTGCTCTAATTCATATTTGTTTTTATCTTTCTCTAACAAAGTAAAGATCCTTAAGCATGAATAGAGAAGAGCATTTTCCAAAATGAAACGGCTTACTTTTGTGTCACTCACCAGTATGCCAGGCTAGCATGATAGAATCGACCGCCGATTGATTTACATCGCCGTTGTGTTTGTATTGTACTGTGCTTAAAAAAATATGTGTACCATGTACTCAGTATTTAGTAACAGCTTTTTCAGTTTATAGATAACAGTTACAAACTGTTACTTGTAATTACTTTACATTACTTTTACAGCTTTACCGGGCTTGGGAACTTGTAATTATCTGTTATTGTAACTGTTCGATAAGAAATTGATAAGTGATTTTGTAAAAATAGTACATTACGCACCGAGGAAGAAAAGTAGGACATTCACGCCCGCGCGTATGGTTGTCACCCGAGCAGAAGGCGAAGGTGACAATCGCGGGTGGGGATGTCCTACTTTTCTCCCTAGGTGCGTTTACAATTTTTTTCTCCTCTGGGATGAAAAGTTTATATATTTTATATATAAACACGCAGTTGCTAGGTTACTGGGAGATAAAATAAAGTACGCGCATGCGCACATTTGCCATCTCACCGGGAAAGAATCGGGTACTTTTCTCCCGCGTGACAGGGACTAAAAGTGAACTTTTCATCCCGGAGGAGAAAAAAAATATATGATTGTCCTGTGTGTAGTGATACGACTGGAAACCGATTTAACCATACGATCAATTCGAATAGTTTTACAATTTTTTTCGATTATCCCTCGTATGTACGAGTCACTCAAGTTGTTAATTTACAAACCAGTGTTTTTGCAGTTACTTTATTATCATCACTTATTTTGTAACCAAAAAAACACATACACAAAACATTTCTATTTTATTGACTTTCAAACAAACAAAATAAACAACAACACATCGCATTGACATTAATTAACACAACTAATCGGACAATATTTACGTGATTAACTTAAATGTAGAAGTGCAGACGGAGGTATTATAATATACAATCAATACTATTTCTTTATAAACATTTTTAACATTAATATTTAACAATTTTAATATCAATATTATAAATATACAATAAAAAAAGTTTTTTTTAACGAAAGTACTTGTATGTCTATCCGTTTGTTTTTTTTTTCTATTTGAAAAAAAAAAATAGGGCATCACATTTCATAAGTAAACACTAATATTACATATTCAATTGATTTCTTGATTTTATGTCAAATTAATGCGATTTAATTAAAACATAATACCGGCCATTGTTGCCAATAAGTAAACATACAAATTACCTCGGAACTGTGGTAGATTGATGGCAATTTATTCGAACACAATTTATTTACCTAAATAATTATAATGTTATTTATATACAGACTTGCTGGTTGAATACTCGCAATATTGATGAGGGTACTCAGTACTCGATTCTCGTTCTAAATTACATAATTTAAAAAATAGGTGTTAAATATTAATTTGACCTAATTATTTAGAGAAATACAAAAATCATATTCAACCCCACGCGCCTTTTACATACGGGCGATCACGCGGCAGGGCAGTCAGTGCATGCTCCCGCGCACCGCACTCGCTCCCCATCCGTGGCTGCCGTCGGCACAGTTAAGCGCGTGCGTCGACAGACATCGTTTGTCAATATTATATTTCCGCGTGTCACGCTCAGCTATGGTAAATAATTAATCAGTGAAAGTAATAATAGTCTTTTACGAACGAAGAATATTGGGAGATGATTCGAGAATACGATCGTGCAAATAACTGTGTGGCTGGTGCAATTAACTTGTATTGTGAAGTATTCCCACATCGCCGCGCCCCCGCGCGTTCCGTAATGTTAAAGGTAAACCAATGCTTATGGGAATTTGGTCAATTTACCACGCCAGTGCTTGCGCAAGGCAGAGGGGCTAACCCCTATCCCGTCGGCCTACAAGAAGAAATCCTGGAGTATTTAGTAAACGACCTACAACCGAGTACTCGAAACGCTGCGAGATGTTTTGGTATATCGCAGTGGACAGTGTGCAATATTCTCCATGAAGATGGTCTACATCCATTTCATTTTCGCCCCGTGCAAGAACTTGGGGTCAACGACACCAACCCTGGGTAAATTTTTGTCATTGGTACCTCGAAAATACGGATAAAAATATCTTGTTCACAGATGATGCTACATTTACTAAGCTCGGATTATTTAATCTACATAATGAACACTGGTGGTCCTATTGAAATCCCCATGTTACGACTGAGAAAGAGCCTTTTTTGCTTACCAATCTAAATTAGTAATAAATACATATCTCAATTATGCCGTCATTCATAATCGCCCCCACCTCTGAGTAATACGTAAATAATTCGATTATGGAAATCATGCATAATAGCATGTTTCAATTATATAAATCATTCACAATCGAATGTCTCGATTATGTAAATCATTCATAATCACCCACCTCTAGTCGGAAATGTCGCGACGCGCGGTCACTTGGCCGCAGCGTTGCCAGACGTACGAGAAATCTCGTAACTTTACGAGATACGAGAAAAATAGAAATCTCGTAAACTTTTTTTTACGAGATTCAAACAATGTTGACTGCCAGCGTCATTTATACAAACAAACCAAAAGCTGTAATAAAATGCATGTCCATTCCACAAACGATCAACTCAGCGCATCACTACAATCATTACCTCACACTCTTTATTTGACTTCTCATCTCTTTTGCACATCTGAAAAATGTAGGCAGAGTTGTCAGGTTGGATTTGAAGATATACAGTGTTTTGACAATAAAAATACAACAGTTTGATTAAAAAATAAATGCTTTAATTGTATTTGCAATCAAGCAAACGTTCACTGTGTTTAAATTAGATAGTAGCAAAACTTCTAAAATAAAGAGCAAAAAGAGTCGGTCTTAATGACATAAATGAACATAAAAATGTTTAAAGACTGATTTCGGATTAACTTAAATACCTTATGACTACTTATTAAAAAAAATTTACTATACAAGTTATCTTTTTTTTTCAACTCGTCATCTGTTTGCTGCTGCTTTGCCAGTGATTTCACTGCAAATCGTGGCAATAGCTCAAATAAGCATTGAGGAGACTACAGGCAGTAAATAAATTACAGTAGATTAATACACTCTGTTTTTGTCGTACAGTATACAGTAAACGATTTATTATGGTTTGTTGGAAATTAAACTACTAAATCTAGACATGCGAAGTCATGCACTTTGCGTTGTTTTGTACTTGTTGGTAATTTTGTTCATTAGATGTAGGTAGGAATAAAAATTAATACCATCGACGCTCACTCAATATAATTTAGTCAGAACAACATTTTAGAATTTGACTTGCTTTGGGGATTTTGTGAGCACGTAGATTGTAGATAAGTGGATTAATAGTGTAAAAAGGTGGATTTGTAATATTATTGTTGGCGTTGACAAGGAAGTAACGAAGGAATGTGCCGGTCCGGACCGGATTGGAGAGTGGCGTTGTGATCCAGCCCTCCTGATTAGACCTTACACACCGACTTTACACACAAGTTCGGTATACGTACACCAATTTACATGGTCTATGGGAGTTGCAGCCGCCGAAGCTTGAGGTTAGAAAAGTGTGCTTTATATTACAGTTTCCATTGAAGATAGCCACGATTCGCGAAAAGCTTATTTCTTATGGGCCCAGCATCAAATTCACGTATGCTAGTCGTGGCTATCTCGAACATGGTGGATCTACTGTAATTATAATGCACCTGGCTACACTGTGTATGAGACTAGTATTTTTACGCAATCTTAACTGAAGTTCCAGTGCATTTCGAAATTTCACCCTAATTATTCCATGGATAAATTACCATAATGAGTAGTGACAGTGAATCTTCATCCACTCCACCTAGAAAAATAATAAAAAAGGGAGGATGGACGATAAAAAAAGAGGGACGATTTTTGAACATCATTCGTAAACTTTTCGTGATGAGTGGTTAAGGAATCCGATATTTCGAGACTGGCTACAGCCAGATCCTAAAAATTCCAAAAAAGCAAAATGTGCGTATTGTCCATCAAGCTCTCTGGTTTCTGAAATCACAAACCTCAAATCCCATACCGAATCAAAAAAACATTTGAGAATCAAACCTAGTTCTTCAAGTCTACAAGCCCAAAAGTTAACTTCATTTGGTTTTATGACAGGCATAACTTCAAAAAACAGACAAAAGGATCGAGCTGAAATCAAAATAGCTGCATTTTTTGCAGAACACAATATTGCTTTTTCTGTGGCTGACCACTTGACTGATGTTTTAAAAGAAATTATTCCTGATTGCAAATTAGTACAAGAAATTGAACTAAAGCGTACTAAACTGACAGCTGTTGTAAAAAATGCAATTGGGGAAGAGCACAAAGTTGATTTGGCGAATAAACTGAAATCAGTTAAGTTTTCTGCACTTACTGATGAGACTACAGATGTATCTACAGAGAAAACGGCTTGTGTTGTAGTACGTTATTTTGACTATGATGCTCAGAAAATCTTTAGCGTATTCTGGGAACTCTATAAGATTTTTAAGGAAACAGACACCAATGATGTTCCTACGGCGAACGCCGAAAATATATACAGAGCGCTTGTGGATTCTTTTACCAGCCATAATGTGCCACTTACAAACATGATTGGGCTTCGGGTCAGACGGATGTAATATCATGATGGGCGAAATGATTCAGTGAAAACTGGTTTGTTGCGAGATTTACCTGGGATCACTGTTTCAAAATGTGTTTGCCATTCAGCCCACATAATTATGTGCAAGCCAGTCTTGTAAAGAAATTCCAGAATCTGTAGAACAACTTGCTCGTGACATTTACAACTTCTATATAAGCAGCGACATACGTCAGTTTGATTTCCGAAATTTTCAATCATTTGTTAGAATTGGGCCATATAAAATATTGAAACCATCTTAAATAAGCATTAATTATTGCATTTCTAACTTTAATATGCTGTCTCACGAATCTTGGAGCAGTGGGAAGCACTGCGCTTATTTTTTATTGATTTCACTACGAGCCCAATTCACAAAGTGAAAGTAGAGGTGAAAAATCGAGCAATATCTATATTAGAAAAGCTATGGGATCCTTTTCATAAGCTATATTTTTATTTTCTAGGCTGGTTCACCAAATTCAATTTGGAATTCAAAAATGAAAAATTCGTCATTCACAAGTTGCACGATAAAATTCGAGACCTTTATCAAGAAATTCTTCTGCGTTACCTAAAACGGGAATATGTTATGCAGCAGAATGTTAGTGAAATGGATCCTACAAATAAGCATTTTCAATTGGATGATGCTGTAATTTATCTTAGCATTAAAGTTTATGAAATGTTTACCCATCCGTATGTGATCGGACAGCCCGCTAAAAAGGCACTGTTTTTCACCACCTGCGAAAATTTCCTCAGGACTGGTGCCTTAGAAATTAAAAAACGTTACGACATGGAATACCCTGTACTGTCGAAACTTCCAGCTCTAGGACCAGTATCAGCTCTTTCCAACAAGTTTAGAGATCACGTCCCAACATTAATGCCCCTCATGGAAGTCGTGCCACGCATCATCATCTTATTTAGCATATGTGATACTTTTTTTATAAATACCGAAGTTTTAACAGAGTATAAACATTTATCCAATGATAATAAGAAAGAGCACTTCTACCGTAGGTCGAAGGAAAAAGGAATTTGATACAGAACGCTACAAAGGGAGCCTCATCATATTATATCGTGGTCCACTAATGTAACAATATCCAGAAACCAAATGAAATTTATAAATTATATTTGAATTTGTTATTGTCAGTTATTGGTGAGGCCTGCTTTTCCGCCTTTGATTTTATGTAGATAGACATATAAGACTGAATTAAACAAAATCAAATAAAAAAAATATTTTTGCAAAACACTACTACCCACCGGTTTGGAGAACATCCCAATCACCTAGATGAACCGACAAGAAATTAGATCGAATTTATCTTTTTTCTTTCAACTGTACAATACATTAATAAAAATTGATTGTGTGGTTTTATGAAACCACGGTAAAAGTGAAACTTTTTTCACATTATAGACATTTAACTAAAAATTCACAAATGAGTAATAGTCTATACACTACACGGTCAGTTGCTGCGAACTATAGGCGCCGCCATATTGGCCTTGGCTGTTCTGGCGAGCGCCTTTCACTTTATCCCTACTCCGCGGCCGACCGTCACGCGACATGCAACACACAGACCAACAATTTTGAGACGATTTAATAAAAGTTTCACTTTAACACTTTAATAACACAATAGTATACAATATAATACAATTTTAATTAAGTAACATAGTAATAATTTAGAGAAGGCACAGAGAGGGAGTTACATCCAAACATCACTATCATTCACCTAATGATCCACCCTTTAACAATATTTTGACAATAAAACTTGCTTGACATGGTCATTGAACTACTTGTTCGCTAAATCAGTGATGTGCTTCGGGATCTTAACATAGAACCTAACACTCCTACCTAAAAAACTTCTATTGGACTTACTAAGTCTAAAACACGATATTACTCCTTTATGTCTATTCTAGTGTTAAAACTGTGCTGGTCTTTCGAATAATTCACCTGAAATATAGTCAGTACAGATTAAGTGAATAGACAAGCAATAAAGATATAACTAACATGGATTAATCTACCAAAGGCATAGACATGTAAATATAATTTAAACACTCTGATATGCGTTAGAGATTGTTGGGTTTAAAAAAACCTATAAGTTAAAGCCCATAAAACCGACAAAAATCTTTTAGCTTTGCTTTTCTGAATCAATCGAGGAGTCAATTCTAATGCTTCCACTTTCAGTTGTACCACGTTTAATTGATCCCCATTCAAATACCTTTATTCCTCCAAGTTGTAATACAATATTTTGTAATCTTTCGCACTTCGCTATTAGTCTCTTATTCTTCCGAACCAAATTACTATTTTTCATTTGTAATTTGCGTTTTTCTTCAAAGAGTTTTGCGACTTCTGCTTTAAAATAATTTTTCGTAGGAGTGTCAAATATTGAGTCTTCGTCAGAAATATAAACGTCGTCTAAACTTGTTGGTGACGATACATTGCGAGTTTCTTCGTTCTATGAAAAAAAAAAAATGTTATTATATTTTAATATTATAGAATCAGTAACAACATTATATATTTGTAAGCATTATTACATCAATCACAGGAATTGCTGACTTTTTCAGTCTGCAAGTATTTTTCTTCGTCGCGTATAAATCCGATACAAGAAAATGCTTTGAACACACTTGAGTAAAAGTTGATGGCATCCAATCGTCTTCCCGTCTTTGGGTTCTAATTTTTTTTATCCATTTTTCTCTTATCAGCCCATTTTTAGGTAATCTAAAATACAAGAAAAATAACTACATAGTCAAATGGTAAAAATGATTTATATAAACATTTTTTTTTCAATGACAAAACAAATCTAATTTTTGGTTTCGAGGAACATAGGCATATCATAATAATTACACAAAAATGGGTTATTTGATCTGCTTTTTAAATGTGCTCTGTGGTGTTGGCCTACCGGGCACCGTTATCTTAACTCTTTCTCTAAAAATTCAACCAACTTACGTCTCGCATAAGCCGCGCTGGTATCAAGTTAAATACAACTGAACAATCGGATTTTATATATAAGATAATAAATAAATAAATATTTTTAAATTAAGTGTACTCAGAAATTAAATGGAATATCTGTCCTATTTTTCACTGTCGTTTTGCAATGATATAAGTAAAAAGGTGTAGATAGGTTAGCTACTTGATATCTTCACACATCAAATGGCATGAATATACACATACAACATATCGTTAGGTGACACGTAGTACTTAAACGGATTCACTTTGAATTGATGTGTGTATTAGTACCTGTGCCCACGTGGACTACAAAATGCCGTCGATTGGACACACGTGCAATTCATGCTACCTTCGATCTCCGTTATTTTAAAAACAAAATTGCTTATTGTGGGTGATCTTTACACATAAATATGTTCTCCGTAGACATTTTTGTAAGTTTTTTCTAAAATCTAAAATTATGTAGAATATTAATTTGATATAAGTTTCTCTTATGGTTTACTCTGCGTAATCCATTTAAGTGCCCGAATTGATTTTTTACCCACTACAACGTATGTATTATTTTATTTTGGTTGCGCGGCACTCTAATTATTTTTCTAAAACAAAATCAGCCTAAGTTACCTTCTCATTATAACATCAGCCATCTGCCAGTGAAAGTCCCTTCAAAATTGGTCCAACAATAAACAGACAGATTTTTTAAATATTGTTTTTAAGCTTCTGCGAAAAAAGGAGGCTTATTGTTTTATGTATAGCATAGGTATGTTTATATGCATTTAGTTAAATACCGTTATTTTGATATTACAAACAGTCACTTCAATTTTATTTATTTGTACAGATAATGTGACTTCGTTTTCTGACGCAATATTTTACGAAATTTTATAAATAGTAGCGTTATATTCTCACAGAAGCAATTTTAAAATGGCCAAATATTGTTACATTGTTCATGATTTTAAGTAGTTGTAATAAAGAGGATAGGAAATCACAGCGTAAGGCGGAGAACTCTGTTGACAAAAAAGGATAAACATACAGTCGAATCTGTCGCTGCGGAAGCCAATAGAAACGTAAGGCAAATCTAGCAGTCCTAACTAAAATATCTAAACAGTGTTTCAGCTAAGGAGGGCATTTTAAGGAAATAATTACTTATGCTACACTGA
The DNA here is from genome assembly GCA_033032175.1 of Saturnia japonica. Classification (NCBI taxonomy): domain Eukaryota; kingdom Metazoa; phylum Arthropoda; class Insecta; order Lepidoptera; family Saturniidae; genus Saturnia; species Saturnia japonica. Next base: position 4,462,031 of record CM065312.1, read on the forward strand.
AGTTGTAGCATTCGGAATAACATATCCGAACGCCGCTGTTACCAGTCCGGTGATCCGAACATCAGCGTCTCTACATTGAATTTTCGAAATTTCCCCATGGAGGCTAAAAACTCCCCCAAAATGATACGATTTCAGCAACTTTTCTCCAAACAACTTAAACCTGCCTATTCCTTTAAATTGTTGTTTATTTCTAGTATAGGCAGCTTTAAGAGGGATATGTGGTCTACAATTTTTATTTATTTATAAATAATAACGTATAGTAACTTTTAGCCATGGGCGTTCTCAGCTATTTTTGGCAACGGCTATCTACCGTTGCCAAATATCGATAACAAAGCGAGTTTTCAACTATCTAATACGCGCATTGTTTTCGTTTGTAATCCTTAATGTCAGTCTAACTAAACTTCTAAAGTACCTTACTCGTATTACTCGATCTTCTTGTTATGGCGCTGCAAAAGCACTTGCCAGTGTCAACGTTTTTGATCCTTCATAAAAATTTCCAATGTAAAAAATGGGGTTTTCAGTATCAATGTTTTTAAGCCTTCGTAAAACTTTCCAGCGTCAAAGTTTTCAAACCTTCGTAGTAATATGTATTTTATACAAAGTGGCGTCTAACAAGATGGTGGCTGCCTTGTTAGAACGATCTAGGGAGTTTTTGTGAGATCTCAAAATGCATGCTTTCCGCTTTATATCTATAATCCACTTCACTTATGCACAATAACCAAAGTATATCACGCAAAATGCCACCAATATTACATAACATAGGGTCTGACCCTAAGTTAATGAATTAAAAATAAAATCCACAATGTCACTTTAAGATCCCTCCAAAAAAATCCTACTCGATGTTATTCAACGTGTAAGTGCACAGATAATAATGATTCCCCTTCCCTTTAACGATTTCCTTTCATGCTTTTTTATGCTTAGGACTAGTATAACTTTTTACAATAGATAAAAATTGTGGCGCATCTCAAAATCGCGATTGAAACAAATCTACCTAATATAACAAAATATTTACAATTTTTACTTTTTTATTTTGAATATTCTGTTTCATAGATATATTTTATCAGAGATGGCATTAGCACAAGCAGGGTTTAAAACCGTACATGTACGTATCGTACATTTACGACAATTGCATGCCCTCGTACTATAGTAAATTATACGAAAATAAGATAATTTTAATTATATAAGTATTCAAAAAATAGGTAATTTGGAGCAAAAATTGGTCCAATATAGAGAAATACGATAATTTCGAAGTTACTGGTACGATAACTACCACACTTTAGGTTGTGAATCCTGAGTAGAAATAGAAGTTAGTAGTATAGCTATGAAGATAAAGTTTTTCTCCAAATTTCCCCGGTGCCATTATTTTCTTCCCCAACAACATTATTTTTTCCCAAAATGAGGAAAAACACTCCAATCTGGACACCCTGGGCGAGTTGTTGCTCTCCACTCCCCCACCACCGAACACGTCAATAGTATGGGTATTATATTTACTACGTATACACTACAGCCGTAAGGTCAAGTTCGGTGAAGCTGTAAAAGCCGCAGCAGCTTCAGGGCCCCTAGGGCTAACAGTATAGTCAGTATAGTCGTAACAGCAGTAAGGTTTTAGTTTCTTATTGTATGAAGTAACAGTAAACAGGCATGCGGTTCACATGATGTTAAGTAATTACTGCAGTGTATAGCTATGTACAACCAACCCCAAAAGCACCACATTACTGAGTCTGAGGCCAGTCGCAATAACACTATTATTAGTTATTTAGTTTACTAGTAGCAACATTGACAACTTTTTTATTATTATTACATTTACATACGAAACAATTTCCTACTAAAGTCGAATTGTAAAAATGACTTTGTATATGTTCTTTTTCCATTGAAAAGATATGTCTAATGTTTCTCTAGAAAGGAACTACCTAATATTACACAAAAAATTACCTATTATCCCACGGAAAAAAGAGACGATTAACCTACTGTGTAAATTTGCACTGTGGAGTTGGTCTGTCGGTCGCTGCTGTCTTGCTCCTTCCCTCTTACACACACAAAAATTCATAAAGTACAAGTTTCTTCTCCCTCATAACGGTATCAAGGCTGAACATCGGATTTTAGATAATTAAAAGTGTTTTATTTAGTATTTGGTGTACTTACGTATGAAAAGAAATATCTGTCCTATTTCTCACAGTTGCCGTGTAATTGGTACATTTTCGAAACACACAAGAAGGCATTTTTAGTGTTTTTAAACAATACAGTACGCCTGTTATGATAACAACGCGCAGCTTTGTTGTTAGACTGTGTCTGACTAAGTGAATTGTTGGCAATTACCTTCACGACCAGCGTGACCACATTTTTTTTCGGGATTCTACCAACATTTAAGCCTAATCTACCAAATCTACTAACATCCAATTGAAAAATTATTATGTTTCTACCAAACATTAACAAATGTATAATAAATACAATTCATATAACTTTGACTACATATAATTACTTTAAGAAAATAAGAATTCTAAAAAAATCAAATTGTTATGTAGGTATTTTTTGGAAACTTCTTGAACGAGTTTATTGTTGGGCTATCTGTACCCTATGGAAATCTAAATATTTTGTTAAAATACAAATGTACTGACACTCACGTTGCATTCGATTTGCAGGCTTTACAATAAGCATTGTCACCTTTCGTTGCTTTGTCAGCTACTTGGAAAATAAGGGTGTTTCCTCTCACACCGCACGACATTGCCTTTCATATTGTCTTTTCATAGCGATACATTCAATTTCAAAACAAAGAAATACTTCTCGAATGTCCGCTTGCAGTATGTAGCGACATCTCTCGCCACAACTGACGCATCAACGCATCGACACAACTACGTAGCGACACATAGCGACATCTATCGAGCCACATAAGACGCATCCCTACTATCCTACATTGCGCTATAGAAATTCACTTTATCGTTGAGTATATATACAAGAACCCGACTACAGCAGTCGGGGCAGCTGCCCGCCAGACATAGCACCCGTCTGGCCGGAGGATCCTCCCTTTTCTATGGCGGATGAGGAACTTTACTCTCTGTTCCCTCACCTCCGCTAAACAGTACAATACGTATTTAAATACCGTGGACGTCCAGGCGGCCATACCGCACCTGACTGAAAAAGACATCTTTTTTTCTTTTTTTTTTTTGAACTGACTACACTGTTAGTCTTAGGGGCCCTATACAAAAACAGAGCCGCTGCGGCTTTTACAGCTTCACCGGTCTTGGGGGCGAGCGCTTAGGGCACTCAGCCGCGAACTGACAGTGACATCAGTCCACAACTCACTTATATATTTGTTTCTATCTCGCTTATACGTAAAACACCTTTTGTGATAGAGAGAGAGCTATGTAGATTTAAGCTAAAAATAAGCGAGATTAATTATAAACGGGGAAGCCCTGAAGACCGTAGGAAATAGAAAGTTGTCATTTATTTGATTAAAAACTATCAAATTTACCGAACGCATTTTCACTATCAAAACCAAGTCCAAAAAGCTTTAAATCTAACAAACAAGTAGAAAACTAGGTACCACATATTGTGGTCACACTGCTCACGTTTCATTCCATAGATAATTCATTCCACCGATTTAACGCCACGCGAAGAGCATCAATGCCAATACGGATGCCATAGCTACATAAAGAATTGGATGTAATGTTTGATCTTTGTCCAAGTCCGGTGAAGCTGTAAAAGCCGCAGCGGCTTCAGGGCCCGTAAGGCTAACAGTGTAGTCAGATCTAAAAAAAAAAAAGTTTGATCTTAACATAATATGAAATTATTCATGTAAATAGTAATACTTATGAATGATATGTGATACCCTCACTTTTAGAAGTTTTGCTTGTATAATTTCTACAATATCGCATAATACACGACGGCATTTTCGGTTGTTTTGAGTAGGTACTTACTTTATCAAACAATCGCTACACAACTAACTCCCTTTGGTGCCGACGCGATACTGAGGTCTGGGTTAGCTAACTAGCTACGTTTTAACGTGCCACTTTTTTGATGCATAAATAGCCTTGTTTAACTAGTGAACGAGTTGTTCAAATGAACTGCTCACTTTAGATTATGCTTATGCAGTCATTCACCTCTGTAGATCCCTTTCGTTCAGCAGTTCATCACTCACTTCGGATCGAATGATAGATTTATTTAAGATAAACAAACTTCACAGCACATTTTAAAATTTATAAAAGAGAATACAATTCTACAGTGCCAATTAAGAAGTAGTACATAAATTAAATTTTATACTTATACCTAACGATAACGATAAGTGTGCATGAGTGTATTTAAAAATATGTTTAAGTAATGTGTGAGTGTGAGTGTTTTAATTAAGACAACCTTTCTTCAGTCTCTTTCATTTTACATCTCACTCGTCTATGCAACTCACTAACTCACTACTCAATACTCATTTATTCAGTCAACGACATAGTAAGTGACAAAGACAACGTGCTACGCAGCTACGACCACAGTGAGCGATTGATCTATTATGATATTGATAAATGCTGGCACATAATAATATCACAGACCGTAGGTTTATTTTCGATTACATATGTTATACATCACTTTTTAATTTTCAACAAATCTTAGTCACAAAATACCTTGTTGTGGCTTATATATAAGAAATAGGCATAAGTTATCGCTGATTTTTTTAGACATACTAAGGGCCAATATTATTGTAGAACATTGTATTTCCGTATCATTAACAATTACGCCAGCGCACGTGATTAGAGCAGTTCGAGAGGGCCTCGACTTCCGACTTACGTAACAAAAATCAATATTTAAGGCTATCTGAAAGTTGGAGTCTAATCTTAAATAGCCTATACCATACATTTATTTATGTATAGTTTTTTCCTTTTTTTGTGAAAAGAGTTAGTTTAATGCGAACTATTTCTAAGTCGTGCTGAACGCCATAAAGCGCTAGATTTAGCGCTTGGTGTTAAAACGTGCGAGAGAAAAAGCGCTAGATATGAGCGCTAGTCCTGGCAGCACCGGCAGCCTTGGAGAATAGTACCTCAGTTCTCCATGATCGCAGCTTAATTAAACTGACAGCGTGTATACGCCTCGATTTTGATGCGAATGTACACCACTTGAATAAATTATTTAGCAGTGTTAAATATTAAAAATAAATAGTAGGGTTAATTAAGTTACAAATCGCTTTTTATAGCATTTAATTTTTTTAATAAACTGACTAATGCTGCCATCTGTGATTTAAAAGAATACTTTTTGTGGTGTTGCTCGTATTGAATAACTTGAACTAAGTGGTAGGTTTATTAAGTTAAAGGAAATTATTATGATTCTATTATTAATACTAAATTTTAAGTTGATAACACATTTATCAACACACACTGATATTTTTATTAAAAGCCAAAGTATTTTATAATAATCCTAGTTTACTTATATGTTACACCTTTAAAGTTAAATTTTTCATTTGTTCTTTGTAAGTTTCATTAAAGTTTAATAAAATTGATTACTCATTATAATTTTGATACAGTGCAGTTTGTAGACAGTGTGGTTTAGTGTTTAGTATGTTAATAAAATCATAGTGTCACTGGTTTGATTTTCACTAGAGTTTAGAAGTTTAGAGAATGTAGTCAGGACTGAATAAATTGTATGCTGCATCTAACTTGTAAGTCCGACGAATAGTGATATACTAATCACCGTGGTTGATCCAACAATAAGTAGCTGTATCCTAAGTTGGATTGGATTTCAAATTCACCTCAGTTTAAGAAAAGGGCCTTGGCGAGTAATATGATATTATAAAAAGGGTTAGGAAAAAAATATTATAAAGAAAATGATTGAAATTTACTATTGTGCGCGCAAAATGCAAAAACTTCTGAATGGATTTTGATCATTTATTTTTGTTTTGCTTCTTAAATATTTGGTCCTTAAAAAAATAACAGGATATCTTCATTCATTAAAAAAATTTATTAAAGTTTAAAAAAAATATCATTTTTATAATAATTACGCGTACTTCTGTCGTCCACGCGAGTGAAGCCGCGGTCATGTCTAGTGTTATATAAAATATAGATTAATGATTGGTTGAAACTGACGCGTTGTAGACAACAAATCTATGCTTATACAGTATTTAATGAATTTTCAGAAAATTAAATATTGTACTATGTATCAACAACGTACCTAATTAATAGTTAGTTTTCATTATAATTATTAATTAGCAATAGCTTTAATAGGAATAATATTCCATGTTTATTAATTTCACATAAGTCGTTTTCAGTGACCTGGGCTCAGATTTTCTCTTTCATTTTTTCTTTATTACTCTAAGGGTTATTTTTGCATCGTCAGATAGCTTTATTTAGAGAATAATTTTGGCGTTTTGACGTAAAAATATATGAAAACTGCCAAAATTTAAAAATTATTCTTCAAATAAGGTTATCTGTTTATTGAAAAATCGGCCCTTATCGTGATATAAATAAATGCTAGTATTTTGACTATGATTTGAATAATACCAAATAACTTTCATTAATATCGAAAAAATACCTACACTTTAATAAAGAGTATATTATCATCAATTTGTTATAAACGTATTTTATAACTTTAGTAGTAATAAGTAGTAATTTAATAAATTTAGTAGTATTTTTCGTATAAACTGGCAACATTTTTTAATTGACCGCCACCCGTGAACGGATCGTTTGCTCGATCTCGCTCTGCTGTAGATCGAATTGAGTCCGGCTGTGGAAGCCATTTTCTCCTTGTGAATGTGACAAAGTAATTTGTGATTCTTCGCATTCAAAATAATTGTGTCAATGTGTGCCTGTATTGTATGTGTTTTGTGACGTGTTATCGTGCATTAAAAATAAGAATGTATGGGTTTAAAAACGGTCTGTGTTGACCTGCCCTGCTCGGCCCGTTTCTCACACGGTCGCACAGCAGGCATCGATTAGTAAAGCGAGGCGGCCTCTAATAACGGCAACTCTTTGGCGGCGCATTGGTTTGTGGTTTACGCCATGGGCAATAATGCCGCCACAGCCAACAAGAAGGTGGACGCCGCCGAAAGCGTCAAGGAGTTCCTCGACCAGGCGAAAGAGGATTTCGAGGAGAAGTGGAAGAAGAATCCTACCAACACCGCCGGACTGAATGATTTCGAGCGAATAAAAACCTTAGGTACCGGATCCTTCGGTCGAGTTATGATAGTCCAGCATAAACCAACGAAAGAATATTACGCTATGAAAATATTAGACAAACAGAAAGTGGTGAAACTGAAGCAAGTAGAGCATACGTTAAACGAGAAGAGGATATTGCAGGCGATAAACTTTCCTTTCCTGGTAAGCTTGAGATTTCATTTCAAAGACAACTCGAATCTTTACATGGTTTTGGAGTATGTTCCGGGAGGCGAGATGTTCTCGCATCTCCGCAAGGTTGGTCGTTTTTCAGAGCCTCATTCGCGATTCTATGCGGCACAAATAGTTCTCGCGTTCGAATACCTCCACTACTTGGATCTCATTTACCGAGACCTGAAGCCTGAGAATTTGCTGATCGACTCACAGGGCTACCTCAAAGTTACTGACTTTGGTTTCGCGAAGCGTGTCAAGGGTCGAACATGGACGCTGTGTGGCACGCCGGAATACCTTGCGCCAGAGATTATTCTCTCGAAAGGATACAATAAAGCAGTCGATTGGTGGGCGCTCGGCGTCTTGGTTTACGAGATGGCTGCCGGATACCCACCCTTTTTTGCAGATCAGCCAATACAGATCTATGAAAAGATAGTATCAGGCAAGGTCCGTTTCCCTTCACACTTTGGTTCAGATTTGAAAGATCTGCTCCGCAATCTACTGCAAGTAGATTTGACCAAGCGTTACGGGAACCTTAAAGCGGGCGTCAATGACATTAAAGGCCACAGATGGTTTGCCAGCACCGACTGGATTGCAGTCTTCCAGAAAAAGATTGAAGCGCCTTTTATACCACGCTGCAGAGGCCCCGGTGATACAAGCAACTTTGATGATTATGAGGAGGAAGCATTACGTATTTCATCAACGGAAAAGTGTGCGAAGGAATTTGCCGAGTTCTGAGCGCACATTTGGTACCTACGAACGGATGCTCCCGTTGGTAGGCGTTTTATAACTATGAATGTTCCGTGACAAAGTGGCCGTGGAATAGTGAGCATAACTCATTGCCAGTGGTTCTGGTTGATCATGGATGCTGTAGGGTACGAAACCAGCACACCGAGCAGATCAAAAGTGGGATTTAGGAATGATGGTAGAACTAATTTTTTTTGTGACTTTAATTTGCTTAGTGCTCTTTCAAGTTGTCTAAGTAGACGCGATAGAGAGACTGCAGTGATCCTTATTGTGGTGATATACTCCATTAGTCAGAGCTGCCACCAACTGAATTACACCAAAAAGTTCATTTCACAATATGGTAGTTTACCATTAACGTTGGGATATGGTGAGCTTCATAAATATTTTTTATTATTTTTATGAAATCTTAACAGTTTTATAATATATATATTTTATTTATGTAGGTATTTAGGTATATATCAATGAAGTAACACTGAATTTATTTTCACAAATGAATTTCTCAATTCCTGTATTTTATCTTATACATCACTTGGTAGTGATATTCTAGCTATGTATATTAATTACTTGGTGCATAATTTGATAATACTAAAATGAAATCAATATCTAAATGGAATGTTGCTTACATTATTATTATAGGTTTTATTGAATTGACATTTCTTTATTTATTTCTAGTTAACATTGTTGTATAACTTGATATTTTATTTAAGGTACTTTATATACAGAAAAATTATTCAAGAGATTAATTTATTGTATTTGTAAAAAAATGTAGTTGTGTTCACTCATGCAATTTTACCTTTATTTATGTTTGTGATCTGATGTGAGGATATATTTGGGTTTAAATATAATTATATTAGTTCCTTATTTCCTAGATGTAAGTGTAAGTAGTTATTTTATTGTGAATCAGTACTATTATATACACTTAAAGCCAGTTCTGAGTAGCCGAAATCATGCTGTAATCTGGAACTTATTGTTAGCATCAGCCGCATGAATGGGATACGATTTTCAATACAAACAATTTTTATATTGTGTTGAAATAAATTTTTCTAAAACTTTCCATCTTGTATTTCAATTCAGTACAAAGTAAATCATGAGAGAATTATTATAAGTGATTAATTTCAAATTATATGAAGGAATGTGTTTGAATGTTCCTAGTAATAATATAAATAAAAATGCCTCTATGGCTATATCTTGTCATTGAGACTGATGTTACCAATAGGTGAATAAGATTAATAAAACAGTAAACATGTATGAGAAATTTGTCAATCCCACCTTTCTCCTGAGTGATGTTACAGTTATGGTATTATTATATTGGCAACATATACTATAAAGTTTGTTAGCTATTAGATGTAGGATTTTGAATCCAGGCTGTACAAAAAAAAATCTGTAGTAATTTGTAGTGCATTTTACATTGTGAACATTGAGAGTCTGTGGTAATAGTTTTTAGGTGAATATGTTGGGATTAACAATTCTGGTTCACATTCATATTAATAATATGACTTAACAAAGAAAATAAGCTATTATAATAATAAATAATAGTCTTTGATATAAAAGCTGTCCCTTATGTAACTATTATATAACTCACATTTGAAATTAAATAAATCATATCAAATTATTTGTACATTAATTGGTGTGATCATGCTGGATTGTCATTCATATTTTGTTATTCAGACATCCTAGCATTGTTCAATGATATAATCATTGTACGGAGATTTATACATACAATATGAATATAAAAGTCCTTTCCATAATATTCAGAAAACAATGTCTTTATTGGTGAAATTTTTATTGTTATATTATTTGGTGCCATACTTATTTTGGATGTGGTTCTTGTAAATAATTTCATGGGTATTTAAGTGAGATTTAAGTGTTATTACATGTAGATTTCTTTTGGTAACTAAGTGTTACACTGTCATTGCTTGCTTTGTATTGTTAACTCCTATATTTATCAGTCAGTATTAAGTATTTAATCTTTGCATGTATACCAAGCCCCATCAAAGTATAAAATGTGAGTTGATCCAGCCTTTAAGAATTAGCTAGTCACTTACTCATTACTTTTAAAAGGCGTGAAGAAGTGGCACTGTAAAAAATAGTTCAGTGTCTAAACGCTTTAGTATTTTAGCTTGTAGAATAATTAGGTAATTAGTTTATTTTCACTTTTTGAAAAGTAAGTGTAAACAATGGTTTTATTAAAAATGGGCACGTTTTTACAATGGAATTTTTCGAGTCTATTAAAGTATGTAAGTGAAAAAAAAGAATGTTACTAATTTTACTTTCTAGCTATGTGGTGGTTTTTCACTGGGATCGTGTATTATCTATTGTCTTGAATCGTACATCAATAGTTAAGTGGTTTGCTTGTATTCACCATATGGACATTGTTTGGAGAGCTAGAAAAAATACATTTACGATTATATTCACGTAATTAAAACTTAACTTTTTAACACAATATCAGCTATAATAGTGTTGTGTATTAAAAGTTGGTTACAGTTATTGTAAATAATGATAAAGGAGTGGTCATGTTCCCGGTAATTAGAAAGGAGTAACAGAGCTTGGATATTTTCGCATTCTCCATTCCAGTAGCTTCACAGACTTGCTCATCGTCACAAATAAACGTGAACGTTCTAATGTGAACATTTTAAACCAGTTTACGGGTATTGTAAACTTTTGTATAACAGAATATGTGTATTTGAGGAATGTCGTCTTTTTATATCTGGCCTGTGCGTATTAATATTAAAATGTTCACCTATAGACCTATTATATCGAGTGCCTATAGCATTGAGAGTTCAAGTGTAAAAAGTCAGTTAATTTCGATAATTATTTGTCACCATGTATTGATCTTCCATAAAATTACGATGAAATTAAAAATATCGATGTAATAATAAAATATTGGTTTAATTTTGAATAATTATATATATTATTTTACTGGATATGGACCAGCTATTCAGGAATTATTACTTCAGATGTTGCTTTGGCTTTGACAGTAGTTGATAATTAAACAACAGTGCCAACTATCCCGTTTATCCAGGTCCCGGTTTTTCAAAAAAAATCCTATATTCCGAAAAACTATCCAAATTTTTATTTTCTTAAAAACCTTATTGTAATTATAAGTAATATAAAATATAATTTTAACCAAACAAAAGCTAAAGCAAAAGCTTTAAATTTTATTTTTATTTGTATAGATGTAATACAAACCGATTGACTATCACTTTTAATTTTCATGTTAAGTACAAATTCAAATAATAGTGGTACCCAGTTGTTGCTTGTACACAAGAATTTGCCCGTTTTATCTTAGACAATGTGTATTGGTTCTATAAACTATATACGTATAAAAGTGGTTACTGTATGGAAACCGTTATGTAGGTTCATTTGTGATTTATTATAATACTTCAAACTATAGAGTTAAATGTTTTAATTCTATACTTCAAACAATATGTAATATTGTATTGTTTAATGTCGGTCGAGCATTCGGCAACCACGTCAGTGACACGTGGACTGTACACGGTGCTTTAATATGTCGCTTCCTAATAAAGCAAGATGGTCCAAAACCCGACGCGACGTCATCACAGCAGACAATTTTGTATTTGTACTCGGATCTTACACAAATTTATTCAGAGACAATTAAAATATTTTTTCTTCACTTTGGTGAGATAATTAAAAGTAAAGTTTGTGTTAGTAGTTATAAGAATGATTATAATTTAACACGTAGAGCCATACAACATCATACACTAGACTCGTTCATGGTAATTATATTAAACATTTTAATACGATAAAAAAAATCTGTTACACACAGGGATAATGTAGCTTCGTAGTAGTGTAAGAATACAAACATTACCTTTTTAAATTATAGTGGTACAGTTGGTACTGTATATTCTGATAAAGAGAAAAGTGGTCATTTAATGTAACTATATTCGAAATATTAAAACTAAAATGTTGTTCACATACCTACAACGTTTACTAAAATAATAAGGGAACCGCCTTCCCCTTTTAAAATGGTGTGGTCATAATTGAACGTTCGACCTAAGTAATCATAAGCATATAATAATATATTATTTTACTTAATTTCCAATTTTAACTTAATATTAAAATTTGATATAGATAAAAAATATGACGGATAAACGTAGTCTTGTTTATTATAAATATGTAAAAATATACAATTTAAATACAGTAATATTAATGTACATTTTGACTTCAGAAAAGATAATCCCATAGGTTGAGCTCAATATTAAAACACCTCAGGGTTATTAGCAATGTGACTATAGAAATAATGTGCTATATTTTTTAAATCGAAGAATTTGTAATATTAATTTTTATTCATTTTGCCAGCAGTTAGGTGAAGCAATGATTCGCATTAACTAGAAGGTACTTTTGTCTAGTAGGTGTGTTACAAATATGGTCGGCTTGTTCGCGCAACTGTCTGTCGCAACCTTGAGGTCTGTGAGAAAGCATTGGTAACGTTTTTGTACTAATAGGTATATATCGAGCGAATGCTGAATAATCTTTAAACGTTGCTAATGAATTACGCTCACAAATTACAACATCCTCTTTAAATTCGATAATAAATGAACGTTCGACTAATTTATGCGTGTACAACGCAATACAATTATATTATCTATAAATGTAGTTTTACAGAATGATATCTTCAGACGCCCACGTTATTCTTTTCGGGCCTCTCATTCTTGCGCGGTGACCGGTCGAACGTGTATATCGTAATGGTCATTCATTAACAAATGTCGGGTGTTTTTAATGACGTAATTTTGCCCAAAATTTAGAGAAACTCATCGTTTTTTTATAACGATCTTTTATTTTTAGTACATTGTACATTTGTACAATTTACCATGTGTTATGCTAATGGTTACCTACTTGTTAGACTAGAAATATTATAACCAAGGTTTATATGCGTTCTAGTTTCATCTTGCTTAAATGTCCTTCCCTTTGTTTATTTTAACATATTATACATTAACCATTTAAAATATATATTTTTAAACATTGCTATTATTTTAATTTTGTAAGTTATTTGTTTTCAAATGCAATAATTACCTTTTTTTTTTAAACTTTTTATGCTAATAGTTTAAGTCTTTAATACGGATTAATAAAATAGTGGTTTGTATCAGTTTTATAAGTTATGAGAAAAAGGAAATATTTCCACTCCATAAAGATATCTATTAAAGAGTCTCTCTGTAGTAATAATATTAATTTCCCAGCAGTTGAAAGGAAGTGGTCCTAGAAACCTTATAGCTTTATAATAAAAATGACCGCAGACTTTTTCAAGGTTTATTGGAAACGAGTTAGAGAACGTTTTATGTCAGCGCTTATTTTCTTCATAATATTGCTACTTTGACCGTGGAACCATCTTTGAAATTTATTTTTTCTTTAATCTGTATTTATACTCACTATTATATAGGTTAATCTCTGAAACTAGAAACTATTTACCCGCTTCTAAAAATCTGTTACTAATAGAGTAGGTACATAATTACATTATCCCAGAGTAGCTATTTATTTATTGTTATAAAATGTTATTTTGTAATTAACTCGAATGAAGTCGACAGATGATTGTAATGTCAAAAAAAAGCTTTTTACTAAATGCATATGACGGTATATAACAGAAAACTAATTTTTCAAATTTTTGTCTCGTCTATCTGTCTGTTTGTTCTGGGTAATCTTCGAAACGGTTGAACAGATTTTGACGGGAATTTCACTGGCAGGTAGCTGATGTTATAAGGGTAACTAAGGCTACTTTTATCTTAGATATATAATTAGGATTAGGTACCTAAGTAAGATCTACAAAAAAGTCTATCTTTTAAGGATCACCTACAATAAGCATTTTTGTCTTTGAAATAACCGGGAGCGGGGATAACCCAATTCGCGCGTGTGGCCGATCGACGGCATTAGAACGTGCTTCTATTGAAAATTATCGAACTAACTGGTTTAGTTTTCAGGTTTATAATATAGGATTGAACTTAAGAAAGGATCTAAGCTACATGGTAATACGCTTTTAAATATGGGTAAACAAAAATGATATTTAAAAAAAAATACAGTCAGAAATTCAGATAAGGCACGTACTAGTTCTCACACAAAAAGCATTTTCACTTGACCCACCTCTTGATAATTACAGCCGACTAATATCCAGTAAAATTTTGCATAATTGCCCTTGTTTTATATTATACTAGCTATGCCCGCGGCTTCGCTCACGTGGACTACAGAATGCCCGCGCGAATCTTGCTACCCCGCTACCGGCTATTTTAAAGACAAAATTGTTTATTGTGGATGTTCCTTAGAAGATAGAGGTATACTCTCGCTAACTTTCTTTAGGTCTTTTCAATGTTTTCAGTTACGTAGTACATTAATATGCTATATCTCTTACGGTTTACTCAGCGTTAAGCGCCCGAATTGATTTACCATGACCAGTTTTTTTTTGTACGGAACCCTAATTCTTTTTCCAAAATAAAAGTAGTCTAATTTACTCCCTATAACATCAGCTATCTATGTAACAGTGAAACTCTCGTCTAAAGCATTCCAACCGTTTCGAAGATTACACGGAACAAACAAACAAACAGACAGACGGACAGACAAAAATTGATTGATTGATTGATTTATTGGTAATTTGTTATAGGTAAAGTTTATAGTTTCATACGCATTTAGTAAAAGCAGTTACTTTGACAATACAAACAGACACTTCAATTTTATAAATTGTATAGATTAAATTTTTTTTATGACTTCTATTAATTTTAATAATTGTTTAATTTTTTTTTACTAACAAGATTTTCATCACACTTGGAGTTGAAGACTCGTCGTGTACTTTCCTATTTGGCCTTCAAAAATTGATAACCAAAGGAGAGCTTTGGAGGGACTTCTTTCTGAAATTTTGGAAATTCCATTACAATTAATAACAAAATAATACTATAGTTAGAGTAATTGCTATACACAGATTTTTTGATGATTATAAAAATAGTTATAACAACACCCCAAACAGACTAAATTGTGGTGAGGATTATGTCTAAATTGTTAGCTGTAGTTTAGTGTACCATTTTCTTCTGAATTATCAGAAATTGCTATGTCATTAATTTAAACGTAGTGAAGTGAAGAGCTACTATCGACTAAAAGGCATCTCAAGGGCCATTACAAGCTTTTTATTGGAACAAGTATCCAAAGCGGTTTTATTGAGGCCTTACCAAATTTCGAAAGGCGTAAGTACGGGAGCGTGGGCATTGTAGGTGATCGTTGGTATGTATCGTTACGGGCCTCCTAAAATTTACACAGGGTCGCAAGTTACAAGGACTGCCGAGGACTCTTCGCTCTACAACACGATATGGTTGAATCCATGGGATACGAAAAACTTCCTCCACAGAAGAAATTTACAAGCTGAGAAAATAACAAAAATATTATGATAATTATTTACGATCCAGGCATGTTATATCACATTTATGTTAAGAAAAAGGTGAGAGTTTAAAAATTAGATGTAACCGACGATTTTATTTTTGCTTCTTTTAGAAATGTCCGTGTCAGTTCTTTCATACGGAAACTGAATATCTTTTCAATGTTTGCGGCGCTCATACAAATGCCTTTGTGTTCTTCGAGACCCCATTCGCAAGCTAAGACTTTGGCTTTTGTTATTTACTCTACTTTCCTCTGGCTAAATTTATAAGACGAAAGCGAAGGAGCCAGATTTTCCATTAAAAAGTTACACAGTGCCGTCTCCGCGCCGCGTCGCCGCGCCGCCGTTGCGTTATGGAGTCAAACATTTGATATTTTGTAATGCTAACGCTCTGCTGCCATCGTCATATGCACAGTAAATGTTTATCGTAACGTATTTCATAAAGGTCAACCAACATCTTTGCTGGTTATATTGCGTCACTAATCTATATTGTTACGATTTTTACCATTAATTCTCATGTCCATATTGTTCTAATACTTTCTACACGAATACGAGAGGAACTTCTATTTATATACATATATATATATATATATGATTTAGGTATTTGTTAATTTTTGAGAATGAAAATCTTGTCAGCGTCGTCGTTGGAACGGAACTTTGTTTTTTTTTTTGTGTTTTTTTAATTAATATAATTGGGATTTAGTGTCATTGCTTAAACAATAATTTTTTGAGTCGTATTAAAATTAACATTGCTTAATGATCTTTAAATGTTCTCGCTTTAGAATATGTAAATTATTAAAGATTCAAGTTGAATGTTCGAATTTGTCAGATAAACATGTTGAAACTCAAAAAATACCTTTCGGCTTCTTGTCTAGAGACTTCGATATCTTATCGCACGCGATAACCGCGGAGCGTTCGTTTTGGAAGGCGTTTGTCGAGGTCACTACTAATAATTGAGTTCATAACAATTTCGCAATAATATCTTGATTGGGTTGATTCCGTCTTAATGATCTTTATTTTAGAAATACAACGCAACATTTTGTGTCCTGTCTACTATTGTAATTTATATTAATTATTTTAGGAAATTATCAAAGACGAGGTTGGAACAACAAAAGTATCTACGTTTTAAACGGTGCATGAAGTTTCTATTCTCCAAATAGTAAAATTAAATCGCAGAATACACTGGCGACAATGTAGATGGTGTAAATTGATGACGTAAATTGTGCGAACAAACAAATCCTCATTGGCTGTTTATGAAGTAGGTATACAGCTATATAAATACCTAAGAGCGTTAGGAACTATTTCCACTGCGAGAGATAACTAATCTTACAATTTCTATTAAACTAAGTAATACCACAGTAATACTATAATTATGGTATTTTACTACTTGGCGAATCCTTTGTCCTTAATGTATTTTAATGTCCTTTTGCTATAGCATTTTACTAGTTCAGCTCTATATTTTATTCGCAGTTTACATAATATTATCCGGGCGACCGAGATAAACTCGCTGCCTTAATAAAGACACACCTATCTAGGTAAACTTGCAATGTAAAACATCTAAATACAAAATTTCATCCAAATCGTTGGAGCCGTTTTTGCGAGAAAACAATTTATAAACAGTATTACAAGAATTGCTCACCTACGGCCGTTTTCAATAACCTATCTATCTGTTGTGTCATTTACTAAAGATAGACAAATACAACCTTTTGTCTGTACTTTATTTTCAACAACCTTTCAATGGATATTTTTTCGTATCTACATAATATACATATATCCATATCCTATAGTTTGGATAGATAAGAGGGAAGCCGATATCTGTCTTGAGTTAAAGATAGTACTTATTACAAATATGTACTAATCGAGGATAGTAAACTCCGATATGTTATTGAAACTTCCGTTAGTTAATTGCTACTTTACATAAGGTTTTATATTATTTCTATAATATTTAATGTTTTAAAACTTATGTATTTCATAATTATTATCCCATTGTAGGTATACCATATATTTTGATGTCTCACATTTCTTTTTGATATACCTCTGATGTCTAAGGTGAGCTGAAATATTTGATCAGCGTAATCACAAATTGTTGTAAATATTGTGATATCTTTTGTAGATGACCTGTCAATGGAAGATACTTATAAGGTTGTAGGTACAGAGATTTTTGCGGGATCTTGAGCTGCCATGTTGTGGATTTTATACAATTCATTAACATAGGTTCTTCGACCCTATATTATGTTATATTGGTGGCATTATGCGTGATATACGTGTTTCTTCAACAAGCATTTTGAGATATCACATAAACTCCCTGGATAGTTCTAGCAAGGAGCCACCATCTTTTTAGACACCACTTTGTATACTATATAGTATATTATAGTAGTATAGTATAGTATAAGGCTTAACAATATTGACACTGGTAAGTGCTCTTTGCGACGCCAAATCAAGAAGATCAAATTAGGTAGGTATAAAATGTATAAATCTTTAATGTAAGCTTTTATTTCAATCGGTATTATTAAATAGAGAATTTTATAAACCACGGTGGATCCATAGAGTGGGTCACTGAAATTGTGTAGTTTGTGTAGCAAACTCAAATTTGCGAGTCGTGAGTTGTCTTATGAAGTTGTGGTTACATCACTCTTGGCTGTTAGATGTAGATATATATATTTCCTATAGTCTATACATTATTTTATATCATAGATTTTATATCGAAGTAATCCTTCCATCAGTCTATATCGATATTGTCTAGGCGTGGCTCTTGGCTCAGTTATTAAACAAATGAGAGCTTGTGTTTAGTAGATAATCGCGATGCGATAATTTAAATATTTATGCATTTCATTGTTTATTTTTCTGGGAATCACTTATTGGGTAGCGCACTGTACGATTTATTATTATTTTACATTAAATATTTAACAGTAAGTAAGTACTTCAATGAGTAATTAATGAGTGAAACGTATTAATAATATTTTATTATTATCATTATTTGAAATACTATTTGATTATGGTAGTTTTATCTAAATTGATGATAAGCAAATATGTGAACAGTTACGTGGATCTCGAATGTTAATCTAGTCTATACTAATATTTGCAGGGCATAGGGCTATTTCACAAACTACGACTTTATTTGAAAGTAAAGTAAGCTTGTACTATTCAGCAGTTGATAATACATTACGTCATTATCTATATGTAGTGTTCTTATCCTCATAGAAATTACCAAATCATACAAACATACTATGTTCTTTGTAAGAATCACACCCTTAAAGTCTGCTTAATATTGAGACTCCTATTGATCTATGAGTTTCTATGACAATCATTGCGGAAGCCAAAAATAACTGCGAAAAGTATCATTAGCAATTGGCAGTTTTTCCTGGTTGTTTAGTTAATATGATCGTTGTGTAGCGGTTATGTATAAGTCGCTCACATGTCACTGTTCGAAATGTTGGCATAGTTACAACGGGTCTTTCAATTACGCTTTTCTGTCTATTCCTGTATGACATTGCTCTTGTCTGTTCTGTTCCACGACAAGGTTTTCGAAACTACCGTTTTCTTGATTCGATGCTGTTGATAATATTTCAGTGGAAGCACGCTGGGAGTCGAGCGAAGGACATATCCTGCAATTACATACTATGTTATTTGTAAGAATTCTTCACCCTTAAGTGAAGATCTGGCCCAAGATGGTAGACACGACTATTGATCTAGTGGGGGAGGGGACTGGCTATGACAAGTGCAGCTGCCGGAAGCACGTATAGGTGTTGGATGATAGATCTTCGCCTCAGACACTATAAGTACGCTATTTCTGCCTACTATGCGCAGTCTCCCGCCACTCATCCGCTTGGACTTCTCGGAGGTCTTGTTTCTACGTCGTCTAACTATTTGTACCTTAGACGTCCGACGGGTCTTTGTCCAGTTATTTGGCTCAGGTTATGCTATTAAAGCCTCTCGGTCTGCACATTCGCCTCACCATGTTCGATAATGTTGACCATAGCCACCGAAGACGGAGCGCTTTCAATCTACGCCGTAGGTAATGTCTTGGCTCATTCCTAATATGACATCTACGACTTCCAAATTGTCTCCGAAGCCTCCATGTTTCCCATCTCTCTTCGTCATACCCAAGATTTTATATTTTTAACTACCGTATAAATTAAAATTAAATAATTAGATGCTTAGTTGATAGATCGAAATTTCAGAATATTCGAAGCAAAACTTCAACTAACTGGGTAAACGACTGAGCTTATTAGGTGATAAAATATCCTAGAAAAATTTGAGATATTCCGCATTGTCTTCATATTTAAATTTCTTCAATAGTTAAGTGAAGATGTGGCCCAAGATGGTAACACGACAAGTGTAGTGGGGGAGGGGGGACTGGCTCTCAAGTGCAGCTGCCGGAACACGTATAGGTGTTGGATGATAGATCTTCGCCTCAGACACTATAAGACGCTATTTCTGCCTACTATGCGCCGTCTCCCGCCACTCATCCGCTTGGACTTCTCGGAGGTCTTTTTCTACGTCGTCTAACTATTTGTACCTTAGACGTCCGACGGGTCTTTGTCCAGTTATTTGGCTCAGGTATGCTTTAAAGCCTCTCGGTCTGCTCATTCGCCTCCCATTTCCATAATATGACCAAGCCACCGAAGACGGAGCGCTTTAATCTCGCCGGTAGGTAATGTTTGGCTCATCTAATATATATCTACGACTTCCAAATTTCTCCGAATCCTCCATGTTTCCCATCTCTCTTCGTCATACCCAAGATTTTATATTTTTAAACCTATAAATTGAAATTAAATGATTAGATCTTAGTTGAAGATCGAAATTCAGAATATTCGAAGCAAAACTTCAACTAACTGGGTAAACGACTGATCTTATTAGGTGATAAAATATTTAGAAAAATTTGATATATTCCGCATTGTCTTCCATAACTAAAATGTTTCTACAACTTGTTACAAGAATGTTAACATTGAAGATTAGACTCGGTTATCTTTGGTATATAAATGTATTATAATAAAGGTTGACACACACTGCGAATTTTTAAATACGCGGAATTTTCACATCAATTCTGTAACATAAAAATGTGTGACAGTACGTGCATTGCGAAAAAATAGAAATAATAAATTAGCTTAAAAACAGGTTGCATTAATGAGACCTGAAACTAGGGCAAAATTTTCAAAGAATACCGTCAAATAAAAAAATATGTACTTATCTATGTACGTAAGAAGTTTCTTTCTTTCTTACTTCTTTTGCATAAAAAAAAAATATAACTCCCTAAAGTTTAATATTTAATGTCAGTAAAATGAATTCACATTATTATTATCAATAGCTAACTTCATTATTTCGTACTTCCGTCACATGGTGGCACGCACAGCTCTCAATTTTACGTGAGTGTGCGTTGAGTTTGCTATACGCGGAATATATAATTCGCGCGTCGTTATTCAGCAGTCCGTGTTGAACCTTATACACAGACAAGTAGGATGGTACGCGGCGAATCATTAGCGTAATATGACGTGTACACCTTGAAAACTGTCACTGATATTGCTACATTACTCGACGCATACATAATGTATGTCAGATATTTTGTACGTAGAAGTTATATTACATAATCATATTATCGATTTAATTGAAAATTAGTCTTGCAACCACAGATTTAAGGATAAAGGCAGATGGAGCCGGCCAGAACACGAAGATGTCCCATATTAGTATTCAAATGTGTCTGTTTTGAAAAGATATGTCATGCAATGTCAGCACCCCGTATGTTTTATTATTATTTTAGAAATATGCCATCTTGTGTGCTATTATATTTTGAAAATTCTTCGCTAAAACAAAAACGGAAAGTCAGAGTATCGTTTCATTGGTAACAAAGCATATTTGATAGGACTTTCCGTTTTATTTTGTTATTGAAAATAAAATTACAAAAATGTTACTAGGTTACAATCAAATATTTTCCTGGAATTTATAGTAAAATATAATATGTATATAGCGTTGATAGATCATTTTATTTACAATCTGACTACCAGGAAACCAAAAGGACCCCTTTTAATATTTGTTACGTAATCGTTTATTTG
The DNA here is from genome assembly GCA_033032175.1 of Saturnia japonica. Taxonomy (NCBI): domain Eukaryota; kingdom Metazoa; phylum Arthropoda; class Insecta; order Lepidoptera; family Saturniidae; genus Saturnia; species Saturnia japonica. The sequence goes on from CM065312.1 coordinate 4,483,492, forward strand.
TTTGATAACGATCTGTAAGCACTGAAACATATAGCGATATGGTTTCAAAGTAAAAGTTATTGAGAACCCTAGGCAATTTAGTGTCCTAAGCAAAAATCCAATATCCTTTATCCTTTAGACATCGGAACCATTAGCGATAGGTATGGCAAGTTAAAGCAAAAGACATAAAGAGAACCAAGAAATATTCATTCATATTGAAAAAAATCAAGATAGCAGATATAATAATATGTTCAGTTGTAAATGGAACGGATCTTGGAGCCCTTTATTTCAAGTAAAAAAGCAGTTGTTTCATGAAGAATGACGGATAAACGTCTATACACTGTTGGCGTGGTAAAAAACAGTAAAACTTATTTTAACTGCCCTGGGCCCTGGAAACATTATTCATACGATCGCACGTGTTGTTATCTGGTCGTCAATGATACAGATCTAAATACATGTTCCACATTTGTTGTTCTGAAGGCTCCATCTGCCTTTTCCTGTTACCTATTTTTAAGGTACATTGTTATACTTATTAGAAAAAATAAAAATAATATACGGTATTTTATATAGCAATGTATCTACTTATATGCCGATTTTATTTTTATGTATTTTGGGGCTTATGTATACCTATACCTATAGGTACATGGCAGCCGCAAATGTATTCAGATTAAAATTAAAAATTGTGCGTCTCTGGACGCTCGACAGAAGTGATTACTTAAACTAATCAAAAAGAAAAAAAAACCAAACGAAAGAGAGAAAGGGAAGCCGGCGAGGATTCGAACCTAGGGCTTCGACCATAGCAGTCACGCTTACGACAGCTAAGCTACGAGCGTGTTGATAGGATTGACTGAAACTATGCTACTATTAATGGAACCGTAACGCGTTTTACGTTACGAAGCGGTTTACCCTCCCATAACAAGTTATCACTTCAAAATGTAAACTGGCTCAATTTTTAGACTTCCGTACCTCAAAAAGAAAAATGGAACTCTTATAGGATCACTTCGTTGTCGGTCTGGCTGTCCTCTCAAGACACTTTTTCTCAGGAGTGGAGGGTATCAAGTTGAAATTCAAAACAATCAAACTTTAAGTCACCGAAATCAAAAGATACGGCTGTTTATGTCGCATATTTTAACAATTGCAAAGGGAATAAAAACCTCTGGGGTATTTCCAGTTGATCTAGAATCATGAAATTTGTCAAGTAGCAGTGTCACAAGTAAAGGAAAAAATGTTTCTGCGGTTGCAAACTTACTTGCAGTTGGTGGTATAAATCGATTTATGGGGACAACAGTTTTCCAACGGCAAAGTTAAGTTTGTTCCTCAATACAGGTTATCCTTTCGTTAGAATTGTTCGGTGCTTTCTTCAGTTATGTTACTTAATATTTTGGCCGGTTTTTTTTAAATTTTATTGATTTGGTATTTTAACCTTCATTCAGTGCCTCAAGTGAATTCTTAAGTATGAAAGTTACTTAAAAAATGAATACGATTCTATTAAATTAATTAAGTTTGGAAATACATATAATTATGAACACTGTCCACATCGACTCCTGTGTTGGATTCCCACGCGGATTTAGAGTTCTTTCCTTGCAGTCTGAATATTAATTTAATAATTAAAATTTATCTTCTGAGTCAATTTTAACATTAAGCAGAAAGGATGGTATAACCTCGAAATTAACATAGACGCACGTTTCATGACTTGTTGAGAAAAACCGACGGATTTATTAATATCAAAATAAGCATGACGCTTTTGTTTACATACAATTAATAAGTGAACTATACGATAATTGTGTTCTGGACCGGGTAGTACTCACTTTTGTTTGTTACGTTTCGGGATCAGGGGGGGGCTTACCAATCTGCCGAGAGGCTTTAATGGCTTACTGTTCTCTCGACGTTCGTTGTTATTTATAACTGACTTCAAAAAAAAGAAGGAAGTTCCCAATTCGAATGTATTTTTTTTTTATCGATGTTCCGCCAAAGCTTTTGTTTATGAACCGATTTGGATGGTTATTTTTCGTTGGAAAGGGGATACCTCAAGGGTGGTCAAATTTTAATTTCATTGGAATTGGACCTTCGACTTTGAATCTTCAAAACCAGGAAATTCCTCAAAATCATTTAAGTTGGCTTTATTTTATGTGAAAAATAGTTTTGTTGATTATATATACATACCATCGACATAGTGCTACATTTATAATCCTTAAAATGTTACTTTTATATACTTTCATAAGTAGTTAAGCCAGTTCGTGCATATAAACTAATATTCAAAAGTATATATATAGTATGTAGGTAAGTACAGTGTTCATTGACTTTTCATATAGCTCTCCCGTATACCATCGCGACGCGACCTGGCATTAACATCACAAATACGACCCTTTTGCAAGTCATCCATTGTAATTTTACTTACCAGGGATCACACATTGATTTTTTTTGGGCACAAAAATGTAGGGTATTCATTCCGAATTCAGGTTTGAAACGTTAGCTTTTAATCATTTATTTATAAGTACTTACGCGAAAAAATAATATCGCAATGTTTTTCTTTGCACAGAGTAAATAGGTTATAAGAAGAAATTCATATTATTTGATTAGATTGTCTTTAAAGTTATCCTCTTTTGGCGCATTTAGTAGAGGGTAAAAATGATTTGATTAAAAGAGAGATATTACAAGCGTCCGATCGGTCCGATATTACCTAGGGTAACGAGAGAGGTAGGTAACAGAGGCGCCTATAAAGATATTCGAATCGATCCATTTGTTGAAAGAAAGTTTCGTTCATTTTGCTGTCAATGTATTCCCTAATTTTTCTTTACACCTATGAAATAGTGTCATTTATAAGTATAGATTTTTTTTACCTCATTATGTTTACAATTTCTTTTATGGGCGATTTTTCAATTGACAGTGAACTTTATTTGAGGAATAATTTTGACGTTTTGACAGATAATGTATACAAAGTGTCACAATTTTTTTCCTTCCAAATAAAGTTATCTGTTCTAAAAATCTCACCAAATATTATACCCACATAAGCGTTAGGGGTTCTAGTAATTTAATCTTTGTAATATCCGATTTTCAGGATATATAATAAACGCCAGGTGAAAGATCTGTCTAAAATATGTACGTGGCATTTACTGTGATGATGTCGAAGATATTTTAAAAATATATCCTCGTGACGCTCGTGCGAGTACAAGGTTAACGTATCGCGATAATTTATGTGTAATTATAATTCCTTTAGACAGAACGTATCACCGATATAGCTGTTTGCCTGGAAATACATAATTAGCAAGATGCTGTGCCAGTCATAAGGGTAGCCAGAATTTTGGCCAGGGGGAAGGGAAGGTAAGGAAATAGTAATGTTCCGTTTTTTTTAATACTAAACATGGTAATACGACTCTGATGGTTAGAACGGTACAGTCAGAAAATATTGGCGATTGAAAATTAGCGGGAAAAAAAACCGGCCAAGTGTGACTTGGACTCGCACACCGAGGGTTCCGTAGTTGTACACAGCTATATTCACCAAAATATTTTTTTAACATTACTGAAGAAAGCACCGGACAATTCTAACGAAAAGATAAACTATGTTGTTACTAAGGATTACTTCGTTGTCGGTATTTCTGTCTGTCAAGACCCCTTTTCTCAGGAACACGTGGAGGTATTAAGTTAAAATCAAATACTCGGGTCTGCAAGCCCTTGAAACTAAGAAAAAATCCAAATTTAAGTCAACGCAATCAAAAGATCGGCCATTTATACCGCATATTTTAACACTCGCAAAGAGTATCAAAACCTGTAGGGTACTTCCCGTTGAACTAGAATCATGAAATTTGGTAACAAGCATTGTCTTATAACACAATTAAAGGAAAAAAGCCGAAAACCGTAAATATGTAAAAAAATTGCGATTATAATCTTATTTGCAGTTGGTATACTGGCCGCGTCATATGTCGATATATGGGGACAACAGTGTTCCAAAGGCAAAATTAAGATTGTTCCTCAATCCAGTTTAACTTTTCGTTACAATTGTTCGGTGCTTTATTCAGTAATTTTACCTAATTATTTTTGGTGAAAGTAGCTGTACTCTTACGGAACCCTCTCGGTGAGCGAGTCCGATTTGCACTTGGCCGGTTTTTAAATTTTATATGGATTTTAATGCGGACGAAGTCGCTGGCGTCGTTGTTGGTAATTAAGGTACAGAAAAATCTCTTTGAAAATTTATGTTACCTTGGGGCAGCCTGGCTGATGATATACCTCCACCGTACAGAAGATCGCAGCCAAATAACCTTTTGTTGCGTTTCTGCGATAGGTAGGGTTTCCAGAGCTCCTTGGAAAAGGGGAATCAAGGTTCAAGGGCAACGCGCCAGTGATACCTCTGGTGTTACAAGCGTCCACAGGCTATGGCAACTGCTTACCGTCAGGCGGGCTTTACACTTGTTTGTCAAATTAGTTGCGAAGATACCAAGTCACGGTGAAGCTGTGAAAGCCGTCCGAGGCTCCTGGGTCCTTATGGCTAACAGTATAGTCAGTCAGGAAAAAGAAAAAAAAAACTGCGAAGATATTCTACATTTTGCGCTCAGAATAATGTAGTTACCTAACAAGAAACGATTGTAATTCAATCACTGGGTCTAACCGTCTAATGGTCCATCGAGATACTTTTGCTTGTAGTAAATTGATGTTTGCTGGAACAATGCCGAGGCGAAAATTTCCGTGTAACAGTCTATTGTGAGAAACGTTTCACAGTCATTGAATTTTTTATAAAGGTTTTTTATTGACTAATGAATATTGCTAAAATAAACTTTGTTACAGTTTCCGAAGAAACTTGATATGTAAATGTTAGGTGAATCTAAAAAACTTGTCTGTCTGTTTGATCCGCGTAATCTCCAAAACAGTTGGACCAGTTTTGACGGGACTTTAACTGACTGATATCTAATTTTATGAGGAGTAATTTAGGCTACTTTTATTTCAGAAAAATAATTAAGTTTTGCTGCGAATAAAAAAAAGGTTATGATGAATCAATTCGGGCGCTTGAATGACTTACGCTGTGTAGACAATATAAGATATATCAGATTAATGTAGTACATAATTGCAGATACTAAAGAGACCTACAAAAATTCTTCGAGAACATATGTCTATCTTCTAAGGGTGACCCACAATAAGCATTTTTATCTTTAAATAACCGAAAGCGGAGGTAGCAAAATTTACTCTCACTCACTCGGCACTCTGTTGTCTACGCGAGAGCAGCCGCGGGCACAGCTAGTAAACCATAAATATTAACCGAGCCTACAATTTTTTTATTTGGGAATGTGTAGTCGTTTCGTTCAATCACTCAACTAATTTAATTTTGAATGGTTATTACCAGCTGTGCTAGGGCGTCGCTCGTGTGGACGACAGACGAACGCGTAATGCTTATAAAAATCGTAGTTTCTTAAAACTTTAATAACACTTTATTGAATGAATATATGAAAAAAATGTTTTAAGAATCAACTATCTAATGAAGTAATACATTGATTAAAATCTAACCAGTAGTTTTTGTGTGAGGCGCGTACAACGGCAAACCTGTAATTTTATAATAAGTATAGAGATATTATTTATATTATTAGTTGCGATTTTTGCAGCGATAAACAAACATATAAGATAGATACACTTCCAGAAATACATTCCAAAGTTATATTTAAGCGCTTCTTTTTTTTCTGACTAACTATACTGTTAGCCATAGCCCTGGAGCCTCTGACGGCTTTTACAGCTTCACCGTAACAAGCGCATCTTCATAAATTTTTTTATAGTGATATCATTTGTATCTTTTTGTCTTCTTCTTGTTGTGACTGATTTCAAGGACCATGAGGACATGAGTTTTTAACATAATAATTATAATATGACCGAATTTCAGTTTAAATTTCCTATATACAATTTTATTCCCTTATTAACCCTTTGTTTAAACAGTAATTATTAAACTGCCTCACTTAATGAGATTCAGGATTCGTACGTTACTGGTATCAAATGTGTTCGTATTGCGTATAAATGTCTTAGATATATGCAATTAACCTTCATTTGTGCATATATATTTAGTAATTTTCCATTACAGTCTTCTTACGTTTCTATTTTTAAATATTAAATTTATTGTGTGTATCATTTACGCGCGTTTATATTAGATTAATATGATTATATTAAAAACTATATTTCATTTTACAATATTATGGTATTTATTGATAATATAATATGCCCTTTGATTTGTATACACGGCATATAATTAAAGAATATACTGCCATACCAAGCATTACAAATAAGTAAATTTAATTTTTCTGTAGCTTTTGGTATAATCATAATATCTGCTAATGGTCAAAGAATTTTTCATTTAAAAGGGCGTAAACTTTACACGAATTTGAATATTATCTTTAATATTGAACTATAGAAAAATAAATAGAAACAAATTTGACTAATAGGTACATTTTGCCGGACGTTATTTCCGTCCGAAAAATGATCACAGTTAGGTAGGTACCTATTCTCAAGTAACTCCCAAAAAAGTTTTATTAACATTGCATTATATAATATGCAAGCCGTAGGATGCATTTTAGTAAATATTGGAACAATCGACGAGGAAGAAGTTTCATAATATATTTTATGGTGTAACAATTTGGAACATCGCCACATTCTTTTGTGTTTTTACGTCATCTATTAACGTAACATCATTCATGTGATGATATCAATCAATGCATACTGTTTGCACAATGTGTCACATATTAAATGGTCCGAGCTTGTTCACTTTTAACAAATAGTGGCGCTTTACGCAAGTCGTAGGTGGTTTTGTACAGTGATACGTTAACTATAAATGAACTATAAATGATGTTATAAATATTATAGTCTTGCTAAAGTAGCTATTCTGAGAAACATTATACCGTGTGTCATATTTGAACGAGTTGCTATTTATACATTTATGCACTCTACGTTTAGGCCTACTATATTTATCAATGATAATTTATAAGTAGATACGCCATTAATGCTCTTTCCATGCAATCGTGTATAGTAGGCAATTGCCTTCAGTTCACTTTCGACTTGATAATTCGAACAAGCGAGAAGAATCTTGTCCTTTTCTGACAACAGAGTTTCGCCTTACGCTGCGATTTCTATACAGCAGCAACAAGCCGATAAAATTTGTACCGTGTTCAAATTGTTTTTATTAAGACGCGTCTATTTATAAAACGTCATTGATCGGTATACTATAATATTATGGTGTTCACTTTAGAGTGAGAAAGTCTGGTTTCCATGATTTTTTTTAAATGCTTGCATTCATTCATAACTATGCTGTCGAGAGCACTGTACACGAGTGTTAAAGCAGTATACATTTACTTAGGTACTCGCAAAATGTGACAGCCCCAATAACCTATAAATTGATATCTTGTTATAACTTTAATCTCAGTGATCATATTGGAACCTGATCAGAACGCGATGGTTTTTCACGCCCGACTGGCTGTACTTTCTTTATAAGACTCAAGTTCGGCCATGCATAAAATAATGTTCGTATCTCTGGGAAGGTTCCGCTCAATACGCCCTTGATTCCTTGGACATATTGGTAAAGAAATCATTAAGTATTTAGAACTGCGTCAGATACGAAGGGACATTCCAACGTTGAGCATTTTATAATCTGTATCGTGGTGTATGTTCTGGAAAGCTGTTTAGCCCGTCATCTTGCAAAACCATGTGGACTGGTTTACGAAGCCAAAGCTGTACTGTAGTAGCCATCACGACATGAAGAAAGAATATCGCAAATTCTTACATTTGCCGTACCGTATGAATGTGGAATTGTCTCGAAGTCAACGTGTTCCATCCTTTCGACGAAATTGGGTACTTCAAATGAGGCTTGAAGTGGTGAATTCTGCAGGACGGTATGACGACGACTACTGCCGATGGAATCTGTCACCGAGAGTCACCGTTGTTTTTGGTTTTTACTGTACTTTTACCATTAGAGGCTATCGAATCATATTGCTAAGCTAGTATAAAAAATTGTTTAACATTATTTTGCCCATATTACATTTGTTATCTTTTGCCTTATTACCCATTTTTATGAATATATTTATTTAAATTCCTAGAGTAAATAGTTTTCGAGTAATTTGTTAAAAACTAAATCCTCTTAACATTCTTCTAGATCTCTCTTTCTCTCTCTTTTACGAATCCAACGAGGTATCGTACGTATTTTAACTAGCACTAACACGTTTTTAAACTTGTTGACTAGACTAAACATTGGAATAATCACATTAATTCTTGTAAACATTAATCAAAATTATTGAGTAACTTTTTGGATATGTCCACTAACGCTTAGAAGTATTATAACAGGTCGATCGCGACAAGACACTATTAAATCATTTATATATTTTTTTCGTGTTTCCAACCACAATAATAATTGTTAAATTTAATATTTAAAGGGGCATTATTATTCATAGAAGATAATGGTGTAATCAATTATTTTAATGAAGTACCTAGTCTACGCACGTATTTTCAGAAATGAGAGGCGTGGAAAGTTTTGAGAAATCCAACGCCCGAAGGACGTATATACGCTAAACCGTTGATGAACAGATTCTAAAACGTGGAGATATACGAAATCATGTGCCCGATTTAGTATCTCACACTATCTATCATACATAAAGTGATAGCGTAGGATAGATAGTAAAAGGTAACTACTACGTAACGATAATGGGTTGTCATTTCGCTGAACGACCTTGATATTTTCGCATTTAGTTTTTTTTTGACACAATTTCACACACAAGCTGTTATAAGTGCCTTTAAAGAGTTTATCAATTTCCGTCTCCAGAGTTTAACCTCCTTATGTATAGTCGACGCAACATGGAACTTCCATTAAAATGGAAAAAGTGCACGGAAAAATAATTGACAGCATACGATATATTAAATAAATGCTTATTATTTTAAATAATAGTTGATATTTTTTTCTATTTAATAGTGTAATTCATAGGTAAAATATTGTTTAATTTTTTTTATTGTGAAATTCTTTATAAGTTTATTGTTGCGCCCGTGGGTATTTAAAAATACAGTGCAATAAAAGAATTTCACATGAACACATACGCTATACACCAAAACACAAAACACTCTTCTGTGCACTCGTGTGCAGTAGATAGTAGGTCTAGGTACTCTCGTAGATTCGTTTAAAGTGAACTGGGCTATTGGTACCCGATTTGTGGTCCGTTAATATACCTTTTATATGGAAAGTTGTAAAGGAACTTGCATGCCTTTAATTTACGGTGTACCATCCGCCGCCATAGTAGGGCGACGCGGGCACTGCGCTGGCATACAGCCGCGCCGCCCCGGCGGCCGGCCCAGCTGAACCGGGCCCCGGCCTAATAGGAGACGGCTCAGTACACCCTAGCCGTCTCCTCCGTCCGCCGAGCCTGTGCAATGAGAAGACGGGCCCCCCGACCCGTCTCCTCTGGCTCGGCTAGGGTGGCGGGAGTTGGCGAATGAATCGCCTCCTCCTGCCACCCGTTCTTCTTTGTCGGAGAGGGCCGCTCAGGGGATCCCCTTCACGAACCCTCTCCGCGGCCTCCTTCTGCGATATGACGACCTCGCAGAAGGAGGCCATTGCCGTCCATGCCCTCTCGCTGTCGAGCATGGCTCTCACCACACTCGGCAGCGAGAGGTTCTCTCCAACGACTGCGGCCAGAGTGCGGCGCTGCTCCTCCCACGCAGCACACTCACCAAGAGTGTGCTGCGCCGTATCCTCTGCAGCCCCGCACTCATGGCACACAGGCGAGGGCTCCCTCCTGGCTATCTTGTGCAGGTACCATCCGAAGCATCCATGTCCGGACAGTACCTGCACAAGTCTAAACGTCAGGGAGCCCCGCTCCCTGGCGCACCACTCCCGGAGGACCGGGCGGACGGCGTCTATGGTATACCGTCCATAGCGCGCGTCCGCCAGGTCCTCCTCCCACTTCCTCAGAACAATCCCCCGGGCCTCACGCCGGACCCTATCCACCTCCGTGGGAGCTGGAGGCTCCCCTAACTCTCTTCTCGCCGCCGTGAATTCATACACGGCGGCGAGCACCTCCGCCTCCAGCTCCCACGGCGGGGAGCCGGCAAGGACCATGGCCGCCCCCGCGGACACCGATCGGTACCCGCGGATGACCCTCAGCGCCACGACACGCTGCGTAGCACGCAACACGCGTCTGTTCGTGGCGCTAAGGGCATCCGACCAGATCGGTGCCCCGTAGACGGCCATGCTCCTCACCACTCCGGCAAACAAGCGGCGACAGCTCGCGCCCGGCCCCCCCGAGTTCGGAAGAAGCCGGCCGAGAGCCGCCGCCGCTCCCACTATCCGCGGTTCGAGTCCCTTAAAGTGGGACTCGAACCGCCACCGTCCGTCCAGGATGAGGCCCAGATATTTCATCTGGGCCCCAACCCGGACCCTCACCCCCTCCACATTAATGTGGGCCCAGGAGGCGGCCCACACCGAGGCCCATGAAAGAGTATGGCCTCGGTCTTCTCGGCCGCCAACCTGAGGCCCAACGCCTTTATGCGCCCGACCACGAGGGCAGTGCCCTCTGTGGCCAGGCGCGCCACCTCTTCAAATGTCCCCCCCTGGGCCACGACTAGGGTGTCGTCCGCGTAGCATAGCACGCGAATCCCCGAAGGGAGCGCTACGCGGAGCACCCAGTCGTAGCCCATGTTCCACAGGAGCGGCCCCAACACCGACCCCTGTGGAACAACGCACCCCACGTGCCGCCGAACCACACTGCCCCTCCCGTCTACGAAGGCGACCTCCCTCCCCTGGAGGTAGTCCCCCAACAGCCGCCGCAGGTACGAGGGTACTCCGAAAAACCGGAGCGCCTCCCGTATAACACCATGCGGCAGACTGTTGAAGGCGTTGGCGATGTCTATCGACACCGCCAACAACCTGCCTCCCCCCGCAGTCGCCTCCGCAGACCACGCCTTCAGGGTGGAGAGGGCGTCCAGCGTCGAACGCCCTCTCCGGAATCCGAACTGCCGGTCCGAAAGTACCGGCCCAACTTCCGCCATGTGCTGGACGACACGAGATGCCAGAATACGCTCCAGCATCTTCCCCGTGTCGTCCAGCAGCACCAGGGGCCGGTACGAGGACGGGCAGTCCGGGGGGCGACCCTCCTTCCCCAGAAGGCAGAGTCGCCCCATCTTCCAGAGCTTCGGGAACCGTCCAGCCGACAAACATCGGTTGAACAGCTCCCGAAGCTCTACCCCCATGTGGTTCAGCGCCACACCTAACACCCGGCCCGGAACTCCGTCCGGGCCAGGTGCCCTCCGCTTCTTGCGGAGGCGCTGCACCACCCGCCCCATCTCATCATCGGTGACAGTATGGGGCGGTGCTAGCTCCTCCACAGTGAGGCCCCCATTAATCATGAGAGGTGGGAGAAGCCCCGGAGGGTCGGGCAACAGTGTGGCCACGACCCTCGTTAGGACCCCCGGATCCATTGTTTCCGTTAAAGGGGGCGCCTGCCCCCGGAACTTTTTCCTTACCATCCGGTAAGGGCGCCCCCATGGATCCCGATCCAGGGTCCCAAGAAGCTCCTCCCATCTCTCGTCCTTTGCCCGGCCTATGGCCGCCTGCAGGGAATTACGGCATTCACTGTAGGCAGCAAGAAACCGGGCCTCCTCCCCAATCTGCCGAATTCGCCGCCGGCGGCAGCGTTGCAGCTGCCGCCTCGCCGCGGAGCAGGCCACCCGGAGATCGGCAATCTCTGGGGACCACCAATACACCGCCCGCCTGTTTTGCGGACGGTTGTTGCCCCGCGGCATCGACGCGTCGCAAACCGCCGTAAGGGCCCTACGGAAGCGGTCTGCGACCGCGTCGATATCTTCAGCTGCTGGAGCTGGCCCTCGCCAGCTCTGGACAATGGCCGCCTCTTCCGCCAGCGCTCGGTCGAGGCGGCCAAGAACCCATCTGGGGAACACCGTCCCCCCACGGGGACGGTGCACCAGCTCCCCTGGGGAGGTGGAGACCTCGAACCGAATATAGCGGTGATCGGAAAAGGTCTCCACCTCCTCCAGCACCCTCCAATCCTCCACACGGCGCACGACAGACGGCGTGGCAAAGGAGACGTCCACCACGGACCCCCCGTTATGCCGCACGCACGTGTGGACGGACCCTCTATTGAGGAGGGACAGTCCAACTTGAACTGTCCACTCCTCCACTAGCTCCCCCCGGGGGTCCGTGGCCACCGATCCCCATGTCCGCGACTTGGCGTTAAGATCGCCAAGCAGGACAATGGGGAGCGGTGACAGCCGCCTAATCGCCGGCCCCAGGGAGTCGAGAAACGCCTCGAACTCCCTCAAGGGCCGGTTTGGGGAGAAATAAACCCCCACAATACCGTAACCTCCCCAGGCGGCCGCCACGAACCCTGACCCCATCTTCTTAATGGAGAGGGATGACCCCGTACTATGAATGGCTACGGAGCCGTCAAGGTCACCTGCCCAGTAAGGTTGAGCAGGGACACAATACGGCTCCGCAGCCACCGCAACACTAATGTTCCACTCCGCCACCGATTGCACAAATAAGTCTTGCGCAGTGGCGGAGTGGTTCAAGTTCCCTTGGAGGTAATTAGTATGGCCGTGCTGCATTATTGAGCCATACTAATCACCCCCGATCCTGGTCCTCCAAAACGTGCCCCAGGGGGCCTCCTCTTGGTGGAGGAGGGCTTGCAGCTCGCCCCCCCCATGTAATGGTCCGCCGGCTTGCCGGCGGCGGCGCATGCCGCGCAGTGCAGCTTAACAGCTGCACAGCTCACCGCCGTGTGGCCGGAGTCCCCACACCTGAAACACAGGGCACCCCAGTCGGCCAGCGTCTCACACGTTGTGCGAGTGTGGCCCAAGCCCATGCACTTGAAGCAGCGCATGGGCTTCTCTGCCAGTGGCCGTATACGGGCCACACTCCAGCCGACCAGGAGACGCCCTGCATCAGCCAACTTCTTTGCCCCCACCACTGGGAGCGACACGAATGCCACTCCCCCCCCCCAGTCATGTCGGATGGAGCCAATCCTAATCTGGTCTGGCTCACATCCGGCTGCAGTGGCTATTGCCATTCTGAGCTCCGTCTTATCGACGGAGTCATCAATTCCGACGACCCGAACCTCCGCACGTTTGACCGGCCTGGTAATGTCAGCTACCCCCGCGAGTGCGGCTTGCAGCTGTGAAGCCAAGCCAGCCGCCTTCTTCTCACCATCGGAGCCTTTAATCTCGATGATTTTGGCTCCTGTGGACGTCGTGCGGAGCTTCGGGTCATCGATCCCCAACTCAGCCAGCTTTACTACTTCCCGCGCCTTGAGGACCGCAGCCGAGTACGTCACTCCTCTGGCCACCGCCTCATGCTGCAACGTGATGACAACTGCAGCAGAGCGCGGCACAACGGGCATCTTCGCCTGGGTCCCCTTGTTACCGGCCTTCTTTTTAGGCGCGGGAGCAGCTGCCGGTGCAGCTGGGGCTTTAGCCTTTTTTGGCCGCCGGACCACGGTGGTCCAAGCCTCAGAAGGCGCCCCAGAAACGGGGGGCCCCGGGAGGGCAGGCCACTCCACATTAGCTGGAGTAGGAGCGGACGCAGCCGCCCCCTTGGACCTTGCCCGGAACATCGACCGGGGCCTTTTGGCTCTGGCGGGCATGGGTCCAGCGATAGGCCTTTTGGCTGCAGCGGGACTTTTGTCGCCCGCTAATGGTGGGCGTAGTACCTTTTTCGGAAGGAGCCAACCATCCACTTCCAAGCTGTCGAATCGGGCGCTAATAACCTCTCCGACAGTGGAGCGAATGGACCACTCCAACCCACTCACTGCATCCGCCAAGGCCTTCTCCCAGGCCTGGGGAGGCACCTCAACCCGCACTGGCTGTAGAGGAGGAGGAGGAGGAGGAGGAGGCGGCATCACCTGCCGTGCACTAGCCTCCCGCCGCCAAGCCAACACCTCCTTCTTGAGGTCCTCGACCTGCCGGCGGAGAACCCTCGTTTCCCTGCCGAGGCGGGCCGTCTCTTCGTTGACTGTACGCTCCAGGAGCACCTCCACCACCTCCCTTAGGCTATTTGCCGCACCTTTAAGGGACTTGATACAAGTCCCTTTTAGGTTTCCTGAGATACGGCAAACTTCCAGAATAGTGGCCACTCCGCTTTCTGTGCGGGCCCTCAGCGTCTCCGCATCCTGTACTTCCGCAGCCCACCCCGCATCGCCAACGCCCCCGACGACTACCACCTCGTCCTCTGCCGGGACTGCCTTGGAAGCTGCCTCCTTTAAGAAGGGTTGGATCGAAGTCGTTCCTCCTCCCCTCGCTGGGCGTCCAACGCTCCGAGAGCGGCCCGATCCGCGAAGCGCCCCCCTCTGAGCCGTCGTTACCTTCGCGGCCACAACTGAACTCAGTCCTGCGTCAAGCGGCTCCCCAGCCCGCTTCGTACCCCCCCCACTTCCCTCTTCGCTATCAATCCCACCTAACCTACTTAATCTAACATTTAAAATTTTTTGGTTTTGAAAGTTCATTTTTATTCCCACGAGTATGGGGGAAAAAAAAGGTCAACCCAGGCAGTGCCCCCTGTACCTGGGTAAGCCTAGCGTAACCCGTCAGAGAGTCGGCCGGTTCTCTGACGGGGGTCGCACTAACAACTGATCAACCCATCAGCCATGCATCCTCTCGCGGTGCGCCGCCGCTTAGAATTGGGGTAATTTTTTATAGAGGTTTTCTTCCTCGCGGTCCGGGCGGTTAAGCCAAGACCCTCGGTCCCATGCGAAGCCGCGAGACATGACCACGACACTCCGATGGGATTACGAGCACGACGTTGGCAGGTAGGACAAGATGCCCTACCTACCTTCTCGACGGCAGGGTTAGTGCACGCCGAGTCCGCCCGCACAACGTCCGTTGCTTCCTCTGTAGGGCAGAGGAATGCTGGACGAAGCCTCCGTGTCAAGGGTATCAGCCGCCAGCCAGAAGGGCCGACGTTGCCCGGGGTGCACCGCGTGGAGGTTCCCTTACATCGCACCCCTTGTTTATGTTCCTGCACTAACTTATTTGTAGTCGGTCTGTACAGTGTTACTCCAGAACAATTACAAAAAAAATATCTAAATGTATGTACTTATACGAATTGGTTCATAATTACATATTTACTATGTTGTATATATATTACATAAATAGTATCTAAGTATCACATACTTTGTGTTATCAGTATAAATCTCAGCGTGTAAGAATACATATTATTAAAATGATTTTAATGCAAGTTTTGTAGCCACAATGTAAACATGTGCGACCTTCGGTATAGGCGAAAATATCTAATTTTAATAGCTTTATGGCGGATCATGAGATGATTTTAAACATATGCGATAATAGTATTGAAATATTGACGGGATTAATATAAACTAGTTTATGCAAGAAGTCGTGTTGGTCGAGTGACTTAATCCGGCGGAAAATTGATTCGATGTCGATGTCCGCAGGTTCGAGAACATTTACTAATTTAAATTTGGTAACACTATCAGCTGACGGTGAAGGAAAACTGTGTAAAAATCTGAACACGAAATATTCTTGTACTGTTATTCACCGAATGTGGAAAACAAATAAAATTATAAATTTCTCTATGTTTGAATTCACCAATATATTGTGGGTTAGCGTAGTGACTAAACCCGTTCCTACGCTCGGACAGGCCGATATTATTATTTTATTTGATATAGTTTTTACCCCTAAATTCGGTTGCGGAGATGAAAAACTGAAGCGTTTAAGGTCATCCTACGCAATTTAATGCTGTTTAGTAGCATGCTCTTCAACTACTCACTATAACATCTGATTGGTTGGCATTGTCGTTTATTGTGTGCAGGTATGATTGATGATTGTTGAGGTATTACTTTCTTTCTACCCTTAGTCTTCTAGGTGAAGATGCTGTTGAAAACTTGGATACACTCGTTCGTAATGTGGTTGAAATTAGAACATAAAGATCGCACTTTAATGATAATTAAGAGGTATTTCAGTAAAAGAGTAATAAATAGCTATAGTAGATTGTACAATATGCTAATTGGACATTTATTGGATACAACGTGGAACGAACGTACAATATACCCGTCTTTTTACGTGATAAAATTACGCAATCGGGAAACTCGACCGGACAACGTTTAACTACATTATTCATTTTGCACGGTGATATAGTGACAATATGAAAATTAAGTTCGTTTTTGAGCGTTCATGTTCTATGAGTTACGACAGAAAACAAGGTAGGTAAATCGAAGTTTATTTTGCTATTGGTCGAGATTATAACAAAAATCTTACACAGGTTCAGTAACAGTAGTCTTTAGTTGTATTATGGGATCACAGATTGTCCTCGAACGCATTTGTAAAAAAAAAATCCACTGTATGGTGCTCATATCGGTGTCTTCAGTCTTAAGCCATTAATCATACAGCAGATTAGATCCTTGCGTCATCAATTTCAAATAGCCTATCTTAATTATTGTTGTTCTCCCCACAACCTGTGCCTTCAGATAAATTTGGTGACCTCGAAACAATATAACATTTTCAATATACGAATCTATTAGAGGAGATAATCGGTAAATTGCAACTGAGGATAAGTATAATATACAAAAATAAATACTTAGTTTTTTTGACTTGTTACTATGGTAGTTGGTTCCATATTTGCATTAGGTTTACTGGTTAACTTATTCAGCGGTATTTGAAGTCATGGAATTATTGTTATCTGTAATTACTGCACAATGCCCACATCCCCATTCCGCTCAAATTCAGTGGACGGAGATTCAGTTAAGTGGAGTAGATGGATAGTTCTAACAAGGTTGCAGCGGAGATTGGCCGGGTCGCAGCTAACTATGCTCTGTTCTGTTATGGGTCCGCTACATTGCTTAGCAATTTTCTTTGCTTCGCTTTGATAAAAAGGAGAAGGCATATAACATAAGACTACATATGTGCCCCATTATTCAATGGTGCTGTAAAATTTTTGTATTGGGAAATAATATAAATTTTTCCACGACATTACAGTTTTGTAAGGGTATTAATATTTTTATCGGAGCTACAAAGGCGTCTCAAGTACCTGCAGCAGCTTTTCCACAGCGTTTGCTTTAAAACTTATTGTAATGGAACATTCGGTAGTTTTTAATTAGGACACTATACTGAAATAAAAACAATATTATAAATACACAACCCACAGAGTCAATTCTATAGTACCTACCCGATATGATTAGATGTTATCAGTTGATATTCCATGCTTAATCTGTGATTAGCCGGCGCTACGTAATGTCGAACAGTACATTACGAATTATCACTGCCAACGATAAAATCTATGTTTGTAAAAGTGACTGACTGATTGATGGACTGCTATTCTGTAACAGTTTTGGAACTCTTTATCTTGTTGAAAGTCATCAACCTGAGGTCAAACGTAGTTATTATGAAAATTTAGCCTCAAGGGGTTCTTTTAATGTGCCATAAAATCACATTATATATTATTATAAAACAAAGGGCACCGCCGCTGAAAGCTGCGCCGGTGTCTGTCCGAATGCGATAAACTCAAAAATTATCATATGGTTTTCATCAATAGACGTAGTGATTAATGAGGAAGGTTTAATTGTATAATTAATTTCTTCTTTTCTTTTTGTTCATAGTGTTCAGATATCTGTCGGTGTATATGCAACAATATAGCGGAGTGGTAGGGATCGCGACGACCATACACTTAGTGATAATAAACACATGTATGATTTCCTTTTGGTAGGTCGTGTTCCGAGATCTGTCAGTATATTTCTATACTATATAATATAATAAAGCTGAAGAATTTTTTTGTTTGTTACTTTAAACACGCTAATCTCTGGAACTACCCCAGTCGGATTCTAAAAAATCTTTTTGTATATGATAGCCAGACTCACAACAAATAGTATAGGCTATCTAACATTAGGCTACAACTCTTAGCAATCCTTAAATATTGATTTTTGTTAAGTCGCAAGTGGAAGCCCTTCCGAGCTGCTTTATCCGCTTGCGCTGTCGTAATAGTTGATGATACGTAAATACAATTTGCTACAAAAATACAGATACTTAATATATATAAAGTTCGCGATAGCATATGATTATCTCCTATACATAAGCCTCAAAAAGCTATTTTGTAACAAACAATTGTTAAAAATTAAACAGTGATTTATTAACATTATTTTTGGGCATGGCAATTAATTCTTACGAATAAAAGTTTCTTGCGTTGCGTTGCATTAGGTGCGTTGGCGTTACAGTGGAAGGAAACCACTTAAAAAAATAACCGGACGGTTGAGGATGAGCACCTCGTTAAAAAATCAAAGACGGACTTGACAAGGACGGACGGGAGCTTAATGACGGCAGAGGAGGAAACCTCTATAAAAAACCAACGACGGACTGGTGGGGGAGGGGGTGCGTTCATTCGCCTCCTTCTCCTGCCGTTACAGGACGGCAGAGGATAAAACCTCGGTAAAAAATCATGGCCGGGCTAGAGGGGTGGGGGTGCGTTCATTCGCCCCTTACCCCCGCCATATGCCAAACATTATGGCAGAGACAGAGGAGAAAACCTCTATAAAAAACCCAACGACGGGTGGATGGGGGACAGGTGGTGGTTCATCCGCCTCCTTCTCCTGCCAGGCCGAACCAAGGGGAGATGGGTCGGGGGGCCTGTCTTCCCATTGCACTGGTTTGGCGGACGGGGAGACAGTTCGTCACCGGGCTGTCTCCGTCAGCGGGCGGCCCTTCCGGGCCTTGCCGCCGGGGCGGCGCGGCTGAATGCCAGCGCAGTGCCCGCGTCGCCCCAGTATGGCGGCGGACGGTGCACCGTGGAGTTTTTTAGTGAGTATGAGTCTCACATAACCACTCGTCCCCCTTTGCGAGTGTGTACCCATGACGGGTTTTCCACTCCACGTCAACAAAAAAAAAAAAAAAAAAGTTGCGTTGGCGTTGCGGTGTTTATTGTATAAAATTAACACAGTTGAATCCGTGGGGTACAGCTAGTATAACAATAAGAAAACAAATACGAGTGGTCGATAGTTCGGGTATCGCTGATTTACGATTTTGAAAAAGAGATTGTAAAGAAGATATTTTTATGGTTTCTGGTTTCTGTTCTGAAATCAGTCTGCCTTCTACCGCGTGTGAACGACGTACACATGTTTGTTTAAAGAGTTACAGTGTTAACTCTACAGTGATCATCAATTAACGATAAACCTTCTAAAACATAGAAATGTCTTTACTTCTATCGGCTTACATTACTGCCCAGGCATTAGGATATACAGTCTATAGGTACATAACGTAACAGCTACTCTCAATAGCAATATACGTCATTATTTAGATGCTAATAAACAGAGTTTTACTGCTCTCTGTTATCGAAAATTCTAAGAATTACGTTCTTTTGTTTGTTGTAATTGTATAGCACGTGTTTACCTACACTGTCGTCTGGTTGTTTTGCGCTGCCTTTACTGTAGCATATTCTTAGATGCTTAAAAACATTGTTAACATGGTAAGTAAAAGAAAGTATTTGTATTTACTTAAAGATTAATTAATACTCGCAATAGAAATGGGAGAAAAGAAAAGTGATGTTAAAAAACGCATGCGGATCGAGGCTGACAAATGTGGCTACTATTTGGAAGAACGAAGAAACAATTCTAGGAGAGATTGAGTGCAGCTCGGTCGCCCAGATATTAATTTATATTATTGCAACGTTGCAAAGCAAATACTGCACTCAACATCAATAAGTGCTCCAGCTTAGCATGTGCTATGGCAAATTTTCATTGAGCTGGTTTTCAGCTGTGCTCACGCTAATATGGCCTTAGAGTAGATTAGCCCAAGAAGATAGTACAGATAATAATCATTTTTGCAGCGCTCGTATAAGACCCTATATAGATTAAGGGTGTAAGGGGTATCGAATTACATCCTCAGCACTGAGACATCCAAGCCAACCTCAAATGCATGTGGTGCACCCTACTGAACAACGAGCGAAGAAATGGCGATAGGGTGGGAAGTTTTGCGTGTCGCGTTTCGGTATCATTCTGTACATACCCAGTTGAATTAATGCAGACTGGTATGACATATGCGACCGTGAATGGATTTCGATTTACCGGTGGTTGCCGTTGTGTTTTGTACTATGCTTACCATATGCGACAATAACGTCAATTTGCAGTGCTACTATTAAATAAAAGTTGGATCTAGCAATTCTGTCATGGCTTGAAGGTCAGCATTTTAATTCATCTGATATCATTCGTCTTGAAATCGATTATGAAAGCTTAGGCAGCGAAATTTGCTAAACAATTTGACAAAACGGATTTCAAAGCTCCAGAATGAACCTGGAAATTGTAAACAACGTCACCATTCAACTACGGTTAAAATTACTTACTTAATGTGGAAGAATAAGATGTTGGTATGAATATTCTCTACTACTAATTTAAAGAAAACTTTCAATAACGAAATAAAATACTCAGACCCTTAAGTTTTGCTACTTATGGTTCACATTAAGTATATCATATGATATTCAGGCCCTTCAAAGAGGCATCTCTGCAGGCTAGCTATGGAATTTTTCATCGGCTACGCCGTACTGTATCGTACTTTCCAATTTCCATCAGGTATTGAGCAGTAATTTTTCCGATCTACTTACAAAAATCACTGTATTGAAGTTTATTGTATTGTATTGAGTTTTATTTTTATTTTATTTAGCAAGGCACAAATACAGGTAAGAGATCAAAAAAATTAAAGTAACAATAATAACTTAACTCTAAATATCTCTTAAAATATAATACCCTATAACATATATACACAACTTTCATTGATAACAAATACATACTGTTTATAGTAAATGGACTAAAAATCTAACAATTAAATATAAATAAATATATTAAATGAGTGATTTTTTTCATTTAGGAAGACTGGTGAAAAATATGTCATGTTGTAAGTAACTTCGTTATATCGCCTACACATTCTATTAATGGGACTATTCTCAGATACATTATTGCTACAGGGGGGAACGCTAAACAATTGTTGATGTCTAACGGAACGAGTGGGCACCTTTATGTTAAGTTTACCCAACAATTCACTACCAAGTGTACCATTTGATATTTTGTGAAGTGTACATAGCTATATCCGCATCATTTCTTCTTTTCTCAAGACTTTTAAGATTAAACTTTTTAAGCCTATCTTCATAGTCTGGTAGTTTACGTCGCAGCCCAAGTTAGCCACACAATGACCTAAGGAATCTACGCTGTATGGATTCAATTCTATCCACATGCACCCGATATATCGGTGACCAAATTGATGAACAATGCTCCAATATGCTTCGCACCAAGCTAACAGAGAATTATACAAGATCTCGCTTTTTTAAAGGGTTTTTTGGTACGCAGTACAATACTGAGGATACAACTAGCCTTACTAGTGATGTAATCATAGTGTAATATATGTGATTGCTGGAATTTAATTTAAAACAGAACATTATATTAACAGTTTTTATGTTGATTTCTACGATTATGCGAATATGATTTTATCGTCCTGCAGAATAAATACCAGTGGGTCAATAAATACTTATTGTTGAAACGAGTGTTGCAATTTTGTTCTTGAATGGAGATTGTCTGTATGACTTAACATTAATGGTATTGAGAATATTTTAATATGGTTTTATTCTTTTAAATTAACTGAGTTGCATTTAATAACTTCACGTACATATAAAATTTATTTTTACGGGTTTTCAGATGCGTTTTTTGAAGCAGTTTAGGTGATATACATATTAACGATTAGTCTCGATGTTACAGCATTAAAAGGAAAAACATTCCGTATTTCGGTACCTCATTTGGAGAATAGGTATTAACAGAAATCTATTGTCGCGCTATGCATAACAAATAAAGTGCGAGAGAAAGAGAGAGAGAGAGATAACTGCAGTTCGGACTAATTATGCTTGTAAGTAAAATAGATGTTGATACATATGACATATGTGATCAAGGAAACTTGTAGGCGCTTCAGAACAATGTTTATTGCAGCAAACTCAATACAAAAGTGATCCTATCTGCACGTTATATTCCTTTATTATACTATTTTCATTTCTTTATTTTCTCGAAGACAGTTCTAATTTGATAGTTGTAGTGTTGTGACCAAATAAGTAATGATATCGATCGCCGATGACGATTCATCAGATTTTAATTATAATAAATAAATAAATATTACCTGTCGTTATAATTATTTCGTTTCATTGTCGAAATACTATACCTACTTATTTTACAACATCTTCGAAAAGTTTGAAGAAGTTGGCATTATCAATCAAGAATTAATACGTGTATCATCTTGTAATGAAATATAATATTAGTTAATAAATTTGTACAAAGTATCCGGCAGTAATTTAGTTTCTTACATTTTGTAAAAAAATATCGGCTCTGTTATCGTGTTACGTTTATCGATATAGCTCATCCCTATCAGTTTCTCCGACTCTGGTATAACCATGTACGTGTGCAAAACGTCATATTTTAATAAAATAATGCATACATAACGTAAAAAAGACGCTCGTTCAAGTTTTCACAGGTGCTGTCATCGACAAAATAAAGAAATGGAAATGGTATAACAATTATCAGTACCTAGTGCCAACATGATCCATTAACAACTTAAAACAAAACATATCTTAAATTTGGTATAATGGTAGAAAATGTATGTCATAACACAATATGGTCAAATTATAAAAACATATATTAATATTATCAATAGTTAAATATTATTTAATAAATAATGAACAATTATATTATCTTCAGTAAATAAATATCTTATTTAAATAACGTTTTGGTCGTTAGAGGAAGTTGCCCAGTGTCCCAACATGATCAAATAATAACTTATTAGAAACAAATCACACACTAATATTGTAAAACACCAAACATTAATGAAATATGATTATGTAAATAATGTATATATGTATCTTCATTCAACAATGAAATAATCTATTATAATATAATATATTATTAGATATATCTTGGCGATGGCAGATGAAGTTTGTCCTTGATATTATTTAATATGACGTGAAGGTACAGGAACCAGGCCATTGTTACAATTATTCATAATTTTGCCTTCCTCTGATTCCTCCTCCAAAAGTGGACCGATTTTAATATTTTAACAGTATTATTAGAGGGCATTGTTAAATGTTACTCATTAACTGTGTTAAAGTTCACTACACGTGGTTTTAGAAATACTACGGGACTTTAACTTGCACGTCTAAACATACATATATTGAAGACTTACGTAACCGAATGTACCTAATGCAGTTGACTGTATTTAAAAGTAGTAATTAAATCAGGTCTCGAAGTGTCCTCCTAAATTATCAAGAGACTGTTTTTTTCTTTGGATACGCTAAATTTTGGAACTACGGCTCAAAAATTTTCTTTTACTTTTATAGCCTATTTATTGAGGAAGGCAGTCGAGGGGGTTTGGAGATGAATTTGTCAAAGACGAAATCTATGAAGTGTATTAGACTAGAGAATGAGCTGCTAGAGTACGTGGGCCAATATATTTTGGAAAACAAGTTTCAAAAACAACAGCAATGGAATAGAGATAAAGCGCAGAATTAAAAATGCGTTGAACAAATATTGGAGTTTAAAAGAAGTATTTAAAAACGACATGCTGATAAAGTTTAAAAAGAAACAATGGACTCATACATTCTGCTCTCTCTAACGTATGGCTGCCAGACGTGGAAATTTACCAAGAAAATTAGTTTGTGCCAAAAAGAACGTAAGTAGTATGTTGAACGTAAAGAATTTGCACAAAATACGACATACAAAAATAAGAACATATACCAATACAATATACAAGCTGGCTGATGCCCAAACACTAAAATTCAGATGGGGAATTTATATAGTCCGTTATGTGGATAACAGGTGGCCCATAAATGTAATCACATGGAAGGGCCCACTAACTCTACAAGAGATGAGAGGATGTTAAGGAAAACCGCAGGAGCAAACTGGTTACAAATAGCAAAGAATAGAGAAAAATGGAAGTCCTCGGAGGAGGCCTTTACCTTTACCTGAGCCCATGCAAATCAGAATATTAATACTTTTTCTTATTTTTTCACTTATTGTTACAAATGCATGTAAATCAATTAATTTGTAAGTTAAATAATGTAAATTTAAACTATGGATATTTAATTGTTGCATATTAACGTCTTCAAAGTTAAAAAAGGGTTGTAATGTATGCTGCACAGAATAAAATACTTTTATATTTTATTTTATTGTTATTTACCTATATGCCATATAAGTTCTCGCAAACTTTCTTTCTAACTGACTATACGGGTCTCAGACGGCTTTT
Source organism: Saturnia japonica (assembly GCA_033032175.1). Classification (NCBI taxonomy): domain Eukaryota; kingdom Metazoa; phylum Arthropoda; class Insecta; order Lepidoptera; family Saturniidae; genus Saturnia; species Saturnia japonica. The sequence continues at coordinate 4,507,690 of CM065312.1, forward strand.
AAAGCTTCACCGGGTTTGGACTGTAGGAAAGGTGAAGTGAAAACAATGCTAGGCTACAGGAGGGCGTAGGCGGCGGCGCGGCGGTGCGGTGGAGTTTCTTGAATAAAGGTAACAGTAGCAGTGAAACTGTAGGGGTCCAAGTCCGGTGAAGCTGTAAAAGCCGCAGCGGCTCTGTTTTTGGATAGGGCCCCTAAGGCTAACAGTAAAGTCAGTTAAAAAAAAATAAAGAGAGAAATTGCAAAAAACTAAAACTAAAACACTAAAAAACTTGCAGTCCCATGAGTGAGGTTCATCTACTGGACGTTATAGTAGAAAATTACTGCGTCAGTCCCAGACGTGACATAAAGTAATAGATACCTAAAGCCCAATGAGACACTGCGATCACTAAAAGGTACCTATCAATGTACTGTCATTGGAAAATTATAGTCTGCTAGCCTTTTTTAATATCATGTACAGTACATGTCGCATATGTTACCGGCATAGTATACAATTTAGAAATTGTAGACATTTTTTTCTCTGTTTAATTATTTGTTACTTATATAGAGGGTTGTAAATTAAAATTATGTTCATAACAAAATCTAAATAAAATGAAAAAATGAGTTTAAAAAAAGGAGGTTCTTAATTCAAATGTTTATTTTTTATGAATTTTCAGCCATACATTCTTTGTTTATGAACCGATTTCGATGATTCTTTTTTGATGCAAAGGGGATACCTTAAGGCTGGTCCCATTTTAATTTCATTTGCATTGAACCTTCGATTTCGAAGATACACCAGGGAACTCCTCAAAATCCTTGAATATGGGTTTACAGCATTTCACTTTTTTTGTTAATTATTGATTTGTTTCAGAAGTTTAGTTCTAACCTAACCTAACACGTCGCAGTTTACCAAACTATTTTCAGTAATACGTCGACATGTTAGGTTAATAATGCTTTCAGATGCAGTACTTTTGTCTTACTACATACAAACTGGTGAAACAATGGTTTACTAAATGTCTTCCGTAAGGAAGGGTAACCAAACTTCTTATTAGAATATTTGACATCTTCCATAATTTCGTAATATCCTTAGAGATTTAGTTTATCTGCGACCTATATTACTTAATTGACGCCTAGCGATTCTATATACTGGTACAAATGAGATAAGTATAAAATATACACTCATTATTGCAATTAAATTAATTCCTTCACTTAATAAGTTAATTAACCAAAATAAAATACCTAATGTCTGTTGGTAACATTATATAGTACAATATATATTGCGCGTTATTATAATATACGCTGCCGCCTTGATAAGATTTATAAAACATCACAATACTCTAAGTTAGGTTAAGTCAGAACTTAGTTTACAAGCGGGGTGAAAGCCCGAATTTAATGGTAGGTACATCAATCAATTTCTATAGTAGAGTAGGTTATTTCTACTCAAAAGAAACTTGCTTTAAAATAACCTTTGTAATATTATACATTCATAGTATACTAGCCATGCCCCACGGTTTCACCCGTGTTAATTTTGTACGATAAGCGTCGGCAACACACCGGTGTAGACAATTTTTTATACTTTGTGTAAAACTATCAATTTGGCTTAGCTGTAGCGTTAAAAAAAAATAAAAATAAAAAAAACGGAAAACAAACAAAAAATCAAATCATTCCTCTTTATAATATTTTTGTAGAAAATATATTTATTTGTACATAATACCAGATTATTAACTTTGACAATATCATGATTACATGATACATTTAAATTATATACAAAATCGAATTTAATAAGTAACCTGTATTAATGTTCCGATATTTCATAATACGGGTGTAGTTAATAATTAAATAACTCCTAATGTAACATTAGAGGAAAATTTGAGAATTTTACATCAAAAATATCAGTTTATGTGGTTAATTACTCGTCATTTAGGTATTATCGGTAGTCGTCGACTTACATAATATATTTTAGCTAAAAATAATGTTTAAATAATGAATTTAAATAAACTGAATTTGACTACCTACACCGTTTTTTTTTAATCTATTTAAATGTACTGATCGAGAGATCATTTATTACACCGTTAGTATATCATTTGATGACAACAAAAAATAATTATTAGGAGCGTATTGGTACTTTTCTAGAAGATAATCGCTAAGTTAGACGACACTTTACTCAGAATAAAGAAGGTTAATAAGTAATTTATAGAGAAAATGATTATAATTAAAGGCAACAAACGACCTTACCAGTGAGGTAATTTGTATAAATAAATTAATGATTGAGGTTTGCAGTTGTCACGCAAAACTAATGGATAGATTTTGATCAGTTTGTTTTTCTTTCTACTCCTTAAATACTTGGTCCTTATAAAAAATAAAAGAAAAAAATACCACAATATCTTCATTCAATAAAAAGTTATTAAAGTTTTAAGTAAATACGATTTTTATAAGCATTAGGTAGGTAAGCATTCGGTGATCTGTTTTCTTGCCGTGTAGGAAGTTGCGTACGGTTGCTAGTTCTAATTGTATATTATATTATACAAGATTGGAGAGATAATTTTTTTTGGTAATAGCATGGCAAAATGACGTCACAGTGTCTTTTGGTAAGCACAGTAAAATTCAAACACAACGGTGACCACCGAGTGATCGTAATACAACGACGGTCACCGCTGTCATGCCGGCCTCTAAGCCTCTTGACAGCTTGATATAATATACTGACTGATCCCAAAACGAGACAAGTATAGAAACTCACTGCAACGTGTTTATCACTGTATCGTCGTTCGGCATTCAATAACGCGAATGTGAAAATATTGCATTTTTTTAAAGTGAAACTTTCATTTAGCGCGGTACGCATATTTTTAGATGAGATAAAATCTCTGCACTTGCGACACCGTTACGAGACGCAGCTATAGTGTGTGCATATATGCATGTATATATAGCAGACCGCGAACGCGTCTTTCATAAAAGAATATTAAATGTATTTTAAAGTTTCTAATTATTAATAAAATACAATTCATAAATATAATGCAATTCCTAACCCAATAACCATAGTACCCACCTAAAAAATGTCTAACACGCTACTTCTGTCGACACTCCCGGAGTGCAATTTATTTTTTATTTACGCGGATCCCTAATTCTTTTTCCTAAAATAAAAGTAGCCTAAGTTACTCCTTATAACATCAGTTATCTACCAATGAAAGTCCTGTCAAAATCAGTCCAACCGTTTCGTAGATTACCCGGAACAAACAAACAGACAGACAAAAATTTTAAAAATTGCTTTTTTTTTTTAAGCAACCTATATACTTGCATATGCAATAAGTAAAAATCTGTTATTTTTACATTACAAACAGACACTTCAATTTTATTAATTGTACAAAAGATAGAGAAGATAGCAAATAAATTAACTAAATATACTGCCAAATAACGTAAGTTTATGAAATAAAATAAAAATCACGACATCAAGATCCAGCTAAAAACTCTATTCTGATTTTACTTAAAAAAAAAAAAGTTCATATAACAGTACCACGGCAAGTAATGACGCACGCAGTCTGTAAACACAATTAAACCTGTGTGTGCCACGAAAGTAATTAATCAATCTACAGGGAAAATAGACCTCAGTAGCTTGATTCCATCTGGACATTTGCGGTCAAGCCGGGCGTGGTGTGATCGAAGAGCTTAAAGGTAAATTATACTACTATGTAGGTATATTGGTACAGGAAAAACTATGACATTTTTATATGTTTTTTCATCATATTGTGTCGATATGACCCCTATGTGTAATGATTAGTATTAAAATTTGTTATTAGCAAAGAACAGAGCTTAAGCATTTCTGATGCTTATATGTAACTAGCGGTGCCCCACGGTTTTTCCCCCCGTGTTAAATTTATTCGACCATCTCTTCAGCGCGACACTGCCAACGCGAAAGTGCTATAGCATCGTGAGAAACCTTTTTAGTTATTATTCATTCCTTTATAATGTTATAAGACATTGTCTTGTCAAATTATATTTATTCTTGTTTTTCTATTCATCGCAATTCCGTTGGAAATAATATAATTAATTCAAGGCATGAATTGCTTTTCTTAATGATCCCAGAAAACTAATTTATACACGCGCCATAAGTAACATTCATTGATACCATTCCAATGAGCCCAAATACGGTAATCTCTGCTGTAACATATTCCAGTTGACGCTGCAGCATCAGGTCAAGATTTTACTAATGTCATTGAAGTACCAGAAATCTTGACTCAATTAGAACTGATCACATCTATTTATCAACTAAAAAGAGCTGATAATCTTCAAACGGCTAAACAGAAACAAACAAAAAAAAACTACCTAGGTCAAAGTCAGTTTAGCTATTTGATAGCTACGATGCCACAGACAGACACAAAGATATACACGTTAAACTTATAACAACCCCTTTTTGCGTGGGGGCTAAAACTAAAGGATTACTCCTACATCTTAAACTATAATAAGTCTAATATTTAATGTTATTTTGAAGTAAAAACCTTTTAGTGTTACCATATTTCATTATTTACTTTGCTCTTAAGAAACTTATATAGTTTAGTAATGAGTATATAATTCTAACCGAAATACGCGTGAATTTAATCAAAATTTGTAGTTTCGAAGCCGCACCTTTTGAACGACAACTGAGGTCATCGGCAACTTGACTATCCAAATTCAAACGAAACGTTTCGAAACCAGTTTAAATTGCTATATTTATTTATCTGTTTGAGTTATGTATTTCATTAGTGTTGTTAAAGCATCGGTTTTTTGGACAATCGATAGTAATCAATTGTTTTTTTAAACAATCAATTTATCGATTTACTATCGATGGTGTATTTATTAGTAAAAAATATTGGTATGTCGGCTCGTCAAGGGACGACAGCGTAAAAAGGTCATGGCGCGTTCCGAAGATTGCGTACCTACTGTAACTAACTTGACGAACTAAAAAAAGGCCTTCGTGCAAAATCTTCCCTTTAATCACAAAAATATCCCGTCAATCAACAAATCGATTGTTCAATAGTAATCTATAATCAAAATAAGACTAGAATTCACGGCATTCGAAAACTAAATACTCATTCGGAATAGCTTCCCTGTACCTACAGTTGTGCAATGTATGCAGTCCAATGGTACTTAGTGGTCTTTTTTTAGATATATATTCAACTTAATTATGTAAATATTTATCGCTAAAACTAAATACTAAAGCTAAAATGTATATCGTTCAAAGTGTTTCTTTTTTTCCTTATATCTTTTCATACTAACTTAACGTTCAAACTGGTTTTTTATGAAGGCCAGTAGGTTGAAATTTTAACGAGTTTATATCGAGCAGAAAAACAAAGCTACAATATATTAAAAACTAACTATGTTCCGCGGTTTCACCCGAGTATAATTTAAAAGATATCACTGATTATTCGTTTTACAGGAGTGTTGATAATATTTTTATCGGGCTGCAAAGGTTATAGCGTCACCCTTATAAGGTTCGCTCGCGCCACTTACTGCTTTAATCGTAGACTTGAGTCGAGTGTTAAATTATTTTAATTCATTTCATTTCAATTAACTATTCATCCAAATAACATGCTATTAAGGGCAAAGTTTACCTCCATAAAATTGTCTTTATTATGTAATAACTTTCATTGATAAGGATTAATATGCCATGCCTAAAAATAATGCTCATAAATTAATCACTTCTTCATTTTCAACAAATCTTTGTCACAAAATAACGAATTTTGGCTTATATATAAAAGATACACATATGCTATGGTTTAGATATACTAAGGGCCAATAAATTTGTAGAAAATTACGTTACGTTCGTTACGAACATTAACCATTACGCCAGCGCATGCGGATAAAGTTCGGACGAACTTACACTGCGGACTTACTTAACAAAAATCAATATTTAAGGCAAGCTGAGGAGTTGTAGCCTAATTATTAGATAGCTTATACTATTCCTCGTGAATCTAGCTATCATATACAAAAAGAATTTTTCTAGTCCGACTGGTAGTTCCAGAGATTAGTGTGTTTAAACAAACAAACAAAAAATCTCTTCTGCTTTATTATATTAGTATAGATAGATGTTGATTTCCCTATATATCGTAACAAGTTCTATGTGTTGTAACTGGGCCCTATTCGTCAAGTTAAAAAAAAACTAAATTTCTTAAAGTAGATTTTATTATTACAAAATTAAAGCTTTCGGTACCTTTTTAAGCGTATTGCGTGCACGGAAGACTGTTTGGCATGGTTAAAGTTTATATGGAGAAGGAGTGCAGAAAGCTAAAATCTATCTATAATATTTGTTAATAATATATTAAATAAAATAAATTAATACTGCGAATCGTAACCCGTCCAATGCCATTGAACTTAGACCCCCCAAAATTAGACATTGTCACTCAACGAAAAGTGATAGCAAATACTGCTAATATCAACCATCAAACAGAAGATAGTCTAAGGTCAAAAAGTCACTGATCGAATTTTGAGCTTAGGACGATCGCTAGTATTTTTTTAATAGATGAACAACATAATTTCTTTGTTTATACACGGATTTGGATTATTATTTTTTTGTTGGAAAGGGCATCATACCTCAAGGTTGCCGATTGGTCTCATTTTCATTTCATTGGCATTGGACCTTCGCCTTCGAAGATTCACCAAGGAACTCCTTAAACTCATTGAAGTTAGTTTTTTTTTGGTAAAAATTGACGGTAGTATCGGCCGTGACATTTTTCGCATTAATAACAATATAACATTTGATAAGAATAAAAAATTACCTACATCAATCAGGGAAAATCTAGCTTCCTATCCGACGAATACTTCTGAAGGTTACCTCATACGAAATGTCACCCAACTGTTGTTCACGTGGAAAGATCGATGACGTGCATCATTTACTGATGGAGTGTAACAAAAGTAGGATTGAAAAGGAGTCATTGATGAATAGTATAAATTTAAACTGTCAAAATCACAGCATTTTGTCAGAACCTTGTTCGGATGAAGCCATTATGTTGTAAGACCTGGTAGTGCGGTCTCATCAGCGACTCTCTTAATTTGATGCTAGTAAGGATTGAGTACAATGGGACTGATATAGGCAGTAGAATAAAAGTTACTAAAAATTTTCTCATTTTATACACTAGCTCCGCAAACGTATATCTTTGTATTTGATGGTAACCACAGTACAATCCAAAAACAACGTCGACCGTCCAGAGATCACTAATCCCGCCAGTGTCTGCTACCATACTGTCCTGCAAACCTTTCTACAGCTGCCTTATCACTGGCTGATCAAAGAGAGTATTTTTTTAGGGCTTATCACTATGTGCATGATGGTCGTATTTATGAACGTCAGACCACGGAAAATATTTTAGTCATCGAAAAGAAACGTAATAATAAAGTAAGACCAAATTGGCCTCAAAGAAGCTTGCTGTGCTCAGTAAGGTGAGACGGTACTTCACGTCGGCTCATCGCCTATATCTTTATAAGGCGCAAATTCGAACCCACATGGAGTATTGTTCTCATCTCTGAGCGGGAGCCCCCCAGTACTAGTCACTTCCTTTTGACTGCATTCAGCGTAAGGCGGCTCGAGTTATTGACGATAAAGCTCTTTCCGATCGGCTTGATCCATTGGCTCTGCGTAGAGATGTTGGTTCACTCTGCACCTTCTACTGCTTGTTTGGATTAATCCCGCTGAATTTCACCATCGGACATCGCGTCAGAATCGTAAATTTCATTCACACCACCTAGATGTCCAGAGTTCCACAACAGTGCGTTCCATAAGGCACTTTCTGCCTCGCACAACCACTCTGTGGAACCAGCTGTCGCCTGAGATTTTTCCGAGCTGTTACGACCTGGTGACCTTCAAGAAGAGAGCTTATTCTTCCCTAAAAGGGCGGCAACGCATCTGCGAGCCCTCAGGTGTTACGGATGTTTGTGGGCGGCGGTGATCACTTTCCATCAGGTGCGCCACCTACCCGTTTGCCTCTTTTTACCTTAAAAAAAACCATATAATTTAGTGGATGCACAGAGAGGAAGTCACTACGAGACATCACTCACATTCACATAATTAGCCGCCCTATAATAAATAACCTGGTTCTTTATAAAATAATGGTCTTTAGTAAATCAGTTAATCAGTTAAAAACCTTTTTATAAAACCTAACACTACCTACAAGACTTTGTATTAGTCTTACTAAGTCTAAAATATGGTACTACTAATATCTTTAATAGTAAGATACCTTTACCCTTACAACTCCGTTTAATAATACACATGTTTATAATATTAGTATAGAAATAGATAATAAATATGCCTGTTGTTTTGTAATCTTAGCGTGTTTTCATCACCTTCGGCGACAAAGGCACGCAACATCAAATTAAACTGTAATCCAATTTTAGTCTATAAGACAATAAATGAAAATGTTTTTGTAATTTATTTATTAACTAGCTGTGCCCGTGGCTTCGCTCACGTGGACTACAGAATGCCTGCGCGAAACCTGCTCCCTCGCCCCCGACTATTTCAAAGACAAAAATGCTTATTGTGGGTGTTTCTTAGAAGATAGATATATACTCTCTCATACATTTTTGTAGCTCTTTTTAATACCTATAATTATGTAGTACATTCATTTGCTATATCTCTTATGGTTTACTCAGCGTAAGCTATTTAAGCGCTTGAATTGATTCACCACGACCAGTTTTTTTTGTTTGTGCGGGACCCTAATTTTTTTTTCTAAAATTAAGGTAGACTAAGTTACTTCCTATAAATACAGCTATCTACAAGTAGAAGTTCCGTCAAAATAGGTGCAACCGTTACGGAGATTACAGGAACAAACAGACAGACTGACAAAAATTAAAAAAAGGGCTTTTTGTTATATTTATCGTACATACTTTTATATGCATTTAGTAAAAAGCTGTTATTTTGACATTACAAACAGACACTTCAATTTTATTAATTGTATAGATTTAAGTATAGAATTGCCAAGTGAATATGTTTTCCACAGGTCGTTATTATAATTGCGATGTGTTTGATAGTTCGATAACTCCACCATATTCGCTCGTGAATCGTGTCTCTGAAGTGTGTGACGTCGACTCTCCACACTGTAGTGTTTACTTTTCGCATGTATGGCTGTTAACGACAAATATGTAATATCTATAGATATTATATTCATTGACCACAAGGAGTATATTGTGAGGATTTTTATGAAGTTATACTTCTACTAGACCGACACCGACTGATCTCGGTACATGACTAACCAAAAGAAAATCAGTGATGAGTTTAGTATTTTAATGAAATGACAGTATGAATCCAACACATTACCGATCCCAATAAAACTTCAAAAATAATTGAAATCATTTTTTACTGTACTACAGTCTTGAGGGATGATTTTTCAAAAACACGAAAAGATCTTTCTTACCAAAAGCATACATATGAATTTTTATATCCCTAATTTGAGAAATGATGGGCTATTGAAACAAATTTTCATTCCCTGTTACATCCCTTAAAGGTTTATTTTCTCTACCAATATAGCCTAACGAAAGCCCAATCTATATCTATACCGAAATTCATCAAAATTGATTCAGAGGTGAGGCGTGAGCGGCGCGGCGCGCGGTGCGGTGGAGAATTGATCGAATAAATTTAACACTGGTGAAACCATGGGCCACAGCTGGTGTACAAATAAAATGATATAACTCCGATACAGTCGAGAGTAATTTTCAAAGCACATCGTTAATCAAAACACTTCCCGTATTCTAATAACATACTCGGACACAGACCTGTTTAAAATTCTTTTAAATATTTATGTGTTGGTCGCTAACCAGATGCTTGACTTTCTTTCAAATGTACCGAAAGATTTCGACTGTAAACTTTCCATATAATAAAAATTTACGAAAGAAAATGTAAACTTAACAGTTTTAAAAAGTGAACATCGAGCTCGGTTGTTTTTAAAATAAACGCAAAAACTTAAAAATTTTGAGTACATCTCCTGGTGGCGTTTATTTAAAAAAGTGGATAAATCAATAATTGAGTCTATTTTATAAGCATAAGGATGTAGGTAAGTTAGTTTGTTCTGAGATAGGTACGCCCTTGTTTGTATATGTTTGGGTAAAGCTGAGATTCTTAGGGTCAACGGATTCAGTTTTCGATAATTTGTTCGTGGCAACGGTTATCGTGCCGAGGAGAGAGTGTGTTAGGATGGCAACGCGAACCTCCAATCAAATAGAAAATTTTCTTTTGTACAGAACCTGACTTCAATTTTGTTGAATATACCAAATATACGAAAGCGATGGCTTTTTTTAAGCACATCACTGATTTGCCGGACAAAGTTCAAGGACCATGTTAAGCGAGTTTTAATGTGAAAAGGTTATCATAGGGTGGTTCACATAATGATGTGAATGATAGCGACGGCTGGAAGTGACTCCCTCTTTGTGCATGCACTAAATTTTTGCGTAAATAGCAGTAGGTATGGATAGCATCTGTGGAGAGCTATTGAAATACGGTGGAGATACCTTGCATAACACTCTATGGAAATTATATACACGTATGTGGAATGACGAGCGAGTACCAGAATGTTTCAAAATGTCTCGTATTTGCACGTTATACAAAAATAAAGGGGATCGCTCTGACTGCAATGCTTATCGAGGCATATCTCTTCTATCAACGCCGGGAAAAGTTTTTGCGAGAATTCTCCTAAACCACCTACTACCTATATCGGAAGCAATATTACCCGAAAGTCAGTTTGGGTTTCAACCAGAAAGAGGGACATGTGAAGCCATCTTCTCAGTTCGCCAACTGATGGAGAAGAGCAGAGAACAAGATCGGCCATTGTTCTTGTGTTTTGTTGACCTTGAAAAAGCATTTGATAGTGTCCCTCGTGATGCGCTGTGGGTTGTTTTGTCTAAAATTGGCTGCCCTGATAAATTTGTGAGAGTGTTGCGACTTCTACATGATGACATGGCGTGTTGCATATTTAGTAATGGTGAGCAGTCAGAGTTTTTTTCTGTCTTCTGTGGTGTCAAACAAGGCTGCGTCCTTGCACCGACTCTTTTTGCATTATACTTTGCTGCTGTAATTCGAAAAACCTTAGAAAGATCATCAGAGGGAATACGAATTCGTTTCCGTATGGATGGCGGACTTTTCAATATTGCAAGGTTGAAATCCCTCACTAAGGTTTCTTATACCACTATTACAGATATTATGTATGCGGATGATTTGTGCTTTGTTGAAGATACGTTGGAAGGTTTGCAGAACCTTATCTCAGGTCTTGACGAAGTATGTGTGAAGTTTGGCCTTAAGATAAACGTCAAGAAGACGGAAGTAATGACAGTGAATGATTATAGCAGCGTGGTCCCCGTTATAACAATTGGTGAGGAAATTCTGAAATTAGTGGAGAAGTTTAAGTACCTAGGTAGCACAATAACATCTAAGTGTGACTTAGACAACGAAATAAACAGCAGGATAGGAGCTGCCGCTGCAACTTTTGGTAAATTGCGGTCAAAGGTATTTCGTTCGCATGACCCCAAACTATCCCTAAGATCAGTGTGTATATGGCCACTATTTTACCAAATCTCCTCTACTCCTCTGAGACGTGGGTTTTGTACCGGAAGCACATTCGATTACTTGACAGATTTCATCTTAAATGCCTACGGGATATCATGAACATCCGATGGTCGAAACGAGCTCGGAACTCGAATGTACTGAGGCGTGCAAATGTCGGCGGCATTGAAATGTATCTGATGCGACGACAGCTACGTTGGTGCGGACATGTGTCTCGTATGCCGGAAAGTAGAGTGGCGAAGCGCATCTTCTTTTCAGAACTCCAGTACGGTAAGCGTAAGCGCGGTGGACAGTACCTCAGATATAAGGATGTTCTAAAAAGGCACATGAAGCGATGCAAAATAGAGCCCTCTCAGTGGGAGACAAAAGCAGCACAGCGCAATTAATGGAGACACCTTGTTCAGTTACAGGCAAACGCCTTTGAATCTCAGCGCTGTGATAACCTCGATAAGAGACGAGACGATTTAAAGACCAGACCATCTGTGGTCATACCTTACAGTTATGTTGGTGGAGTTTTAACATGCCCGACATGCACTCGTACCTTTATCAACAAAATTGCGTACAGTAGTCACTACAAAGCACATCAAAGGGCAGAACAGCAATGTCCTGATTAAGTTATTTTATACATATCCAGAGAATCAAAAGTCGCTGTAGCTGAAATCGGCCAGGATGACACATATACAAATTTTTATTATTGTACCTGTCAATTAACACTTGTACAGTTGAAAAAAAGATAAACCCGATCGAGTTTCTTACCGGTTCTTCTCGATGTCTGGGATATTTTTTCAACCTGTAGTTTTTTTGACGTTTATAAGAGCCTTTTTGGGGCCTAAGTTGAATAAAGATTATTTTGATTTTTATTTGTGGGAATTATGTCTATCAGTCTAACTCAAACAGTTGTTTGAGATCTTTTGTTAAATTACCTCATCAAAGTCTTGATGATTTGAAATATTATTATTTCACCAATAAATTATTCCATCAATAGAACTTCATCGATGTAACGGTGCAAAATTGATCATCAGTTTTTTCAATACCTACTCATTACTGATCATGACCGTGGACGCTTATTTATTTGTACGTAGCGTTATTTGATTGTATAAGTTAAAGATGATTTTTTACCCGACTGCGAAAAGAAGGGTTATATTTTTCGAGCGTATGTGTGTATGTATTTCTATTTCTTTGTCACGCTTTGTAGCCTAAACGGCTTGATGGATTTTAGCATATGAGGTGTCGTTAGATTCGTCTTAATTGTGGAAGTGACATAGGCTATTAATCTTATTATATTAAGTGAGCAATTCTTGTATATATATATATATATATATATTGTATATTTAGATAATGTTTCACATTCCAAGTTAACCTAGGTAGGTTTTTACTTTTTTCTATTAAAAGACACCGAGCGCGGCTCGGTTGCCCAGATATTAATATTTATATACGACGTCTGGAATTAGGATAAAAAGCAAAAAAAAAAAAAATTTTGATTTTGTTACAGTCGGGATTTTTGTTATCTTTTTAATTAATAATTTAGTTTATTATATGTTTGACAGAGCAAGCGTGTAAACGCGGGGTGATTGTAAGTACAGTTATCAAAGACGATGTCATTAAGGGAGACATCGTGATGAATGGTTCTCGTAAGGCAGTGTCATATAAGCCTTCTTGGCTTAGTGAATGGAAAGTGTGCAAAGATGATGATGCGACTGGTCTCACAATCCAAACGATAATATTATTGTTAGTTGCTTTCCTCAGATGTCGGTCGTATTCACGTGGATTTTTCCGTTATTAGTCAAGTGTACCCGAATCAAGACCAACACATTACATAGGCTGCACTAAAAGTATCGGGAATGGAATATTTCCACTGTTCCTGTCATATTAAAATCTTTTTAACTGAAAACTCCTTGGTTTTAAAAATCGAATACAATTTATTTATTTAAAAAAAGATTCTCGGTCTCGTCGCAAGGTTTTGTCAAACTTGTTTAGTCGTTGATAAAATGGAATTGACTCGAGAAAATTCAAGAGCGATGATTTATTATGACTTTCGAAGTGGTTTAACACAAAAAAAAATTCAGTGCCGCCCTCGTATACAAAGATGTTTTGACTACAAGAAAGTCATTTGGCGGTAGTTGGGTTATTTTGGCCGTAGACGAAATATGAGTGACATATATTTAAGCCTTTAAGGATATATTCTATTTATATGGTGACTTTGTTGAAGTGTAACTTAAGACACAAGTTAAGGTCACTTGGAGGTTGTTGCTAGCAACGGATGAAAGAAGTAGAAGTTTGTGGGGAAGGGAAGGAAAATGATCAACCCCTTAATGGCTTTTGCCTTAGTACGTTTGCGTATTGGTAACTGTCAGTAGATTCTCATGTCTCAACATTCACCGTAGTTGTTAAAATACTCTATATCTGTCATGAAACGATGTTCACATAGTTGTTTATTAGGTTATCGAAGCTGATGGAACGACAAAGATGTAATATTTTTGCATTATAATGTCGACAATGAGAGTTGCTGATGCTGGAAACTTTCGTGAGCTCAAATTCCTGAGGTAAATTTCGCAAGACTAATGACGAATTTATATAGGGCATCATACTTACTATCAGGTATTTAACGAATAAATTTAACACGAGAGAAACTGGGTGAAACCAAGTTACTCATAAGCACTCCAAAAAATAAGTTGACTATGGTGATGACTATGATATCAGATTGCGAAGGATATCAAAAGTTATTTTACATTCTTTTAGTTCATATTGAAACTTACTAAAAATTGAATTTATTTTTCATGTCTTTGTTTCTGTAGTGAACAAAAAATATAATGTCTTAATGGTACAAATATTACAAATATATAGGGTATATTTATGTTACATACGGCGTCACTGAACTGTCTGCACAAAAAAATAGCTCCAGTAAATGGTGATTGACAAAAAAACCGAGAAAACTATTCACGTTTTTCTAAAGTTTTTTTCTTGCGGTAGGTAGATACAAGTAACTACTTTAAAAGTTTTGTTCTATACTGGAAATAACTATAACAATGTTTCGTGATTCCTCTTTAAAAGCGAGATATTCTTTTTGATGTTACTTTTAAAGGTGACATTAATTTTGTATTTAAGTATAGAAAATAATGTATTACATTTTGTTTTATTGTAAGATATTCGATTTCTTTTGTTTTCAGTTATACGGCGGAACTTCTTTTTTTTTAAATGGTATCTGTTATCATCCACAATTCTACCAAGGTCACGTGGATAGATTTTATTTTAAAATAATTATTCAAGTAGGTAATCTCTAAACATAAGTAGTTCTAACAAGGTTGCGGCTCACTTGTGAAAACAGTTGAAGGAGTTTTTTAATGGCAACTTAAAACACATGTTATTAGATATTATTTCTAATTCACTTCACATGGACGTATGAAAATGGCGGACGTAATGTTCACTATATTATTTCCATTTCTTTATTTTCTCGATGACAGTTCTAATTTGATAGTTGTAGTGTTGTGAACCAAATAAGTAATGATATCGATAACTCATCGAGTGACAGTGACGATTCATCAAATTTTGATTAAAATAAATAAATAAAGATTACCTGTCGTTATAATTATTTCGTTTCATTGTCGAGTACCTACCTATACCTACTTATTTTACATCAGCTTCGAAAATTTTGAAGAAGTTGGCATTATCAATCAAGAATTAATACGTGTAACATCTTGTAATTAAGTATAATATTAGTTAATAAATGTGTACAAAAGTATCCGGCAGTAGTTTAGTTTCTTACATTTTGTAAAAAAATATAGGGTCTGTTATCCTTAATTAACAAATATAATTCTGTAGTCCACACGAGCGGATCTACGGGCACGGCTAGTTGATAAATAAAATATTTTTTTCTCATGGCAATACTCTATAAAATTCTCACACACTTACGTGTCCGCCATTGCTGTGCTTCACTTTTGTCTTAGCGCAACTACGTCCACCTTTTTTATACGACCATGTCACTTCACTTGCGCATATTATCTCAACAACATGAGGTAAAAAGCCGCCAAAGTTTTTGAAATAAATAAAAACCACTACCAGTTAAAGCGACACCGGGAGATTTATAATCAGTGTCAAAAGCTTTTACACTCGTTTTACGTAAGCACAAAAGCGAACAAAAAACAAAACGAACCAATAAACAATCTATAGTGCGTTTTTTATTCCCACGAAGTAAAATTAAATTTCATGTGTTACTACTTTATTGTGTTTTGAAATTAGTGATATCACCAATCGGAATTAATTGTAAAACCGTACGAGGTTTTTTTAAAAAAAACATTGAACCCTCCAAATGTGATGGCCGAATAAAGGAAGCAAAATCGCGTCTCTCGATGGCCAACCGAAGTTAACGGTAGCACAACACTACAAATATAAATGTGGCAACATGATTTTCAAATTTGACATTAGTGATTATCAATTTACTCCGTGGGTATAAAAAACGCAGTATTTGTAACTACACCTTATAAAATTTTATTGAGAAACATCGAAAACTTTATTGCTCGGTTGATAGGAATGACATTGCTCTGTTTCGAATTTCATTCAACTCAAACATTAATTTTAATTTGTTTTGCTGTAACAAAAGTTCGGTAAATTACATTATTTCAAGAAAAATAGTCCCATAAATATACCGTTTAATCTATAGGATGGCTAAATTAATTGCCACTATGGCGATTGGCAATACTTTATCCTGGAATTTATGCCACTTCTACCAAATTACGTTCGCTAGCTATTATAGTATTACTACGGTTAATATAAGGTATGTTTGGGTTGATGGTTGTTTATCCTAAGATATTTAGTTTTTAAAATTAATCAAGCGGGGTGGAAGGGTATCGATCTGTACTCGACTAGAGTGCGACCACCATACACATAGCGATAAACTAGTTTCTTTTAGTTTCGAGATTAGTTAATGCATATCAAACTGATAATGCCTCGATGATCGCTGTTGTTTATGAATCGTATTGTTCCCTTACATTACAGTCCTAATACAAAAATAATATAACATTGATTTAATAAAAATTGAATCTCGTATGGTAGGGAGCAGTTTTAGTTAAATTCTTCACCAAAAATCTAATCCGCCAACGATTAGATTACTAGTCACATCGTAGTATCGCGAAACTTTTAACAATAATGTCTTGATACATCTAGCTGCCAAAGAACCTCTAGACTCTATACTATTATAAAACCGGTACAAACTTGCCGAGACCGGTACATCTGATTTTAAAATACGAAGCGGTCGCAGACAGCTTCCTTTTTCGTCCATCTAGAATAAACGATTACGGCAGCGCTTGTTAAATTTCGTACTGTATATCTGTGCGGTCGATAAAATTAGGGATGAGCAATATTAGAATTGATGAATATCGAAATGAAAATGTGTCTACCTTCTACGCACATTATATAGGAATGTATTATTATTCTTAGCCAATCCAATAAACGGATATGTCGTCGGTATTCTCTCCTTCATTTCATATCACACAAACAAAACGCGCATCCAAAAACCTTTAAAGTGCACGAAAACATAGATCGAAAGATCGACCTTTATAAAGTGAAAAATTCTTTAGCACCGTTGTGGTTTGAAACGCGAAGAAACGAAAAATCGACACATACATCTTTAGAATTTGGCCTGCGAGAGAGTGAGATAGAATACATTATACACGGTTAATTATACACGACTATGATCGTTGTGAAATTGGTCTAGCAGTGTGACGACCAGACACACAATAGTGCGTACAATACAAGTGACTGATAGCTCGAGTCCCGCTGATTTAGTGTTTTTAAAAAGAGATTTTAATTAAACTAGATATTTTTATGTTTTCTGAAGGTTTCACTTCTACCGTGTATGAACTGTACAAATGTTTTTTTATTACCCGACTGTGAAAAAGGAGGGTTATGTTTTTCGAGCGTATTTATTTATGTATATTTTTTTGGCACTATCTGTAGCCTAAATGGCTAGATGGATTTTAGCATACGAGTTGTATTTAGACTCGTCTTAATTGTAGGAGTGACATACTTAGGCTATATCATATTTAATTAAATATGACGCCTGGGAATTTAATAAAAAGCAGTAATAGAAAAAAATATGTAGTTACGTGTTGTTGTTGCAGTCGGGTTTTTTGTTTCCTTTTTAATATTTGTCTATTTGGGTGCTACTTCTAATGATGAAAACCTTTTTTTATGAAAACTATTTTGCTTACGTACGGATCTTTTTCCGTTAACTCCTAACTCCATTGACATTAATAATAAATAAATACATACTTATAGAAACATCGATAAGTGATGTTTTTCTTTATAACACCGATGTAGGTATCGATTCTTTAGGAAACTTAATATAGATGTCGAAATAGGAATGTTCTCAAACTCAACATCGACATTTCGATAATATTGATTATCCCTAGGTCAATTAAGGAATTTGTATGTAAATAAAATTAATTGGTTAAACGTGCAATGAACATTTAAACTTATTATTGTAAAGTTATTTAGTGAAAGACCTCAAGGTTTTTTACGGTATGTATACTATGAAGTACTAAACGGAACAGGTTACTACTGTTGAGGATTAAGTTGATAAACCTCGTATATCAGATTTTTTAAATTATATAGATTTACAACAAAATGACGTTATTGGGCATGATGGTAAGAACACTACGATCTAAAAACAACAGCAATCACCAATAGAACAACAATGCTTTGCAGTTCACCAGTCGCTTCTCTCGTGCCGGCTTGTGTAAATCTAATTCCCTCTTTTCCTTTCCACAAGAACCACATGCACTGGCCTTTGGAGTGACAGTTTTACGGTTACTTATCGTTGTCGTACCGTAAAATAGTGGAACCATCTCCCGGTCAATGCTTTCGCTCCTTCTTATGACATGCGTAACGGGAAGAGATATATATATATGCAGGTTGGTATGGTAGCGGCGACCGCAGATGGATTTCGATCTCTCAGTGGTCACCGTTGTGTTAGGATTGTACTCCGTTTATTATGAGGAACAGTACCGTCAATTAGCCGAGCTAATTGGCTGATTCTGAAACGCAATGCGCATAAGCGCATGATGGGCATTTCACCATATGTATGGTGGTCGCGACCCAGTAGGTCCAGCCCCTAACACCCGGCTATCTGCATTACCTTGTTCGTTACTCGACAGGTGCCACACGCACAAA
Organism: Saturnia japonica; assembly: GCA_033032175.1. Lineage (NCBI taxonomy): Eukaryota > Metazoa > Arthropoda > Insecta > Lepidoptera > Saturniidae > Saturnia > Saturnia japonica. The sequence continues at coordinate 4,526,341 of CM065312.1, forward strand.
TGAGATTGGTTTGGGTATGTCTCAAGTTTTAAGATATTATTTGACCTCGCTTACACCTACGCACTTCGGACTGTAGCATAGTAGTAAAACACTGCTGCTTTGGGGAAAAAGTAGGGTGGTAAATAGAGTTTCTGCAGTCAAATCTTATACAAGATATCTGCAGCTCTTGTAGACTACTTAAACAACAATTAATATGAATTGTAAAACAATATAAGTTTTAAAACTAAAACTCAACAAGAGAAAACATTGCGCTCTGTAAACTATGATTTATATTTTGAAATGTGCTAGTTAAACCCTATCATTTGATACCCAACACTACAAATGTGTTTTATTTTTATATAGGACTTTATGCCCTTCTATAGGGCGCCTTATTGAATTCAGTGTGACGTCACATAGCCTATAACTAGCGGGCAATCAAAACGCTTCTAACGATATCTCATTTTTCAAATTATCATAACATAGTTTAGAAAATATACGGGATCAAATGAACATATTTATTAGATAGCCCGCTGAAATCATAACTCTTCTTTTGGCTGCATACTTTGCATGCTTGTAAGATTGCCTTCTATAAAATAATACAATACTTTCTGACTTCTGTATAACGTTAAATACCTGAAAAAGTCAGTCTCGAGTCACGGCTGATATGAATAAAATTTACTCAGGCACCTAGTTAATTAATTAAGTAATGCCTTTAACTTAAGCTTAAATAATGTTACAAAGACTTACTATTTCAAAATAATAGAGTATAGACAAAGACGTAACTTTAGTAATAACATTGTCTACTCTTTATTCGCATGACGACATGACCCGATTGCCTTTACTTATTTTATTTATTTAGCCGACCCTATTAACCTGCTTTGTACTTACACAGGTTTCTAAACTTTTAAACAATTAAGTTAAAAGTTGATAGAATAAGTCAGAATTTCTTGATATACTTACAAATGTGTTTAGTTGAACCAAACACTTTATTGAAGTCGAGTATGCTAATTGGATAAAAAGCAGTTTAGATCGAGGACGCGATGCAATGTAGTGCCAGACTAAACAATGTTTTCAGGTTTATTTACGTATGCCCTTTTATGTATTGCCATGCAAATTATGAGACGCCTATTATGCGTGGGTTAGTTATTATAATAACGTCATATAACGTGCAGAGTTTTCAAGGATTTTTCACGAGCAGTTTTAAACAATGAATTGTATAAAAGCATTTTCTTTACTTAAGTCCTGATTCTCATGTTGTTCAGGGTAAATTTTAGAGTTTTACGAAGTCTAACAATTTTACTTTATCGATTAGATGTTGAGAAAAATATATCTAAATAATCTAAACTAGCTTCTACCCGCGACTTCGTCTGCGTTGACTTCAGAATTGCATCATTACCGAAATAAAAAGCATTCAATGATTTATCCAGATTATAAACTATATGTCTGTCAAATTTCATCCAAATCCATTCAGCCGTTTTATTTCTACATACAAATTTTCAAAAATCCGTTCTTAGAAGATGGCTATGTTATAATTATTATTATTTGTGTGCCAAATTTCAGCCAAAATCCTTTTAGTGGTTTGAGCTACCTGTTGATAGATCAGTCAGTCAGTCGGTCATGGTTTCCTTTTATATATATTTAGATTAGATTATATTATATTCATGACGTAACATTTATAACTAAGGTTAATAATATATTCTTAGTGCAAATTGTTATGTATTCCTGGTTGATCAAATTTAAACAAGATATTGATCCGATGCTATATTGTTAGTGTTTCGTTATTAACCAGCGTTGCTAAACGTCCCAATTTTTAGGCCAAAATTAAATGTCCCGCGCGGGACAGGTTCGTTCCCGCTTTTCGAGGATTACTCGATGATGCAGCTCGATAAAAATTCGAAAACAAGTATAATCTTCAGAAAATTTTAAATAAGTAATTCGTGAGTAACACGAGTGAGTATTATTTATTTATATTTTATTCCTCTAAAGACTTAAACTGCCAGACAGATGTTGTTATTAGTATAGTAAAGTGCCGTGTTTTCTTTAAAATTAAATTTCTATGGCTATCACTGTAAATTTAATTCAAATAAAAGGGTATATAGTAACAAACTACTCAAAAAAGTTTTTATTATGTCTCGCTTTCGACGAAAGAATCCCGCTTTTTTACTCAAAAGAGTTAAAAATCCCGCTTTGCCCGAAAATAAATCTGCTATTGTTTTAAGTATGTATTTACCTACTAGTTTAGATTTATTAGTCATGTTATTGGCTTAGATTGAAGGTCACTGGAGAAATGTATTTAAGTGATGATGAAGTCCGTGTCTTTACTCTGAATGATAAGCCTTTATACCGCGGTGTCAGATTTCCAGTCTATTATTAAATAGAAGATTTGTAAAAAAGGCGTAGGGAACAGATTTCTAAATTATTTATATTTAAAAAATCAACCATATTGTATTCGTGCATGAGAGCCAATTCTTTTAACGTATAACGTTCTTTGTGTCTTCCTTTAGAGTTTCAGAGTTTCTCTGCCAAATTGTTTTACCGCATTGCCGAGAAAATGTGCACCGTAAAGTTTTTTTTTATGACGCTATAACAAAGAGTTATTTTGCTATACATTTTTTTTTTGGTGTCAAATCGTGCATTATCTTTTTATTTATAACTAAGAATTAATTATGTACGTACACGGACAACGGATTGTGAGGTTTATCTAAAAAGTTGTCTTTATTTTTGTGTCTGATTTTTATCACAACTCTCAGGTGGGGAATGGACAAATTTCTGTGGAGATTTATCTCTATTTGGGGTAACTTGGGGCAGTCCGACAGTTGGAATACATCCACTCTACTGAAGATAGATACTGGAAGACAGTCTATTAACCTAGTGTTGTGTTCCCGCGGTAAGTAAGGTTTCCAGAGCTCTGGGGTAGTGGGGGGTTGAAGGTCGGAACCGTGCTAATGTTACCTATGTTATTATAAGTGTAAGCCGCTTAACATCAGGCGGGCCGTATGCTTGTTTGCCACTTTTGTTGTAGGTATAAAAAAGAACATACACGGGGGGATTTTTTTTAAAGTGTACCAAAATTAAGCATTCCCTTGTGTAAGAAAATTCTCCACTGACTAACGTTTTTGGAAGAATTACTCAGTGGAATGTAACGAAATGCCATTTTAACAAACATATTTGTATTGGTAATTAAAGAATTTACAAAAATATGTTTATGCAAAGGCATTTCGTTACATTCCACTGAGTAATTCTTCCAAAAACGTTAGTCAGTGAAGCATTTTGTTACACAAGGGAATGCATAATTTTGGTATACTTTTAAAAAAATCCGCCGACACAAATATTTTGACTAGGGCGCCGAGACAAAACACTAAATCTGTAAATCCACCATGAACTGAAAGAGTTGGGGTACACCTGATCTAAGGGGATTACAATACTATAGAGTTGTCAAAGATGTTGTCGATGGGAAATCCCATTAGACACATAAATAGTTCAATAATTATATTAAAATTGCAGAACAAATAGAAATCGGAACATAACATTAAAATGAAATTATATTATCTATATGTTGTTATGTAGTCGTAGGCAATAGGCACTTCAATATAAAAGAAAATATTTTATTTCATTGGTAGATAACTTGGTATCGGCTTAGCTCCTTCAGATACGCGTATTATAGACTATTTAAACGGTAACGTTCGGCACTCTTTTGACTTAAATGTGTATTCATATGGAGCGTATATGCAAATTACGGACGCTTGTATGAAGTTTAAGTATTGTTTAAAAATTTCACGCGGTCCTCAGCTCAGTTCTGACACGTTTTCGAAACGTGCACACTGAGATGTTTGAATTTTTTGAAGTGAATACTTTTTTAGCCGCATTAGGCGATTTATAGTAGGCGAAAACGTATGCGTTCGCGTTACCGATGATCTCGACATGCTCATGACGTGACGTATTATATACTCGACTGTATCATAATGCGTGTTTAATAAGCAATAATTCAGACAATAATTGATTTAAAAATCCAAAAAAGAACACAGTTATTCCATTGTTTAAAGTTTTCACTTCTGTCAGCAGTCCTTATGAGTGCCTCTGTTTTATATTTATTTTTTATGCATGCACCTTGCCACCTTTCCACATTGGGCAAACAAGCATACGACGCGACGCGGCTGATGGTAAGCGGCTACAGTAGCCTATGAACGCTTGTAACACCATACATATAACTAGCTACTTGCCGATCTTGAACCCCACTACCCCAAGAAGCTCTGGAAACCCTACGCACTGCAGGAACACGACACAAGCTTATTTCACTTAGCTGCGATCTTCTTTAGAACAAAATACTTAAATTTTTAGGAATTTTTAAGGAAACCGCGTAAATGATCAAATTAGAATTTAGCTATGGAGAAGAAAAGTCACGCCAAAATAGCTCCTACGTGGTATACATAAGGTATTTGATGGATATTTGACAAATGTGTTTGTAAAACCTTAACATAGTACGCTTCACTCTACCCAAGATAATTGCAACCCTTTCTGGCTGTTTTCATATTTATTCCCAACTGCTAAAATGTTTCTTGAGACTACGCTTCAACGCCCAAGAATTTCCCTGACACAATAAACCATAACCAAGTGACGTGATCCGTATTAATTTTGATCTTTGACGTCTGATGTAACGTAAAACACACAGTTATGAAGATTTAATAGCGTTTTCATTTTCGTATCGTTTTATCTCTGCGGTGTTTGATGTGTTTCAAACTTTCAGTGTACTTTCATGTTATTCTTTTGTGGGTAATTTTGGTTAATTGAAGGTTTATGATTATAAACTTTGTTTTGCATTTTTAACTGTATGCATTTATGAATTTTAAACTATCGAAGTAAAAATTCTTTAGGCGCGGATTGAAAGTAACGTGATTTTTTTCGGACGGAAAATTGTTTCCATTTATTTTTACATAACTCAATACTAACAATAATTATCATTATATTAATAATTATTTATATTAGATTAATCAATAAATTTTGTGAATATCACGCACAATTTTCTCTGTACAATTTATTCCTTGGAAATCAAAATAATTTCTGTTGTTCTTTGTGAGTTAACAAGTGAACTACTATTCAATGTTTAAATATAAATTATTTCGATGCAATTTAAGATTAATTAAAAATTTCCTCCGTAGCCACTGTGGGAAAGTAAGATGGGGGATTTTACAGGCATTACAGGGATTTTAAAACGCACGGCGATTTTTAACCTGCTTAAAAAAACAGGAGGAGCCATATCTTCTTTATTTATTATCTGATTTTGATTATACTCTTTTTGTTGGAATAGGGATACTTCAAGGTTGATCTCATTTTAACTTCTTTGGTACTTGACCTTCGACTTCGAAGATACACTAGAGAACTCTTCAAAATCGTTGAAGATGGTCTCCTTTCTTGTTAAAAATTGTACGTTTAAGATATATATTACAGGCCTCGTGGCGCAGTGGTAGTATTTACTATTGAGCCGAGAGGCCGCAGGTTCGATCCCCGCCCATTACTGACTTTTGTGTGATGAGCATAATTGTCAGTTGTGTGTCTGGTTGTTAAATATATAGACATATAATATATCTGTTTAGTTAGCATAATATAAGCTTTGCTTACTTTGGAATTAAATGGCCGTGTGAAATTGTCTCTCCATATTTATTTATCATTTCATATTATATGTTTTTTCGTGACACTCGTATTTTTTCAATTTCATTTGTAAAGGTAAGTCTTGTTTAGCCCGGCCTTTGTGTAGTTATGTCTATTTTTTATTAACTAAGTGCCCACTTATACTTGGCAATTTATATCCATAATTTAAAGAAGCGTACACATGATCTCTGTGAAACAAGATATGAGCCGCAGGGCAAAAATCTCGTTCCATTATAAAACGTTCGCGAACTATTCTTAAAAACAGTGGGAAAATATGTTGTTTTCATTTAGTAATGTAACAGAAAATAAGTTTCCGAACGGATACACAGACTCTGGTAAAGGGCGTGTAACATTCTAATATAGGTAATTCGATATGACAAACAAATTATCAACATATTTAATCTTACGTTGAAGTTTTCAAAGAAAATACTAATTTCCAATTATTTAGTAGCGGCTGCACTCCCGTGAACTATAAAATGCTGTTGATTGAATCGTGTTACCCGCGCACACCCTTTTATTTTAAAGACAAAAATGATTATTATGCGTGTTCCTTAGAAGATAGATATATACTTTCACTGACGTTTTTGCAGGACTTTTTAAGTTCTACAATTCTTTATTACACTAATTTGATATAATTATCTCTTATGGGTTACTCAGAGTAAGCCGTTTATGCGCCCGTATTGTTTCACCATTTCCAGCTAATTATATGAGCGTGAAGACCTAAATCTCTTTTCTTAAAATAAAAGTAGCCTAAGTTACTCCATAAAACGTCAGTTATCTACTAGTAAAAGTCCTGTCAAAATCGGTCTGACCGTTTCGGAGATTACCCGGAACAAACACACAGATGGACAGACAGACAAATTTACAGTTTTTTTGTTGTAGGTATCAAATATACTTTCATATGCAAATGCATAAAAGCTGTTATTTTGACATTACAAACAGACGCTTGAATTTTATTAATTGTGAAGAGGATTACAAAGGACCCCCTTATTGCTAACAGCAATCTCTTCTAGGCTGCCTTTGGATGGATATATTTCAGAGAGAAAATCAAGGATAATAGTTGTAATACTATCTGTGCCCATAGCTTCGCTCACGTGGACTACAGAATGCCCGCGCGAATCTTGCTCCCATGCTCCCGGCTATTTTAAAGACAAAAATGCTTATTGTGGGTGTTCCTTAGAATATAGATGTATACTCTCGCGGACTTTTTTGTAGGTCTTTTTAATGCCTATAATTATGTACTACATTAGTTTGCTGTATCTTTTATGGTTTACTCAGCATAAGCCATTTAAGCGACCGAATTGATTCACCATGAGCAGTTTTTTTTAATTTGTGCGGAACCCTAATACTTTTTCTAAAATAAAAGTAGCCTTAGTTACTCCCTATATCATCAGCTATCTGTCATTGGAAGTTCCGTCAAAATCGGTCCAACCGTTTCGGAGATTACCCGGAATAAACAGACAGACAGACAAACATTTTAAAAATAGGCTTTTTGTAATAGTTATCGTATATACTTTCACATGCATTTAGTAAAAAACTGTTATCTTGACATTACAAACAGAAACTTCAATTTTATTAATAGTATAGATTAAGCAACAATGACGTTTGTATTTTTATTTTTTTAGGTTAACTAAATAAACTGAAATATTTTTTATCCTAGCTCTCTGTCTTTCCGTCATTCCGGTCTTCTAAAATGCTTCGTCAAGCCGCGCTTCAGGGAGGGAGGAGAAAAGACGCTGGTTAGAATACGATACCATGTCCACTCTGTAAGCCATAATATTGTCTGGCTATACATTCTTTCGAACTTTATGCGTATTTACAAGCTTATAGAATATTCACAAATAGTATATAATGTACTTGTTGCCTTGCACATTATGTGTACGCGGCTTTATATTCAACATCCAGTCAGTTGTCGTGAATTTCGTGTCTCGCGTGACTGGAGGTGAGCGGTGTGCGATAACCATAAAGAATTATCATACACAATTAAATATCGTCGATTAATAAAATCCTTCACTCATGCAACATTTTTAGGCGACTAAGCTACACTCGGTGTCGTGTAAATACTATAAACAAGCTTCATTATTAAAAAGGAAACAAAAAGCCAGAATTTATTTTTCATCTATTTTTGGTTTTATTTGACTCCCAGACGCCGTACTTAAATATATTATATGTCACCACACCCAAGACGAATCTAACGGTACCTCTTATGCCTCTCCAAGCCGTTTAGGCCATAGAGCGTGCCAAAGAAATAAGTAGACACCATACATACAAACGTTCGAAAAACATAACCCTCCCTTTACGGATTTGTGTAAAAAGAAACATCTTCTTAATATATAGGTAAGTATGTAAACTTGGAAAGTAAAATATTATCGTAATACAAAAATTCAAACCAAATCGCTAGACTCATTTTCGAGAAATCAAATGCCTATCTGTATATATAGTGGGGTATATTTATAAATGGATATTCAAAACTACGCCGCTGCTCGGACTGAGTGGAAGGGTATAGCATAGTCCACAAGGAGCGAAGGTGCACCATTACAATGCACAAGATAGGTACATAGGTTCTGTAAAGGACCCTGTTTTGGCTAGTTAGTAAGATTAAAATTGACAGATTGCTTAATCTATAATATACACATGTTTCTTCCTTCCTCACAGGAGGCAGAAACATGTATACACACATATATGGATAGTTAGTTAGCTCGAATTTTAGTCAGGGAATCAGTCAGATATGTATATGCCTTCCGCGCTCGCCCCCAAACCAGGTGAAGCTGCAAAAGCCTCTGAGGCTTCAGATTTCTTGGGCCCTTAAAAGAATTAATCACGTCGAAAAAAAAGGAGCGAGGACATTCTCGCTTAGACGTTCGGACCATTCACATCGTCTAGTCACTCATTTATAGTCCGTGAATTATTTATATTCGTAGTGCGTCAGTATTATATTAGTAGTCAGACGATATCACCTAAGATCAGATAGCCGTAGTACATGACGATTATCATTTAAGCATTTAACTATATCCAAGAATTGTGCTTTGTAAAAAAATATTATAACGCTGTAATGTGTACGCTCACACCAAATAATGTATAATCATGCCAAGTAAACTATTATATAATAATAATAAAAAATGAAATTCAACATTATCAAGACGAGATGAGTAAATAAAGATAAAAGTGTAGAACAGTTATGTAGATTAGAAATGATGGAAGGCATCCGACATTAATCTTAGGCGCCGAGTATAGTACTATACTGAGCGTCTAGAAGTAGAAACGAAATAGCTCCTTTTCATCCACAATTCTGCGAAAGTCAAGTGAAAAAAATCTAATTATTTCTGTAATTTTGTAACATAGCTCTAACAAGATGGTGGCTCCCTTGTTAAAACTGTTTCAGAATTGCACTATAACCACTTCACTTGTGCACTATAAGTACATCATGTGAAATTTCACCAAAATTACATAATATAGGTTTAAATTATATCACTTTATAGATTAAAACAAAAACGACTACATGACAGATCAGGATCCCGCTCTCTCTCGTCTCTTGTTCTTTTCTATATTGATCAGTATTACCAATGTTATCGAATGTAAAACTAGTGAAATTTCTAGTCTAAAATAATTTTATTTGTACACTAAATCATTATCAATTGTACGAAGAGAATAACTGTTGAAGTAAGTAAAATAGGTAAATTATATTTAGGTACATGGCATGTTGAAAAGTCGATAAATATTTTCGTGTAATTTCAGCATCTAGCCCCATCTAGACGCCATAGGTAGCACTGCGCATCTTTCTAACATATCCAACGTCCAATCTGGTATGATAACAAAACGTTTTTATATTTTTTATTAATAATTTCACAGGTATCTTGCACAATATTCATAACACCAAACGACATGAAGACTAAACTATTAAACATGTAAATATTAAGAATGCATTCTTAAACCCCATACACACAGACGCTTTTCGAAAGCGTTTCGAAAAAACAGGCAAACTGTACCTGTTCAGACGAAGATATTTTTACCGCGAGGTTTTTAAGGATGCCCTATAATTAAATTTTAAGACGTAAAAAAAAATGTGTGTACTTATGTGCTTACGTAAGAAACTAATTAGTTATATTTCTTAGACATGATGAAAATAACTTCAAAAATATTATCCCGAGTGCAAACAACACGATGAAGTTAGTTATTAATGATAATAATGTAATGGAACATTGTGTCTTGAGCAACATCGAAGAATTTAATAATCGAAGGTTTTAATGAGTCGATGTTTTTAATTCCCGTACCGCCCGTGTAACATACAATGTTTTTCACTCAGAATACAGAAAAAACCAGAAACCGCGAACGCACATAAAACTGAAGATACAAAAACCACTCTTAAATAGAGTGGTTTGACGTTGTTGCGATTAGTCACTCCTTTGTAAGTAGCGCGTCGTGACGTATTTACAAGTGCCAATTTTAATTTTAAAATGCCGTCTTGTGTTGTTCCTACATGTAAAAATGCTGCAGGGATTATAAAAAAACAGGATGGGATCACATTTCATCTGTAAGTAGCGCATTCTAAAGTATATTTATTTAATTGTTTAATTTATTTTACATTTAGAAAATGACGCGTCCATTTTTTAAGTGTTGCCATTTTATTTTCATCGAAAATTTTACCCATTTCTTTTTTTAATACTCGTGTAGAATACTTACTATTTTTGTGTATATAGAACCTTTGTAATTTTAGTTTCCCTGCTGATGAAAATAGAAAATCGGACTGGATGAAAGTCATACAAAGAGCACGGCTAGATGAGTTTTGGAAACCATCAAGCCGGAGCGTACTTTGCTCCATTCACTTTGAAGCGCAATATTTTTATGATACAAAAGGTGGTTTGAAAAGACTGAAGAAAGCAGCTAATCCAACTAAGGTAGATATAGTCATAATAATTACTATATTTATATTGTATCCCTCCTGGTGAAAATGTTTGTCATGTATTTTGAAGTAAGGTTTTAGTCCACATATATATATATATATATATGCTCACGCCTGTAATCCCCGAAGGAGTATGCAAAGGTATAACAAGTATGCCCACTTTTCGTCGAGCTTATCCGCCCCTCATCGTGATAAGGGGCGAGCCTAAACCGGGCGCAAATTTCAGATTCCGGGCTAATGAAACTTCGGTGAATTAAATATATGAATAATCTAATACTAACGTTCTATTTCAGTATTTGGCCTTAACACCAGAATTTTCCGAGTTACACATAGAAACGTCTAAACCTTCGACATCAGACAATGTGCGTACCCACCTATGATAATAATGTTTTTTTTTTAAATAATATTGAAAGGTAAACAAGGCACTTAATCGATATACTTAGTTACAAGTAAACTAATGTAGTAAATAAACACTAGTAGTAACAGTAATAAATGTAAAATAAATTAAGTAAGGCCCTTGGACATTTGCAAGCTCAGGCACAAAGTGCTATTTAGTACTAATGCGTTTCCATCCGTGAGGACTGAAATGCCATGCCTTGTACGGCAGAAATATTCTGTATTTAATTAAAGTTTTTGTTAATCTATTACATGATACAACAACATACAACTTAAGGCTTTTCATTTCAGGTTACACAACCACAATCTCCTGCGCGATCGAACTCAGAGATCGGTGATGTCAATATTTCTGATTTGGAATCTGTGTTTGATACGCCGAGAAAGGTCAAACTTAAATCTCAATTACGACGAAAACAATTATTTTGTGAACAACATGTTCGACGTATGAAAACATTACAACAAAAATACAACAGACTTGCCAAGAAGTACGAATCTTTAAAAAGTATATTAAAAAAATTAAAAAGCAATCCATGTAAATAAATAAATATTTTTTAATAAATATCTTTTCTTTAGTGTTATAAGACTACCCCAAAAAGTGAGAAACCGCTCCCGAGCTAGCAACATTATGCGTATGGGAAGTGGGGTGGTGCGGGACGTACGTATTGTTTTTGGACACAGTGCAGCGTATGTAATTATTCTCGAACGCGGCTTCTGGTTTGTTCTGTATTCTGAGGTTTTTCAATACATTTGCGAGTAAATAATGAAAATTATTTCACAATACATGTCAACTCAACAATTATAAAATTTGCGAAGAGCGGGGTTTTTTATGCGGTTGGCGGGCTAATGTTCCATAGATAATACAAATATCTTGCGTTCAGAAATAAAAAAAGCATCAATTGCAAAAGCCATTAATTACGCTCTAGGGCGTTAGCGCAAAAAGACCATCGGGTTCTAAAGAAGTAATAAAAACCATGCAATATTTACTTGCTTTATAAAAACCTTGACAATAATTTTGTAGCTCACGCGAGAAGAACCGCGGCCTCGGCTAGTATATAATAATTATTATCGGAAGTAAGCGACATATGTGATGATCGAAAAATTAAAAAACGGAGAGAGAGGGTTCAGTAACCCTAGGATTATCACGTTTTGTTGGCCGATTGTCTCAATAATCTTAAACCTTATCACCGTATGTTTGTAATCTCTTCGATTGCGAACGTACATAATGCAAATCCGTTTATTTTTCTAGATACGAAAATATTATTTGAAGGTTAATGATTACCAGAGAAATGGTAATTCATTAATCTATTACAAAATACGTGCAATGATATAATCGTAGAATCATAACTAAAAATAAGCATACCAAATAATCAAGTAGTAACTAAAAAATTTACGTCGTCTGAATATTTTCGAATTTCATTTCATTCGCACAACTGATACCGCACCGTGGCATGGCCACTTTAAATTTTTGTTAATGTGAACGCAGCTTTAGACACTGGTGAAAAATAAAAGACCGATGGCTCTGATATTGACAAAAAGAAAAATAAGTGCCTGTTAACTCTATCGCGCGACTGCAGGATTGGAAAAAGGATTGTCTTGGAATAATAGGCAAAGTTAAATCATAAATAAGTAATGAAGGGTATATTTTTCATCAGTGCCCTGTATATATAATAGTATATCCATCGGGGAATTTAAAAAAAAACAAAATACATATACATAGCTCTCAGAAAACAGAAACATGTATATAAATATTGTCGGTTAGATCGAATTTTACGGATAGAGAATTAGTTAGATCGTGACTCATTTGCATGTACGGCAACAGCCCAAGCCGAGGTTCGGCCACTTTAGAGTACCTTTGACCTTGTTGCCACGCTTTCGCGGGTGAGTGCCTTCTGCGCTCGCCCCCTAGCCTGTGAAGCTTTCAAAGCCTCTAATGGCTCTAGGGCTATTACGGCTAACAGAATAGTCAGATCGAAAAAAAAATTGAGAGCCAGTTTCCTCACTAGGCTGTAACGTGTGGTCGTCTTGGGCCACATCATCACTTAACATCAGATGAGATTGTGATAAGAATATCTTTAAAAAAAGATGGAGGAATTGGAGACTAAACAATTTAATTTATTTTAATTTAGTCTTTGTTTGTTTAATATTTTTAACCCATACGAAATATGATAACAAATATGTTACTGTAATGTCAAAATGTCACATCTTTTATTATCATGACATTTTTTTCAAACGCATAAATTTCTATACCGCTTTGTCGATAGTTACCTTGGATATTTAATACTTTGGTTGCTACCCAAAGAATTTGCTACTTTGTCAACCGTGACGGTTTTGTTCCAAAATGTTCCTCCTTTTTTGTATTGGTAAATATTTCAGTGACTTTTATAATTCATTGGTAAGTATTAAGAGAAGAACAGAAAAAGAAAAACAGCCATTTTCAAGATCATTAAAGTTGTTATTACCGTTGTGGTAAAGAGTAAATGAGTATGCCGAAACGCAAAGCCTAAAGGGACTTCCTCTCATTTGCAGCTGTCGGGACATAGTCTAATTATGAACATTCATCCTTCAGCGTCTACATAAAACAAATAAATTAGTTAAGAAGGAATTCTTGCATGGTGACGTCACCGTCTTGGCAGATGTTGAAGGGCCGTCAACAGTTTTAAGAGTTTGCTTATGTTATTTCATTATAGCGGGTTCCTCTAAATCGGCAACACCTATTCACTAGTTCTTTTTTTTATCGTTATTAGGTGGCCTAAGATGGTAGCACGTTAAGCCTAGTGGAAGGCTGGCTCTCAAGTGCAGCTACCGAAACACACCTATTGCTATTGCTAGCCAGGCGAGCATTAGAAAAAGCTATACCACCATGCTGTGGTTTCATCACGATGTTTTCCATTACAGAAAGCGCGCCGAGATCGACGCGGAGTCCGTACATGCTACCAACTGAGCCATCATTGCTTCAAATTAATATTTATTATTTTAAACGCTCCCTCGAAAAAAAGTACCTATAGCTTAAGATGTTTTTATATGTGTAGATGCGTTAGCCGTGTTCTATTTTGGCAATGTTAAAGTCAGGTAATTGCCTGACCAGCCTGACATTCTCTTAGACAAGTATTATTTAGTGTCGCTGTTACACGTCATTACAACTCAAAATATACATATTATATTCAATTCGTTCTAATAACAAAAATAACATATAATTTCTTTCATATTCTTTCCCTTTTTTGCTTATTTTAAATAACTGGAAGCATTATTTCTAGTTTGTGTGTATAGTTTAATCACGCTGATTTTTTAGTGCAATGAAATTGGCGTATGACGTGTCTACTTATAAAATGTCATTGCCTATAGCTCCTTGGTGACTGAATTTTCAACTCGAGGATGCTAGTTAGCCAGGCGTTACCATCATGTTGCTTGCTTTGTTCACGCAAATACCCATAATAAGTATATTCTTTACAAACGACCTTCAAATGATACACTTGAAATTAATCTTTTGAAAATAACCAACCTTTTGTTTATTGATCAAAATATTTACTACAATAAAGTACTTACACAAAAGAAATTACAGAAACAAAACAAAACAAAACGGTGGCATGATGACTTGGATGTGACGTCATCATCAGTTGGAATAATTTTGAGAGTTTTTATTTAATGTGGTTACAGGCTTGGTAACCTTCATTCATAGTATAGAACACCTTAGCCAAGTGTTACAATTTATTTTATTTGTTTCTATATTATTCGACTTTTTACGCTACAAAAAAAAACATTTAGGGCAAATTGACTTTTTGAGTACCTACTCTTATTTAGTTTTATACGTTCTTTCAATCTGGGTTTTTATAATTATGCTCTAATGAAATTATAGTCATTGTATCAAAAATTTTCTTAAGGTTAAACACCACTTTTCTTTAAATCCAGGTCATAAAACAATATTTGATTTGAATTAAAAGAGCAAACTTTTATAAAACAAAGTATAAAATAGAATATTATATCTTAATACAATTAATGAAATTTGAACTATCTGTTTGTAATTTCAAAATACCAGCTTTTTATTTATATGCATTTATGAAAATTTATAAGGTACTAGGATGATTGGAATAACCCATTCGTGGAATATCGGGAATTAACTTCAAGTGACTTACGACATTCAAATATATTTTAGAACTATCAGCACGTTTTCCAAGTTTTTGAACAATCTAGAAAATTTAATGATTAGTGGGGATAAATTTACTACCAAAAAATAACCCAGCGAAATGGCTGTTCGCAGCTAGTAGAAAAGTAGTTATAAAGCTCAAGAAATTGCTTTTTTAAGTTTGTTTGAACGCGCTAATCTTTGGAACTATCAGTCAATTTTGGAAAATTCTTATTGTACTTTATTGCTTGTTTCTTGAGAAAGGTTATACGCTATATAATTTTATGCTGCTGATTTGTGATATTTTATATAAAACTAGCTGTGCCCCACGGCGTCACGCGTGTTAATTTCATCCGATAAACACCGCGCCGCCAACGCACTCGTGTAGTCTGTCATAATTGTTCTTCCCGTAACCAGAAATTATTTTAATTTTACATCATCTCCTAAACTATATGTTCAAATAGCATACAATAAAGAGCATAATTTAACTTCATAAAATTGTCTTTAGCATGAAGTAACTTCTGTTTGTAAGGATTAATATGCCATGTCTAAAAATAATGCTCATAAATCACTTTTTATTTTTCAACAAATCTTTGTCACAAAATACTTTATTGTAGCTTATGCCTAAGAGATAGGCATATGCTATCCCTGACTTTTTTTTTTGTTATATTAAAGCCAATAGTATTGTAGATCATTGTATTTCCGTATCATTAACGATTACGCCAGCGCACGCGGTTAAAGCAGTTCGGAAGGGCCTCGACTTCCGACTTACGTAACAAAAATCAGTATTTAAGACTATCTGAGAGTTGTAGCCTATACTATTCTTTGAGAGTCTGGCTATCACATATAAAAAGAATTTTTCGAATCCGACTGGTAGTTCCAGAGATTAGCATGTATAAACAAATATACAAAGAACGAAAAAAAAACTTTTCCTCTTTATAATATTAGTATAGATAATATCACCTAAGGAGTGGACCAATAAACACAAACTTCAATCAATATTGCAATCTTTAGGCAAGTACGGAAAGTGAGAACAACGATAGGCTCATGAGTGCGTTGGTGGTAGCGCGGTCGACAGTTGGTCGACTAAATTTAACAAGGGTGAAACCGTGGGACATAGCTTGTATGCTTATAATATCGTTTGTTAAATATGATGTGCACTTTAAAAGTTATAGTAATTTGAACATGATTCAGTTGTTTTGTTAGGTGCTACCTCCACGAGCGAGTGTATCACCATGAAACCGCCTTGCCATAGTCGGTAGATATCCACGGGATGGTTATTTTTACGCCTGTATTTTGTCGTAACTCGTGATGGATCACCGCGTGACTACAACGAATTGCGTCACGTTTTGCGGCGAGTGCGCTGCGAATCGCTGGCGTTTTCCTCGTCAATGTCACTTATCGCATCGCCTCGATAGTGTCGCAGTGTGGAGATAGTTTTATAGTGTTGTTATAGTTATATAGAATGAATTGGCAGGACGGTAACATCGTCACGATAAGCTCGCTCGTGGAGGTTGCGCCTTAGGGACTAATTATTTTGCTCCTTGCTGTTACGTTGGCAGAATTGGTGATCATATTCCCACATTACTACATACACCTACTCAAAATTTCCCTACTTTAATGGTCGCGTAGGTGTTTGTGCCACCGTATGTGTCATGTCATAATTTTATTATCGCAGATGTAGAAGCTAGACGTTTGTATGATAGCAACAAGCCCCTATATTTTTATGAAGCAGGTACTATGTGACAGTCACGTGTTTATCACGTTCGATTTTACGTGAGTCATTAATGACAATCCAAGTTGCAATGTTCAGTTTTATTGCCTTGTGTTATCATGAATTTGCTTCTACCGTATAACTTTGGTAATACATGTATATATAGCGATCACAATCACTTACACGTATTTTCCACTAGGCAATCCTCAAATCGATGTAGACTCCTTGGAAGCTAATAGTCGAGTTAAAGTCGGTTTCTGATTAACATAAACAATTAATAACTAAGGTTTTTTATTGCAGGCGGAAGAAGCAAATATGTTTTTGAATGAATTATTTACGATGTTAGTTAGTTAGTTACATGTTAGTTGAACATTAATTTTAAACTAATTGTTTACTTCTCATCAATAGCGGAGAATATAAGCTTTAATTTAATTTTGATGAAGAATTAAGGAAGGAATTCCACAAAATATACCATTTGAGAAATAATAGAATTATATAGCGAATAATCAAAAATAGCAATAATAGAAAAGTAACGCGGTACTGTGGTAGCGGTCACTAGCACGACAAAGATGTTCAGACTGTAACGTTAATATTTTGTATCATTTGAATTGCACTATTATTATTGTTATTATTTTCATTTTGTTATGAGATAGAGTAAATTACTTGTGATCGCGGCTTCGCTCGCTTGAACTAAAAAAATTTTTTACCGGGATAAAAAGAATCCCATGTCTTAATCTGGGTTATAAGCTATAAGTGTGCCAGATTTCATCCAAATCCTTTAAGCCGTTTTTGTGTGATTCAGTTACAAATAAACTCATTCTCACATGGTGAATTGTAGCTCTAAATAATTGATTGAAAATATTAAAAGAAAAGATTCTATAAAATCGAAGATCTCGAGAAGCAATGAAATAAATTTACCTCGATATGTCACTCTCAATAGTAAAACTTTGAACATTGGTCACCATTCTACAATCAACAACAATACAAATTATTATATAAATGGAAGAGAAGTAAATGTTAGGCGTTTGATCGAAAGACTTTGAGAAACTTTGAACAAATCCCAAGATAAGCTAAAAGCCATTTGGTTATGACGTCATAGGAAACCAATGCTTGGATATTATTGTTTCTCTACGGAGATTTCAAGTTGTGTGACCGATGCTCATTTATCGTTTGTTGTGGGAGCTAGAAAAGGCCAGGGTATAAATGTATACGTACTAACATTACAACGAAATAAAATTGTATTTCTTTGAAATAGTATAAATAATATTTTCTAAACTGTATTTATGCACAAATATTGTTAACATAATTTATATCACTTGTATGATGTCCTGAGATAGTGACTTATTTACCAGACAGAATTACATTAAATAAATGTACATATTATTGAATGTAAAAAACCGCGTTGATAATGTTTTACAACTTTTACAATATAGTTTATTTTTTAAAAACAAAAATTAGTATGTTTTCTTGATATCTTTACAGAATAGGAAAGAAACTCATAATATGATATTTTTGTTTCGTGTCACCTGATTGTTAAAATTACATATTGAACAAAATATACAACAGAATTTGTAAAAGAATATTTTTTTCAATATAACAGTTTTTCAATTTAACTAAAATATAAGTTTCGCACAAATAATAGTTTTTGAACGCGCAATTACGGTATAATTTAATAGTAACAAAATAAAATGAAATGCAATAATAATTATGAAAGTTAAAACAGTTTTGTTCGCATGTGACCGCTGCTGGGCTGGCGACCAAACAATTCCGATGTCCCCCAGACGTGAAGGGGTACCGGGATTTGATAGTCAATTTTGCAATTGTATATTTCCTCAATAACCTTTTTAACTCCGTTTAACAAGTTCGGACATAACGTTCAGCTAATGTGCTAATAATTGACCAATACGAGAAGTATAATATAATAATAGCAGCCTGTAATTGTTCCATCGTTGGGTAAATGACCTCTTCCCAAGGCAACACACGGGCTTCATTACTTACTAGCCCACGTCGTATAGCTAATTTCAAATGCAGGAAAATCCGCACTTCTATATTCTTCCCACATACGATGGTAATACAGCAGCGATGTTTTCCTTCATCGGTCTGCCGATAGTCTTCTTCTTACCCCGTATCCTACTTAAGTATGGTCGGCACAGCATGTTTTCTTCTGCTTCTTACTCACGCCGGTTGAATACTTTCCACCATGTTGTGAATTTAGATTTGGCTTATTTTATTTATTTACGATCGGCCGCGCCCGCCTGCCTTTCATTAAATCACCTCCTTGGGTTGAAATTAATCTAATATTACAAAATACAAATATAAAGTATAAAACTAATAATAATAATAAATACAACTGATACGTTAAATACACAATAATTTAACAAAATAGCAAGATAGCAGACTGCGGTTGCCGTAAGTCCAGAATCGTCAGTTACAGCAATATCCATCCATCAGTAATGTTCATATCGAAGCTCCTAGTAATATGGATATTCACTGTCTGTTAATAGTGTCGCTGATTAAAATGAGTAAATGTACGCGAATTTTAAAATTTTGTAGAAGAGAAAAATTATATCATTCCATAAATGACAGAAATGAAAAAAGATATCGTAAAAGTAAACCTATATTAATTCACAACCGATTTTTATTTAACTTTGCACATGGCAAGTATTATCTTTCCTCAATTGATAGGCTACATGACTTGACAATAATAAGTGCAAAATAAAAATTATGAGACGAACATAATAATACCTGTGTAATAAACGCGCGCGGAGCCGCGGTGTACCGCTAGTAAACAAATAAAATCAGTGAGATGGTAGAACCCTCAACACCTGATCTATTTATATCTACATTGGGATGAATATTTATAAAAATGTTAATTCTGATTGCCGAAAGCTTAAATTAATTTACTCTGCATGCTTCCGGTTACCGTCATTATGGAAACCAGATTATATTTGTCGTACCGAATTTCAACTTAGGGGCAATGTCTAAGGCGGTCGATTAAAGCCTCTTTCTCTACAAAATATACAGTAATAGCGTCCCGCGCTAGCTTCGCAGGGTGCAATTTACGAAGTGATACAATTTATGTTTAAAAAAACATGTTCAAATGATTTAGAGTTTATCGCTTTAATACATATTGATAGTTCATAGCTTCATAGTTACGTCACATGCACTTACCTGGCAACGCTGGCCAACCGTTTCTATGCGAGTGATTTCATTGGATGCGCGTAATTTTCAATTCGTGATATCTTCTACGGTATTCATTTAAATTATATAATACTAGCTGTGCCCCACGTTTTCACCCGAGTTAATTTTATACGACAAACATCGCCAACGCATCTGTGTAGGAATTTTTTTATGCTTTGTGTAAAACTATCGACATTTTTATGAGGAATAAATTAATATTTCAAATTATAATATAGCCTATGTTACTCGCTGATACTGTAGTAGCTTTATATTGGTGAAAGAATTTTTAAAATCGGTCCAGAAGTTTTTGAATTTATCCATTACAAACAAAAACACGAACATAAAATAAAATCTTTCCTCTTTATAATATTGGTGTAGAAAGGATACAGTTTTAATCTATTTTCAATGCCCAAGTTAAATAATGTATATATCTGGATAAGGATTAATACTAAATTGTAGAAAATAGCTTCGCAAATAACTTTTTATTTTTAATTAGCTGTGCCCGCGGCTTCGCTCATGTGGACTACAGAATGCCCGCGCGAATCTTGTTCCCCCGCTCCCGGCTATTTTAAAGACAGAAATGCTTATTGTGGGCGTTTCTTAGAAGATAAACGTATATTCTTGGTAACTTTTATGTAGATCTTTTTAATGTCTACAATTGTTGAAGTGAAACTTCTTTATCGACGTATGGGAGAAATTTTGTAGCAATCGTCACGTTTTTCGGTTACGCGCCATGTTGCTTTTTTTATCATAGTTTAGTATAGTGACGTAAAGAATATAATGTAATATATTATAATAATAACAACAATATATTAGTTTTGAAGTTTGGTTTGAAATAAGAATAACAATATATTAATTTGAAAGTGATAAAATAAAAAGACTTATTCAAATTTAAGTGAATTTACAAATAAAGTGAGAGTGATTATATATTTCGTTTTATAAAATCAACACGTATGAGCATGATTTTAATATTTATTTGAGGTTAACCTCACTTTTTGATGGTAAGTATCAGTGAATGTATATAAATCTGTTAAAATTAGCAAGTATTAATAAATATGACTGTAAATATAGTGAACATTATTAATTCTAAAAACAATAAAAAATATAAATTAAATAATAATTTAAAAATAAAACAAAACACGATTAGAAAATAAAAATATGTATACGTACATCTTTTTTAATTATTCGTTTTTAATGATTTATTTATTCATTTTTAATTTTATAAAATCGTTGCATTTCTACAAGATTAACTGTCATCATATAATTGTATTACTTTGAAAAGATAATTCCAATTATTTATTCATAACTTGTAAATATAATACAATAAATAAATAGCAATGATATTATAATAAGAACAATGATAAAATAAATTACTCATTAATTGTATGCATGTCTATAATAATAAAATAGCTTTAATTTAATACGGAAAAAATTGTTTTTCTTAAGGCTTAAGCCTTATCTACCCCATTTTCGTGAAGTTGCAAATAGTAGAAAAATGATATGTCGTAAAGAAGTTTCACTTCTTACCTGTGTACTCTGGTACACACACACATTTTTTTAGTACATTAATTTGCTATATCTCTTATGGTTTACTCAGCGTAAGCTATTTAAGCGCTTGAATTGATTCACCACGACCAGTTTTTTTTGTTTGTGCGGGACCCTAATTCTTTTTTCTAATATTAAGGTAGACTAAGTTACTTCATATAAATACAGCTATCTACTAGTAGAAGTTCCGTCAAAATAGGTGCAACCGTTACGGAGATTACCCGAAATAAACAGACAAAATTTTTATTAATGAGACAGACCAGACACCTTAGGAAATAGAAATATGCCATCGCGGACTTTCATTTAGGCTTTATGAACAACAACAATTATTTTGATGTGTCTTTTAATGTTTAACCAGCCCAAGCAAGCTATGTAAGCGCCCGAAAATTATTTTTTTACGACATGATTACAAAACATTGGATTTTCTTTACTACCGTATACATAAACTTAATTGGAATGTATTGTACAATCAAAACTTTCGTAAAAAAATCTATAAATAACAGTGAAAACCGTATAAAAATTCGTTGCGTGGTTTAGAAGAACTAAGCGGACAAATAAAAATAGACGCGGATAGCGACTTTCTTTTAAATCATGTATTGAAATTGATTATTTTTATAATTTTTAAATCAGGTAGGATAGTTTTTGCTTCACCACAATATAATAAGATGAAAATCATACCAATTTCGAAAATTTGTGTTACTTTCTGTTTGCCGGTTTTGAGATGTTTTAAAATCTTTACTAATATTATAAAGCTGAAGAGTTTGTTTGTTTGGTTGAACACGCTAATCTCAGGAACTACTAGTTCGAATGGAAAAAAATGTTTTAGTCCATTTAACGAGGAAGGCTTATAAAATCATGCTACGATCAACAGGAGCGGAGAAAAATAAAAAATGTAACAATATAAAAAATGTTGCAATAACAGGGGAAATTTATTCCTTTTGAAAGCTTCCACTGCGTGGGCTGCGTGGGCTGCGTGAATGGTTGAAGCCACGCAACCGTCATTTGTGATGAAATTGTTTCTCTTACAAATTTGTAAAAAAACTGCACGACAGCATATGGCTGTCTTTTAAGGTGTACTCAATATAACCTTTTTTATGGTAATAAAATTTGTTCTAAAATACTGAATTATTTGCTAATGTGTTTTTATATACATGGTATTAATCCTTATAGAAAAAAAACGTTATTCATCACAAGTATTTAACTTTGAACAAAATTGCCCTTTACAGTAATTGAGTTAAATTGATATCTTAGGAGATATAACAGTTTTAAAATAACTCGGCAGCAAAAAAATTAAATATCACGTACGAATTTTTATTAAGAAGAATAATGTGGGAGGCGGGCTGTACCTATAATACAGTGCCTACGACCCACTCTCTCTAACCCTTTCTCTCTCTCTCTCTTTATGACGAAGACGAAGTTGCGCGGGTCATCTAGTGTTGATATATTTTTAATTGATAGTATTTCTCTTCGTTGAAATCTACACTCTTCAGAATATACTACAAAATAAGTAATAAAAATAGATTTCAAGCAATACTTAAGTCTCAAGTGCTTTTTTACTGAGCATATCTATCAAAAACGAAGTTTTCGAGTATAGTTCACTTCTAATTCCATTAATATATGTACGTTATTTTTAAAACCCTTTTAAAATGTACTACGCTTCTATTAGAATGAAATTGTAACGATAGGTTAACTTTAATATTTATTTAACTTGAGTATACTTTAAGATTTGTCAATATCTAATATAATTTGGTCTATGAACGTAGGTATTCGAAGATGCATAAAATAAAAACTTGAAATATGTAATGTAAAATTTCTTATGATATCAACCCAGCTTCAGCAAACATTAGGCTATCAATAAATCTAAACGTAATCCCACAGTTTAAGCATCTTGTAATATAATATTAGGTGCTGTGAGTTTCAATAAAAGAGTCACAAGTAATATCGAGTTTTTGATGGATAGTTTGTAGATGGCCCGGCTCACAAAGGACCAGTTATATTAGTCGAGTATAAGGCTGGGTTCACACGGCACTGTACTGCATGTTTCTGTTATATTCGATTTTAAACGCACATTCAACCGGATGTTCATACGGCAAAATTTCATTCGTGTAAAAACGAATAGTTGCACTTCGCACACGTCAATCACCAGGTGTAAACACATGTGATGGATTTATACGCTTAGTTGAATTTTTATATTGACATCGAAGACTAAGAACTTTGGATTCAATACTATCACGATTTCCTTCCAAACCGCTTGAATAGCGTCGCAGTTTTTATAAATATATAAAGTTTTATCCATAAAACGGGCATCTGTTTACAATTTTGAAATAAATACGCGCAATCTCTCTTAAAGATGCTCAGGTACTAAACGCTTGTTAGGTTGCTACCTATTCGATAAAAAAATGTATGACATCGTGCCCTGTGAAAGCGATATACCTAATACTATACACCACTGTGAACCGAATACGTTAAACTTCATTAGATTTCCTTGACAAATCCCTCGAATATTCTATAATAACTTGGCTCCCGTGGATGGCATTAATGAAAATTTTTGTAACGTCGGGTGCCAAAGGTATAGAAAAGTAATTAACGGTGTACGATTTTTTGCAGTAGAAAGGACGTGTGTACAAATCTATGTACAATGTACGCGTCGGTATTATTCGTTAAAACATTTATACTGTAAAAAAACGTGCAGTACAATGCTGTGTGAACTCAGTGTTAAAGCTTGCTCGTTTGAATTAAATTTGCCAGATGATGTAAACGGGCCCTTCCGGTGCCCGGCCCCGGGGATCCACAGAAAACTATTACTCCTAGCGGAGCGGGGAACTGAGTCCCCGTGGTTTTAGTGTTTTTGTATACTCGCTGTTCCCCGCGGTATCACCCGCATGTAATTTAGAAGAAATCACTGATTGATGATTTATAATACTTCACAGTAGACTATTTTTGTCGGGCGGCCAGACGGTCACATCGCGGCATCGCATTGATCATTCGCGCCGCTACTACTATAGATATAAGACCCGAGTCGAGTGTTAAATTATTTTAATTTTGCATTATCTCCCAAACTATGGGTAAAAATTACATGCTTGTATAAGACAATTATCTTATCTTCATTAAATTTCTCTTTATGATGAAGTAACTTTTGTTCTTAAGAATTAATAAGCTATGCTTAAAAATAATGCTTATAAATAAATTTTTAATCTTCAACAGATTTTTTTTACGTAATACCTGGTTGTGGCTTATGTATAAGAGATAGATGTATGCAATCTCTAACTTTTTTTTAGATATACTAATTAGCAATATTTTTGTAGAACATTTTATTTACAAATCATCAATCATTAAGCCAGTGCACGTGTTTATAGCAGTTCGCGAGTGGTTCGATTTTCGGCTTACTTAACAAAAATCAATATTTAAGAGTAGCTAGAAATTATAGTCTAATGTTATATAGTCTGGCTATCATATAAAAAAAGAACTTTTCGAATCTGACTGGTAGTTCCAAAAATTAGCGTGTTTAAACAAAGAAACAAAAAAAAACTTTTTCGCTTTATTATATTAGTTTAAGGTATAGATTTTACTATCGATTTAAATCAATCTTCTTTAAAAAATAACTTTTGTGTTAAAATGGTCATGTATTTAATGTAAAATTTGGTTATTTTTAGGAGAGAGACGATACGATTTCTACAAGTCAACTATTGCATGCGGTGATAGGGAACATAATATTAAGGGAATAAAAATAATTCATAATTTTGAAAACCTAAGTACATATTATGTTACTCAACGGTTATCGTAAAACTAACCTGCAAATTGTACGGTAAAAGCTATATGGTTCACACGGTTAAATATTACTTGTGTTTAACCTGTGTGTATTGTGTTTACTTGTGTTTGTGTTAAGAGTAGTTCTACGAACTTGAGTAGCTTTTAAAGAGATTTATATCTTAGAAAATATTTGACCCATTACTCATACGGTAAAAACATTAAGATATTAATTTTAAAAAATTTTTAAATAGCTGTTTATATATTAAGTTGTATATTTTAAATTGTAAGTGGAGTTCAGGTATGTGACTTCCAAAGGCTCTTGTATGAATGCGAAAGGAAATTTTATTATGAGACAAACATATTAGCAGTCCATGGATTCACAGTGCGGGTGCCGGGTCCATCGTGTAGCAGACAGAGGGAACACGAGCAGCCCCCGGGACTTGCGACCCAGGTGTAGGTTTAAGGGATGCACATCAGCGCTCACCTTGACTGCCAGATTTGGTAAGAGCCTGTTAATGCTGCTTTAGATACCCGTTCTAAAATAGTACTTACTACGGTTCTCGACAGGCCGAGGTCTTTTAACAAGTTATAGAGAGATTTCGCTGCAATACCTCTCGCTTCCACTTCCACCGCATGTAAGTTAACCCCATAGTCGTTCTTGGTTAACTCGTTACATAGATCTTAACTCTGACTAAATTGGCAAAATCAGTCAATAGTACAAGGAAAATGAAGTTTGTATTCATTAAAACTTTTTCGAGAAAAAACACTTTTTTTGGTTCAATATTATTTGGTAACCCTAGTTGTGTTTACCACCATACTAGGTTCTAGGTAGAAACAAAATTGGAGCTATTTTATATTTTTAGGTAGGGAATGTAAGCAAAAATAGCACCTTTGACAATGATGACCAAGTTATGTAGGCCATACTTAGCCTCGAGTGTAGGGTGTACTGTAACCAATTTTCATGTGTAAGTGGAGATATTCCTGCAACAGATTTTTTTTTTATTTTTTTTTGAAATGTCTCTAATCCTCTCACTTCCAAACAGAGTCCTATTTGCCAATTTGCCATAGCGGCATAGCAGCATGTGAGCTGGCGTCCTTTTTGACGCTGAATGTGGCACTTTTTGCAACGTTGCGTTATTATAAGTTAAGCAAATTTTTCAACATCTAATAAATGTGATTTCTTTATGCTGTGTTTACCGACCAGTAGAGTGAACTGTATCTATTTAAGTTAAATTTATATTTAAAAAATGCACTTGAAAGCACGTATTTTATAGTCACCCTAATAAGTGAGAACGTTCAAAGCTTGTGCCCGCTTGTATCGTACGCCGAGCGTGCTTTTGTTAAATATATTGGGATTTCTTTACCACCTTTTCCTTTGTGATGAACCTATTATTTCCAAAGAAATTAGAGGAATAAACATTCTTTTAATTATAATTGTAATTTGATTAATTACTAAGGACCATTATACCTACAAAATCGGTTTTTATTAATATTACTAGCTCATGCCCGCGACTTCGTTCACGTGAAAATGCTTTTGATGATTTATATCAAAGTTAAAAGCGGAGTCTTTATTATTATTCTAAACGGGGGCTGTGCAGGCTTATGCAGTCCTGTATCACTACGTCCAATGTGATCCATTGTGATCGCCCCACACTGCTGAAGCTCCCCATCAAGTCCTATAGCTTTGATGAACTGCAGGACTTTATTGGCAGAGAGCAACTGAACCTCTTCTGGAAGCAGCATGTGCTTTCCCAGAATCCGGTTACGTTTAGGTATTAGTGGGTCACAATCACACAAAAGGTGCTTTGGAATTTCGTCCACACTTTTGCAGAATCTGCAATCTTTTGTGCCCTGGACACCTATGTTGTACAAATGTTTATTTAGACAACAGTGTCCAGTGAGTGCCCTCACTAAGATTCGTAGCTGATTCCTACTGAGTATCAGAGCTTCTCCAGCCCTACGCTGGTTAAAAGCGCCAATAAGCTCTTTGGAATGATGATGTTTGAATGGTTGTAATGGTTCCTTAAGGCCAATCGAACAAGGCTTTTTGGGATACCACAGAATGGTTCAGGACCAATCTGTTTTTCCGCAGCTCCGGCTCTTGCAAGTTCGTCCGCAGTTTCGTTGCCTGGAACTCCTGCATGCCCCGGGACCCATCGCAGGATTAGTCTGTTATTTTTACCCAGACTGTTCAGCACTGCTACACAGTTGGCCACAAGCTTCGATTCTGTTGAATCTGAAGCCAGTGCCAAGAGGGCGGCCTGACTGTCCGACTGAATGTAAATCGTGTGATTAACGTAGGCCTTTTGCAGATTGATATTGGCACACTCAAGTATACCATACACTTCCGCTTGGAAAATGGAGAGGAAACTGCCAAGACTAATGTGTTTCCTAAGAGTGGGAGGACACATTTTGTGCACCCTACTTAAGTAAGATAAGGGGTAAAAACAAGAATTAGTAACTTTTGGAAAAGTTGTAAATACTTTTTATCAAAAGTTTTTTTTTTAATGAACTTATGTTTCTAACGATGAATATGCGTAATTTTTATATTGGTTTGTTCGTTATGCTCCTGAAAAAATTTTCAGGAAAAAAAATCGGGATATATTATGCTATGTTCCAGTTATTGACTATCGAAAAGGGCAGAACAACGATCTGCCCGGATAGCTAGTTATTTCTAAAAGTAAATAAAGTAACAAGTCGCCAAAGTTTAGATAAAAAATGAGTTTATTGGTTAAAATATTTATATCGTTTGTTCTGTATAAAATACAATGATTGATTTATTACAGTTCCACAGTAAAACTAATAGAGGACCTATTAAAACTAGCTATGTCTCACGGTTTCACCCGTGATAAGTTTATTCGATGAACTGTTCTACAGGCAACCGCGCCGCGCGCTGACGCAACCGTCTAGCCCAGTGGTCGGCAAATTTATTAGCCAAAGAGCCAAATATGAAACATTATAACAATTTAAGAAAAAAATTGGGAGCCAAATCTGCTTGTTTAGTAAACTTTTATTACACTAAATAAGTAGTACACTAAATAAAACTAAATTTCATACTTAATAAATATTTATTAATGCGAACAATGTGCTTGCATCTCCTTGGCCAAAGAACCACATGCGGCTCTGGAGCCGCACTTTCCTGACCACCGGTGGGTCTAGCCCATTGTAGTACCTAACCACTTCCCGTACATGCTCACTTACTGCTTTCTATATTGCTTGATGTTCTTTGTTACTGTTCTGTTCCTTATTGTCATATCATGAAGCTTAAAACCTTCCTCAATAAATAGGCAATAAAATGCATAAAGAATTTAACAAATCTTACTGGTAGTTATAGAGATTAGCGCTTTCAAACAAACAAACAATGTCTTGAGCTCTATGATATTAAGTTAGGTAAGTCTAAATATATAAAGTTATTATTTATGTTCTGGTCATAAAGACATAAAGTTGATAAGTAATGATTTAATCCATTTATAGTCTATAGCATACGTTGGTAATACAGGGTCAAATCGATATAATCTATACGAATAAATAAAATTGAAGTGTCTGCTTATAATATCAAAATTCGTTGTTCCGGGTGAAACCATAAGAGGTTGGACCAATTTTGACGGGGCTATCACTGGCAGATAGAATCTATCTGGATATATAGATATAATTTATATAGACTAACTTAGGCAACTTTTATTTTAGAATAAGGACTTTCATTTGCAGGTAGATTTCATTGGAGAGAGTTAGTCAAAATTTATAACACGGGTACCCCGTATTATGTAGCGACAGTATTTTAATTTACTTTACTGCCAGTTTTAGTTCGTCCTCGTTACTGCTATGGTCGCTGCTAGCAAGGTAACTGCTTAGCTACCTTAGCTTGCCTAAGCCTTGCTTAGCTGCTAGCTGTTAGTAAAGTGTAGGTGTAAACATTGTGATGCTCTTGATTTCAAAACGCGTTTGACGAAGCTCTTAAAGCCAGATTTTTAAATATGATTTCTATCACACAGACACGAGTGTCCTACCACGTTGTTATCAAAAGGTAATTCTTATTTTTAATAGCTTAACGGCTGTTTTCAATAACCTATTAATACGTTTTTGCAGTTACTAGAGATAGACAAATATTAACTTTGGTCTTTACTTTTTTTTCTTTTTTTTTTATATATATATCCATATTCTTTAACTTGAATAGATAAGAGGCAAGCCGATATCTGTCTTAAGTTAAAGATAGTACTTATTACAAATATGTACTAATCGGGGATAGTAAACTCAGATATGTTATTGAAAACGGCAATTAGTCAGTTCCCAAACTTTTTTAACTCACGACGCACTTACAGTTTCAGTATTCTGTAACGACCTCTTAGTGAAAATATGTGTGTAATGCCACTAATCAGATACTTTAATAAAAACAACTTCTTTGATAAGCTTCTCAAGCTGTAGGTCACATAATTATTATTTCTTTACATTATACAAGCTTTTGTTTTCTATTCTTCAGAAACTAAGAGACGCTTTACGGCGCCCCTGCTTGTCACTGCGCTTCAGGGAGCCGCGGCACACACTTTAAGAACCCCTCGTTAAAGTAATGTATTCATGAAAAAGGCCAATATCATCTATTCTAACCCTTTTCACACATAACATTACTCAATGGGAAATAGGTACCCTTTTTGCCGTTGTATTCTGTGACGTATTTATTATTTGACGTTTCCACTGAAAATAGCGGTTTACTTTTTTGCAATGTATTTACAAGTAAACGTTGATACATGTACTTCTTTAATAATATATTATAGAGATTTAGCACAAACATTCTTTGACTAACAGTGTGCTTTTAAGCATAGCTTTGATTTGGTGTAGGCAGCGCTTATAACCCCTTGCTAGGGAGGACACCTCCTACCGTTACCTGGCAACATTTATGGAAGCTACACGTCTACACTGTCTCTATATTATTATAATGTAAGTTTCAACGTACTACAAATAAACAATAAGATAATGGGTCGTAAATTGAAGTGTTCGGATACATTGCGTGTCACAATTAGAAGCGTGATTGAAACAGGTTTAAACTGATCGAGTAATAATGAAGTCAGTGGTAAGTTTCACTAGACCGTATCTTGACGGTGTATACTATAATTAAGCGGAAAAGTTTTGTTTTCGTTTGTTTGTTTAAACACGCTATTCTGTGGAACTACCAGTCTGATTCAAAAAAATATATTTTGTATATGATAGTCAGACTTTCGAGGAATTGTATAAGCTATTTAAGATTAGGCTACAACTCTGAGATAGCCTTTAATATTGATTTTTGTTACGTAATTCGGAAGTCGAGGCCCTCCCGAACTGATACGGAAATACAACGCTCTACAATAATCTTGGTCCTTAGTATATCAAAAAAAAATCAGCGATAGCATATGCGAATCTCTTATACATAAGCTACAATAACATATTTTGTGGCAAAGATTTCTTGAAAATTAAAAAGTAATTTATAAGCATTATTTTTGGACTTGGCATATTAATCCTTACAAACAAAAGTTACTTCATCATAAATACAATTTAATGAAGTTAAATTTTACTCTTTTATAGTATGCTATTTGGACTATATTAAAATAAATAAGTAAAAAATAAAAGTGCGCTGGCGGCGTGGCGCGGAGCGGTGTTTGTCGGATAAAATTAACACGGGTGAAACCGTTGGGCACAGCTAGTTATAATATATATAGCATCGTAGTAGCGTAGCCGAGACGGGGAACGAGACTGCGAACTCAGGACATTGTTTATTGTTTTCGACTTATTAACTGAGATCTTCACGATCCGATATCTCAAGCGAAAGTGTTACCTTCTCACGTCTGAATCTCCCCCAGGCTAGTTGTTTCCTGCTTAGAAAGTACGTGCGGTCACAGAGCACACTTGTTGCCATTGCGCCTAGCCAATGAGGTGCGAGTATTGTACGGATTACTAAGTCATTAGTACGTATTTCATAATCACATCGACGATTCTTTGACATATAAATATTAACTAGTAAATTCAATATAACGTGTTGTTGTTGCATAGAGGCCGAGTTACATGTGAAGGAACATAAATCTTGAAGGATAAAAAAGAGGAAAGCTACAAAAACTTTTACCAAACCCATTTGTTGTTGAAGTGTAGTATAGGTCTAACGCACTGCAGGGTGCTAGGACACGACAGTATTGTCTATCTGGATATTTATCACCATACACCAGGTTGTAATAATGTCATAGGGTTGTCAAATCTGTTTTTGAAAATTACCGAACAAAGAACGAAAAATTTTACACATTTATTATTACTAGCTTTTGCCCAACGATAGAAATTCGACCAGCGACTTTTTTAATCATAGACTTTCTGTTTGATATTTGCAATATGAACGTAAATAATGAATATTATACCTATAACGTGCTGTCACTTTTCATTAGATGACAATGACAATATTTTGGGGTGTCTAAGTTCAATGGCAATGGTTCGGTTATTTGCAGTATTAATTTATTTAATTTAATATATTAGTAAGAGGTATTATAGATAAATTTTAGCTTTCTGCACTTCTTCTCCACATAAATCTTATCCATGCCAAATCTCACAGACTTCCGTCTCCGCAATTTTCGTAAGAAGTTGTACAAAGTTTTTGCTTCACGATAGAGGTGGGCGATTATGAATGATTTACATAATCAAGATATTCGATTATGAATAATTTACATAATCGAGATATTTCGTTGATGAGTCACAATTCATAATCGAGCCTTTGATGTATTACCCAGAGGTGAGCGATTATGAATGATGACTGGTACCTAATACTAATGATAATTCGATTATGAATGATCGCTCATCATCAAACTACAAATATTAGTAATTACTAATGGCTATAATCGAAATATATCGAGATATCTTCATAATCAAATGATTACATTAATGTATCTCGTAAACGCCCGCCGCTACTTCAAGTATTATTTGTTATGTTTATCGTATTAAAATACGACTTTTAAGTCGCACATAATATAAATAAATCGTAGTTTTCGTTACTCATGCACGCATTTAATAATGTTTTATTATTTCTTATTTTCATGCGCAGTTCGCGATATGTGGCACTTAAATTGCATCGTATCTATGCATAATTTAGCCTTCATTATATGCATATTTAATTTATACCGGCTGTTGGTCCACAAATGGTTCATGTGGCTAACTCTTTCCAAGTACGCATTGCGAAATTGAACTACCATTGTGCCTTTTATTATTTTCTTGAAATTCGCTCTTACGATCCGTGAATGTAGCGAGCGCGTGCCCGAATTGGCATCGTCACATTAACTAATTACGACAAATCGCTGTTTACTAGGGAGAAAAATGAACCATAGAAAATACCGAACCACACATCGTTCGGTATATTTGTCATACCGAACACACTGCTAAAATACCGAAAGTGTTGGGTACGCGTCACTTCCCCTCTGCGTGAGGGGGGGGGGGGGGTGACGTTTCCCCGGTTTGGACGGGCGTTTTGTTGCGCCGGATGCCCGTCTCGTAGACGCCGTACGGATGCCAGTGGGCCGCGATGTTAGTAGTGAGGGGGTCCATGGGGTGCAATAAAGCACGACCGCTTGAGGTGCCGGGTCTTCAATGAAAGTCGTATTCATCAATATTCTTCGCAGGACGACCAAAGCTTTCTTCTTGTTGTTACTTGTACTTCGTTGAATTGCACCGTGCCCAATACGGCCCCTCTTCGAGTTAAGTAGTTCGGAGAATGACCGTAAAGAGAGCCCCGCTTTATTTCGTGTTTTAATTTCAGTTTTCGCTTTAGTTGCCCTGTTAATCTCTCTATATTTCTGTGATTATATATCTTATGTACACATGTCATATATCAAAATGTTCCTTGTTGTATTACCTATCCATTACATATTCACATATAATATACATCAAGTATATATTCCGTACATAAGCCAAAAACAATGTAATTTACGGGCGGCATCACTGTTTTCCGTTCGTAAAGTTTCTATAATATTTGATACCCTTACTATATTGGCTTGCTCTATGCATTAATCTATTCTATATTAATTCTATTCTCATATATGTAACACACAATACATAACCGTTTATATACATCTTAATGTATAATATGCAACTTATAATGTAGCGTAGTCGGTAACATTTCTCTATAATATTGTCCGTATCAATCTATTTTATCGTAACACATAGTACATAGCACGTAAACACAGTAATATCACATAATAACCTAACAAGAAACACGAAAATAACTGTTCTGTCGCCAACAGAAAGGTTCGGTAAAATACCGAACACCTGGTAAGCCTAGGTGTGGTGTGTTCCGGAATCGCCCGGTAATATGCAGTAATCAAGCGAATTGGGTTGGTAGAGTTCGTTACTTAACTGGATCCCGTCACGATGATTCTCTTTGGGTTTATCGCATTTCGGAATCAGCCTGTATATATCCATCTTCCAAGCGTTTTGCAGGTGGGCAAAGAGAAATCTAGTTAGAGATTTCCTCTCCTCTACCTGCACCCTATAGAAGATCGAAGACAAAAATCCTTGTGGTGTGCTCTTGCGGTGAGTATAGTTTCCAGGGCTCCTTGGGATAGGAGGGTTCAAAGCCGGCAACGCGCTAATGAGTTCACAGGCTGCGGTGGCCGCTTACCATCAGGCGGGCTGTATGCTTGTTTGCCACCTTAGTTGTATAAAAAAAGGTCACAGGACGCCCGGCAGATGTGAAACATATTAGAAAATATTAAAAAAAGTTTGTGTGTGTGTGTGACTGACTGACAGACTGTATCAGTACCCAAAAGAAAGTCACTGTGAAGATTTTTGTTTTGATTTAAAGGATCCAGTCCCTCTATAAAAAAACAATTAATGTTGGCCAAAGCGTCGCCACCTTAACATCAGGTACATTACCGTCGTTCTACCGTGGTATTATAAAAACAAAAGTTATTATAAACAAAGTAAATACTAGCGCTGGATTTATTAAGTACCTACTTCTTTAAAGTTGTTCGTTTTTGCCCCATGGTCTATAAGCCTATTACGATCAAAATTGGTACAGTGTTGCCTATTGTAATTATAATTTTACGATCGTCGATCTGTTTAAAAATGACTTACTTTTGAACACTATAATTATTTGGAGAAATCTAGAAATCTCTATATCTATACTAATATTATAAAGCTGAAGAGTTCGTTTGTTTGTTTGGTTGATTGAACAAGCTAATCTCAAGAACTACTGGTTCGAATGGAAAAGATGTTTCAGTGTTGGATAGCCCATTTATCAAGGAAAGCTATATATAGGCTATACATCACATCACGTTATGTGGATACCTGACGGTGCCAACGAAGGCAAGTGGGGCGTGACCCGAGCAGCCCGCTGGTTGTCTCCTTCAGAGGCAAACAGCCAGACTCGGACGGGCCTGGGAATCTAGGCCTTTGCGGTTATCGCATAGTCTTGCCCCAGGTGTCTCCTGCCAAACCTTCCTATCCTGCACACTCCATCCCCGGGAACCTGTTTGGGCCTAGCCCGGTTTAATTACCGGTCTGCGTCCTCGGCCCCGGGCTTGTTAGGGCTCCTTAGGGTTGATAGGTCCTTCCTGTGTGTCATTGCACCTTGACAACAGGTCTCTTGCCGACTCCGATAGTCTTTTAAATTTTTTGGCGCACCCCCCTGCCCCTAAGGCAGGGAGGCCTTTAAATTTAAAATTAAATAAAAATGTCCCACTGTCCTCCCTCTTCTGCCGCCATGGCAAATAACGTTGCCGACCTGGCCACTTGCATAGGCAAGTTGCAAGCCAGGATGAAAGCGCTGGAGTTTCAATACCAGCGCTATCAAAATTTCGTCGTATTACGGTGTCCCTCTCTAGACGAGGAATACCGTAATCTACCTGAGAACGCCTGCGTGCGTCGCACCGCTGCGACCGCGACCCGTCATGAGGCCGTTTCAGGTAGCGAGGCGGCCGCTTCAGGTAGCAAGGCGGCCGATGACGTCACGGCCGCGACCGTTACATCCACTGGCGCCGCGCCAGTCGGCGTCGCGCCCAAACGTCCCGCGCGCAGCGTTACGCGCCTGTCCGCCGCGTCATCCGGGGCCATGGCCGCGCCTACGGCCACGCCCCCTGTCCCGACTAGCCAATCGCGCGGGTCAAGCCCCGCCTCCGTCAGGCGAGGGCCGCGAAATTCGCGGTCACAATCTAGGGTTACCAAAAATAGTCCGTACGTCCGTCCCGCGCGATCCACGGAAACCGCGTTAAAGACGAAAAATTCGTTTTCGGCCCTTCCGGTCGAACAAGACTCGCCCGCGAATCCGGATCCATCTCCGGAGATGGATACCGAGAACGACGGCTTCACCGTCGTGGCGTCGCGTAAGCGAACGGCGCGTAGCAGTCCGACTGCTCAACCGGCGCCTAAGGTAATAGCTAAGGCAGTAGTCAGGGGCGCCGCCGCCCCCGCGTCCTCCCAGCTCCCCGCGCCCGCCGGCGGGAAAAAAGAGCGTGCCCCACCTCCAATCATAATCCGGGACAAGGCAGCCTGGATGGGAGTCTGCAATGAGATGCGCAGACTCAAACTCGACTACCACAAGGCTAGAAACATAGTCAACGGGATTTCTATTTCGGTGAGTTCTTCGGAAACTCACCGTAAACTAACCACCCTCCTCCGGCAGAAAGGTCTGCAATTTTATACGTATTCGCTCGCGGAGGAGCGCGTCCTCCGAGTGGTCATCCGCCGCATTCCGGTGGAGCTCGACCCGTCGGAGGTGTGCTCCTCGCTCAAGGAGCAAAGTTATCCCATCCGGGAAGTACACCGGATGTACAGTAAAGATAAGCGGCCACTACAAATGGTAGTGGCCATATTGGACCTTTCCCCCGAGGGAAAGGCCATCTTCCAGCTAGAGACGGTGTGCGGGCTCTCCGGGATTAACGTGGAGCCCCCACACAAAAACCACCAGCCTGCGCAGTGCCACAACTGCCAGCTGTACGGGCACGCTGCCCGTAACTGTCATTCTCGTCCGCGGTGCGTAAAGTGCCGAGAGGACCACCCCACACGGGAGTGCACGCGCGAGCGTGACTCCGTCGTCCCCCCGAGCTGCGTGTTATGCGGGGAGGAGGGGCATCCCGCGAATTATCGCGGTTGCCCCAAGGCCCCGCGTACCACGCGGCCACGCACGCAGAGGCAGGCGGCCCCCCGGGCGGCGCCCCCCACCTCAGCCATCAAAGCGCAACCCCCGCTGGCGTCAGGGGAATTTCCCGCGCTGCCGGTCCCGCGCCAGTCCCCGGCCACCGCCGGCCTCTCCGCACCCCGCGCGGTGCAACCGCAACCCGTGCGTTCATCGCAGAACGCATGGGGCCCCCGTCGCCCCAATCCACAGCCCCTTATGGCTATGGATATTCCCGCGCCCCGCGCGCCTGCGCCCCGCGCGCCCGCTAACGCTGTCGTTAATAGTAACGACTTAATGATACTGCTCCTTCGCGAGCACGATATCCGCGAGCTCATTGACTACAATGACCATCTGGAGCGCTTCGGTCTCATCAAGACCGCTTGCGCGTTCCCCCGCCTCTCAGAGACACTACAACGTCTCGACCGTGAGGCGTGTAATAATAACTTAGGGCCTTTCAATGGCAAAGTTTAAACCGAAAGCGTTAAATCTTTCGTTTTTTAACGCACGGAACCTATATCCGCAGCGTGATCTCGTCGCGACCTTTCTTAAAGATCACCAAGTAGATGTTCTTTTAGTGCAGGAGACGCTCTTAAAGCGTGCTAAACGTGATCCAAAAATCGCGAACTACAATATTGTAAGAAATGACCGGGCCGGCCGCGGGGGCGGCACTCTCATTTATTACAAACGATCGTTATATTGTACGCCGGTAGATCCTCCGATACTTACCAATATGGAAGTATCCGTGTGTAGACTAGGAATGACCGACCACCCGTCCATAACGTTAGTCTCAGTTTATCTCTCACCGAGGAAAGAGCCTCTCAGGTCTGACCTAGAAAAGCTACTTTCGCTCGGTGAATCGGTCATTATAGCGGGTGACCTCAATTGTGGACACACTTCTTTTGGCAATTGGAGAGACTCCAGTAATGGGGTTAAACTCGAAGAGCTAACGAACGTGCTAAACTTTGATGTCATAGCGCCACCCACTCCCACCCACTTTCAAGACAACTGTATGCCGACAGTGCTTGATGTAGCTCTCATTAAAGGTATCGCGCTTCGGTTACGACTCATTCGGGTTGTACACGAGCTCGACTCCGACCACCGTCCGGTCATCATGCAGCTAGGTCAACCAGACGACTCTAGCCCTCCTTCGGTCCAAGTGGTTGACTATGCCAAGCTAAAACATTATCTTGCGGACAGGCCGTCCTCGTCCAGCTTAGATAGGATCCCGGACGTATTGGGGTCCGTTGCGGACGTAGATCTCGCGATCGATTCCCTGGTCGACCACCTGCAGGCCGGCATCGGAGAGGCCTCGAGAGAGGTCGAAGAGGCGAGCGATCGCCGCTTCGTACTCCCTGCCGACGTGCGGGCGTTGTTGACGGAAAAGAACGCGGCGACTCGTGCGCACGACCACTATCCGACCGAGGAAAACCGCGCACGTTTACGCGCACTTCAAAGATCGGTTAGAGCCCGTATATTAGAACTCAGAAGTCACAGATGGGACGCCCTCGTCGAAGGGCTAAGGCCGTCGCATCTGGCTTACTGGAAATTAGCTCACAGCCTCAAAATAGAGGCTTCTTATCTTATGCCCCCCCTCGAGAGGGGTCCCGGTATACCGCTCGCCTTCGATAGCAGCGACAAGGCGGAGTGCCTCGCCACTTGTTTGGAGAGCCAGTGCTCTCCGAACAGTGTCGATGCAAATACCGACCGGGTCGAGGGTATCGATGGATGCGTGCGGGAGCTGGATAAGCTCCCCGCGACAGCATCCCTGTCCCCAGTCACGTCTGAGGAGGTTCTTTCCATTATAAAAAGCCTTAAGCTTAGAAAAGCACCAGGTCCCGACGGGATCAGGAATGAAGTACTTAGACTTCTTCCCGATCGCCTCATAGCTCTTTTGGTCTGCATCTTCAATGTAGCCATAGCCCACTGCCATTTTCCAGCCGCCTGGAAAAAGGCCATAGTCATAGGTATCCGTAAGCCCGGCAAGAGCGCGTCGCTTCCCGACAGCTATCGCCCGATCAGTCTCCTAAATACTTTAGGGAAAATGTACGAGCGGATCCTTCTGAACCGTCTCAAGTCAGTAATAGAGGAGAAAGACCTCTATCCGCCTGAGCAATTCGGTTTCCGTGCTAGATATTCTTGCACTCATCAAGTGCACCGCCTCACGGAGCACGTTGCATTTAATTTTGCTGAATTATATAAACCCCGCCGTACACTTGCGGTCTTTTTCGACGTTGCCAAGGCCTTCGATAAGGTCTGGCACGAGGGATTGATCTACAAGTTGTATCACTTTGAAGTCCCCGATAGGCTAATTAAAATAATTCGCGACTATCTAACAGATCGCACCTTTCGCTATAGAGTGGAAGGTGAATTGTCCACGCCCCGTCCAATACGCTCAGGCGTTCCCCAAGGTTCGATCCTGGCTCCTAGCCTATTTAACCTGTACGTCAGTGACCTACCTCGACTCCCGGAGGTCGAGGTAGGGCTATACGCTGACGATACAGTCTTATATGCCTCAGATAGGAATAGATCCCACCTCAGACACAAAGTCCAACGCTCCGTGACCACTCTCGGGAAGTGGTTTAACGAGTGGCGTATAGCCGTTAATCCCTCGAAGAGCGCCGCGATGCTCTTCGATGCGGATTCGTCACAGATACCGTGGAAGCTTAAACCTGTTAAGCTCTACGATAATCCGATTCCGTATGTAAGAGAGACCAAATATCTAGGGGTAACCCTAGATAGTAGGCTCTCTTTTAGACCCCACATCCGTAAGGTTAGGAACAGGGCCGCGTGGGTCCTGGGCCGGTTGCATCCTCTGTTGTGTTCGGTGAGTAAAATGTCCACGCGACATAAGCTCACGCTCTACAAGACGTGTATTCGACCAATTTTGACATACAGTTGCGCCGTGTTCGCACATATGTCCGAGTCGAGTTTCAAACGGTTACAATCGATACAGAATAGGTTCCTCTATCGTCTCACCGGGGCCCCGTGGTATGTTCGAAGCGTAGATCTCCATAGAGATATGGAGCTTCCTTCGATACATGCCTACGTTAAACAGCTCTCCCGTTCGTATTTCGACACCGCGTCGAACCACGCGAATCCGTTAATAAAAACAGCCGCCACTTATGTTCCGGCACCCACGGACATCCGGTGCAAACGCCGGCCGCGCAATATTTTTATTGATCCCGACGATCACATCGAAAATTCGAATAAATATTACACATCCGTCTCTCCAAACAGAGCGTGCCAGCGCCCACGCCCGCGTAACCACCGTTCTCTCCGCAGAGGGCGGGCGGTCAATTTCGCTCCAGCACACCCGTCACGTCCACCCTCTCTAGCGGTAACCCAAGCCTAGGTCCGTTCCTCGGTGTGAAACCCTTGGGTCAGGCAACCGCCCGCGCGATACAAGTGACACTGTACGTGCATCACTTAGCTACCTACATACAACACTACACACGTATGAACATACACACGTGCACACCACACAGGTACATAGGTTCTGTGAGGGACCTTTTTTTTTCTTTTTTTACGCTAGTTAGTTAGCGCTAGTTAGTGTAGAAACATTCCGATTATTGAATACACATACGCACGGTTCCTTCCTTCCTCCCAGGAGGAAGGGAACGTGCCTATGTGTATATTTAGTTAGCTCGAATCGTAGGTGTAGGGATTCGAATAGATCGCGACCTATTTGCGAACGCGACGACCGCCCGAGCCGAGGTCCGGCCACTTTGGCACCCTCGTGCGAGTCGTCCACAAAACTTTCGCGGCTGAGTGCCCTCTGCGCTCGCCCCCAAGTCCGGTGAAGCTGTAAAAGCCGCAGCGGCTTTAGGGCCCCTAAGGCTAACAGTGTAGTCAGTTCTAAAAAAAAAAAAAAAAAAAAAAAAAAAAAAAAAAAAAAAAAAAAAAAAAAAAAATCACGTTATGGAGTTCCGATTTGGTCACTGTTGCGAACGGACGTGTCGCTCCGTTTTCAATTTTGACCATCACGTGACTTAATTGTTGCGATCTTATATTTGGAATTTATTTCAAATATATTGTTGCAATTACGACGTAAACCAACTGGTGTCTAACGCTCGCGTGGTAAACCGCACTTTTCGGTGCGACTTGCTTGTTTTTTTTTTTGTAAATCCACGGTTTTGTGGTCACTTGCTGGATACCTGACGGTGCCAACGAAGGCAAGTGGGGCGTGACCCGAGCAGCCCGCTGGTTGTCTCCTTCAGAGGCAAACAGCCAGACTCGGACGGGCCTGGGAATCTAGGCCTTTGCGGTTATCGCATAGTCTTACCCCAGGTGTCTCCTGCCAAACCTTCCGATCCTGCACACTCCATCCCCGGGAACCTGTTTGGGCCTAGCCCGGTTTAATTACCGGTCTGCGTCCTCGGCCCCGGGCTTGTTAGGGCTCCTTAGGGTTGATAGGTCCTTCCTGTGTGTCATTGCACCTTGACAACAGGTCTCTTGCCGACTCCGATAGTCTTTTAAATTTTTTGGCGCACCCCCCTGCCCCTAAGGCAGGGAGGCCTTTAAATTTAAAATTAAATAAAAATGTCCCACTGTCCTCCCTCTTCTGCCGCCATGGCAAATAACGTTGCCGACCTGGCCACTTGCATAGGCAAGTTGCAAGCCAGGATGAAAGCGCTGGAGTTTCAATACCAGCGCTATCAAAATTTCGTCGTATTACGGTGTCCCTCTCTAGACGAGGAATACCGTAATCTACCTGAGAACGCCTGCGTGCGTCGCACCGCTGCGACCGCGACCCGTCATGAGGCCGTTTCAGGTAGCGAGGCGGCCGCTTCAGGTAGCAAGGCGGCCGATGACGTCACGGCCGCGACCGTTATACCGACTGGCGCCGCGCCAGTCGGCGCCGCGCCCAAACGTCTCACGCGCAGCGCTGCGCGTCCGTCCGCCGCGTCATCCGGGGCCGTGGCCACGTCTACGGCCACGCCCCCTGTCCCGACTACCCAATCGCGCGGGTCAAGCCCCGCCTCCGTCAGGCGAGGGCCGCGTAACTCGCGATCACAATCTAGGGTTACCAAAAATAGTCCGTACGTCCGTCCCGCGCGATCCACGGAAACCGCGTTAAAGACGAAAAATTCGTTTTCGGCCCTTCCGGTCGAACAAGACTCGCCCGCGAATCCGGATCCATCTCCGGAGATGGATACCGAGAACGACGGCTTCACCGTCGTGGCGTCGCGTAAGCGAACGGCGCGTAGCAGTCCGACTGCTCAACCGGCGCCTAAGGTAATAGCTAAGGCAGTAGTCAGGGGCGCCGCCGCCCCCGCGTCCTCCCAGCTCCCCGCGCCCGCCGGCGGGAAAAAAGAGCGTGCCCCACCTCCAATCATAATCCGGGACAAGGCAGCCTGGATGGGAGTCTGCAATGAGATGCGCAGACTCAAACTCGACTACCACAAGGCTAGAAACATAGTCAACGGGATTTCTATTTCGGTGAGTTCTTCGGAAACTCACCGTA
Organism: Saturnia japonica; assembly: GCA_033032175.1. NCBI lineage: Eukaryota > Metazoa > Arthropoda > Insecta > Lepidoptera > Saturniidae > Saturnia > Saturnia japonica. Next base: position 4,568,148 of record CM065312.1, read on the forward strand.
AACTAACCACCCTCCTCCGGCAGAAAGGTCTGCAATTTTATACGTATTCGCTCGCGGAGGAGCGCGTCCTCCGAGTGGTCATCCGCCGCATTCCGGTGGAGCTCGACCCGTCGGAGGTGTGCTCCTCGCTCAAGGAGCAAAGTTATCCCATCCGGGAAGTACACCGGATGTACAGTAAAGATAAGCGGCCACTACAAATGGTAGTGGCCATATTGGACCTTTCCCCCGAGGGAAAGGCCATCTTCCAGCTAGAGACGGTGTGCGGGCTCTCCGGGATTAACGTGGAGCCCCCACACAAAAACCACCAGCCTGCGCAGTGCCACAACTGCCAGCTGTACGGGCACGCTGCCCGTAACTGTCATTCTCGTCCGCGGTGCGTAAAGTGCCGAGAGGACCACCCCACACGGGAGTGCACGCGCGAGCGTGACTCCGTCGTCCCCCCGAGCTGCGTGTTATGCGGGGAGGAGGGGCATCCCGCGAATTATCGCGGTTGCCCCAAGGCCCCGCGTACCACGCGGCCACGCACGCAGAGGCAGGCGGCCCCCCGGGCGGCGCCCCCCACCTCAGCCATCAAAGCGCAACCCCCGCCGGCGTCAGGGGAATTTCCCGCGCTGCCGGTCCCGCGCCAGTCCCCGGCCACCGCCGGCCTCTCCGCACCCCGCGCGGTGCAACCGCAACCCGTGCGTTCATCGCAGAACGCATGGGGCCCCCGTCGCCCCAATCCACAGCCCCTTATGGCTATGGATATTCCCGCGCCCCGCGCGCCCGCTAATGTTGTCGTTAATAGTAACGACTTAATGATACTGCTCCTTCGCGAGCACGATATCCGCGAGCTCATTGACTACAATGACCATCTGGAGCGCTTCGGTCTCATCAAGACCGCTTGCGCGTTCCCCCGCCTCTCAGAGACACTACAACGTCTCGACCGTGAGGCGTGTAATAATAACTTAGGGCCTTCCAATGGCAAAGTTTAAACCGAAAGCGTTAAATCTTTCGTTTTTTAACGCACGGAACCTATATCCGCAGCGTGATCTCGTCGCGACCTTTCTTAAAGATCACCAAGTAGATGTTCTTTTAGTGCAGGAGACGCTCTTAAAGCGTGCTAAACGTGATCCAAAAATCGCGAACTACAATATTGTAAGAAATGACCGGGCCGGCCGCGGGGGCGGCACTCTCATTTATTACAAACGATCGTTATATTGTACGCCGGTAGATCCTCCGATACTTACCAATATGGAAGTATCCGTGTGTAGACTAGGAATGACCGACCACCCGTCCATAACGTTAGTCTCAGTTTATCTCTCGCCGAGGAAAGAGCCTCTCAGGTCTGACCTAGAAAAGCTACTTTCGCTCGGTGAATCGGTCATTATAGCGGGTGACCTCAATTGTGGGCACACTTCGTTTGGCAATTGGAGAGACTCCAGTAATGGGGTTAAACTCGAAGAGCTAACGAACGTGCTAAACTTTGATGTCATAGCGCCACCCACTCCCACCCACTTTCAAGACAACTGTATGCCGACAGTGCTTGATGTAGCTCTCATTAAAGGTATCGCGCTTCGGTTACGACTCATTCGGGTCGTACACGAGCTCGACTCCGACCACCGTCCGGTCATCATGCAGCTAGGTCAACCAGACGACTCTAGCCCTCCTTCGGTCCAAGTGGTTGACTATGCCAAGCTAAAACATTATCTTGCGGACAGGCCGTCCTCGTCCAGCTTAGATAGGATCCCGGACGTATTGGGGTCCGTTGCGGACGTAGATCTCGCGATCGATTCCCTGGTCGACCACCTGCAGGCCGGCATCGGAGAGGCCTCGAGAGAGGTCGAAGAGGCGAGCGATCGCCGCTTCGTACTCCCTGCCGACGTGCGGGCGTTGTTGACGGAAAAGAACGCGGCGACTCGTGCGCACGACCACTATCCGACCGAGGAAAACCGCGCACGTTTACGCGCACTTCAAAGATCGGTTAGAGCCCGTATATTAGAACTCGGAAGTCACAGATGGGACGCCCTCGTCGAAGGGCTAAGGCCGTCGCATCTGGCTTACTGGAAATTAGCTCACAGTCTCAAAATAGAGGCTTCTTATCTTATGCCCCCCCTCGAGAGGGGTCCCGGTATACCGCTCGCCTTCGATAGCAGCGACAAGGCGGAGTGCCTCGCAACTTGTTTGGAGAGCCAGTGCTCTCCGAACAGTGTCGATGCAAATACCGACCGGGTCGAGGGTATCGATGGATGCGTGCGGGAGCTGGATAAGCTCCCCGCGACAGACTCCCTGTCCCCAGTCACGTCTGAGGAGGTTCTTTCCATTATAAAAAGCCTTAAGCTTAGAAAAGCACCAGGTCCCGACGGAATCAGGAATGAAGTACTTAGACTTCTTCCCGATCGCCTCATAGCTCTTTTGGTCTGCATCTTCAATGTAGCCATAGCCCACTGCCATTTTCCAGCCGCCTGGAAAAAGGCCATAGTCATAGGTATCCGTAAGCCCGGCAAGAGCGCGTCGCTTCCCGACAGCTATCGCCCGATCAGTCTCCTAAATACTTTAGGGAAAATGTACGAGCGGATCCTTCTGAACCGTCTCAAGTCAGTAATAGAGGAGAAAGACCTCTATCCGCCTGAGCAATTCGGTTTCCGTGCTAGATATTCTTGCACTCATCAAGTGCACCGCCTCACGGAGCACGTTGCATTTAATTTTGCTGAATTATATAAACCCCGCCGTACACTTGCGGTCTTTTTCGACGTTGCCAAGGCCTTCGATAAGGTCTGGCACGAGGGATTGATCTACAAGTTGTATCACTTTGAAGTCCCCGATAGGCTAATTAAAATAATTCGCGACTATCTAACAGATCGCACCTTTCGCTATAGAGTGGAAGGTGAATTGTCCACGCCCCGTCCAATACGCTCAGGCGTTCCCCAAGGTTCGATCCTGGCTCCTAGCCTATTTAACCTGTACGTCAGTGACCTACCTCGACTCCCGGAGGTCGAGGTAGGGCTATACGCTGACGATACAGTCTTATATGCCTCAGATAGGAATAGATCCCACCTCAGACACAAAGTCCAACGCTCCGTGACCACTCTCGGGAAGTGGTTTAACGAGTGGCGTATAGCCGTTAATCCCTCGAAGAGCGCCGCGATGCTCTTCGATGCGGATTCGTCACAGATACCGTGGAAGCTTAAACCTGTTAAGCTCTACGATAATCCGATTCCGTATGTAAGAGAGACCAAATATCTAGGGGTAACCCTAGATAGTAGGCTCTCTTTTAGACCCCACATCCGTAAGGTTAGGAACAGGGCCGCGTGGGTCCTGGGCCGGTTGCATCCTCTGTTGTGTTCGGTGAGTAAAATGTCCACGCGACATAAGCTCACGCTCTACAAGACGTGTATTCGACCAATTTTGACATACAGTTGCGCCGTGTTCGCACATATGTCCGAGTCGAGTTTCAAACGGTTACAATCGATACAGAATAGGTTCCTCTATCGTCTCACCGGGGCCCCGTGGTATGTTCGAAGCGTAGATCTCCATAGAGATATGGAGCTTCCTTCGATACATGCCTACGTTAAACAGCTCTCCCGTTCGTATTTCGACACCGCGTCGAACCACGCGAATCCGTTAATAAAAACAGCCGCCACTTATGTTCCGGCACCCACGGACATCCGGTGCAAACGCCGGCCGCGCAATATTTTTATTGATCCCGACGATCACATCGAAAATTCGAATAAATATTACACATCCGTCTCTCCAAACAGAGCGTGCCAGCGCCCACGCCCGCGTAACCACCGTTCTCTCCGCAGAGGGCGGGCGGTCAATTTCGCTCCAGCACACCCGTCACGTCCACCCTCTCTAGCGGTAACCCAAGCCTAGGTCCGTTCCTCGGTGTGAAACCCTTGGGTCAGGCAACCGCCCGCGCGATACAAGTGACACTGTACGTGCATCACTTAGCTACCTACATACAACACTACACACGTATGAACATACACACGTGCACACCACACAGGTACATAGGTTCTGTGAGGGACCTTTTTTTTTCTTTTTTTACGCTAGTTAGTTAGCGCTAGTTAGTGTAGAAACATTCCGATTACTGAATACACATACGCACGGTTCCTTCCTTCCTCCCAGGAGGAAGGGAACGTGCCTATGTGTATATTTAGTTAGCTCGAATCGTAGGTGTAGGGATTCGAATAGATCGCGACCTATTTGCGAACGCGACGACCGCCCGAGCCGAGGTCCGGCCACTTTGGCACCCTCGTGCGAGTCGTCCACAAAACTTTCGCGGCTGAGTGCCCTCTGCGCTCGCCCCCAAGTCCGGTGAAGCTGTAAAAGCCGCAGCGGCTTTAGGGCCCCTAAGGCTAACAGTGTAGTCAGTTCTAAAAAAAAAAAAAAAAAAAAAAAAAAATCACGTTATGATCAATTGGAGCGAAGTATCTATGAAAAATGTTGGAAAAACGGGCAAATTTTATTTGTTTTGAGAGCTTCCATTGCGTTTAAGGCAAGGTACATATAGCTATCTTATAAGGTTTACTCAACATATTCTTTTTTATGATAATAAAATTTGTTTTTAAATAATGCATTATTTGTGAAGGTGATTTTATAAACAATGTATTAATCCTTACCGAAATAAATACGTTATTCATCACATGCATTTAATTTTGGACAAAATTGCCCTTTACGTCATTTGATTTCAATGGATATCGTAGAAGATATCACAGTTTTAAAATAACTCTGCAGCAAAATAATAATCAAGTAACGCGCGTGCATTTTAGCGAAATGATGTGGCAGGCGGGCGGCACCTATAAATTGTATTGTAGGTTCCTACGACAATTGTTATTTGTCTCTGCCTACGTCCCACTCTCTCTAACCCTCTCTCACTTATGTGACGCAGACGAAGTTGCGCGGCTCAGATAGTGCAATATATACGTACAAATTCTTAGGAAATATAAGGTGCTCGCTGTCTCATCAATGTCATGGTTCCAAGTATCTTAAACAAACAAACAATTCTCGAAATTCCAAGCTCGTGTCATTACACGCTTCTGTTCCAGAAGACCTTGTACTTTCGCCCACTCTGTTTCTTCTGCGTATCAATAATGCCAAAGGCCAATATGAATCCAAGGTTATGAACCTTTGATGATGCATGATATCGCCACTTACGGCGAATCCATTATGGACGGCACCACCATTACGACGGTCACTATCATCGCCAGGGTTATACAGGGATAGTTATGGTACAGCACGTAATTTCTATGTCTGTAACGATGTGAAGAGTCCTACGACACGAATGCCTCTATTCCACGTCTTAAGCGAGAATGTCTTCTGTCGTTTTGTTTTTCTGAATAACTACGCTGTTAGCCATAAAGGCCCTGAAGCCTCAGACGGCTTTTACAGCTTCACCGTGACTTGGGGGCGAGCGCTTAAGGCACTCAGCCGCGAAAGTATAGACAACTTGCTCAAGGGTGCCGAAGTGGCCGGACCTCGGCTTGGGCAGTTGCCGTGATTGCAATGAAGTCGCGATCTGGCTAATTCCCTACTCCTACAATTCGAGCTAACTAACACATACATATAATATGTTCCCCGCCTCCTCGGAGGAAGGAGGGAAACATTTGTAAATGTATTTAGTGATCTCAAAGTATTCTTCTGCCCTGGCTGTCGGTCGTATTTATATGGATTTCTCCAATTGTTATCGGTGTATCGGAACTACGCCAAACACGTTATTTCAACATATTTTGACTACAATAATTTTTTGGCGGATGTTGTTATTTAGACCGTAGATGCCCCGATATATACTTTTATAATTATGGTAATACTTATATTGTCCATTTTGAATAAGCTAGTCCAGCCAGACCTGTAGTCGGAATGTCATGGTGGTCGAGTGGTTTCTGAATATCGATTCGATGTCCGCAGGTTCGAACCCCGGCATGTACCGATATTTTTTTTTGTAATTCGCGTACATTTACTGATTCAAATTGGTAATACTATCAGCTGACGGTGAAGCAAAACATCGTGAGGAAATATGAACGGTTGTGAAATGTTTTTGTAATACCATTGTATGTGGAAAAGTATAGAACTGTTGATTTCTCGGCGTTTGGAGTCGTCAATACCTAGGTAGTAGGTAGTGTGAAACTTACAAGGTAATATTATTCTTATTATGCCAGTGTATCATCATATTCGACACCTCATTATTTAACATGAAATGGGATTTTGAGACAAAAACCAGGTCTACCACAAAAAAGATACCTACTCTCAATCAAAAGTATAATATCATAAGTATAAGCGATATTGATTCTAGAAAAGTCTATTTAAATGAAATAACAAAGAATAATTTCCATATAAAAATAGAGACAAAAAAGGGTTCTCGGCCCTCGGTAAAAACCTGCGCTTTGAACGCCCCAATCGATTATTATTAAGCCGAGACGTGACGCGAAAATTTTATTTCTTATAATGACAAACGATCTCATAACGTAGGCATATGGAGATTAATTCTTTTTTAGTAGAATGTAATTTATCAAACTATTGTAATTTTAATTGTATCGGTCCGGGAGATATTGTATTGGCATATAGTTTTAATAATAAAACAAGTTCTCGGTATTTCTGTGTAGATTAAAATCTACGTTAATTATCTTACAGATGTGACGCTGGCGCGACGATGGGGAAGGAAAATGGCGGCGCCAGAGAACAATTAAATATGGCCGCCGCGCCGCGCCGCGTCGCGTCGCGTCGTACGCCTGAAAGCTATTATGTGCACGTTTAATTATTACTAGCTGATACCCACGTCTTCGTCTGCGGCGTTTATTATAATAACACCGCAGTAACAAAACACATCGTGTCACGTAGTGCTTATAAAAATCGTAGATTCGTAAAACTTTAATAATTTTTATTGAGTTTTTGGCTGGATCCTTGAAGTGACATGTTGTGGTTTTTATTTTTAATTCATTTACTTACGTTTTTGACCCTATATATTGGTAGCGTTTTGTGTGATATAGTTTGGTTTAGTGCATAAGTGATGTGGATTATAAATATAAACTGAAAGCATGCATTTTGAGAACACGGTACAAATGTTGTTATCAGCATGTTGAAACAAAAGTGATAGGAAATCACAGCTTCAAGTGGAAACACTGTTGTCAAAAAAGGATAAAAGTCTCTTCTCGCTCACGCCGGTATCAACTCGATAGTGAACTGAAGGTAATTGCCCACCATTCACGATTGGATGTAAAGAGCGCCCATGCCGTTTAAATCATTAAACATTAAATCATAAATATCATTGGTGATAACCGTAGTTTTTGGATTGTAGGTATACCTTGCTACTATAATATAAAAAAATTTGTACTTATAATAATTACATATTTCGTATGAGTCACCGCTTCAGTTAAAAATAAATAGGTTATATTTTCAAATAATGTTGTTTTTATTTTTATGAATTGTACTTGTAAACATGTAGATTCTATCCAAATATAAACTACGTGCAATTTCTTAATGCGAGTGTAACAGCCACAATATACCTTTGTTTTGTAAATAACAATCTGCGGACGAAAATATGATAATGTATGTATATTTTCGCATAAATATTTACTACAGAAAAACGACGTACAAATAATCGCGTCCTTGGAAATACAATAGTAAATAAAAATTTAATCAATTTCTAATGATAAAGTGGTTCTTTGTACACGAATTTAAAGTTTTTATTTCCTACTAGCTGGTACCCGCGACTTCGTCTGCGTATTATTGCATATACACATATTAATCTCGGAACACAACCAACCAAAAAAATCGCCGTTTTTGCGTGATTGAGTAACAAACATAGAAACTTTCCATTTATTATATTTGTAGGATAACACTAGTTAAACTATGACTTTATCCGGGATAAAAAGTAACCTATGTGTTATTCCAAGCCATAGACTATTTGTGTGCTAAATTTTATTGAGATCTGTTCAGCCGTTTTAGCGGGATTGAGTAACAAACATACAAACATACACACTTTCACATTTATTATATTAGTAGGATTAGGAGAAATCCGTGTAAAGTGAACATCCTCGGTAAAGTTTTTTCCTTTTAAAACTATACATATTATCTTAAGGTGTTCACTTTGCCCGGACTTTGCTTAATTATTAGGGTTCTATGCCTAGAATTAATAAACGTCTAAGTCATAGAGGAAGACTTGAGGTATATGTTGAAATTGATATCGAAACTATTTTATGTAAATAATCTTACATATTAATTATTAGAGATGAAACGGATACCCGGTAATTATCCGGTATCCGATCTATCCGGCCTTATTTTCACTGTCTGGCCGGATACCGGATAGAAATTCAGTATCCGGCTGGATTTCGGATAGTAAAATTCTAAAAACTCGTTATTTTACACGAGGCAAATCATACCACAATAGATTGTGGACACCGTTTATTTTATTAATCGCATGTCAAAAATGTTTGTTTTATTAATTAGCTTAGTACTCAAAATTAACAAGTAGCAAATTGTGGTAAATGAATACCAAATTTTCCGTATTTGTTGGTAAGAAGCAACTGCGCTTGACTTCGTATTGAACCTGACTAGCTACCGAAAATAGCCTTTCGCTGTAAATGCTACTGCCCAGTGCTAAAAGAGAAAATCTAGCAAACTTTGACAACTGCGGGTACTGATTCAAATTAACTGACCACCAAATGTATGGGTCGTGATTGCAATCGATTCGAGATGTCTTTAAGAAAAAGTTAATTTCGTTAGCAATTAGATTATATTTCACTACAAATCACTACTATTATCCTTTACCACTTCATTGAAACAGTTCCAAAAAGTGTCATGAGCTTCATGTTTGAGGTTGGATTAAGTTCTATCTTCTTTCATTAGTTTAGCAGGTGTTGAAGACGGCGATGATCTGATACTTTCAGAAGAAGATTCGTCATAAGAGCTTTTTATATACCTACTCTATCATGATTTTCTGTCAGGCTTTTCCAGTTTTAAGAATTCCTAAATAGTCTGACTTGAACCTTGGGTCCAAAAAGGTAGCAATTAGGTAGTTTGGATTATTTCCTAAGGATTTACAACGATTTTCCAATTCAGCTTTCAATGAAGCTCTCATACGAGCCAAGTCTGGTATTCTTTGTGCAGTCTAGTTTGCGGAATCACCTCGCATATACAGGAAAGGCCAGAAATTGAATTTTCGTTATTTCTTCAAATGATTTTAGAATATTTATGCACTGCTCCATTAGAACACTGTTGTATCGTTAAATTAGTGAGTGTGCCATGTTCAGTGACATAAAGAGAGATAGCCTTTTTTCTTCCCTGCCATGTAGAAGGTAGAGTTCCCCCTCGTGTTGATGTCCTTTTTTTTAACGTGGAGAAACCCGTCATGGGTACACAACCGCCCGGGGGGACGAGTGGTTATGTGAGACTCTTACTCACTAAAACTCCACGGTGTACCATCGGCCGCCATAGCAGGACGACACTGGACCTGTAGTAGTATACTACCGCGTCGCCCCGGCGGCTGGCCCCAGTCAGGCCCCGGCGCTGTTGAGAGGCAATCTGGTACAACCCTGACTGTCTCCCAGACGGCTGAACCAGTGCAATGGGAAGACGGGCCCTCCGACCCGTCTCCCCTTGGTCTAGCAAGGGCAGATAAAAGAGGTGGTTAAGCACCCCCACCTACTGCCCATCGTCTACGCAGATATCCTGCGGTGCTGTAGGTGCTGCTTTTACGGGAGGCGGTTGGCAACTAGCACTGCCCATATAATGGCCTGCTGGCCTACCGGCGTCGGCACAGTGACCGCAATACAGGGCTTCCGCCTCGCACTGCAGTGCTTTATGACCCGGCCTCCCGCGCCGGAAGCACAGCCCCCCCCTGTCAACCGTCGACGGACAAACTGGCCACATGTGACCCAAACCCAAGCACCTGAAGCACCTCATAGGTTTTGTCTCCAGGAGATGGACTCGGGCAGTCCCCCCTTTTACATCGTCCTTGCTGCGGCGACAGGGAGAAACATGTAAATTCTTCCCATAATCCTCCCCATGGTATTTATTTCACCAGCCCTGATGTGTGCTGCATCACATCCCTCTTTGGATGCGACAGCCGCGATCACCTCCTCCCTGGAAACCGAGTCGTCCAGTCCAATAATACGGACGTCCGATCGCTTAGTGGCTCTGCCCACTGTAGCGAGGGGGCGAGGGGAGATTAGGCTTGGGCTTTTGACCAACAGTACCCTTCCGAGAAGTGGGAATAACCGGCGCGGCCACCGATGGCACCGTGGAGGTCATCGCTTTCTTCTGCCTCTTGCGACGGGCAACCATCGTAGTCCACGCCGCATCCTAAGCTGCCAGAGCCGGAAACTGCGCCTTGTCCACCCCTAGGACAGGCACCTGGGAGGACGTTGACTCCACTGCCGCAGCTCAGCGCGGACGCCGTGCATGCTTGGAACCTAAGGCCTATTGTCCCTCAGTGCTGGTTTCCTTCTGCCTCTTGTCAGCCACTAGAGGGGGACGAGTCAGTGGGACCAAGCGGTCCTCCAGCGTCACCAGGCGGGCGCTCATCTCTCCGAATGATTTCCGGAAAGAGCTCTCCAGCACCTGGATGGCCTATGCCAGGATATTCGGCCTCTGAGGGTACGGCTGAGTGACGATAGGCGGTGGTGATGCCTGCTCTCTCGCGTCGGCTTTTTAACGCATGGCTCAGATCTCCGCTTTAACTTGCACGAGCTCTTGGCAAAGACTCGACACCATGCGCCGCAGGCAGAGAGTTTCTTCTGCCACGGTGCGCGTCAAGAACGTGGCCACAATCTCATGCAGGACACTAGCTACCCTCTTAAGTTCCCTGATGCAGGTCCCTTTAAGGTTGCCAGATTTCTTGCAGACTTCAAAAATCTTGGCAACCTTCTCTCCGGCCAGAGCTCTTAACCTCTTAGGGTCAAGTGTTTCAATGGCCAGTTCCTCCTCGACTGACCGCTCTTCATCAACATCCACTTTTTCGACTCCTGGCCCTTCCTCGACAACCACTTTCCCGGCATCCTCATGCTTCTGACCCGCCGAAGTACCCGGGTCACATAATCTTCCTCACTGGTCCGGGGCTATGACCAGTTCCAGATCTAAGTTATGCGGCTCCCCTGCCCGCTTCTGACCCGTACCCCTCTCATCCACTGCATCACGACTGCTGCTAAACCCACAACCTATCACACCACAACTGGTGCTACGCCCACAACCAGTACCGCGCTTACGCTCCTGACCTTCCTTATATCTAAGTTTTAAAATGTTTGGGTTGGATTTTCTCATTTTGTTCCCACAAGAATGGGAGATTAGAAGGTCTACCTAGGCAGTGCCCCCTGTGCCTGAGTAAGCCCAGCGTAACCCGTCAGAGAGTTGACCGGTTCTTTGACTGGGGTCACCCCCCCAGCCACGCATCGCCTCGCGGTGTGCCGCCACTTGGGATTGGGGTGTTCCCATCGAAGGCTGCGAGACATGACCACGACACTTCGATGGGATTACGACAATAACGGAGGCAGTGAGAGAAGCCCCACTTGCCTGCCCGACGGCAGGGTAATTGCTCGCCGGGCCACCATCAGCTTTTCGTCAAATCGCTCTCTCTGCTAATTAGAGGGATGCTGACAACGGAGGAACAATAACGCCCTGAAAAAAAAAAACAAAAAAATACCCCCCTTTCAGGTATTTGCCGCGGACCGTGAAGCGGTCGACGTTGCCCGGGACACATCACGCGGAGGTTCCTGACTCGTGCCCCCGTGTTGATGTGCTGCGCTAACTGATGCTACGGTAAATTTAACTTCTTTTGAATCGCAAGCAATTTTTCTTGTGCTAAACCTGAATGATTGAAATGAGTTACTAGACGTCTTCCAGTAGCAATCATATCTAATACTTCAGCTTGGACCTTCATTGACTCATTAACAACTCGCTGAAGCGAATGTATGAAATATCTAGCAGAATCGTACTCTGCAGCTCGAGTTCCTTTCACCATATTAGCGCCACTATCATGGATTAGTAAGTGAATTTTATTTCTCATTTGTGATTTTCTAATTTTTTTTGCGAGCAGCAATAGTGTTCTCTTCTTTTGCTATATTTTCTCCAGTGTGTCATCCTGAAAACGGTTTCATAGCAAGAACGCCGTGTTGCAGCTGAAATTCCGGAGACAGCTGATGGGCTGTGAAAATCAAGAAGCTGGAACTATTGTGCAGGCAGGTGTAAATGTCAGAAGTAAATGAAACTGCAATAGCTTTTGAAATGTTTGTTTTAACTTTGTCGTGAATTCTGTTGTAGATATCACATAAAATCACGATGAAAAGTGAAAAAACAATGGAATAAACAAACGAACTGAGAAACAGACGATAACACCCGAGCGCGCCCGAATATTTCCGATCTCGTTTAACGCGATAAAGGGCCGAATATCCGGTATCCGGCCAAACCACTATCCGTTTCATCTCTAATAATTATTGTTTGACAAACTTTTAATTTGCAGGCGCTTGCATAGTACACTGTATGAAATTAACCGCAAATATAACTTTGTCTTGTATTAACTCCAGACGTAATTTGAAATAAATGATTTTCGGATTTATATCTAACTTTTACGAAGACCCGTTCGCACTAAATAACTAAACCATAGGTCTTTAGGCAGACTTACCATAAGTCCCGGTTTTGAACATTGGTTGTTTGCATGCATACAATGCAGAGACTCCTAACGCAGTCTCACGGTGTCAGGTGCGGACCCATTGATTTATATTTTGTAGAAATTTTGATGCATTTTTTTTATTAATTTTCAAATATATTTTTTTATTATAGTAAAGAATTTAATTTCTTTTTTACAATGTGTTCGATGTTATATTATCGAGTAACTTCAATCTATTACTTCCTCCAAACTTAATTCCTAGATTCGCAGCTGTTCAGACTCTCGTCCCGGTTTACAGATTTATTATATTGGTAATCCTACCTTATAGGTTTTGATAATCGGTCAATGAACAAAACATTTAGTAGGAAGGTAAGTGGTAGGGCTGTTTTGCCCGACTGGGTCGCGACCACCATGCATTTGGTGAAAAGTCCGTCATAGTGACTCGCTTTTGCGTGTTGTGTTTTAGGATCAGCCTGTGCATATCCATTTAAATTAATGCAGACTGGCGTGACAACGGCGACCGTCGAAGAATTTCGATCTCTCGGTGGTTGCCGTTGTGTTAGGAATGTATTGTGCTTAGCATCAGGAACAGTATGTATAATCAATTTAGTATGCTACTACACAAAAAAGAGTATCTGTTTATTACGTTAACCTACAAAATTAATTTTTTTACAGCAATATGAGACATTAGATCTTAGTATTCTGTATTCATTTCAACTTAATACACAAGTCGTTTTCGAGGAAAAAAGCATTGGCTTATAAACAGACAGACGACAAAGTGATACAATAAGGATTCTGTTTTTTTATTATTGTAGGACGCAAAAAAATATTTTTGTATTAACATTAGGGACTAATAGGTAGATAACAATTAAAACTGTAATTTACATCAAAACGCCAGTAAAAGACTTTTAAATGAGTTCAGTTTAAGTATGTAGTACCTAATGAACATTTTAAAATTTAACACACGTTCATTTCAAAGCCACAGTATGCTGAGCGAATGATCATGTTGGAGTAATTTGTTTTGCGAGGTCGTAAATCGCTTTATTTACGTATGGATGGTGAAAATTAATGGCTGAATGTTGATGTTGGTGACTACACAACGAACGCTGTCTTTAGATGGTACTTACTACAAGTATGTTGATAACGTAACTGATTTTCATTGAACTGTTTTAGATAAAAATGGCATTACTATTGTTTATTTAATCGTCTTGTGAATAAAAATTAAAATATTTATTCAAATTACCTAAGTATAATAAATGCAAAAGAATAATAGTACAGGCGTCGTGGCACTGTGCTAGTAAGCTCTAATTTGGTTTGATTTTAATTTCATTAAAATATATTTTTAATTATTTACTTCATTAATTCCATGTCTTACTATAATCTCTGCACGTAATAAAAGCATTTTTAATTTACCAGTACCAATAACACTTTCCAATTTTGCTCAGCGTTTCGGGGATTATATAGGGGCTTCAACATATAACTCCATTCTTAAACACTGCAGTAAACTTATGATTGTTTAGTATATGAAGGAAAAAAAAAAATGTTTGATTTGATGCTATCTTTAAATTATGCTAAGACAGAGACGCTGGTTAAAATACATCAACTTTAACATTTTTGAATTTCATTGTATAGTGTTTTGTTGGGTTTTCATTAGTACTTTTTTTGTTTTCGGTATTATCAAGTAAGTATATATAACTTTCTTTAGTTTAACCTACGTAACTTTGTAATTATATTATGTAATTTTTAACTGGTTCCTCGCGATACAGGCGAAGCCTAGTGGCCCCTAGCAATATTGTTTTAAATTGTGATACCTAATAAACGTTTATCATATCTTTATCTTATAATATTGTAGGCACGCGACACAAAATTTTTGAGTTATTTATGTTTTGTTACGACAAAAAAAATTAAACTTCTTATATACGTATAGTACACATAAATTTATTTTCGCAAAGTAGATGGTCATGGCGGGCCAAATAAGTTTGAAAATCACCTTTAAGAGAGCGCTGTTATCATCGCTTCATTTATAAGAATGATCCAACTCAATAAATACCCATAGATAAGATCAAAAGAGAGAACTATATTGTAATATATTCATAATATTTGGATTTAAATCCTAAACAAATCTTCAGACGTTAACCAAACTGACGTATTTGAAAGTCTTATTTTTGTAACATTCATAAACAAGCAAAATGTTTAAATCATATTGTATGTTTACTTTCCTACAAAAATAAACTGATCGCACAACGCTCTGTGAGTGTGGCGTAATCACTAATCGGTCCATTCATCTTTGATACTACGCAAAGATAATTTATTGAGCGTTTGGAACAAATATTCGTTTCATTTCGAATATGGTTTCGGAACATAACATAACATAACTTATTTTAAAGAAAATACTTAACTGCAATACCATTGAATAATGGACGTTTGATACAAAACAACGGTGACATTGACTAGGACGCGATGGATGGGATAAATGCAGGGTGGAGGAAATGGCGACAAGTCACGGGGATCACATGTGATCCGCAAATGCCCCTGAAACTTAAGGGAAAGTGTAAAACCATTAAAAGACTTGTGTTGATGTATGCATCTGAGTGCTGGGCACCGAAATAGATGGATGAAAGAAGTTTACATGTGGCAGAAATGAGAATGTTAAGATGGATGTGTGTTCTAACTAGAATGGATAAGATCAGGAACGAGTTTATCAGACGAATTTTTAAAATTGCACCAACTTATCGGTATAAGTTTAGGCATGAAAGTCATTTATCTAGAAGAATCTTAAGTATGAAGGTGGACGTATATAGGACTAGAGGAAGGTTAAAGAAGGTATGGATGTATTGTCTGAGGAATGACTTCCGTGAATAATGGGATGACAGCTGGTCGAGGAGGGTGGAAGAGGAAAACATGATGTGCTGAGCCTACTTAGATGGGATAAGGGGTAAAAAGACGATACGAATGAACTGAAATACCAATGGGGACTTTAAAAGGTAACGGTTTGTAAGACATTTAAAGAATTTCATTTTAACAGAAATCTATTGATGTCATGATAGTCATGGACCACGCATATAGCACGAGAGAGACAACAACAGCTCGAAATGATTATACCTATGTAAAATAGCCGGTATCATAATTTTATATTCCCTTGTTTCCTTCACCAAAACTATAATGATTTTAATATTTTCTTCAAGTAAAAATTTATGAAGAACTTTGGCTATGTTTTTCTTTATTTTTTACTGCTGATAACAGTACCACTGGTAACTGCTGTTATGCGGCGGTCGACTCAAAAGGCATTTTAAAAACTACTAGCAACTTTATTAATTAATAATTAATTTATAAAGATACTTGGATGGAGTTTGGACATGGAATGTGACAGGAATTGTACGAGATCGGGTTTTAATAACATGTCATTCGTGGGGAAGGTAAACAATAGTTATAAATAAATACTATTAGGGAACTAATTAAGTATACAAATCTATGTTAACTAAATTATTTATTCGCATTTGTTGATAAACTCTTTGAATGAGAATAATATTGTCATAATTAGTTTAACACAACTGATTCCTCACTATATTGGCCACAGCCATAACAGAACACTGAGCAATTTTAGCAATTTTACAAAGCTCCTAGTACTTCGCTCACGTAGACTACAGAATGCCCCCGCTAAAATTGCTTCCCGCTCCCTTTCTATTTTTAAGACAAAGCAAAAATGCTTATTGTGGGTGTTCCTTAGTAGATAGACGTATACTCTCAGCGACTTTTTTGTAGGTTTTTTTAATGTCTACAATTGTTTAGAACATTAATTTGCTATATATCTTATGGTTTACTCAGCGTAAGCCATTTAAGCGCCTGAATTGATACACCACGACCAGTTTTTTTTTATTTGTGCGGAACCCTAATTCTTTTCCTAAAATAAAAGTAGCCTAAGTTACTTCCTATAAATTGAGCTATCTACTAGTGAAAGTTCCGTCAAAATCGGTTTAACCGTTTCGGAGATTATCCGGAACAAACAGACAGACAGACAAAAAATTTAAAAATGTTTTTTTTTTTTTTATATCTATCGTATATACTTTCATATACATTTAGTAAAAAACTGTATTTTGACATTACAAACAGACACTTCACTATAGATAGAGTATATTTACCTAAACTTCAAGAAAGTAAGCAATATGATGGATTGGTACCTCTCTAAAATATAGAAATGGCAATAATTACATTTCACATTCATGGTTTTATTTTTCTGTTTAAAACAAATCAAACAATTACGTAATAAGATTGTTCGAAATAATATTTTTTTACAAATGTATTCAAAGTGCTAGTAATGTGTTATTTACTAAATCCTTGGATGAAAACGTCATTATTATGATTCCAGCCCGAAATTTCCGGGATTTTAGAGTAATGTAGTATCCACTCGTATATTTCTTTCATCCTCTAAGCCAGCTTTTATTTGAAAAACAAAAATTTATTTGTTTGTAGATTGTATTTATTAATTTGTAAAAGTAAGAAATAATTACATTATATCAAATTGTATTATGGAGACAGAAGAATAAGTAGGAATTCTTTTGATATTCTAAACTTTCTAATTTTAAACTTAATGGTCTACGGAAAATAAACCCTAAAAAAAATAAACTCTGTGAAATAAAATATTTTCACAGTACACAATACCTTTATAAATAAAGTAAGGGTGGCAAATGTGGCAACCTTGTTACTTGTTTCGTTCGTTCACGTGGCCAGAAGTCACGTGTTTAAAAGAAACTGAACAACGCTCTACATAAATTAGGTTTTGGTCCCGATTTGCTGTTCTAGAGGTTGTATTTATTTTGATGGTATTATATAAGACTAGCTGTGCCTGCGGCTTCACTCACGTGGACCACAGAATCTTATCGATCGGGCACACTTGCGAATTTTGCTTTATGTCTTTATTTTAAAGTGAAAATGCTTATTATGGGTGTTCCTGAGAAGATAAACATATACTCTCGCTGTTTTTTTTGCAAGTCTTTTTATGTCTACAATATATCTATTATGTTTTACTCAGCGTAAGCAATTTAAGCGCTCGCATTGATTCACCATGATCAGTTTTTTTTATTTGTTCGGAACTAAGTTATTCCTTATAACATCAGCTAACTACCAGTGAAAATCCCGTCAAAACCGTTTCGGAGGTTACCCGGAACAAACAGACAGACAGAAAAACAAAAAAAAATTGTTATTGGTATTGTATATACTTTCTTATGCATTCAGTGATAAGCTGTGTTACTTTGACATTACAAACAGACGCTTCAATTTTATTAATTGTATAGATTGAATAGTTGTTCACCATTGTTACCGTATTTTGTTAAGTGTAATTTATTGATAAGTAAATTATTTATTTATCAACAAGACGCGACGGTCCTCTTCATCGTATCTTACACCAAATACATTGAGAAAACTGTCTAGAAGAAAGATTTGTAGTTGTCCTTCTGCTTTTAGGATGAAAGAAAATCTTTCAACTTAATGGAAACTGATATCTGCATTGAATCATCATTACGAGTATAATTATATTAATACGTGCAGCAAAAACTTTGTACCCCTTTAAGCGTATTGCGTGCATGGTTAAAGTTTATATGGAGAAGGAGTGCAGAAAGCTAAAATTTATCTATAATATCTTTTACTAATATATTCAATTAAATAAATTACTACTGCGAATCCTAAACCGTCTAGTGCCATTGAACTTAGACCCCCAAAATATTGACATTGTCACTCAATGAAAGGTGATATAATATTCATTGTTTAGGTTCATACTGCAAATGTCAAACAGAAAATAGTCTATGATTAAAAAGTCGCTGGTCCAATTTCAATCATTGGGTGACCGCTAGTTTAGAAACTTTGACTAAGCTGGATTTTGTAAATGATCGGCGTAGTTTTAATACTATAAATAAACATAAAATTATCCATTCCGTGTTTTAGACTTAGTAAGACAAATAAACAAATTTTAGGAAATAGTGTTAGGTTCCCTAAACACATTACCGATTTGCCGAATGCTAAGTTCAAGGACCATGTCAAGCAGGTTTACTGTCAACAAGTTATTTTACGATGGTTCACTTACGTGAATGATAATGATGTCTAGAGGTGACACTGTACGTTCAATTATAATAAAAAATTATATCATTTGAAACCTTATTTACACAATTAAAAAAATTCAACACAGTACTTAATTAGTACGATCCAGTTTGTTGCCGGCTTTTCTCGACGGCTGGGAAATTTTCCGAATGAACGAACGATACCATTCATTTTGAAGTTCATAAGTGCTTTCTTATTGCTTAAATTGAATCAAGTATTTTTGATTTTGAGGTTAAAAGTAGGTTTTGAACAAAGATAATTATTATATAAGTAATATAATCTTTGGTTTTGCATGCGCAAAGAAGATTTCAATATTTATTATTTATATATATCAACGCGTAGTTACAATGGCAAACCGAGATTCATTATGTAACTTATATTAAAACCCACTCTTTAAACCGCCTATGCTTTGTCACGTAGAAACTTCTCAATTTACACTATTTATATACCTATATAATTTCATATTTCCAAACGTATTATACTTTATTACGCTTTATTCCTGTGGCAATAAAGTTCATATTTGAAATAAAAAACGGTCTGTAGTATAATATTCGTCGTGTAGATAGAGTGATATTTTTTGTACAGAGGTGACACTGTGACACGAACGACCTAGTTTACGAATAATGGCACACCTATATACCAGCTAATGCTTTGTATACGCTGATGTTTTGGTTACGTTTTCAGAGTTTTTTTCAGATCTTTCTGCCGTGTCTTTATGTACTTTCTCGCTACATTATATTGTTACACCCGTGGGTAATAAAATGCCGTTGTCTTTCGCGTAAATAATTTATTCGCACTGAAAAATACAAAATCAAGCAAATACACTCTTAATAATTATTGAAAGAACTTAGATTATTTAGGATTAAACAATTAAATAAAACATCGGTTGTACAAGACATTGACAGAGAATAATATTTTTTTTTTTTTTTTAACAGACATTAACAAGGTTGCATAGTATCTATGGTTGAGCTTATTTTAACATCCTCCCTTTAAGCGCAAACCCGTAGATCTTGAACATTTTTCAATCTTCATCTGCGAAGTAGATTTTGTCAGGATATCAGCCACCATATTTTGAGTTCCAACATATGTAACTTCTATCTTCTTTTTAGCAACCTTCTCTCGAAGAAAATGATACCTGATATCTATATGCTTGCTGCGGGCACAGTGTGTTTCTGTACTGTTCTGTGATTCTGTACCTGCGAATTTAATAGTACTTTGATTATCACAATATATAACAGTGGGTGAACAAACTCCAAATATCTAAGCCATATTGCTTCTTGAGTAGCAGTCGCAAGTGACATATATTCTGCTTCCATAGTTGACATAGCAACAGTGTTTTGACGTTTAGAACACCCTGAAATTGTTGCACCCTGAAACAGAAAAGTGTATCCAGAGCAAGATCTCCGACTACTAATATCTGAAGCCCAATCAGAATCACAGTAGCCAAATACTCTTTTCTCTTCATTGTTTTGACTAAAAATCAATTTATAATCCTTAGTTCCTTTTATATAACGTAGCACTCTTTTAAGTGCTAGCCAGTGTTGCTGTTCTGGTTTGTTATTGAAGCAACTCAGTTTATTCACTATGAAACATATGTCTGGTCTAGTTCCTTGGGATAAATATAGTAAGCTTCCAATTGCCTCTTGATATGGTATGTTCGTTAGTATATTCTTTTTATCTTCTGTACTAATCAATTTAACACTAGGGTCACATGGCAAATGAACTGGATTACAATCACTCATTCTGAATCTTTGCAGAATTCTTTCAATGTAATCAATGCCTGATACCTGATCAATGCAAATTTCATTTCTTGATAAGTTTTGTTTAATCCTCCAGCCAACAAAAGTGGTGTACAAAACCAAGTTCTTTCATGTCAAATTTACATTTCAATTGTTGTTTAATTTCTATACCTATTTGTTCATTATTATAGAATAATAATAAATCATCGACATAAATAAGTATAAATAGAATGATTCCATCATAAGTTTTGTGGTATATACATGAATCCACAGACGTACTTTTCATTCCAAGTTCCTTTAATACAGATGTAAGTTTCAAATTCCATTGTCGACTCGCCTGCTTCAGTCCATAAATGGATTTATTTAATTTACACACTTCTTCTCCATATTCGTAAGACGGTGGTTGAAGCATATATATTTCTGTGTCAATATCCCCTTGTAGAAAAGCAGTAACTGCATCCATTTGTTCAATAAATAAATTGTACTTGCAAGCCAATGCTAATAAATATCTGATTGAAGTATGACGAACTACTGGAGCAAATATCTCATTATATTCAGTTCCCTTTTTCTGTATGAAACCTTTAATTACCAGTCTTGCTTTATATCGTACAACCTCGCCATTAGCAACAGTTTTTATTTTGTAGACCCATTTACAAGGAATAGCTCTCTTATTTTCTGGTAAACTTACTAACGTCCATGTATTATTTTTCAGGAGTGACTCATATTCATTGTTCATAGCATCTTTCCACTCTTTTGCATTCGGACCAGAAAGAGCTTCTTCTATGGTATCTGGCTCTTTTACCAATAAAGCTATAGCTCGTTTTGAACTGTTTGAACTTTCACATAAGTAGGTATTATGTTTATTTCTTGGTCTCAGCGTCATTTTATGAGATGGTACATCACTAATTTTTTTATCCGGTATTTAGTCATCATCAGCATCATCAGTGTGGTAACTATCATCAACCTCAAATAATTCTTCTTTCCTTGTATTCTCAGTTTGAGTTTTGTTTTCTAAACTTGAGATCTCAGGTGTGCTTGATAGAGACTCGCTACAACTAAGCTCTGTTCGTGACAAGTCTGTTTCAATTTCCTGCATATCTGATAGTGGCACTATTACGCTGTTATTCTTAACTGTGTGCTCAAGAAAAATAGCATCTCTACTTTTGTATATTTGTCTCTGTTTTTTATCATAAAATCGGTACCCTTTTGTGTACTCACAATAACCAACAAATAACATTTTGACTGCTTTGGAGCCCCATTTTTGCCTCTTTTCTTTAGGCACATGAATCATGGCATGGCAACCAAAAATCCTCATATTCTTAATATTCGGCTTCTTACCTGACCACATTTCATATGGCGTCTTGTAGTCCAAAGCTCTGGTTGGTGACCGGTTAATAATGTAAGCAGCTGTAGATACTGCTTCAGCCCAATAAACTTTTTCCAACCTAGAATTCAGAATCAAACATTTAGCTCTTTCTACAAGTGTGCGATTCATTCTTTCGGCTAACCCATTCTGCTCTGGGGTGTACGGAGTGGTGGTTTGATGTTGTATGCCAAATTTCTCTAAAAACAATGTAAATTATTTATTTATATATTCTTTACCGTTGTCTGATCGTAATACTTTGATTCTTTTATTAGTCTCATTTTCTACTAAGTTTTTAAATTCCTTAAACTTCTCTAAAGTATCTGATTTATTCTTCATAAAATAGACATACACTTTTTTACTGAAATCATGTATAAATGTGACGTAGTATTTGGCACCACCTATAGAACAAGTTTCCATCGGGCCACATAAATCCGTATGTATCAATTGGAGAGGTTCACAAGCCCTAGTTCCAATATTTTTGAACGGTAGTCTATTCATTTTACCTTCGATACAGGTTGTGCAAATCTGGTTACCTTTTTTGGATAAATCTACCCCTTCTGCACTGTCCACTATTTTCTGTAAGTCTGTGAAGTTAAGATGAGCCATCCTAAGATGCCATAAATTTATATCATGTTCATCTACTGTTGACAGCAATGCTTGTGTATCAGAAAAATCTTTTAATGCATACATACTATTATATTGCAAAGCTTTCAAAATCAATTTATTATCTTGGTAAATTTTACAGCAATCTTTGTCAAATATAACCTCACAACCATTTTTTGTCATCTGGCTTACAGAAAGTAAATTTGTTGACAAAGAAGGTACATACAGCACATTTCTGACCTGAATCATCTGAGGTCTGCCTTCGGAGTCTCTTATTTGCAAATTCACACTACCATGACCTTCCACTACCACAGTCTTGTTATCTGCCACCTTTATGCTATTTATTGTTGACGGAGAAACATTGTACATCCACTTTCTCCCTCTACACATATGCAGTGATGCTCCGGAGTCAATATACCATTTATTTTTGTTCTATGTTTCTGAAACTTAGAAAGCAGCATAATATCCATTTGTTTTTGTGTTATTATCTGAATCAATTTTCTTTTTATTCTGAAAATAGCAGTTTTTACTGAAATGACCGTATTTATTACAACTGTAACATCGTGGGCCTTTCTGTTGGTGTTTATCGAGTGAACCTTTATGAGACTTTGACATATTTTGAGTTTTATTATATTTCACATAGTAGGCTGAAGAATCTGTCCCTTTGACTTCCTGTAGCAGCTTTGTTTTAACAAAAACAGCAGTAACTGACACACCTGAGCTCTCAATAGCCATGATCATCGGTTTGTAGACATCAGGGAGGCCAGCGAGCAGCAAAGTACCAAGCCACTCGTCTCCTACTACAAAATGTATATTTCTAAGCTTATGAGCTGTTGTCATCATTTTGTTAATATAATCTTCAACACTAGAGCTGTTATCCAAAGTGGTTGAAATCAGATCTCGTAATAAACCTACTTTTCTACTGAGCCCGGAGTCATCAAATACTTTTTCTAATTTTGACCATACCTGTTTCGCTGTAGTCGCCTCATGCACATGGACGTAGTTAATCGGATCAATTAAAAGTATTATTTTTGACCTTGCCTTTATATCCTTTTTACTGTCTTGTACATAGTCTGCACTCAGTTCAATTGTTTCCCATAAGTCCTCATGTTCCAAATAATTTTTCACGGCAAATTTCCATGTAGGATAGTTTTCCCTGCCAATCAGTTTTTCAATAGTTCCCATTGATATTTGTGAAACCATGATTTATTTTATGTGATCTGAAATGGCTGAAAGAAAAAATACAACACGGCGGATTGAAAGTATAATTATATACCACCGAATCGCGAAACTTTTTCGGTAGAAAACTGATTTTATTATTTGGAAATCAATAATAGCCCATAACCTCTTAATAATTATTGAAAGAACTTAGATTATTTAGGATTAAACAGTTAAATAAAACATCGGTTGTACAAGACATTGACAGAGAATAATATTTTTTTTTTTTTTTAAACAGACATTAACAAGTTTGCATAGTATCTATGGTTGAGCTTATTTTAACATACACAAATCACTTCTTCAAATATAGGCTTGATGTACTTACAGTTGTTCCTTCTATGGTCCACTTTTATATTTCTTCTTTTATATCTTTTGTTGTTTCCACTTCGCTTTCGAAAATAGAACTGTTTCCAGGAACTAACTAATTAATCTTCTTCTCACAAACTTTGGGGTGCGTGGGGGAGACCGTATCAGGGCTTAGCCCTCTGACGGTGGTTTCAATTTCCGTTCACATCAAAAGACGCGTCTTGTTTTGACCCTCTGTTAGCGGTGCCATTTAGGTATTATATACCTCGGCGTGCTCCTCTAAGTAGTGCGAGCTGTCTGGGTATGTAGGCCGAGGTTATAGTTAGATTAGTCGGGTTATGCTGCTACTGCTGCTGCTGTGTCCGGAAGGAAATACGTCTCGCTTATATAGTCAAATAAGACGATCAGAAAATATCTAGAAGGTACTTGAACTCGTAAACAAGTTGTAAACAACAAGAGGCATCGTTTTTAAAAAAAGGAAGCATTATATTTTTGATAATTGTTTGTTTACGCAATGCAAGCGATAAAGTATTTATATTTTTGATTAAAAATAATGCTTTCTCGAATCTATGACAACATACTCGATGTTTCGAGTACATCCTACACGATTCCAGAGATTTCGAGATAATGATCTTTTTTCTGTCGTTTTATAAAAGCAAAAGAAACATAGGTATAAAAATAAAAATACATACATATTTTATTTAATAATTAATTGTAAAAAAATTATTAAGATAAACTATTTCTATCTATCTATCTATCTTATCTTATAAATAAAAATCGTGTGCGTGTCTGTTAGTGGACTAGCATGACGAAACTCCTATTGGAGGATGTACTGCCCGACCCGAAAACCAGGAGAAATTGACCTGGCGCCAAAAAATTAGGAGAGCCGACCCCATCTAAAGTGGGATAGAGACAGGAAGAAGAAGAAGAAGAGTCTGTTAGTGATTCTAATACTTCTGAACGACTTTACCGATTGTGTATATATTTACAATTTTACATATTAGTTAAATCGAGATGATGGTATATAGATATGTTAGAATCCGATAGGTGGCACTGTGGTCGAGCCATTAACTACCGGAAAAGGCAAATCAGCGTCTGCCGGACCAGCTAGTTAGAATATAAAATCTACCAAAGATTCACATTTTAATATTCGATCCGTCTGCCGCCTCTGTAACTATTTTTATCATCGTGGAACGTTTGAATACAATGAAATTGTTCGGGAATCACGTGTCTCTGTTTTTTCGGTTGACGCAACCCGCACCCGTCTCGTCGTTTACACAATTAGCGTCAATCTGCAAGTTTAAAAACATTAAGCAGATTTGTTGGGTACGGCCGATTTCATTGTTACTTCGGATTGGATACAACTCACCCGAGGGATTGAAATTCGAAATATTTATTAAATAAACACTTTTTTTATAATCAACGATAAATTTTATATGGAAACAAAGATGGATATAAATATACATATTTTGTTTTCGATACATAAACTTTTCTAAGTAATTGCTTGGTGTGGTATTGTATTGATATAAATGGGACCTACCAAATGAATAGGGGAGGTGTATTTCTGAGGATATTGCTGGATGGTAGGACACGGGAATTGAATCTGATTGGATTGCGAATTTGCAACCACCGTAGGTACACCACATGTAACATCCGCCAGTAGCGCGGTGATATTTTCTGAAAGAAAAAAAAACCTGTTTATTCTTATCAAAGGGCATCTGCTCAAACGGTAATATCTTCATGGTCTTATATACAATTAATAAAATTGAAGTGTCTGTTTGTAATATCAAAATAACAGGTTTTTACTAAATGCATATGAGTATAAAGGACAACTATAACAAAAAAACAATTTTTTTAATTTTTGTCTGTGGTTTGTTCCGGGTAATCTTCTAAACGGTTGGACCGATTTTAACGGGACATTCATTGGTAGATAGCTGAATTTGTAGGAAGTAACTTAGGCTACTTAAAAAAAATTATGCCATGGTGAATCAATTCGGGCGCTTAAATGGCTTAAGTTGAGATATAGCAAATTCATGTACTAACCAATTCTAGACATTAAAAAATCCTACAAAAAAGTCAGCGAGAGTATGCGTCTATCTTCTAAGGAACATCCACAATGAGCATTTCCGTCTTTAAAATAGCCGGGAGCGGGGGAGCAAGAGTCGCGCGAGCATTCTGTAGTCCACGTGAGCAAAGCCGCGGGCACAGCTAGTATATAAATACAAATGTATTGCTGAGACAATTAACAAAATACATTGTTTACTGGAGATAATTATTATATTATAAATGTAAACAAATGAATACAACATTGTATTAATAATAAAATGTTAATAATAATAATAATAATAATAGATATAGGTATCTCGTAAAACGAACACGCCACCTTTAATATACAAACATGAGATTATTTTGGTTAAAATTATACTGATGTTTTCTTGGTGTTTGAATAAATTATAATGTTGTTAATACGATAATTATATGTGAGGTTACAACGTATATAAAATATTGCATATTACCTATTATATGTTATATGTATCTATTTACATTATATCTATACAATTAATAAAATTGAAATGTCCGTTTGTAATGTCAAAATAACAGCTTTTTACTAAATGCATATGAAAGTATATACGGTACAAAAAAACAATTATTAAAATTTATGTCTGTCTGTTTGTTCCGGGTAATCTCCGAAACTATTTTCATTTAATTAAGGATTCCGCACTAAAAAAAAAGGAACTTTACCTTTAAAATAACCGGACGGCGGTCGACCTCCGTGGGTGGAAGGGTACCACAACGCCGACATTCTGTAGTCCACGCGAGCGGAGCCGCGGGCACAGCTGATCATGTAAACTTTTATATAAACATTCCGTCACCTAAAGTTCCAGATTATTGTAAGATTCGAACCTAGGTTTTCCGGCGCGGTAAATAGTACGTGCTATCACTTAGATAACATAGCATCTAGATTTCGTTACTGCGAAAAATAATCTGACAGAAATAAAGAAAAAATAAACATTAATTTTGATTTCATTTACGTAAACAAAATTATTTGACAATATGCGTTGGTTTTGTATCGTTGAAAATTTCTCTTTAAGTAATTTTATAAATAAGTTACATTTTGTAAAGGTAGAGGATTATGAACTTAGAAATATTGGGATTACAAGATTATTAAATTTTACTTATCTTGTTTTTAGCATTGTCTTGTACACAACTTTTAATCTAATCTTATTGTTATCGGGCAAAATCGTTTAAGTATTTTCTTTTGTGTGTATTGTGAACACAAAAAATGTCTATTACTTTGATTATCCGTGAGATTATTTCTTATGTTATTTTTTTTATTATAAACAATGTAGTTAATTATTATATCATACCATTTTGTGATTAAGTACCACGGTTGTTGCGGATGCAGATGCGGATTTCAGGATTTTTTAAACATATTTAAATTTTATGTACCTACATAAATAAATGAAAATTGATTTAATTTTAATGTTTAATTAATCATATTTTGAGAACAAAACTAATACAGTTTTTAGTCTAACTTATTAGAATTTTGTGTTTAGAATTTTATAATAAAAAACTTTGTTATTAATTAAACTTAAAAATGGGTGAATTATATTGAATAAATAGTAATATTGCAGCCTTCTCAGTCTCTGTCCTGTTACTAAGTGTATTCGCTGGGAACACTAGATGGTGGAAGTGATAAATATCTGCGTGCGAATCTGGAGAAAGTTTTAAGTCCCACATAATTAACTATCCATCAATTAAGTGAATTTTCATTCAAATCGCCTAATGTAAAATAAACCCAAATACTATTTTTTCTTGGTGGCGACCTTTAAATTCACCTTTTCACTAAATATTTACATCGAAATATTAATCAACCACGCAAACAACTTGGTTAAACCTAGTAAACAATCACTTTGATTGATTCACAATGCAAATCACGTCGATTGCTAAAACGAAACTAATAAAACCTATAGGATCTTGTCACCAAAGTGTGCCTTCCTATTGGTCAATTAGCGATCACGTGCGAGGCACGCGGCACGTTGGCCCCAAACACTTTTTTTACATGTGCTTACTTACTTGCTTGCGCCTTACACTTGTAAATTCGCTTCCTTAAAAGCTCCGCATCGATTGATGCGAATGCGAATGCCGATGCAGATGTCTAAATTAATCCAAATGTTCCGCATTTGCGGATGCGGATGCGAATATCCGCAACACCCATAATAGGTACTCAAGTCGGTAGAATAGTTATTGGTTTCGGCGTTGCTCGACAGCTCAAACCAATATTTAATCTATGGTCAAGTCATTATACATATAAGTATAACTTTTAATTCTTTCAATATAGTATCTTATTATACTGTTGTTTTTATTCACACGGAGTGGATTGACACTCACTAATGTCAAATTTGCAAATAATGTTGTCACATTTATTTTTGTAGTGTTGTGCTACCGTTTATTTTACGGTACAATTATTTGAAACTTACGATTCTAAAGACTGAGTTGTGGATTTTTATTTATTTGACAAATCGAAATTAACTAATTTTTTTGATAATCAACATACACGATCATTTATTAGTGACACTATCGAATAATGTACTAATACAGTTATTTTTTATTCAAAATCAAAGGGTTCGATTTCTAAATAGTAGTACTATTTATTTAAAAAATCCAATAACGCAATTTTTAGTTTTCATTAAATTCGGACTCGAGACTCCTTGGAATATTTTTCGCTCTTCCTTAGAGTTTTCGGATTTGGTCATTCAACCTTCTTCGTCTGTTTATGGTGTAACGTACAAGGAGCGACGCTATCACGTTTGGATCGTGGAATAGTAACGCTGTCCGATATTGAAGACCTCAGATAATAAGTAAACTACAAATAATCATTGATAACAGATCAACAAAAATCATTTTAGAACGTATATTTCCAATACAAAAATAAACTTATAAGTAGTTTAAAATGTTTTCGTTGAAAAGAGAAAAATGATTAAAAAAGCTTTTTCTAAGAAGCGTATTTGTTTTTATCGCTATAGGTTTAGCTTTATGGCCACAATCTTCACCTCCTCACCTCAATCAGATGTGGTCCGAGATGGTAATACTCTAAGCCTAGTGGAAGACTCGCTCTTAAGTGCAGCTGCTGGAACACACTACTCTATAGGTACCTACTACTTAATATTAGCATAGATAACTGTACCCGCGGCTTCGCTCACGTGGGTCACAGAATGCTATCTCAATCGGGCACATGCGTGAATCTTGCTCCCCCGTCGCTCCTGGTTATTTTAAAGACAAAACTGCTTATTGTGGGTGTTACTTAGAAGATAGACATATTTTTATTGCGCGGAACCCTAATTCTTTTCTAAAATCATAGTATGACAAGACAGACAGACGGATTAAAAAAAAGGGTTTTATGTTATAAGTGTCGTATATAATTTCATATGCATTAAGTAAAAAACTGTAATTTTGACATTATAAACAGACACTTCAATTTTATTAATTGTGTAGATGTATAGAAGATCTCTTAAATAAATTTGATCGTCTACTCAATAACTGTATCCGTTTCATCTTCCGTCTTCGGAAGTTTGATCATGTTTCTGAATACCGAGCCAGGTTGAAATGGCTACCTATTCGGCAGCGTAGGAATATAAGAATACTTTGTCTTCTTTTCTCCGTACTTAATAATCCCAAATCCCCTAAATATTTAAAAACACTATTTCAATCTCTCGCGGATACGCATAATATACAGCTAAGGTCTTATGATTCTTTAATTCTCAGTATACCAAGTCATCATACTAATTTCCGCGACCAATCCTTCGCCGTTACAGCAGCACGACTGTGGAATTCGCTTCCTATCAATATCCAACTGGCCAACTCTCGAAATTCCTTCAAGTATTCGCTACGTAGGTTTTACTTGGAGCAATTGAATACTTCTTAATAATATATAATCTTAATAATCGTTATAAACTTTTTTTTTTACTTAACATTATGCACACCTTGCATATACCTTTCCCTTGCTCCCTTGGAAGACTGGCAGAGAATGCTTTTTAGCATTAAGTCCTCCATTTGTACTTTTTTTTTTTTGTGCAATAAAGAATATATAATAATATAGATAACGCGAACGAAGACACGGGAAGTTTCTTGTTTGAAATAAAAATAAACCTTGTATTAAATCAGAATAAGCTTTGATGAGAATGACGAAAAATAAGAAAGCAAATATAGGCAGGTACCGATCTGTACCGATTTTCACAATTTCATTATAAGCCAGCGTTATATTGAAATATACTGAGGCGGACACCTGTCAACGTCACTCCCAAAGACGTCATCCGCTCACAAACATTTGTTACACGAAAATGATATTCATTAATTTTCATTTATACAATATTTTTGTTTGAGGTGTAACTGTCAGAAGATAATATTTCTGTACGAATCGCAGTTAATGAAAACAGTCAACATTCTAGTACATGATACGTTTCTGTTCACGATTAAATCACTAAAGGGTTCATGGAGAAAAGATAACTAAAATATTACTACGATCCATTGGATTATTATGTACTACGTACCAGAGACGACCCATGGGGCTAACAGGCCTGGATGACCTTAAGCAATCCATAAAATATTTGAAGCAACGTCGCCTAGCGTTTAAACTACGTACTATTTACAACCGACCCTAAAACCGTCATAGAATGAATGTTGATCCGCAAAAACGTAATACTATGCCTAACATCAACATGTCTCAACGAAACTCTCTAGAATTAAATTTTACTGAATAACAACTGTCGAAATTAATTTATTGAAACATGTGATTATGATTTGAGCGATTATAAGTAATAGGATTTTTTTCCATAATTTTTTTTTATTCATTTTTTTTCTTTATATTATAAAATATATAAATAGGTAAGTACATTACGATGTATCAGGGCATAAAATGATGTATGTGTATACATTTAGATATGTGTATTATAATTATAACACTAGTCAATAGTGCTTTTGATATTTGAGTAGTCTAAGAAAAATCTATACTAATATTATAAAGCTGAAGAGTTTGTTTGTTTGTTTGGTTGATCGCGCTAATCTCAGGAACTACTAGCTCGAATGGAAAAAATATTTTAGTGTTGGATAGCACATTTATCGAGGAAGACTAAAAGCTATATAACATCACGAGACGACCAATAAGAGCAGAGCATAATGAAAAAGGGTGCAAAAAAAAAACGGCGGGGGGGGGGAATTCACATAGTCCGCAGTAGCATATATCTATCTTTTAAAATTTACTCAATATAACCTTTTTTTATGGTAATAAAATTTGTTATAAAATTATGCATAATTTGCGAAGATGTTTTTATAAACATGGTATTAATACCATGTTAATAAGATTAATAGGATTAAACCTTATCGAAATAAATAACGTTATTCATCAGAAGTATTTAATTTTGGAGAAAATTGTTTTTTACATCAATTGATTTCAATTAATATTTTAAGAGATATCACAGTTTTAAAATAACACCGCAGCGAAATAATAATCAAGTACCGCGCGTGCATTTTAGTGGAATGATGTGGGAGTCGGGCGGCACCTATAATTGTATTATATTTGTATTACTAGCTGTGCCCGCGGCTTCGCTCACGTTGACTACAGAAAGCCCACACGAATCTTGCTCCCCCGCTCCCGGCATTTTTAAAGACAAAAATGTTTATTGTGAGTGTTCCTTAGAAGATAGACGTATACTCTCCTTGACTTTTTTGTAGATATTTTTTAATGCCTACAATTATGTAATACATTAATTTGCTATATCTCTTATGGTTTACTCAGCGTAAGCCATATGCGTTTAGTAAAAAAAAATAAAAAAATACTGTTATTTTGACATTACAAACAGACACTTCAATGTTATTATATGTATAGATATTATACTGTGTTGTTTCTGCGTATGACCCACTCTCTCTCTATCTATTTTATGTGACGCAGACGAAGTTGAGCGGATCAGCTAGTTTAATATAAATAACATAAGAGAAGGCAAAGGTTTTTTTATTTGGTGGTTTTGTATACACTATTAAAATATGATTTACAAATTGCAATATTTAAATTTTTTTTATATGAGTATAGTTAGATATACATAGTTACGAAAATAATGGTGTTCTGAAAGTACATATTAGAGTGCAGACTTCCGAATTATGAAAAGTTAATAGAAGAAATAACTATATATTTTTGTTTTATAATGCACCTTTATACAAATAATGAAACAATACAGATTTTTTATTTTACAAAACATCTATACACAAATAATCAAACAATAAAAAAAAAAACTTGTAATTAACAAGGAGGCGCCTACTTTAGGGGCTATTGTATGGGAAAACAAAGAAGACAATTTCTTAGTGTCATAAAACATCTGTAGCAATGCGGTCGCTATTTATTATGTCGTATCTAAATATAATTTTTGTAACGTCGTGCTAAGTACTATTCTTGGTTTGCTTATTTTTCTGTTTATTCTGATTTTTCTTAATTGCATCTATAATGTATTGGGGATCCCTTATAGGAAGGTTCCTTTTGTGTCGGGCATCAAGAATTTCAAGTAAAATACAGTCTTCGTAAAAAAAAAAGAAGATTAATGGGGCATTTTATCTCTACTATGGTATCATCGCCTATCAACCCATCAGGTGTGGCTCCGAGATATGAGATTTCTGGGTAAATGAAAAGGCTACAGGAATTGATTATAATATTTTCTTGATCAGCTAATTGTTGGAGAGCTATATGTTCATTATGCTGCCCGTGTTTTATAGAATTACGTGTTCTATGTTTTTCATTTTATAAAGCAAATCTTTTACTATACTACCACAACTAGTGTCTGGTCTTTTTTTAATAATACGCCCAAAATTTGAAGCTGTCAGTAAAGATCGTCGCAATTCCAGCCATTCACTACAATTACTTAGAAGAATTGTCCATCTCTCTAAATCATTTCTTTCCTCGTCAGTCTTTTTTAAATTTTCCAAGAATTTAGTTTTTATTATTTTTAAATAAATTTCAGGTAGATCAGGTTTGAGACTGTTTTCACCATAATGTTTGTTATTATTTAGGGGTTTCAGTGGTATGCCTTTTTTTTATAATAATATTTTTTAAGAAGAACTAATCTTTTCGTTTTCTATCATCAAACTTTTTCATGCTTCCTTCAAAAATATTTCCTGTAACGAATTTGTACAAAGTGGAAATGGCTTCCTTATTATTAAAGGCTATTACTGATGCTGCACATCTTGTGTTATATCCACGGCGCGGCGCGGCGTAGCGAAAAATTCACCCGCTTACCTCCAACAAATTTGGCTGCAATACTATGGAATGTCTTCACAATCTTACTGTCAACGTTATATATGAGACTTCGAGAGTGACTGGCAAAGCTGCTCATAATCAGGCAAATACGTTGCCATAATGAACTACTATAGAAATCACTTGTTATGGGTGATTCTTT
Source organism: Saturnia japonica (assembly GCA_033032175.1). Classification (NCBI taxonomy): domain Eukaryota; kingdom Metazoa; phylum Arthropoda; class Insecta; order Lepidoptera; family Saturniidae; genus Saturnia; species Saturnia japonica. The sequence continues at coordinate 4,601,490 of CM065312.1, forward strand.
TACTGGAAAATCACAATAATATTTCTTGCATTTGCTATGATCACCGAAAGTATGGCGATGCATTAAAAAAATATCTTCAAATAATAATGTTATACATATATGCATGTGCATCCTCTCTTATTGAATAATGATTTATTGCTTTTACTATGCCACATCTTATGGATAGAATTCTGTTTTTCGTTACTAACGTTTGTAAGATTTGAAGCTTGTTACATAAGTTGCGTAATAAATGGTTTCGGCATTCGATTTTTTCTACAGTTAAATTATCATAAGGACGAGCTTCCAAAATTTTGTGATATGTACTCGAATCACCATCAGCTATTAATCTGGCATAAATAATGCCATGTCGCTCTATAGATTTGTTAAATTCTTCCACTATTATTGTTGATTCCATTGAGGTAGAGGGCCCAATGAAGTTTCTAAAACATTCATGTTTTTTTGCATCTATCTGTTTTTTCTCCGCCTGTGTACAAATACTGCAATATTTATTTTTTATTCCAAGGAACAAAATCTTGTTTGTTTTTTTTCCAATAATGACTGCTGCGCCAGACAAAGCTGAGTATTTTTTTTATAAGAACGTTTGCTCCAGCATCCATCTACCACCACATCAATAAGCGGTATACCATCTTTGGATATCCTTCCTTCGGAAATAGCAAACATTTTCTCTTCCTTGCCAGCCTTCGTCATACAATTATAAGCTTCAGATTCCCATTTGATTGCTACATATTCCTAATTATTTAGAAAAAGGGCATCCGTTATAATTGGCAGATTTATTGCAGATGCCAACTCAACTAACTGAGAATGTCTACAGCCTATTGCAATTGTTCCTGCAACTGCTGCATGAATTATATCAAAATTTCTTTGATAGTCACTATTTACAAAAAAACGTACATTACACATTCTGCATAGAAACTGAAATTTTGATTGGAATCCAGTACGTTTTTCTCCAATCAAATCTAGACATTGAAAATCACATCCCATATTTGGAAATTTCTTTCAATTGTTGAAAAAGATAACTAATGTTGACAATACGCCTGCCCACAAGTTCCTGTTTAGTTTCGTCTTCTGTTTGTTATTCCAGAAAAAAATCTGGTGTTTGGGCCGCATTTTGTCGCACCTAAAAGAAAATTAATTAATTATTATAATTTTTTGGATAGTAAAGAACTGGGTTACGGCTGCCATATACAAAGAAAAAAGAAAGCACATTTATAAGATGTTGAAATCAGACATATGTAATAACAAACTCGAATATAATCCAATATATTGTAGTATTATAATACTTATTTTTATAAAGTGAAATACCGCCGTATTAACTCGGATTTATAAAATATAAATAACAATGTCAGAGGCATCTCTGACAGCTCTCGCTCTGCACTCGTTTGTAATTTTGCAAAGAGAGTTTGAGCAATAATAAAACAAAAATTAATTACCTGTTCACTAGCAGTTTCATTCTCTTCATTTACTATTTGTAACGTCTCTGGACATCTGTTAAAAATCAATAAGAACAAAATAATTTTTTAGAAAACTTTTTCAAACTAATATAAAAATAAAGAAATAAATTAAGTAACTAATAATAATAGTTTTATCAATGTAGATAAAAATCTTACTTTGTGCATTCACCCTCCAAATGTTTTGATTTACTAATTCTATTTGCAGTTTGTCGAGTTTGTTTATTCCTGAAAGATAAATAAAATTGTGTTAGGTTTATATTGTTTTATAATTTTTATCCGTTTTTAGAAGCGTTAAAACAGTAATCGTTCAAGTCATAGAACGGTCCTAATAATTAAGTTAACGTATTGCCATAAAGGTACATGATGTCTCTACACAGAGGTTAGACTTCTGTGTGACTACCATTATGGTTTTAATATTGTATAATTTATTGGTATGTTTTCGTTGATTACATAATTAATATTTGATAATACATATTTATATATACTAGGAGCGGGTGATATGAATTGTATACAGATACAATGATTATGTACCGGTTCATTTGATTTAGCGCAGATTCACCTATAGTTTCAAAGTCCGATATCGAACATCAATCGGTATATAGATTCTATGTGATACGCTGCAAAAGATATATTACAGACTCCTAGTATAAAATAAACCTATTCGTTTTTAATGTTCCTATAAATCTTATCCTTTAAAAGAATTTTTAGAAGTTTTGAATAAATATAAATATTATTACAATAAAATTATAATATAATTAACTAATTATAATAACTAATTAATTATAATATATTATAATTATAATATTATTATTTAAATTTTACAATTAATTAATTTGAAAATTTAATTAACACTTTCCACATACATTCAATTCTATGTAATCGTTCCGGTTATTATGAAAAAATTCACCTAAATCATAATAATAAGTACATATTTGACATATTTTACTTACCACAATGCTAAATTGCGTCCCCGTTCTCTTAAAAATTTGTTTTTGTATTTCATTATATCATTTTCTTCGCTGTATGAGTTATCGAGTCTACACTTCTTACTCTATGAAGACGATCAAGTACAACACTAACTACGAATGTCTAAAATATTAAAAATACTTATATATATAACTATTTAAATATTATTTTATAAATAACTACTTTAATTACAACAATTTTTAATTGTAGAAAAATAATTTACCACAAGATAATGTTTAAAGAATTTGCTTGAAAATTCGCGTACATCCACCAATTACAAGGTACCGTAGCGTACTGGCGGCGCTTAGACAAAATATAAAAAATCGCTTCAAAGATGTTAAATTTTACTTAATATATTTAGTTCTAGTTATTTTAATAAAAAAAAACCCAAGCGAAAATGTTACTTTTATAATTCTCTTACTTCTGGTGTAGGATTTGAGTAAGTCGTAATAATGTTTATAGAGAACTTTTGATTTAAATGTACAGTTTAGGTCTTTGCAAATTATTTTTTAAATTAAATAGGGCTTAACATAATCAAGTTTTACTTCATATAAATTGTTAAGAAAATATAGCTCTTTCATTTGGTATATTTTTTATGTAGATAGGATCAGTAATTGCTTCAACAACCTTATTTAAAAATACACTTTATTGATAGTTTCACCTATGTTAAGGCCTTAACAACAAACGTTAGAGTGCATCATCATTCATCATACACTCGCTAGCTTGCGATTCGATTTGAGTACTAAATTTTATTTCATAAATATGCCTACTAAATATGATACTTTTTAAACAACACTTTTTTTTTTTTTTTTTTTTTTTTTTTTTTTTTTTTTTTTTTTTTTTTTTTTTTTTTAGATCTGACTACACTGTTAGCCTTAGGGGCCCTAAAGCCGCTGCGGCTTTTACAGCTTCACCGGACTTGGGGGCGAGCGCAGAGGGCACTCAGCCGCGAAAGTTTCGTGGACGACTCGCACGAGGGTGCCAAAGTGGCCGGACCTCGGCTCGGGCGGTCGTCGCGTTCGCAAATAGGTCGCGATCTAATCGAATCCCTACACCTACGATTCGAGCTAACTAAATTATACACATAGGCACGTTCCCTTCCTCCTGGGAGGAAGGAAGGAACCGCGCGTATGTGTATTCAGTAATCGGAAATGCTTTCTACACTAACTAGCGCTAACTCACTAGCGTGAAAAAAAGAAAATAAAAAGGTCCTTCACAGAACCTATGTACCTGTGTGGTGTGCACGTGTGTATGTTCATACGTGTGTGGTGTTGTATGTATACAAGTGATGCACGTACAGTGTCACTTGTATCGCGCGGGCGGTTGCCTGACCCAAGGGTTTCACCCCGAGGAACGGACCTAGGCTTGGGTTACCGCTAGAGAGGGTGGACGTGACGGGTGTGCGGGAGCGAAATTGACCGCCCGCCCTCTGCGGAGAGAATGGTGGTTACGCGGGCGTGGGCGCTGGCACGCTCTGTTTGGAGAGACGGATGTGTAATATTTATTCGCATTTTCGATGTGATCGTCGGGATCAATAAAAATATTGCGCGGCCGGCGTTTACACCGGATGGTCGTGGGTACCGGGACAAAAGTGGCGGCTGTTTTTATTAATGGATTCGCGTAATTCGACGCGGTGTCGAAATACAAGCGGGAGAGCTGTTTAACGTAGGCATGTATCGAAGGAAGCTCCATATCTCTATGGAGATCATCGCTTCGAACATACCACGGGGCCCCGGTGAGACGATAGAGAAACCTATTCTGTATCGATTGTAACCGTTTGAAACTCGACTCGGACATATGTGCGAACACAGCGCAACTGTATGTCAAAATTGGTCGAATACACGTCTTGTAGAGCGTGAGCTTATGTCGCGTGGACATGTTACTCACCGAACACAACAGAGGATGCAACCGGCCCAGGACCCACGCGGCCCTGTTCCTAACCTTACGGGTGTGAGGTCTAAAAGAGAGCCTACTATCTAGGGTTACCCCTAGATATTTGGTCTCTCTTACATAAGGAATCGGATTACCGTAGAGCTCAACAGGTTTAAGCTTCCACGGTATCCGTGACGAATCCGCATCGAAGAGCATCGCGGCGCTCTTCGAGGGATTAACGGCTATTCGCCACTCGTTAAACCACTTCCCGAGAGTGGTCACGGCGCGTTGGACTTTGTGTCTGAGGTCGGATCTATTTCTATCTGAGGCATATATGACTGTATCGTCAGCATATAGCCCTACCTCGACCTCCGGGAGTCGAGGTAGGTCACTGACGTACAGGTTAAATAGGCTAGGAGCCAGGATCGAACCTTGGGGAACGCTTGAGCGTATTGGACGGGGCGTGGACAATTCACCTTCCACTCTATAGCGAAAGGTGCGATCTGTTAGATAGTCGCGAATTATTTTAATTAACCTATCGGGGACTTCAAAGCGATACAACTTGTAGATCAATCCCTCGTGCCAGACCTTATCAAAGGCCTTGGCCACGTCGAAAAAGAAAGCAAGTGTACGGCGGGGTTTATATAATTCAGCAAAATTAAATGCAACGTGCTCCGTGAGGCGGTGCACTTGATGAGTGCAAGAATATCTAGCACGGAAACCGAATTGCTCAGGCGGATAGAGGTCTTTCTCCTCTATTACTGGCTTGAGACGGTTCAGAAGGATCCGCTCGTAAATTTTCCCTAACGTATTTAGGAGACTGATCGGGCGATAGCTGTCGGGAAGCGACGCGCTCTTGCCGGGCTTACGGATACCAGTCGTGTGGGAGAATAAGATTATTTTATATAATTTTATTTATATTAGTACGGTTGTGTAATTGACTAATGCACTGTCCACCAATGAAAAGCCGTTTTGACAAGCAAACCGTAGCATAAGTACGGTAGTACGGAATCTCCACAGATCTTATTTGCAATCGCGACAACCGCCCAAGCCGAGGTCGGGGTACTTTGGCACCCTTGAGCGAGTTGTCTTTACTTTCGCGTCTGAGTGCCTTAAGCGCTCGCCTCCAAAAGCTGTAAAAGCCTTCTGAGGCTCCAAGGCCCTTATGGCTAACGGTATAGTCAGACAGAAAAAAAAACAGATCAGAAGTAGTCCAGTCGCGGACACGGCACGACAGTGTTTTGAACTCCCAATAATCTCCACAATGAGCGGTCCTGCGCTATTTGCATTTTGCGGATTCCCGCAACATTTAACAGGTTATCGGTCCACTTTGTGGTGGATCTGACCACGCTGCGTATACCGGTTTGTGACCGCCATTTGAGAACTCTTCGGCCTTATCGGCCATCCATCCTACTAGCAATGTGCCCCGCCAAATGCCACTTAAGTGTAGCAATTCTTAGAGCCACGTCAGTTACTTTAGTTCTTATGCGGATCTTCTCATTTCTGATTTGATCACGCAAAGAAACTCCGAGCATAGCCCTTTCTAATGCACTTTGAATGACCTTGGGCTTTCTTATGAGGCCCATAATTAGGCCAAGATCACGTTTCAGTGCGATAGGTCATCACTGGCAACACTCTCTGGTCATACTTTCATCTTGAGAGACTGCGGTATAATGGACGAGAAGATTTTACGCAGCTTCTCAAACGCTGCCCATCCGAGTTGAATTCGATGATCGACTTCTTTTTTGAAGTTGGACCTACCTAACTGGACAGTATTTCCCAGTTACACATATTAATCAACAACATCAAGTGTCGTGTCTCTGATCTTTTAAGGAATTGGCTACATAAGCGTTTGAAATGACCTTCGTTTTGTCCATGTTTATTTTAAGGCCAACTGGTTCGGAGGTTCTGCTAAGGTCGTCAAGCATTCCACTGAGGTTCTCCATGGTTTCAGCCATGACTATAATGTCTTCGGCAAATCAAAGGTGAGCAATATACTCGCTGTTTATATTGATGTCTAATCCTTCCTAGTCCAGAACCTTGAAAACATCTTCTATTGCAGCGTTAAACAGTTCCCTGTCTGACTCCTCGCTGCAGCAAGATCGGTTTGGTCCTGTAGTCGGACTGACATAGTGACATTTTCATATAAGCATTTCAACACCTCGATGTCTCGGTAGTCAATTTGGCACCGCTGGAGAGACTGTAGTATAGCCCAAGTTTCGATCGAATCGAAGGCTTTTTCGTAGTCCGCATGTACTTGCGATAGCAATAATCCCCAATGAATAGGATTGTTTGGCAATAATAAATAAGAGTATGGAAATAGAGCAATGAATTAAATCAGACTTTCTTTGAAAATAAGTTGTGAGTAGGTCAGATTTTTTTACATGTCACTTGATATCATTACATCAGGTTGTCCGCTTTTAAGGCCCCATCGTAAGCAATTCACTTGTACCCATAGCAAAAGGAGTCTTGTGTTTTATGTACGTTCATGGGCGTAAATGATATTGTTACGACCTGTTACAACCCGATTAAAAAGAGAGAGAATCCTGTTCTAGAAGTGTCTCGAAGCAGCTGCGTGTTTCTCGGTGCTTCGAGGTAGTGTTCGCGTCATAGGGCAACCGCGGTGCATGTTTGTGTAAACATCACAGTTTACACACACATGTATAGGGCTTGTCGCCTCGATTACGTCATCGAGTAGGCATAGCAACTAAACGTCGAGAAAGATAGCGATGATTTACAATTTTTTTACGATCGTTTAGTGTAGGTATTTAAACGGCTCAGGCGCGGCGCCGAAGTAGTTCAGTTTGGAATTACAAAATAACAAAATCGAGCGATAAAAGGAAACAAAACCACAGTGAAATAAATAACAGTGTTGTGAGTTCGTGTATTCTGCTACTGAGTGGAGTTCGAATAAAATTTCTTCACGTCAATCATTAGCATTTTTATTACCCACGGGTGGAACAATATATAAAGATGTTAGATATTTATCCCTACCTCGGGCCGAGTGGAAGATTATATAAGGCGTATACAAGGAGCGGAGGCATGCTCGCTTAGATCGTAGGACCCATAGGTCAAACCATTCACATTGCTTATAGAAATTCGTCATAAGCTAGCGAATATAAGATAAACGAATCATTTTTTTCTATTATAAAAGGAAACTTTGCACTAGTTTCCGGATATAGGTAAGGTAAAAAACTAGCAACCGCCTACGACTACGTTCACGTTCACATTCTTCTTCTTCTTCCTATACTTCTTCTATAAAAATCGATGTTTGTATGTATATTCCCAATAGAGTCCAAAACGGATGAAAAGATTTGATGAAACTTTCAGATAATCTTCATATTTTATTAGCCTAAGCGAGTGATCCTGTAAAATTTGGTAGCGTTCGGATCAATGTTCCCTCTTGATGACGCCATAATTCTTTTAACTAAGCACCCAAGTGTTATAACAATACTTACTATAGCGAAAGCATGAAAATTTAAAGGATACTTTAATATTAAGTGTGAGAGGTTAACTGTTTTTCCCAAGTCCCTTGACAAACACTATGAAAATCAGACCGAGAAGCAAAGTTCAGCCTAGTATAGCCGTAGCCCACTACCGATTTGGAAATTTGTATACATTATTAAACAGACGTCACATTGACGTATACGGATAATTTAGGTGGACATCTGGCAACGTCACTCGCGACAATGTCCTCATAACTAAACCCGCCTACGATTCACCATGTGGAGTGTAATCCTCACTCGCTTTTACGTAAAACATCTTGCTGTTTACGACAAAACGAGAATTATTTTTTGGAATTTTGTCAGTTACAACTTATTACTATCATAAACATGGATTGAAGGATTTGTTTGTGTATGTATCCTACGTTTCGATGTATGATTTTCCTCGTGATAAGTTTTTTTTTTTTTTTTTCTGTAACACAACAAAGTTAGGTCATTGTACCTGTTGGCAAACACAGTGGAATCTAAAATCAACTGCGGTTACCGAAAGACCTACTAATGGATCGCCTGTCGTAGCTCTCTCTTCACGTTATAATTGAAGGACCTGTTATTGTTTTAGGACAAAGGCGCACAACAAAAAAGTAAAAAGTTCGCGCGCGTTATGGGTGCGAAAAAGTTTGCACATCTCTAGAGGAAGCTCGATAAGCACAATGTGCACATCCGCGGTGTTCGATTTCCAACTTCCTTCACCCCATATCTGCGAATGTAACTTTACATTAATAAAAGCCGATTATCTCGTGCTCGAGTTCGTCTGTTGATTATTACGTAGCAATAACTATCGTACATTAAACGCAATTTTGCTAATGTCCCGTATAAAAGTGATACAACATGGAGCGTTGACGACGACGGACAAGTGCCAACGTCATTCACCACCCACGCTGCCCGTGTAATGCCAACGATAAATAATGAACGTTATAAAATTAAATTTCAATTTAAACAAAATATTTACTCTGTATCATTGCTATTTTAATAATTGCTTTTAGAAAATTATAAATTATAATTTAAATTAAAATGAAATAAATATACACTCTTGATGATGTGAATAGATTTATTATAGCAGTGTTAAAAAAATTACATAACTTGGATTGCCGATTAACAACTAAATGCATTCTAAATATTCTTTCCGTACTATATTAATGATATATTATGTACACTAAGACTGCCAACTTTGTGTGAGAAAAATAACGTATTCTTTGAATGGAAAAAAAGTATTTGGAAGAAAAAATAAAAAAAATAATTTGTGTTTTGTTCTAATAAAATATTCTTTATTATTTTTTTTATTCTCAACGCTAGTTTTATAATAGAGATTTAGATTCCAATAGGTAAATAATAACCTGTTTTAAATTAAATTTATGAATGACTTGTTTCTTTTCGCCACTTCAAATTAATTGTGGAAAAAACTCTCATAGTGAAAACTAAGTGGTGAGTACAGAGAATAAATAAGTTTTTTTTAAAGACTTGGTAACTAATCAGATTCATTTTTAAGTACATATTACCGTTCGTTAATAGTATTTTTCTCTGAAACTTCTTTATCATTATTAGAAGGTTTTCTTTTGATCTATACTGCTATATGTATACTATACTTCTAAGTATTGATAAATAGTTCATTAATTACTCAAAGTATTTTTGGATTCTTACTTAATTTATAAGCAGAAATATAAAGTATATTTATCAAAAATAGATTAGAATACTTGATTATAAAGTATAGCTGGCAACCCTAGTATACACGACTAACAACCCTATAGGCAAAATGTAGTCTATATCACTCAGAGAGAACGTAGCTTTCTAATATTGGATCAATACTTTCAGAGATTAACCTCACACAAACAAACTTTATTTCTTTAAAATAATAAATAGGTCGAAGTTATCAAGTTTATTACAATAAACACGATGTTAAAGAAGTACTTACCCTTTTTGAATACAAAAACGAAAGTTTAAATGATGCTAATGAATCAAAAAAAATTTTGATTTTTATTCTTTTCGTTCCAATTTCCTTTATTTGTATTACTTTTAGTTACATGTCACACTGCTTTTGCGATATTGGTGATGACTATTCCTCTGGTTATTGGTCTATGATGACTATCTTTAATTTTTTACTTCATGGAAGTTGAACCTTAAAGCAAAGAACTTTACGTTCTATATTCCTCGGGATTAGAGTATAATTCCAGCCTGGAGTAGAATTCCAGTCTTTTAATCTTATTTTTAACAGCAAATCTCATTTGACGCGCACGACGCATTTGCGGTTTTCCGTATTTTAAAGCCGATTCCAATAGACAATTTTATGAAACTTCACCACGTCTGTTTGATAAATCGCTTTGGAACATTATTTAAGTGTTTAATTAATAATTACGTATTATTTTATGTGTTATTATTCGTGTTTTAATTTTTTAGAACTTAAGTATTTAGCGGTTATATTAATTACAAATGTTATACACGGACTGGCGAGGACTCGCATTTATTACGTAGTCGTAATTATTATCGTATCATAATTTTATTTTTACTCATATTATTGAAATTTTTTTTAGTCTTCTGCTTCTTTTTCCTAACTTGGCAACTGTTCCACTTTAGTGTAGACCATTACTGGCGTTATCAAGTGAATATAGTGTATCCAGTCCTATGATGATTTCAGCATTCAGTTTATAACAAGATCGTGGCTTCATTATTAGAACTTTCTAGGGAGTTTTTGTGGCATTTCAGAATTCAAGGTCCATGTGATTATTTCCAATCCACATCTCTTGTGTACAATTACCAAGCTTTATTATGCAAAATTCCATCTGTACATATAAACGGACAGATTGCCTTTTTTTAAAAATGTTATATTCTGGTCAGAATCCTTTACAATATACGTCTATATACAAATCGACAGATTTAATTTACTTAACTGCATTTAATAGTACCTATCTAAAACTACTCAATAATAGTATAATTATTAATGTATTAATGTAGTAATGTATTTATCTAAGACCTGGGTGGAAGATACAGCTGAATATTAGAATAACATAGTATCTGATAATATTAGTGTTATCAACTAAAATTGTAAATGACAGAACGTTTTAATTAGTTAAAGAACAAATGCGAGATTATTCTGAAAATTGGGTCGCGGAATCCGTTTCACTGGGTAATTGGGCTTCCGATGTCTCAAAGAGAAACGGCTTTGAGAATTTGAAGTGTTTTCGGGAGTGTAATGTTCATTTGATATCAATAATCTGTTCTATTTCTGTCAGGGAATATTGAAAAGACGAAATTATTTTAGGAATGCTATTTTCTCATCATAAAATCTTTACAAGTACTGTGAAGTTTATAATAGTGACTTCTATAACCTAAGCATCATGATTTCCGAGTACGATGATGATGAGAGATGTATTGAACTTATTCAAGAAATTAATTTAATGTACTCATATATTAAAATATAAAGCTTTTATTATTATTTTTTGTTTGGTTCTAATGTCTAGAGCTACCACCCTCAAAGGTATTAGTACACTAAGATTTGCGCGTGAGTCGTTTGATTTTCAAGACAAAGACGGAAACGAGGTCGCGCACAAAAGCAAACTAAATTAAGATATTTCTTGGGTTACTTATAGATATTAGAGAGACTATGAAAACCCGAAAGGTAAAACTGTTATTTTATTTAAAACTTCTTCATGAATGACGTCCTGTTTCTCCAATGAGCCAATCGAAATAAAAATAAATAATTACTTTGAAAAATAGCTTTAAAAGTATTAGGTATATTGACGAAAATTTTCCGTTTCCGATCAAAGTTGTGAATTTAGTTACACATTTCGAATTGGGTCGCCAGAACCCGTTTGGTTCGGATTAAACGCTTTCAAACTGGATAAGGCAGCACTCGAAATGATTACCTTAAATAAATGCGGGGAAGAGGGTAAGTGGGTAGTTAGAGTGATTGGTGGTAATCTAGGTCTAGCTTCGACCTTGTACACAGTCTTGACTGTGATGAAGCTTCTTACAAAAATATAGGTGCAGTCTCTTGGTAAATGTGTTTACGTATGTATATGTCGGCACTACTGTCCGGAAATAATGACAAAAGTAGCATAGATTATATTTTAAACGCGGTAGTTTAAAAAGTAAGGTATGCATATTCGTTTAAAAATTTCACTGTTTTAAAGGAAACATTGCTGATGGTGCCTTTTAGTCATATTAAACGATAAATAATAGAACGTGTAAAACCAATTAAATTATAGTTTTAGAAAATTATAATACGTCTAAAATATTTTACGATGTATTTAATATATCTTCCATTTATTATTTCTAAAGTACAGTGTAAACTCTTTATAACGTTATCCTTTATAACGATAAACTCCCTATTGTAGCAGATTATGAGCCGGTAGCGCAGTGGAAGTTATTTGTAGTAATAAATAAAACCAGCATATAAAAGTAAAGAACAGGGAAAAAACATATATATATTGTAGCAAAGATCTTTACACAACAAAAGACAACTGTGTGACACATACCAAATTTAAAATATGGAAGGTACAAATTTATTATAAAAGAGTATCTACTCAACACGCTCCCTTAAATTGTACCTTCCAAAACATAGTATAACTATCTACTATATACTTAGAGAAACAAACAAGGTATATAAACATAACAGCACATTAAAAATTTAAGAAACTAAGTAACGCCTAAACCTTCCATACAAAAATAATGTTTCTGCTTAGGCAGTGGTTTCGTTAATATATCACCAAGCATCAATTCTGTTGGAATATATTTCACCACAATATCTTTGTTAGTTTTTAACGTATCTCTCAAGAAATTATACTTGATACTAATGTGCTTACTGCGGGAATGGAATACGGGATCTTTCGATAACGCTATTGCTCCCTGATTGTCCGCATGTAATTGTACCCTGCTCACAGTCGCTAACCCGATTTCAGTCAACAAACTATTTAAGTAGATAGCCTCTTTAATAGCTACCGATAAACTTACATATTCTGCCTCACAAGTAGAAGTCGCGACAGACCTCTGTTTTTGTGACTTCCAGGATATTGCTGCACCAGCTAAGGTAAAAACATAACCTGAATAACTACGTCTATCTATAATACAATTGCCCCAATCACTATCAGAATATCCCTTAATAGACTTACCAGTTTTCTTATAAACAAGACCATAATCACGCGTCCTTTTTAAGTAACGCAGGATCCTCATTGCCGCTTTCCAACAATTTTTATCTGCTTTATCGACAAACTGACCCATTTTTGCTACTGCATTTGCAATATCTGGCCTGGTACCTACGGATAAATATATCAAACATCCTATTAACTCCCTATACGGAAAAATAGAATCACTATCAGTATCAATATTCTGTAGTTTTAAATTAACCTCCATTGGTGTGGCATTTGTATCCTTACAATCTTGGAGTCCAAAACGTTGTACTATTTTATTTATGTATTGAGATTGTGTCAACTTTATGACGTTGTCACTTCTATCAATATCTATTCCCAATATAAACTTTGCAATTCCATAGTCTTTCAATTCGAACTCTTTTCCTAATTCCTTTTTAAAATCCAGAATACAATCTTTTTTCTGACTTGCAATCAAAATATCGTCCGTATATACACAGACAAAGAGTTTTGATCCGCAGTCGTCAACCTCTTTAAAATACAAACACGGCTCATTTAATGACTGCTTAAAGTTCATATTCTTCAATTTTTCGTCGTCTTATGTTCCACTGGCGTCCAGATTGCTTTAAGCCATACAAAGACTTGCGTAAACGGCAAACATTGCCACCCGCTCGTATGTCCGCTAACATTTGCTGCGCCTGTTTCTTGACTAAAAAATCTTCCGTTTGTAACAATTTAACGAGACTTTCTTTTAAAAATTCCGGTATTTTCATGTATACCTCTTCGTCTAGATATCCATTCAGATAGGCTGTGTTGATATATATCTGATGTATTTCCATATCTAACTCAACAGCTAAAGCGGATAACAATCTGACAGTATCAAGCCTCATCACTGGCGCAAAAGTATCACGACAATCAATACCGTATCGCTGACTGTAACCTTTGGCAACCAATCTGGCTTTTTTCTTTTCAGATTTGTCCACATTTATCTTTGTAGTTAGAACGAATCGACATCCTACTACATCACGATTTGAGGGCTTCTTGACGATTTCCCACGTCCGGTTTTTAACGAGACTTCGTATCTCTGAAGTAATCGCTTCTTTCCAAAGCTTTTCTTCACTACTCGATAACGCCTCTTTTAACGAAATTTCCATTGCATTGCCCACGAAATCTTCACAATCAGTAAATTCATCTAAACTTACAGCTGTTTCTTCATTGTTGGCATTATTTCCACCTACTTCACTCCACTCATCTTCGTCTTGCTCTCGTTCGCTTCTCGGTGCACTGACAGTTCGGTACACCTTCTTCGGCCTACCTACTTGACCTCTTTGAATTCTAGGTCTACCTGGACCTCTTCGAACTTCTTCTCGTACTTCTTCTAGGACAGTACTATCACTCAAAGGAGGCTCATGTTGAGCTGACCCTTCAATATCAGTCTTTGAAGTCGATGGTTTAATTTCTAAGTCCACATACTTGACTGGCCTCCCTTCTTGTGATTCAGTCACAACCTGTAGTGGGTCTATGTTGTTCTCGTTTTCAGATGTGTTTACGTCTAAAAACCTTACATCTCTTGCAACAATCAGTTTACGATCATTCGGCAACCATACTCTATATCCTTTTTGGTCTCTAGGATATCCGACAAAAATTCCTTCTACACTACGAGCTGTAAATTTATCCTTATTTATATCCTTATCTAAAATAAAAATTTTATTTCCAAAAGGTCTTCAATAATTTATATTTACACGTCTATCAAAGAATTTCTCATATGGTATTTCGCCATTAATCGCGGTAGATGGGCACCTATTTCTAACATGACATGCCGTCACTACAGCATCCGCCCAAAACCCGCCTGAAAGTTTAGATGATAACAACATGCATCTTGCCATCTCAACCAGTGTTCTATTCATCCTCTCAACTACACCGTTTTGCTGTGGAGTATGAGGAATCGTTTTTCTTCTAGAAATTCCTTCTTTACTCAAGAAGTCATCAAACTCTTTATTACAATACTCACCGCCATTATCAGTTTGTAAGTATTTTATTTTCTTGCCAGTCATATTTTCTACATATTGCTTGTATATTTTAAACACAGTAAAAACCGAACTCTTCTTACTTAATAAATATACCTCGCACCATCTCGTAGAATCGTCGATAAACGTCACAAAATATTTCGCGCCTCCTAAGGCTGCATTTTTCATAGGACCACATACATCGGAATAAACTATTTTTAGTTTTTCATTACACGGTCCGCTCGAGTAAGAAAAAGGAAGAGAACTCATTTTACCACGTATGCATATTTCGCAATTACGCAACCTATTGACGGTACTCATATTAGTTCCGACACATAGATTGCAATGGTCTAAGAGTTTTGTTAGATCGTTTGCATTTAAGTGACCCAAACGCTCATGCCATTTTAAAATATCGCTTTCATTAGAAACCGATGAAGCTTGAGCACACTGTTCCTTTACATAATAAAGATTATCTTTTCGAAATGCGATTAACTTCACATTACCATCAGTATCAGTCACTAGAGCCCTATCATCCCTAAACGTAACATGAAACCCCTTATCGGTAATTTTTGCAACTGAAATCAAGTTAGTTCGCAAATCAGGAACATATAACGTGTTAGGTAGTTCAACTACACTTTTGAAGTTAGTATTATATGCAGACAATCTTACTGTACCTTTACCTTGTACTAGAGCACTCTGATTAGTAGCCAGAGTCACTTTACCGTCAGAAGGCTGTAAAGTTTTTTCAAAATAGGTTTTATCGTTACATAAATGACTCGTACAACCGCTATCGATAATCCAGTTTCCATTCTCGCAGTTTCCAAAGTGACAATCACCTGAAACACAATTAAATGTTACAAAACTAGTATCGACCTTTTCTGTTGTTAATTTATTTTCTGATACATATTTTACCAAATCCTTCTGTTTTAATTTATTACATTCCGAAGCTTTGTGTCCCTTTTTTTGACATTTAAAACATTTGTAAACAAACTTAGACATTTTATCGACAGACTGTACAGAGTTTGATCCAAATTTCTTCTTATTTCTCTTCAAAACATTGAAAGTATTATCGCTACTCGATCTCCTAGCATTGCTTTCTTCAAGAATTTTAATTTTTAATATCTCCGGGTCCGGAAATGTATCTCTAGACTCAATTGCACACCTGAAATTCTCGAAACTTGATGGCAAGCTAAACAATAGCATTATCGATGCTAAATCATTGTGAATTTCTACGTCCATCTCGTGTAACTTGCATTTAGCGTCAAAGAACTTGGCCAAGTGTTCGTGAATATCATCACCTTCGCTCATTTTACATAATATGAGCTGCTTCAGTAAGCTAGCCTTCCTAGCTGGTCCTTTCGAAGCATATACCGACTCAAGTTTCAACCAAACATCGTTTGATGTCTTACACTCTTTTATATGACGAAACTCGCTCGGGCTCATCGCTAAAAGTAGCTCTGCCTTCGCTTTTGAGTCTTGTGACTCCCATAAAGCCGCCTCTGGTAATTCGACTGGCTTTGGTTTACTACCATCTACGTATTCCCATAAATCGTTCTTTATTAAAATCGCCTGTGCGTGTACCTTCCAGGAATCATAGTTATTCCTACCAAGAACCTCGATCCTCACTGTAGTCATGGTGCCGCCCTTTTCGCTGCTCCACTTACAATTGATCTCTTTGCACTTTTATTCGACGATCACATATGATAACTCTTCTTTCGTTATCCACCGATTTTATTTATATATTATTATCGGCAACTGGGCCCATAACCATTGTAGCAGATTATGAGCCGGTAGCGCAGTGGAAGTTATTTGTAGTAATAAATAAAACCAGCATATAAAAGTAAAGAACAGAGAAAAAACATATATATATATTGTAGCAAAGATCTTTACACAACAAAAGACAACTGTGTGACACATACCAAATTTAAAATATGGAAGGTACAAATTTATTATAAAAGAGTATCTACTCAACACCTATAACGTTGAAGTGAGACCAACTTGGTTGGTTTGCGTTAAAACCCATATATTGAAACACTCTTTATAGCGATACGCCATTCTCTATTACGAAGAAATGTGTTCATATTTTTAGACAGTAAATATTTATTATCGATATTATTGTTTATTATCAGGTAACAAAAAATTTTGAAGCTTGGAAACATCGAGGTTGGTCTAGCTTTTGTTATCCTTAATTGCCTTGAACACGTGCAGTATGACGCATTGTTTTCTCGGAAGTGATGGTCTTCGACCAAGCATACTGAGTACCTATCGTATTATCAATCGTAAACCTACTTTGAAACTGTTAACATGGTCAGTAAACGGAAAGCAATTAGTGTTGACGAAGCGAAAATTCTTGTTAATTCGGTTGTTTTTTTGTTTACTCCATATAACGATAACTCTCTATAACGACAAAAAATGCTCAGTCCCTTGAGTTTCGGTATAAAGAGTTTACACTGTAATTACATTTTATCAATAGATGGCGATATGAGCACTCCAAAGTAATAACGAACGCACCCATATTATATATACTTGCAATAAAATTAATTAAAAAATATATTTAACAAGAAATAACATATTTATCAATCTATACTAACATATAAAACTCTTTGTGTGGATTGCTATGTATGCGTGAAAAGATATAATATAATTTGATGCATTTTGATTAAACATTTCTACATGTTTCTCATGATTGCAGAAGCACTATAAACTATGTAAGTATATTAAGTTAAAACATCCGTCTAGAAAAGCTGCATCAGCAATAAAAATAATATGTGAACAAGAATTTGTTTGTCTGAACGTGCTAATCTTTTGTATTACCAGTACCAAAATGGTGGCAGCGTATTTTATTATTAACCAACCTGGCTAGCTAACCCTCAAGTTAAAAATCTGTCGCCAAGCACATATATATATGTGTGTTCCGGAAGCTGTACTTAAGAGCCAGTTTCCCCATTAGATTTAGCGTGTTACCGTCTTGGGCCATATTGTCACTTAAAATCGGGTAAGATTGTGGCCATAAGGGTAA
Organism: Saturnia japonica; assembly: GCA_033032175.1. NCBI lineage: Eukaryota > Metazoa > Arthropoda > Insecta > Lepidoptera > Saturniidae > Saturnia > Saturnia japonica. The sequence continues at coordinate 4,619,385 of CM065312.1, forward strand.
ACCTATAAAGTAATAAAAAGTACTTTTTGTATATATTTTTTTCTGTTTTATTTACGAAGATTCTAAGCTATTTATACAATACACTAGCGCCTTAACAGAGCGGAGCAGCAACCACAAACGTCGACCAATCTGTAAACTAGGCAAATAGGCACGTATAATCCAAATTTAACGCCGGCAAAACTGCATGGCACAGCTAGCGTCATATAAAAGGGAATAAGGTTTTTCTGAATGCTCATCGGGCAAAATATTTCTTGATAATTATTTATAAATGTTATAATAATAATAGGTTTTAGTATCCATCAAGAACTCTAAAAAAAATTCATTGGCAGTCGTTCTGAGTCATTACCTATTCGAAATATTTAACGCAAAAGGAATTATACGGATTAATATTTTGTGGAATTTTAATTACAGCCAGTGATTATTTTTGGCATCTGTCTACAGTTGAGAAGTATTTTAAATTAGAATAAATTCTTAAACGAAACTATTTCATTTTAGTCGATTTAATCTTATTAAATCTATACTAATATAATAAAGCGGATTTTTTTGTTTATTGGTTCAGGTCGAGCAAAGTGTTATTGAGGTTTTCCTATGAAATTCTCAGTAGCAGCATTCCATTTCAATCCATTCCATTATTTTAATTTTTCATTGTCTCCTTAATTATGTATCGAAATGACATACTATAAAGAGCAAAATTTAACTTCATAAAATTGTCTTTATGATGAAGTAACTTTTGTTCGTAAGTATTAATATGCCTTGTCTAAAAATAATGCTTATAAATCACTTTTTAATTTTCAACAAATCTTTGTCACAAAATACCATATTTTGGCTTATGTATAAGAGATATAAGAGATGCTATCGCTGACTTTTTTGCTACATATACTAAGGACCAATATTTTCGTAGAACATTGTATTTGTGTATCATTAACGACTACACCAGCGCACGTGGTTAGAGCAGTTCGAGAGGGCCTCGACTTCCAACTTACTTAACAAAAATCAATATATAAGGAGTTGTAGCCTAATATTCCTTGTGAGTCTGGCTATCATATACAAAAGAATTTTCGAATCCGAATGGCAGTTCCAGAGAAGAGAGTGTTTAGACAAACAAAAAAAAAACCTTTTCGCTTTATTATATTAGTATTGACTATAGACTATAAATTTAATATTCTTAATTGAATTGTAATTTTCAAATGATTTTATTAAGCACTTAGAACTGTGTTATTTTAAAGTGAACTCTTTGAAAGTTAGCTTGATCGAGAATATTCTTAGCTATGATTCAAGAAAATGTTTTTAGTCTTCTGAATATTATCATCTCTTTTCTACCTGATAAATGGACGTGAGAATTTTTTTACCAAAAAAAATATTTCCAGACAAATTTCGAAATATTAATCATTTGCCAGGCGAGTATATAATATTATCGTGAACCTCAATATACCCATCTTTCGCCTTTTTGATCTGTGGTTAAACGACTTTATATCTTGTGGCCAAAAGTAAGTTATACTAACAACGAACGCGTTTGAGTGTATCGTTTGGAATTTTGCAATATACATGCGAGTTATAATGTAATGTTTACCATATAACATAGCATGACGTCTTTGTTACCAAGGCGATAGATAGCGCGGCGTCCCAATGTCAACCAAAGTCAAGTAAAACAAAAATGTAAAAATAGTATTTTCTTACATAAAATCGTAACTATTTTATAAATAGAGGCAAACGGACGTGTTTCATAAACGTCGGGCGAGTTTTACGACTGTAGTGAAATAAAATGTCCATCAACCGCGAGAATCTCACCGAGTACGTTGCGAAGACAAACAATAATCTGTAGAAATAAGAGAAAAGCCATATGTATATTAGTCATGTTTTTATGTGCAAATTAACAATTTGTAATATCATTGTAAAACACGATTTTCTATTTGTCTTGAACTGTTTTCTTATATTTGGTCCTTAAGTAAGAAATTTGCGTTTTGTTGAGGCCACTTTGATTTAAAATACCTGGCGTTTGGTTATGAATTCCAAATTCAAATTTATTTTAAATTTAGGCTTGTGTATTTGGGTTTCGAATTCAGTGATTTATTGGTTTCGCCGTATTTGATTTTGTCTTTGACATCGTTATTTTCACAAATGGAAACTTAAAATATGGCGTTATTTACGAATATGAGTTCCGCCGTGCCATCACCGCTGTAGAAACAGCTCGAAGGATTAATGATTTGTACGGGGAAGCTACTGTAAAAGAAAGCACGGTGCGTTTTTACTTCCAAAGTTTTCGTTCTGGAAATTTCTACGAACCATGCCCTGTGGACGGCCGGACACCCCTAGTTGATAATTAAGAATTAAAGGTGATCGTGAAAGCGGATCCATCGCAAACCACGTCAGAGTTAGCGGGAAGCTACGATGTGAGCAATAAATGAATTTTAATTCACTTGAAACAAATTGGAAAAGTGAAAACGTTCAAGAAATTAGTTCTGCATGAATTGATTAAAGCAAACCAACAAACACGGATTGAATACTGCGTTACATTAATCGTATTATTATTTGTGACGAAAAATGGATCCTTTTCGAGAATCGGAAACGCTCATCACAGTGGTTGAGCAGGATAACCGTCCAAATCCTGTCCCAAGCGAAAGTTGACTCAGAAAAAGGTACTGGTGAGTATTTGATGGACCAGTGCTGGTGTCATACATTACAGCTTCGTAAGATTTGTCCAGACGATAAAGGCAGATCTGTATTGTTAACAATTGCAAACCACGATAGAAAAGCTAGCCGTTAAACCACCGAAAGTGGTCAATCTCAAGCCCACTGCTGCTTCAGAACAACGCTAGACCCCATAATTTACAACCGACGGTCGCTAAATTAGAGGAACTGTGGTTGGAATGACTCCGAAACCCACCATATTCCCCGGGGACATTTTATTCGGAATTTGGACAATTTCTTGCAAGGAAAATAAATTCAATTCCGATGAGGCTGTCCAAACCGCCTTCAATTAACTACAACAAATAATAATGGGACAATGGGACAATAACTACTGATAATGGTACTACAATACAGCTCCAAATATATTTTATTTTTTATCGACATATTTAACCGAATAGTTTTTCCAAAAAATTCATAAAAGTTACAAATTTTTTTTCTAAACTTATTTACTTAAAAAAATAAACGATGAGATTTATGGGATCTTAAAAAATCCTCTATAAGACATGCCATGACAGTGATAAGAATATAACAAAAACAAAAGTAATATCAAAGTGAATATATTTTCCCCATAAAATTGTTCCTCAATCATTCAAACCGCAGCGATATTAAAATCAATACGATATCGTAATAACAAGACAACGAACATCAAATTACATCGAATCCCGACATCGAAAGCTACTTTTAGCCTTTTAAGCCGGGCTGAATATATCACGACCCAAATTCCGAAGTCGCGTAACTTAAAAAACCTTTTTTTAATATGATTGTGTTATTTTCATTGTTATTGCGTATATTCTATTTATATTTCGTAGATATTGTATAATATCGTTGGAAAACAATGATTCTATGACTTAACTCTAAGTAGTTTATATTTAACTTTCAATTCAAGAAAATATTCCTGTCCTTATATAAATATATAAAATAGTATATAAATTTATTAACGTTGGATGAAGTAATGGTTTTCATCGTGATCTTGACCTTGATCTCCTAGTTGTTAGTATAATCCGCCGGCAGTATTTAAGAGTAAGCGCGGTCAGTATGTCATTTGAAGGATACGTAACAGAAAACTATTACTATCGCGCTTTGTCTAAACAACCGAATAGAGCGTAAAAGGGACTGTTCAGATTCAGTCTGATTATACTTACCTATGTAAAATAGACCAAATTTCATATTCCATTGCCCTCCAAAACTGGAATGATAATTTTTATTTTAAATTTTAATACAAGGTGTCCAGAAAGGGTATCGGGTATTTGTAAGTTCAATGAAACAAAAATTATTTGTATGCAATAAAAAAGTTTATTGTTTATTATTAGCATATGAATTGGAGAATTATTTGGAAAAGATGATGTTATCCAAATGATGACCGTTACGTTGCTGGCACTCTTCTAAACGGAAACGAAGATTGGCGATAACACGTTGACACATAGCTATCGATATTGCTGCCATTTCTGACCTGATGTTTTGCTTTAACTGGGTTAGATTCGTCGGATTGTTTTGATAAACCTTACTTTTAAGGTATCCCCATGCAAAATAGTCAAGCGGGCTAAGGTCGGGGCTTCTGGGAGGCCAGTTGATGTTACCCCTTCGCGAAATGACTTTATTAGGGAATAATTCGTTAACAACTTCCATTGAGTCATTTGAGGTATGCCAAGTGCCCCCATCTTGCTGGAACCACGTTCTTGAGTTGAAACCTGCAAACTCCTGCAACTCTGGGACCAAAAAATTTCGCAACATATCGCAATAACGGTCACTATTCACATTAATTGCTCGGCCTCGTTGATCTTCATGAAAATAAGGACCAATTATGCCTTTAGCAGACATAGCGGCCCAAACAACGACCTTTGGGCTATGCAGGGGTCGTTCATGCTTTCGTCTCGGATTCTCCACTGCCCAGCACCGACAATTCTGCTTATTAACATGACCATTCAGGTGAAAATTTGCTTCGTCACTGAACAGTATGTTGTTATAGTTGTTAAATCGCTGCAGCATTTCGTTCGCAAAATTCAGTCGATTAGCAACTATGCTAATACGGACGGACTACCGTATCCTTCAATTCTTGAACCAATTGAATTTTATAGGCTTTTAGATGTAAGTCTTTCTTTAAAATCGAATGTAAAGACGATTTTTTGATGTTCAACGCTTGGCTTCGCTTTCGGATGGATAAAGACGGATTTTGACGAACCGACGCCTCAACTTCTTCAATTGTTTCTTCATCGCGAACTGAACTAGGACGACCAGAGTTTTGAATTTTAACTGTCGCAACTGTATTCTCGAACATCCTGATCCATTTCCTAATGCTATCGTCACTTGGCGCGTGGCGTGTACGATATTCCGCACGATAGAGACGTTGAGCAGTCACTATTGAATCACCATTACGATAATACGCTCGTACGCAAAATGCGCGATTCGTCCCCGAGTACTGTTCCATCGTGACTAAAACTCCACAAAATGGCGGACGCCACGAACCCCTCCCCGCACGCTTTAGACGCCCCGTTTCGAATATGGCGCGAAAACAAATACCCGATACCCTTTCTGGACACTTTGTATAAGATGGACTTTGGGCTAAGCCATTCCTAAACAAACATATACATATATTCCTCAAAGTTCTTTACTGTATATTTTATAACGGCGACGGTGTAACTAGGCAATTTTAAAAGACTCCTAAGTTCTTAAAATAATTATTATTTAAAAATCAAAATATGTATATGAACAATGGCAGTGGTAGACATTGATTATATGGCAATGAAATATTTGCTCTTTTTATCATCTTTCTTATCTTCGTCTACATTATTACTAAATGTCATATGAGATTGTGGTAAAGTTTTATCACAAAAAAAGTTTCTCTTACTTGTGCTCTCACTCATTTCAGTTTTCCTTAGCTTTAACCAATAATTCTGCAAGTTATTTATGTGACATTCACTCCAATACATTCTCTCTAGACTTGCGTACTATTGCGAAATCACAACTTTTTCACTCATGGCAAGATATTTGGATGAACTCTGAGCCATTGAAGGCCAAACATTTTTATGGGTTATTCTACAGTACACCGAACATTTGGCGACTAAATTCTATAACGTGTACATCACACACGTCACGTGTAACGTCACACTTGACATTGGCAAAATTGCCTACATAGGCAGAAAGCCGAAATAATATTTTTTTTAATTATGTCTGCAATTCACACGTGGTAGAAGTGAAACCTTCACATTTATGTTTTTTTAAATTCAGAAAATGCCGAATACACACTAATTGTAAGTTTATGAAAATGTACATACAAGTACTCACAAACATTATTCACAATATCATTTTCAATTAATGCACATTTGAAATATCCACGGTAACCTAACACAATATCATTCAGTAACAGAATGTCATAAGTGTTGTCTAAAAAGTTAAATTTAATACATAAAATGAATCTAAATATTATGGTATCAGTAAATCCATAAAAAATATTATTAAGACAAAAAAAATTAAGAAAAATGTAAATTCCGATATTGTCTTCTTCAAATTTTCAATAATGATTATGGTCGATTTTCGACTACTGGCAAAATGATAGTAAAAACAAAATAGAGTGGTATAACCGAGTGGAGGGTGAATTGTGGATGCATCATCTACACTAATTTTTACCGCAAACCAGCAGTGTTTCGGTCTGAAGGGTATGGTTGGCAACAAGCACTGCCACGTCAGCCGTGCCATCTCAGTACTTAGGAGTAGGATCCATAGGAGTAGCACCATTTGAGGTTGGTTGTACATAGCTGTACTTTAGTGATTCGTTGTATGCCTATTTGCTACATCAAAAAAATAACTATTTTTAAGTTACGTCAGATTTGAAAATGAATGAAGATATCTAAGGGCACACAAGGTCACGTCGGTTCACTGCTATGGGGTTTACCTGTTCGTTATTACTTATAGGTTTTATTGTGAATTTGTTTATATAGGCTGTTTGAATTAATTACAAAATTTAATTAAAATGTCAGGACAGTACATAAAGAGTTTAAAATAACGTTCTTGGATTACGAAAATTAACTACAGCATTTTGTTTATATTGTTGAGTGTTGACTTCATAAGAAACTTAGTAGATATTTAATTACTAACGACTTCCGTTATCAGTCAGTATATCCAGTCTGAATGATATTTGTACAGCGGAAGTTGTTTCGCCACGTCATCTGTGCATAGTTGTGATAAACAGGAATCTGTAGTTCTGTCTGTACAGTTAATATTTTTCCAAATTTCTCGATAGGTTTTATAATACTCGATACTAATGAAGAAAATGTCATTAAAAGTTTTTTTGTCTCTCTGTCTGTTTGTATATCCAAATTTAACTCAAGAACGGCATGACCGATTCTTATGAAATCTTTTTACGGGATGCTTATATCATTGGTTCATTTGAGGAGTATAAAAAATTTCAATATTACTTTTAGAAATCGTAAAAAAAATATTATGACAAATAATATAATATAATATATAATAATATAAAATAATATGAATGACGGGCTATGCTAATTTTTTGTGGACAGGAAGTTATACATTATACGATAATTGATAGGCCATAAGAATCGTTAATAATACATTAGAAATCGTACAATAGAAAAATAATGTTGAATGTCCTTTTGATGCAAATTGTACACGAGAAATACATGCCATTCCTCAATTGATACGGCATATGAATTGTCAACAATATGAGTAAAAACAAAAATTCCAGGATGTAAATAACTAAAGCTTAGTAGCAAACGTGTGCAAAGCCGCGGGCAAATCGCTAGTTGTAATATAAAGTATCGTTGAATCATATTAAAGGACAAAATTTTTGGAGCATTAGAAGTGTAAAGATGTTACGATGTTTCTCTGATACCAAGCCTACGGCGTTATGTTGCTTACACGTATAAAACATTTGGTATGATAAACTCCTTACAAATTGCCCAGAAGAACAGCATTTGCACCATTGAAACCTAAACATATAAAAGTAATTTGGGGCACTTCTCCTACGTGAATAGAATCCAAAAACAATGCAACAGAATAATCAAGGAACCCAACACAGACATATTTGGCCAAAGTTACAAATGCTACAGAGACAATGTTTTGAAACACAGTGTTACTACACTACATGTGTTACTACTACTAAGTACCTAAGTTATTTATATATTTTCTTGATTTTATGTACATTTAAACTTATTTACACTACATACATTTAGCATGTCAGAGCAACCTTTAATTAAGGCAACACTTAGATTCTAATTTAAGAATGTTTTGTATTTTTAATTTTAGTGAAGTGTTTGCCTTTTATGGTTCTTTTCCTGGGGTAATTATGCTTTTTGGAAAATTATTAAGGATCTACTGTTATGTATAGACTTATATGTAATATAATAATTGCGTTTAATTTTGACTTTTAAAGAAGTCGGTTTGTTTTTTTGATAATGTGATGTTATGTGAATTCTAATAAATTGGTTGAATAAATCAGCCTGTATATTAGTTTGTTATACGGAGCGGTTCGACAACCGAGGGTCGCGTGAGAACCCATACCACTTGTTCGGTTTCCATGAAAACAAAAACATAGCTACTCCATTGTGCCTACAAGGCTTAGTTCATTAAAAAATCTATAACTTGTGAGCGCGAATGTATATAATAATAATACCAGCCTAAAAGTGTCCTACTACTAGCTAAAAAAGAATGCCTAATGCCTATGGGTAAAGGTCTCTCCCGAGGGAAGGCGCTTGCTTAATCACCACGTCAGTCCACGACTTAGTGGAAATTTTAAACACAGAGAAGTCCACAGACAGTTCAATAAATGTACGCTAATTCCGAAAAAAACGTTGGCAGTAAAAGTAAAGGTCATTTGAGTAAAGAGTAGAAAATACTAGTACTAACGTTTTTTTCAAATAAATTTTAAAAGCATTGTCTAGGTACTGAGCTATATTTTCAATCATATCATCCGAACCTGACCTTTTGCAGGTAACTCACTTAAGATATTACATAATTTTAAAGCATGCATGCCATGTAGAGCGAGGAAATGCAGATCTTTACAATTAACATTAATTTTATTATGCCTATTATCAATAGGGGCGGAAAAAAGGTGCAAGCTACTTTCGGCCATGGCCATAGCCGGGGTAATGGACAAGGTAGTGGCCAGGTAAGAGAAAACTAATATTAAGTTTTTTTTATATACTTACTAACTTGACAATATGATTCCACAGCACTTTATGGCAATTACGGTACTGTTAAAATATTACTGCGACCGTCGGTGACAGATTCCATGGACAGCTGTCGTGGTCGTACTAGCCTGCTGAAATAATTCTTTACGCTTCGTTTTCAAGGCGTAATATGAAGAAGAAGAAAGAAGCGAAAACGGTGATTGGAAGACCGTTTCGCACTATTAACACGGGTTTATAGACACTTTGCTTTCAGCTCTGCTTGTACTTGGCTTGCCTAGGTTCTCTATTATTTTGAAAATGGCTAAATCTGCGTATTCTTTATTAAATGAAAAATTTAAAGAATTGTGCCTAGGTACATTTTCATTCCATATCATCAGTCTCTGACCTTTTGCAGGTATCCTAATACAGAAAGTACGGCTTACGCCATCATACGTTAGCGATCTGGCTCGATGCTAAAGCGGTTCTGTGACATTATTTGAAAGTGCATACATGCAATGTATCAATGAGATGTATAATTTCTATAGTTGTTTGTCAGAGAAGGAGATTCGCGAAATATGTGCTGGGCCCTTATCGCCCTATCGCCTAATCTATCGCGAATCAATCCCTCTCGAAACTATTGCTGCGATACACAGTAATTAATACAATCAAATTAAAGAGACTCATCTCGGCAAGAGCGGGTGGTGACCTTGAGCATGCCCCTTTGACCTGGACTGCAGATTGTGAAGTATTTGTGTTTGTGTAGAGTGATCATCGAATCTCATAGAACACTATCACGCAAGCAATCAGTTCAGCAAAAACTCTCTGGTACACCAACTCATAGTTATACAATACAAAACTAAAACCTTCGTTAATTACATAAAACTCGGGGTCAAACGAACGCCCGAAATGACGTAGCGCATAACGTAGCTCCGGAAGACCGCACGCGGGTGCACTGTAGCAAGCACGAGCAGAAGCGAATTCAAGGCCAGAGCACGAAGTAGACTACCAGTTCACCGCCACAGCATGAAGTAGACTGGCTTACGTGATGAGCAGAGCCGTCGGACGATGCCCCGGGGGGGGGGGGGGGGGGGGGGTGCAGTGCCTGCGCAGAACGATTGCCCCCACGCATTACAATTCGCCAAGCACAGCGATCGTGGCATCGTACGATGCGGCTAATGAACTTATTCCAAGCAATAGCAATAGGTGCTACTATCACACAAATACCTTAGTTATCTGTAATGTCCTCAGAAATAACGTTACGCACATAAGGTCATGCAAATCACAACAGTACTAAAGAAGCTTTGTCTTCAATAATATAGACAGCCATTTTAAAGAATTAAATTCCTAATGTAAACACAAAACAAAGCATAGTAGTGATTAGAAGCATTTAACGATCAATCATCAATCGCAACGTGAATCTAGTGACGCAAGTACATTTTTTTTTTCATTTAGCTGAGTGCTCCTGTATTGTTTGGAATCGCTCAGAGCTCTGGAACGCACGCAGGGATAGAAGGTGACCTTGTAAGAACGTCCTGGGCGAGGAAATAAAAACACTGGAAATAATTTGATTCTGATACATTTTTTTTTTTTTCAATAAAAATATATTTAGCATATTCTATATAGGTATCTGTTTATCTCTCTCTACCCATGATACTACTTCACTACGACTACTACTACGCAATCTTTTGAAGGCTAACCTGGGTATAACTACATTATAGGGAGTTTTTAATCTGACATGTGGTTTTCGTTATTTAGCCCTATATTATGTACCTAGCTTTATTAGCTATATTAGCACCCGTGTTCATTTTATCCGAAAAACACCGCGCCGCCAACGCACCCATGTACTTAGTCTATCATAAATAATCATAATTGTTCTTCCCGCAAGTACAAATTATTTTAATTTTTCATTATCTCCTAAACTATATGTCCAAATAGCATACAATAAGGAGCAAAATTTAACTTCATAAAATTGTCTTTATGATGAAGTAACTATTGTTCGTAAGGATTAATATGCCATGTCGAAAAATAATGCTTATAAATTACTTTGTAATTTTCAACAAATCTTTGTCACAAAATACCTTATTATGGCTTATCTATAAGAAATATGCAAGAACTTATGTTAATTGGACCTGATTTTTTTAAATTTTGGCGGCGTTTTAAGTAATATTGTTATTGTGAAGTGGATTTTAAAAAATAACTAAAAATATGCATTTTTTAACAAAATACAAATTTTCTCAAGGGAATCTTGTTAATTTGAAGATTACAGGAATAATTACAAAAATATTCTATTCACGTTATGTTGGCAGAATTGTAGGTGACAACAGTTGCTATTAAGTAAAAAGAAGAAAAAGTTTAGTTTTTAGGCTTTGTGAACAATATCACAGCACATTCACAACCAAAAGCTAAACACTTCTGGAATAGTTAGATCCGTGTTAGCGTGTGACGTCAGACAGTAGGCGAAGAAGCGGGGCGGGAGAATTTTGTAGCACGCTTAGGCATATCCCGTGGTATTACAGATCTGTACCTGACTGCATCACGACCACCATGCGTTTGGTTATAAATCTTTCATAGCGATGCTCTTTTAGTTTATCGTATTTTGGGATCACCCAGTGTATATTCAGCTGCCGAAAGGCTTCCATGTCAGCGATGGATTGCTGTCATTGTTATTGGATTTTACTTTCCTTACCATTCTTAACACTATCGCCTTGCTGTACCACTACAAAAAAGGAAAACTATTAATAATTTTTAGATTGTAAATTCCTTCCTCCCCCAAATGATAAGAACAAAGTTACAATATAATACAATATATCTTTATTTATCCGAATATGGATAACACAGGATTCAATTTTTTTTTAATAGTTGCCTTATAACCTGCCATTTGTGACGTGCAAATTTAAAATAAAAAAAAAAAACTATATTTTTTAAATTAAAGTAATAATGAACATTGGTTAATTTAAAAAACTCTATATTAGCAGAATTAAGTCAATACTTGGGAACACTTATTTATTACTAGTATGAAATATGAAAATAAATTCGTTATACCATTATAAATAATAAAAATAATAGCATTAATTTCAATTATAATTCTTTTTCTTAAACCTTTTTTGATTTTACTTAAATATTTATAATATTCCTTCCGCCCCCCTAATCGAGCTTACGAAATATTTGATGGCTCCATTAGTCTTATAGCATTATGACTTGTATGAACTAATTTTATAAGTATGAAAGGACGTTTAAAAAACAGACTAACCATCAGTGCGAATTAAAGAGTGTAGTCACGTCTGATAAGTTTCTTTCTTAATATAACCAGAGGGATCAAACGTTGACAATATAATGCTCCTGTTCTAGTATTAAAGCTATACAATACTCTATTTTCAGCGATTACTTCTTTGTTTATGAACCGATTTGGATGATTCTTTTTTTGTTGGATAGGGAATACCTCAAGGGTGGACAATCTTTTAATTTTATTGGCATTGGACTTGTAACTTCGAAGATACACAAGGGAACTTAAAATCAATGAAGTTTGTTTTACCGTTTTTTTGTTAAAAATTGTCTTGTTACTTATGTAATATTATTGGTATTAGATATTATTATGTTTTGATGCTCGTGTTGTGATGGTGACCTTACCCATTGTGTATTCGCAACCACGTCAAAGACAGGTCTTTTAGTGAAAAAGATGCCGAATTCCAAGTGCCCTTACTATTTGTTCATCGAATTTCATTCGTTTAATCCTGTACCACGTCGTTGCCGCAAGCGAATTGAACTTTTATCAATATCTTTATGAATTGTGTTAAGTTCAAATTCAAATTGGGATTATTTAAATTTTGTTGATGTAAGCTTTAAAATCGCGTCGCAGAGTTTGATATTTATTTACGTAAAAACATAATAAGAAGATTTTATAAACTATTCTGTATAAGTTAAATAACTAAACGAGTTTAAAACCATAACACGGAAAACATCGTGCTCTAAAAAGTTCGAGCTATACTTTTGTAATGTGCTGATTATGCTCTTTCACTTGTCGGCGCACCTTTCATCGCTGATGGCGTCGTCCGGGGCCTTTCACGGCTGCAGAACGCTGCGCGGCGCTTGCACCGGCACTCAGCCGAGCTACGCGAGAGGCGACATACGCGATTATAATTGTTATCAATTATTAAACCACCTTATTGAAAATACAGTCCACTTTTTTACCTTGCACCTGTAGGGTCTAAACACACTTGATACCCAATCCCATTAAAATATTTTTCAGTAAGAGTTTATGTCCTTTATAGGGCGGCACATTGAAATCTCTGTGCTGCCACATATACAGCTATATATGAGATATAGCACTGATATAGCCTATAAACCAGCGGACAAATATGACGCTTCCAGCGATACCTTATTTTCAAATTATGATAAGTGGTTTAGAATATATGCGGCAATAGATAAACATAATACATAATCATGCTGAAATCATAACACTCTCCTTTTGATTTGACATGGTTGGGTAATAAATAATATTTTGTATGTAATATACAAGTCAATTTTCTTTTGGTATTGTATTTTTTTTCCAAAATTGTAATGATTGTAAAAAGATTTTTTTTCTGACTGACTATATATACTGTTAGCTTTAGGAGGGGCCCTGAATCCTCTGACGGCTTTTACAGCTTCATCGTGACTTGTAGGCGAGCGCTTAAGGCACAGTCCCGAAATTGTAAAAAGTGAAAAATTCGAGTTTTTTTATGTGAAGATAAAGTGAAAAATTAGCAAATGGTTGTCTACTTTACAAGTCTGTCTACAAAAACTTCTACGAACTTCTCTAAAGCTACAACTAAATATATATTTCCATTTGTTTGAGTCAGAAATGGTAATACAATGAAAATTTCGAGAACTTAAGTTGTAAATCTCATCCTTGTTTAGGGCAAGTCTGTTTTGTTCATTAACAGTTCTGTTCCGGATTACTTTTATGACATAAATTACATAGGAATTAAACAAAACTATATTATTTGGATAGTAATAAAATACATAATACAGTGTAAACTCTTTATAACGAAACTCAAGGGACTGAGCATTTTTTGTCGCTATAGAGAGTTATCGTTATATGGTGTGAACAAAAAACCAACCAAATTAACAAGAATTTTTAATATGTATATCTTAGATAATAAATGCTTATAAATTATTGTTTACACATATAGCCTGATAACTTTGTCTGACGTTTTTTGCTATGCCAGTACTTGTTTTGTATTATTTTATGTATTCTATTCATATCTAGATATGTGGTGGAATCGTCTTGATTATACAACAAAAAAAATTCTACCAACTTAGCGGCATCTAGGGCTTGTTGATTTGTTGGTGGTGATTCGGCTTTGTCCACTTGATCATCTTGATTATCGGGTGTTTCTTGACTTTTTGACACTAAATCAACTATTTGTTCGTCTGTAAGTGTACCAGTTGTGGCTAAATCCTCATCTATATTTTCGTACGATTGTAGATCTTCGTTAAAATTGTTTGGTATGTTGAACTGGCTTATCCATTAACTCAGTGGCCGATTGTCTTCACTGTCAAATTGGTTCGTTTCTTGACTACTACATAATCCAGCATGTCGAAAAGAATGTTGGATAGTGGCTGCTGTTACCTCTTGTCAGGCTTTTGATAAGAAGTTCACTGCTTGTAGCATGTTGATCGAGACCTTCGATCTAAGTCTTCGAATTTTGGCTTTCTTAATTTTTTAGAAGAGTTTCCTTCCAGCGCCGCTTGTATAATTGTTTTTTGGTTTTTCCAAATGGTAGCAACAGTGGATTGACTTAGTTCAAAACGCCTTCCAACGTCACTTTTATTTTCTCCCTTTTCAATCGCACGTATCACACAAACTTTTTCGTCAACACTAATCGCTTTCCGTTTACTGGCCATTTTAACAGTTTCAAAGTAGGTTTACGACTGATAATACGATAGGTACCTAGTATGCTTGGTCGAAGACCATCACTTCGGAGAAAACAATGCATCATACTGCACGTGTTCAAGGCAATTAAGGATAACAAAAGCTAGACCGACCTCGGATGTTTCGGAGCTTCATAGTCTTTTGTTACCTGATAATAAACAATAATACCGATAATAAATATTTACTGTCTAAAAATATGAACACATTTCTTCGTAATAGAGAATGGCGTATCGCTATAAAGAGTGTTTCAATATGTGGGTTTTAACGCAAACCAAACAAGTTGGGCTCACTTCAACGTTATAGGGAGTTTATCGTTATAAAGGATAACGTTATAAAGAGTTTACACTGTATCTTTCTGCGATCATTGTTTCGGTTTTAACAAGAATTAAGGAACACCTATGGAATAGCGCTACAAAAAGCAAGCGCTCTATCTACACCTACAGTAAATATAGTTTCATGATTGAATAATAATTTGCCTATAGATATTATAATATTAATTGCATTTTAATAGATACGTAGCCCCTATTCATCACTCTCTATTGTTAATGACATCATGTAATGACGAAGTAATTATTTATCGTTGTTAAGTGAAAGAAAATAATTAATGGTTATCGTTAATTTTCCTTTCCCTAGTAATTAAGTTACGTAATTACAGCGGAGAAAATAGGTACAAGTTGTGTTGGCAGTCGCGTGAAATACGGATAGGTTTTTCGTCGAATCAGTTAGGTATGAGGCGCGGCAAGGTGAAGGGCGTGAGATCGATAGCCCGGGAACTTGGCTCGTTTTACCCACTTAAACCGATTAAATGTTTATTGTAATAATATGTTGAAACATTTTATTTAGGCTACCATTATGATAAATAGTACCGTATTTTATTCCACTTTTAAGGTATAATTTGAGTTAAACAAAGTCGAATTTTAGGACATTTGAATTTTATTTTGCATTGATATGCATTCACATTCTTTAAGGATCAAAAACAAAACATTAAAATAATCTTAATCGGTATAATCTGGTTCGGAAAACATTCCGTTCATTGAGAAGAACCGGTTCGAAATGCGGTCGGGTTTATCTTTTTTTCCAACTGTACATGTGTTAAAATAATAAGTACAATTATAATAATTTAGTGGATGCATAGAGAGGGAGTCACTTCCAGACATCACTATCATTCACATAATAAAACACCCTGTTGTAACCTGTAGTAATTTATGGTATAATATGTTTAATTTAATGTGGCTGTTGTGTAACCCCTTGATCTTCTGTTTGTAATAAATGGTGTGTTCACATTCAAGCTTTAATTTAATACCTTTATATTGTTTACAACATATACATATTCCCTCTAGGCAGGCCACGGTTGGTAATTACCATCTTTCTATCGGTGGCTCTTTATATTTTGCCAAGAGCCACTGGTGCGTTTTATATACTAGTAGTTTAAATTCTTTAATAAAATTCTATAATAACAGTAATAAATTTCTTAAATAACATTTTGACATAAAACCTGCTTGACATGGTCCTTGATATCTTGTTGTCTGGCAAATTAGTATAATGTGTTTCGGAATCTTATTATAGAACCTAAAACAATAGATATTAATTATAAAGCTTTTATTAGTCTTACTGAGTCTGAAACACTGTACGACTAATTTATCTCTATATCTAGTAATAAAATTCTGCTCAACTTTGACAAAATCTAGCTTGGTTAGTTTTTTGCGAATATACATTAAGTTATCAAGGGTGTTTGGGAAGGCAAAATTAATATACCATGTTGCTGGAATTTGTTCTTTAGTGATTCGCGAGGTCTCATGTTGTATATTGCTCGAATTACCCGCTTTTGAAATATTAATATGGTAGCTATCTCAGCTGCTAAACCCCAAAGGAAAATACCGTAAGACAATAAACTATGAAAATGAGTGAAGTAGACTAACCTAGCAATGGCAATATCACTTAATTAGCGAATCTTACGTACTGCAAATGCAGCAGAACTAAATCTTCCCGCCAAAGTTTTATATGCGGACCCCACTGTAATTTTGAATCAAGCGTAATACTTAGGTATTAAATAAGACAGTAAGTAAGGTAGTAAGACAGTACTATCAACTAAGCCTACTAAATTCCCTTCTATCTTGATACTACTATCAACACGCCGAACATTGGGCATGGCAAATATCATACATTTGGTTTTGTTTGCATTTAGCAATAAATTATTTAAAGTAAGCCATTCAGAGATTTTACCTTAGGTATTGTTTGATTACCTAAGCTCAGAATCTATTCTCTAACATTGAAATATAAGTGAAGTGTCGTCTACAAAAAGAACCATGTCAGCACCGTTTTCAACCACCAGCGGTAGTTCGTTTATATAAACGAGAAACAAAAATGGTCCCAAGATCGAGCCCTGAAGGACGCCGATTGTAGCCAATGATCTCGAAGAGTTTGCCCCATTTACACTTATTATCTGACAGCGAACTGTTAAATAAGAAATTAGTTGATTGAGAGAAGTTCTACACACACCATAGTGTTTTAGCTTAAGTATAAGCATACTATGGTCAACGCAGTCGAAGGCGTTTGAGAGATCACAGAACACAACGATTGCATCCTGCGACTCCTCCTATGTATGTATGTATAAGGTTGCTATTCGTTCCGACATATCGGGAAAGTGACCATCATTACGTCCTTTGTATTCCGCGCGGTCATGGCATTTCAAACACTTGCGGTAAACTATTTGGCCGCGCTGTTGAAGATGGAAAATGATATGGATTTTGAGCGACGGTCGCTTTTAACAATAAAATTTGGGGAACAAAGTTGGCTGGGAAATTTTCTGGATGGGGTGTACATGGATATGATCTCACTTATTAAATGAAACAAAAACTCCTGAAAGAATCTCCACATGCTCAAATAGTGAGGATATTTGTTTATGATGTCTGGTCACGATGAAACTGTGAAAAGATTATTGATGTAAAATATCTAATGCGGCGGGGCAGACCGATTGTTGAACACAATGTTAGTTGATGTTGGCGTAGCGACGCTTTGGCCAACGTTGGCGGTGTGGAGCGGAGATCGTTTTGTTGTTAATAGACAGTCTGGATCATTTCAAAGTTTCATGTTAAAACATGAATAGATTAAAAGCATTGATATTATAAGGATATTGACCACCATACACATATTAATAAAATAAACATCTTCACAGTGACTTTATTTCAGGCACTGGTAATGGTACCGTCAGTATGTCAGTCACACACAATATTTTTTAAATATTTACTAAGATGTTTCACGTATGCTGGACGTCCCGTGACGGCCAACTTTTTTATAATTTTTATTTATATCGAACCAGTGGACTGATTAAAGAAATAGCCCGTTGCTATGGAGACATGCTAAGAAGACTATGGAGTATTATAGTGCTATTGAATAAACAAAATATGGAGTGAATATGAACAGCGTGAAGTTTTATAAACATGTGAAAAATCAGAAATAACTACATAAACGCGCAAGAAATTTATTTAGTTTAAGTTCCTCTATCTCCTTTTTTTATTTGAACTGTTGTTGAATATGGAACGCAACCATTTTTAGTTCCTTTTTTCTGAACGTACAGCGCTTCCTTCCTGCTGTCACTTCGACTTGTTCTGTAACTGTAAAGTTGTACTGTAATAAAACCAAGTTTATGAAAGAATATATTTTATTTACCACATCTACGCAATTTTCCTTCATGGTAGCAGAGCGTGGTTGTATGTGGTATAGTTTAAAATATCAGAAAAGTGAAAATACAACTTCAGACAGTGAAATACAAGTTAGTTTAGATTTGAAGCAAAGTCATAATTACAACGTGGCCGACTGAACATTCACGTGTAAAAATAATTTTTCATCCAGAGTGTAACACGTCGAAATGGGCTCAAATATGTTTAATCTGGAAAAACTAATTGGAAGAGAAAACTTTTCGACTTGGAAATTTAGTATGAAAACATATTTAGAGCACGAAGATTTGTGGTGCTGCGTTGAACCCGGCAAAGATCCTGTAGATAATAACAAGGACATCAAGGCGAAGGCTAAGCTGATTTTATTATTGGATCCGCAAAATTATGTTCATGTTCAAGAATGTAAAACTACAAAACAGGTATGGGATAGTTTACACAGAGCTTTTGATGATAACGGGCTTACAAGAAAAGTAGGTCTGCTTAGGGACTTAATAAATACTACATTAGAGTCAAGCGATAGTGTCGAAGAGTATGTAAGCAAGATCATGACAACAGCTCACAAACTCCGGAATATAGGATTTGATGTCAATGATGAATGGCTTGGAACTTTGATGTTGGCAGGCTTGCCTATTGAATACAAGCCCATGATCATGGGGCTAGAGAGTTCAGGTATTACAATCAGTGCTGACTCAGTCAAATCTAAACTAATTCAAGAGGTCAATGTATCAAAGTCAGCTGCTTTTTATACAAACTCTAAAAAATATAATAATCTAAAAACACAGCCACTAAAAGCAAAGGGACCGAGATGTTTCAACTGCAATAGACATGGACATTTTGCCAAGTTTTGTAAGCTACCTAAGAAAACAGCACATAAAGTAGAAAGCTCCAGTTTTGTTGCAGCTTTTTCAGCCACCACTCAAGAAAAAAGTGATAAATGGTTCATAGACTCCGGTGCATCCATGCATATGACAAGCAGAAGCGAGTGGATGTACAATGTTACAGAGACATCAGTGAAGAATATTACAGTAGCTAACAGGGAGCCATTAGCTGTAAAGGGAGTTGGATGTGTGGACATTTATTTAAATCAGGAAGATAAAATTCAGGTAAAAAATGTTTTATTTGTTCCTGGGTTAGCTGCTAATCTCCTTTCTGTCAGTACTATTGTAAAGAGTGGATATAAAGTTTCATTTAATAACAAGGGATGTCAAATTGAAAATGGAAATGGGGAAATTATATGCTCTGCAATATTGAACAACAATTTGTATATAATGAACACTAGTATAGAGATCGCTCATTTAACTTCAAATTCAAACTGTAATGACACTTATTTATGGCACTTGCGCATGGCACATTTGAATTTTGCAGATGTAAAGAACCTACCTGGTTGTGCTGAGGGTGTGTCTCTGTCTCAGAATGAAAGTAATGTCATCAGCTGTATCCATTGTTTGGAAGGTAAGCAAGCCAGATTGCCATTTAATAATGTTGGTTCCAGAGCAACGAGACCGCTAGAACTAATACATTCTGATTTATGTGGTCCTATGGAAAATGTGTCATATGGAGGCATGAAATATTTTATCACTTATATAGATGACTTTACACGAATGGTTCATATATATCTCCTTAAAGATAAAATGAGTGTTCAAAATACCTTTATGGATTTCAAATTAAAAGTAGAGAATGAATTGGAACTTAAAATTAAAATTATACGCACCGATAATGGCAAAGAGTATTGTAATCATAATTTCCAGAAGTTCTTATCTAATCATGGTATTGTTCATCAGACCTCTACTCCGTACACTCCGCAGCACAACGGTTTGGCTGAAAGAATGAATAGGACTCTGGTCGAACGAGCAAGGTGCATGTTATTCTATGCTGACCTAGAGAAGCGCTTGTGGGCTGAAGCTTTGGCAACTGCTGCATATGTTGTAAACCGTTCCCCAACTAGGGTATTGAAAGGTAAAACTCCATATGAGATATGGAGAGGAAAAAAACCCAATTTATCACACCTGAGAATATTTGGCTCTGACGCTATGGTCCATGTACCAAAAGAAAAACGCCAAAAGTGGGATAAAAAATCAATAAAGATGGTATTGGTGGGCTATTGTGAAAACTCCAAGGGATATCGTTTGATGGACCCTAAAACACATAAAATAATAAAAAGTAGGGATGTTGTTTTCATGGAGAATTACAAAGATAATATCAATATACAGTGTGAAATTAATGTTCCTGTTGAGGAGAGCCAGCCAACCAGTTCCAGCTCTGTTTCACCATTTAGTCAGAAGCCAGAGAGTACTGGTGTTACTCAGTTACAAGAAATATGCACTCGGGAGTCCTCACATGTAAAGTCAGGTAAAGGCTCAGATACACAAAATTATAGTGAAGACTCAAGTGACACTGATGCCGGAGAACTGGATGAAACTTACTATCCTTCCTCTTCAATGAGACAGGACTATAAGAGTAATATTTCCTTAAGACCATTGCAGTCCCGATTACGGAATACACAAAATAATGCACAGAATGACAAAAATAGTTTTTTGTGTTTGCTTACAGACACAACTGATCCACAGACTGTTGAGGAGGCTCTATTATCACCAAAATCAACAGAATGGAAAAAAGCCATGAATGAGGAATATAGTTCTTTGATGAAAAATAAAACGTGGAGTTTGACAGACCTCCCTCCAGGGAAGAAGGCTCTACCATGTAAATGGGTATTTAAAACAAAAACTGACCAGAGTGGAAATACAATCTGTTACAAGGCTAGACTTGTGATAAAAGGGTATGCACAGAAGAAGGGCATGGACTATGAGTAAACATACTCGCCAGTTGTAAGATACACAACAATTCGATATTTATTTGCTCTGGCAGCCAAATATGAACTAGAAATTGATCAAATGGATGCTGTATCGGCGTTTCTACAGGGAGAGATTGATAGAGATATTTACATGCAGCAGCCAGATCAATACAAACAAGGATCTCAAGTATGTATACTACATAAATCCATATATGGACTAAAACAGGCCAGCCGCTTGTGGAATATTAAATTAAATAATGTTCTACATGAACTGGGGATGCAACAATCTAAAACAGATCCTTGTGTCTATTGGAATGCAGAAAAGAACACATTTATAGCTGTCTGGGTAGATGATTTAATATTGTTTACTGCTCAACAGTCTATGAAAACTTTATTGAAAGAAAAATTGAAGCAACGCTTTGAAATGAAAGATCTTGGCCCCGCAAGTCAGTGTGTAGGTTTACATATCACCAGAGACAGAGACAAAGTAATGATAGACCAAGAAAAATATATAAATGAGATACTGGCAAGATTCAGAATGTCAGAATGTAAACCTGTAAAAACACCAATTGAAGTTGGTATGAAATTTAATGAAAACATAGAAGAAGAAAAATTAGCTGATAGTCCTTATCAACAAGCTATTGGCTCCTTACTCTATGTAGCTCAAGGTACACGACCTGATATATCCTTTGCAGTGAACACACTCAGCAGATATAACAAAAATCCAAAAGCTACGCATTGGTGTGCAGTGAAGAGAATCTTTAGATATCTACAGGGCACAAAAAATTTGAAATTAGTTTACACCAAAGATGGTAATGAGAACATCACAGGATATTGTGATGCTGATTGGGCGAGTGACGTGCATGATCGTAAGTCGTGCACGGGTTATATTTTTATGTTACAGGGAGGTGGTATTTCCTGGCGGTCACGGAAACAACAGACCGTCGCATTATCGACAGCTGAAGCTGAATATATGGCGATGTCTTCCGCGGCGCAAGAGGCGCTGTGGCTGCAACAACTGCACGATGAACTTGGCCAACAGCAGAGCAACCCACTTGTCATCTTTAGTGACAATCAAAGTGCGATAAAACTCTCCATCAGTGATTGTTATTTACCTAGATCTAAGCACATAGATATTCGGTATCATTTTTTAAAGGACCATGTCAATAACTTACAAATAAAGTTTTGCTATATAAAGGGTGAACAAATGGTTGCGGACATATTAACAAAGGGTACTGCTGCTGACAAACATTTATATTGTTTAAGAAAAATGGGATTGCGTTCCAAGGGAGAGTGTTGTTGAATATGGAACGCAACCATTTTTAGTTCCTTTTTTCTGAACGTACAGCGCTTCCTTCCTGCTGTCACTTCGACTTGTTCTGTAACTGTAAAGTTGTACTGTAATAAAACCAAGTTTATGAAAGAATATATTTTATTTACCACATCTACGCAATTTTCCTTCATGAACTACAAGCTTTTAAAATTATTGAAATATTGAATAAAAACTTGTTTTTCAAAAGTTTTTTGTATGCGAAATTTCAGCTCAATCGGTTGGGGACAATTGTTTTAAAATTCAGTTGTAAGATTTGACCCATACCAACAAAGCAAGTTATACAAAGACTTGTAAAAAGTAAAGTATCCAGCGAAATATATCAAGCGACGTCTAAGCAATACATACATTAGAATTGGTCAATAATAAATATATAAATTTTTGTCTCTTTATATCCTGACTAGAGCCTAGCCCTATATGGCAACCACAGAGATCTCTAAAGGCAACCCTATATATCTACGTAGCTAGAAACGGTGACGCTGAAAGCCAGTGCTTCTAATCCTGATATTAGCAATTTTTATTGTTATCCAGGTTCCACCAAAGATATTTTATAAATACGGCATTGACGCTCTTTACGTGTCATCGTGAATGGTGGGAAATTGCCCTCAGTTTACTTTCGACTTGATACCGGCGTGAGCGAGAAGAAACTTTTATCCTTTTTTGACATCGGATTTTCCGCCTTACACTATAATTCCCTGTCTCTTTTGTTTCATCATGCTGATAACAAAATTTGTAACGTTTTCAAATTGCTTTTAGTGAGAGTTTAACGCGTCTATTTATAAAACGTCATTGGGTTACACAGGGCGTTTGAGGTTAGGTAAAGAGATCTCAAGTATGAACAATAAAAAAGTGATGCATTTACACATTTTTTATTTCGAAAATGAATTATACCGGTGCACTTTCTTGCACATTTTTTATATGCGTGTAAAAGGCCAACGCACAATAGTAGTGATATTATCAATTCAGCCTGAACATAAGCTAGATGTATGTAGAAATAATTAGTAAAATATATTTTAGGAGAAAGCAATTACGAAAACAAAACACAACGTGGTAAATGTCGATAGAGAAGTCATTATAAAAAATTGATATTTTTATGAAAAAAGCGATATTCTTTGACGTCATTTTTAAAATAAATTTCGTATTCATGCCGGCCTGTTGGCTTAGGCTGTAATCTCTCGCAGTAGGCGTATCGGAGAGGCTCCTGCGATGTCGTCACGACAAAATCAAGGTCGTCCGATTTCAGATCACGTAGCAATACTTTTTTTATTAAAACTGCTGTTTCTGCTCAGTATTAATAATTAATGGGTCTCATTGAAATTTACGTCTTTACTGTAACGGCACTTAACATATTATATCATATCATCACTGTTCTAGTGGGCGTCGTCAGGGTAAATTGCAAGAATAAAGTAAAATATTCTCTTAAGGCTATTTGTAAAGGTTTGAACGTTCTGATGATCCAAATAAAAATGTTCGTGCCTTCTTGTCCTAGCCGCCGTCGGCTGCCTTTTAAGACTTCCAGCCAAGTAATTTTCTTTTTAATGTAAAGTATGTATATTTCATTTAATAACGGTATTGTTTTATGTTCTGACCTTTAAAGAATTTGCATTTTTCAAAATTTAAATTTAAACACAGAGATACAACAGAAAAGATAAAAGCAGATTGATTGGCATTTAAAACCGACATCTTAAAACGAGAGTACTGGGATTTGCAGCCGTAAAGTTTACGTCATAATTACATGCTATCACACAGAAGCGTAATATAACAAAACAAAATATAACGTTAATTTGTTTAGAAAAATTATAAATTGATGATATTAAGTACACATACTTACTTATCATATTTTAATGAAAACTGTTTATTTATTCACAAGAATGTTTACTACTTTCAGGAGATAAGATCTTTTTGCAAATATGTATTTGAAAAAAGAAACAAATTAAAAAGCCCCAGTGCGATAAAGTTAAAAGTAGACGTGTTTCTTAAACTATATTGTGAACATTAAATTAATGCAATGATTGATTTTACGAGCAAATATTTGAAAAAAAATCGACTTTGACAACAACTCAGAATGAATTGTAAATAATATGATATTATAAATAAACAGATTAACGTTTAAATATAAAATATAAAAATGTTTATGGAACTAATTTTGTGTTACAGTGTAATCTGAATATAAATCGAAATTAACTTTCAAATAATATAAGCTTATGTATAATTTTTTCTTATCTTCTATATTCATAAAAGTGTTGTTTTGACTGTACATTTAATACTTTTTTCAAAATTTACGAATAAACAAGATAGGTTTGAACGATATTGTCACAAATATGCCAATAAAAAATTCTTTGTCTGCCTGTTTATATGTCCAGATTTAACTCAAAAGCGGTTTGACCGATTCTTATGTCATTTTATACACGCGATGCTTATGTCAGTGGTCCATTGATAGGGTATATGAATTTTTATTAAAACTTTTGTAAATTAAAAAAAAGAATTTCCTAAAATTTAAAGTTTCCTTAATTCATAACCGATATTGATGAAATTTGGTATACGAGAAGTATAAGTCATTCCATAAGTGATAGGCTATAAGGATTGTCTTAAAATTATAACATAAAAAAAAATCCAAAATTTAATCTTTATTAATTCTCAACTGCTATTAACTAAGTTTCGTAAACGGGATTCAAAAGTGATTAAATAATTTTATTGATAGGCAATCGTCAACAATAATTTCAGAAATATGTAAAAAAACACGTTTCATAATTCGCAACCAATTTTGATGAAAATTGTACACGAGAAGTACACGTCCTTCCTAAATTGATAGGTTATATGAATTGTCACGAATGTAAGTAAAAATAAAATTACGGGATGAAAATGATTACTGCGTGTAACAAACGCGCGCGGAGCCGCGGGCACACAGCTAGTTAATAATATAATTTTATAAAACTAATTTCGCTACGGTGTTAATGTGTCCATTTTTACGACTCTAAACACCATTATTGACCATTCAAACGAGATCCCATGGCGATTTATAATTTTATTTTCCTTTGACCGTTTTCACACTTGTTATGGTGGATTAGACGGACCAAGTAAAGCTGGATGCCGATCCCGTGAAGCTTTTGAAATCTTAGTTGGGCATAGTCTTGTTTTAGTTCACGTTTTAATAGGTACGTTTCAATATCGAGTCTCTGAATCCTTTGTTCTTCAGCTGAATTTATTTCAGACGTGATTACGTATTGTCATTGAAATTTTGATTTAAAATTCACGTTTAAATAGTTTAAATTGAATTTTGTTAAGTAATTAAAATATATAATTCATTTTATAAAAATGAACGAACCCGTGAATTTATGGATTATAAGACTTTGTCCTGATTTAAGTCAAGTGATAAACCTGTAATGGTATGAAAATTGGTATCAAAGTTCGTATGGGAAAAACCATTTTTTAGCTTGATTTATTTCTAACTTGATAATAATATTTTTCGATACAATTAATGAAATACGTAAATATATAAGTAGGTACATACGCATATAAGTACATACCTGAATCGTGATACTAAGTAAAATTTTTTCAAATAATTAAATGTTACGTATTCTACGGACTTTTTTATTGTTCCCATGCGTAATAGAGTAGAAATTTTTTGATATAAAAAAAGCTAAAGATTTTCCTATATTAAATTCGTTGCGGTCTAATGGTTGGTCCAATGAAATATAGATCAGATGTCCGTAGATTCACTTATATTTGCTGAAATATATCAATAGCTAATATGAAGGAATATGTATTATTAAACGTCTAGGGGTGGTTAAGACAGTTCTTTACTTCAATGCCCGCCTGAGGTAAGCCTTTATCGTCGCCTATGGAGGTTAGAGATATCATTACCACGTTGCCGACTTGAACTCCTTTTCCTAAGGAGCTCTGGAAACCCTCGTCATTGCAGGAACACAACACAAGACTATTTTGCTTCGATCTTCTGTAGGTTGGAGGTATTTCACTAGTCGAACTGATCCAAGTAGATAGAAATCCCGAAAGACATTTATAAAATAATTTTAATAATTGGTTAGGTTATAGTTTATCACTAGAAACAGTTTTTGAGAAATTGTTATGTATAACAATCTTACGTGCATCTGTTTGTAGGCAATCGTGTATCTTCTGAACGACTTCACTTATTGAGCTCATATTTCCATAATGTATTATACAAGGTGTCCAGAAAGGGTATCGGGTATTTGTAAGTTCAATGAAACAAAAATTATTTGTATGCAATAAAAAAGTTTATTGTTTATTATTAGCATATGAATTGGAGAATTATTTGGAAAAGATGATGTTATCCAAATGATCACCGTTACGTTGCTGGCACTCTTCTAAACGGAAACGAAGATTGGCGATAACACGTTGACACATAGCTATCGATATTGCTGCCATTTCTGACCTGATGTTTTGCTTTAACTGGGTTAGATTCGTCGGATTGTTTTGATAAACCTTACTTTTAAGGTATCCCCATGCAAAATAGTCAAGCGGGCCTTCTGGGAGGCCAGTTGATGTTACCCCTTCGCGAAATGACTTTATTAGGGAATAATTCGTTAACAACTTCCATTGAGTCATTTGAGGTATGGCAAGTGGCCCCATCTTGCTGGAACCACGTTCTTGAGTTGAAACCTGCAAACTCCTGCAACTCTGGGACCAAAAAATTTCGCAACATATCGCAATAACGGTCACTATTCACATTAATTGCTCGGCCTCGTAGATCTTCATGAAAATAAGGACCAATTATGCTTTAGCAAACATAGCGGCCTTAACAACGACCTTTGGGCTATGCAGGGGTCGTTCATGCTTTCGTCTCGGATTCTCCACTACCCAGTACCGACAAATCTGCTTATTAACATGACCATTCAGGTGAAAATTTGCTTCGTCACTGAACAGTATGTTGTTATAGTTGTTAAATCGCTGCAGCATTTCGTTCGCAAAATTCAGTCGATTAGCATAGTCCGTATCCTTCAATTCTTGAACCAATTGAATTTTATAGGCTTTTAGATGTAAGTCTTTCTTTAAAATCGAATGTAAAGACGATTTTTTGATGTTCAACGCTTGGCTTCGCTTTCGGATGGATAAAGACGGATTTTGACGAACCGACGCCTCAACTTCTTCAATTGTTTCTTCATCGCGAACTGAACGAGGACGACCAGAGTTTTGAATTTTAACTGTCGCACCTGTATTCTCGAACATCCTGATCCATTTCCTAATGCTATCGTCACTTGGCGCGTGGCGTGTACGATATTCCGCACGATAGAGACGTTGAGCAGTCACTATTGAATCACCATTACGATAATACGCTCGTACGCAAAATGCGCGATGCGTCCCCGAGTACTGTTCCATCGTGACTAAAACTCCACAAAAAGGCGGACGCCACGAACCCCTCCCCGCACCCTTTAGACGCCCCGTTTCGAATATGGCGCGAAAACAAATACCCGATACCCTTTCTGGACACCTTGTATTTGTTTTATCGAAACGCTGGTTCGTTGCTACCTTAGGATCCGATAGGTGGCTCTGTGGTCGTGCCATTAACTACCGAAAAGAGCAGAACAATATCTGCCGAGTCAGCAAATTTTTTATTAATTCTTTCTTTACCCAATTTTATGCCTGTAATTCCATTAATTTTATACTATAAACTGCATAGAACAATGAATGCGTAATATAGCTAAATGTCTCGCGAATCTATTTCTGTACATATATACACTAATACAAATTTCTACTTTATCAAGTTGAGTTTAAAGCTTAGGTTCCAATGCATTATGTTTCGCCGTATTGACCTGGGCGGATCTCGTGCTGAAATAGGTCATGCGAGGTCGGTGTCTCACTCCAATACTTTTTAATTGGCATGCATATTCATTAATACAGTACGAAAGTATATATATAGCACCTGTAGATTGCTCTTGGACAGGAGGTGGGTATTTCTGTACCTGATCAAAAACAATTATATATATGTTAGGTTAAATATGGACGTTATTCCAAAAGGACAGACAAAGGTTGGCAGTATTTGAGATATGGGGTCAGAGGAAGACGGAGAGCATCACTTGGATAGAAAGGATTACGAATGAAGAAGAGTTAAGCATGGCTGACGTGGAAACACAATTGTTGAGAAATATAGATAATATAAGAGGAAAGATTATTGGACATTTGATACGGAATGACAAGTTCTTCAAAACAATTTTAGAATTTTTTTTTAAAGGAAACCGAGAAAGAGGAAAAGAAGGATAAAGTGGGAGTCATGTCGTATCGAGAGATTATAAGAAAGAGGATAGGGAACAGTGGCAATTGCTCCACGAGAGCTGAACTCTTAAATTAAAGAAAAAGAAGAGAAATGTTTTGCGTTTGGCCACAATCAGACCTGATTTCAACTGCCACAGACCTGATTTCAAGTGAGGTTGTGGCCTAAAATAGTAACACGCTAAGTCCAGTGAACGGAATGAGTCTCAATAGGTGCTTTGCGACAGATTTTCAACATGAGGTTTGTAGCTAGTCAGACGGCCATTAGAAAATGACCTTACTGCCACGTGGAATAAAATCAATAATATTTTTATATTAAAAAATGTAAAATATTGAAACATCCCATTCTATAAAATAAGAAAACTAAAACTAAGGTTACAAGTAACTGAAGATTATCGATAAATAATCGATTTATCTATTCATCGGAACTGTGTTTTTAGTTTGTGATCAGTGCTGATATCTGACAGCTTCAGACTCCAATACTCCTGTAGTCTTGTGGGTCGTTTATTTTGTAATATTATTTCTATATATAATATACGTGTTTCTTAAAAATTCTCCCACTTAACAAATATAGTAACTATAACTCTATATAAGAAAATACAAATTGCTATTCAAAAATGAGGAGAGGCTTGGAACAAAAAATTGGTTGCCTGTAAAGTCGGTATACGGGCGAAAGTTTTACGTGACAACGACTTTATGTCTGTCTCTCTCGCTCTTAGGCGGGCTAACCATGCCCGAGTGGAAGGGACGCGTGCCTCTCACTCGCTCTCATTGTGAGCGCATAACGTGAGCGGAGCGTAACGCAGTTTCTTGAAGTGTCACCCGGCAAACCAATTTATAAGACGTTGTCACGTCAAAAGTGTTAATTCGCCATTTTTTCTTTTTTCCCTATGGATATATTTTTTTACCTTGGTGTCTTATCCACTCTTGGTATGTTTTCGTTTCAAAACGTGCTCTAAAGCTAGTAAAAATAATGTTACACTATCAAGTTTGCTTCAAAAAGAGACAATTCATCCATTTTCTCTAAAAATTTGACCTTCCGTTCGAAATGTGTTAAAGAAAACAGTAGTTAGGTAGGTAGGTAGTAAGTAGAAGATTTATGCAGCCAAAAAAGCTGGTAAGTAATGCATAAAAAAGTTACTTTAAGTGATGTTTAGATGAGATGTTGGAGACAAAGTAAAAACTCACATATAATACACGCACCCATGTTTGGGTTGACAAAACAATCTCCCCAATCTTGCGTTTTTGCTGCCTATGACAAACATTAAGTAATACCATTCAATACTGATCGTGATCACCGAAGCGGTTACATACACTTTTTGTTAGAAAGCAAGAAGTTAGCAATAAAATCGTTTTGCCAATAATAACTAATATTAGCTATGATAAATCAAGCGAGGCGATAAATCAAGGGATATATACCCGATAAGGTCGTGACAACCATACACAATATGGTGATAAATGTATCAAAGTGGTTTTTATTTGGTTTGTTGGGTTTCGGGATCAGCTAGTGTATATGTTATCGCTGTTGTTTTTAATGGCACTGTGCTTACCATTAGGCACAGTCCAGACACTGTCGAGCTACTATTAAAAATACCTAATGAGACACTAAGTAATTAAACTTTGAAGAAACGAATTGTTCTTTTAAATATAAAAACTTTCAATGAAAACAATAATGGAAGTAAAACGAAGATAAACGTTGAAAATAGCTAGGTGTATATAGAAACGGTGAGGAAAATGGAAAGGTTTCATTTGTTTGCTGAGCTGAGTCGATCGGAACGTTGGTTTATGGCGTCGTAAAAAAGCAAGTAAAGTTCTTTGTCAAGGCTGCCTTGTGATTTACTTTCAATCGCGATTACTTGTGGGGCGTATTTTTTATAATAAAATTCACTGAATGAGTTTCTACGAGTGATCATTTTGTCTTTGATAAATTAATCAATGCGACTACACAAACAACCCCAAAACTGGGTTATATAGTAACTGATTAGCTGTGCCTCACAGTTATACTCGTGTAATTTTTTTTTATAAATAAAGAAGTATACATTTGAATTGAGTAACCTCCCGTCTTTTGTTTAAGTCGGTTAAATCATAATAATTGTATAAACGAAAAGTCACATTAAGCCTAACTCCGGCCCTATGATATACTCAAGCATTTGACATAAAGAATACATTACAGCAATCCCCCTATAACACGGTAGATTTGTTCCGCGTATAGGAAAACACGCTGTAGGAGTATAACGTTATAACGTGTTATGTACAAATGATTCACGTTTTACTTTTCTCGTTAAAGGGGTTATAAATCCAATATTATATTATATAATAGGACATTTTCGTATACTGACCGGCTCCATTTGCCTTTTTCTCAAATCTGAAGTACAGAAATATAAATTGGGAAATCCCCGCGTTATATGGGGGAATACCAGAGTTATACGAGGGATTGAAATCGCGTAATATGAAAATGCGTTATAATAGTACCGTGTTATAGGGGGGATTACTGTATATTCGTATCATAAATGAAAATACCCACAATTTTAAAATAAAGCCCACGAACAAGTAAAAAAATCTCTCGCCGTGCTTCCTTGAATTTTCCTCGGTGTGCCGTGATATCGATAACAGCTGTTTACACTGGTCACCGATCTTATTAGAATCTAATTTACTTGCCATGAAATAAAGTAAATACTATCAATTATAAAGTAAAAATACGCTGCATAATATATTATAAATACGCTGAAATTAGCCATTATTGTTATTACACAATTATATCTACTCGCAACGAGGATATCCATTCAATTTGATCATTATATGTACAGGCCTCATTTAACATCATAATTAACTGTACAGTTACCGAAGTTAAGCAACTTGTAAAATTGTATAATTGTGTTATAAAAATGTAATTTATGTCAATCTGCTTACTTTGCTTTATCTGCTTAGTCTAGCAGAGCTGAAATTTATTGCAAATCTCGCCATCTACATGGTGTTTTTATTATTAATTTAATCACATCACTACCAACTCTGGGGCCTACACTTGTGAAAAATTGATGTGTACAAAAATGAAGTGTATGCTTGTTTTACTGTAGAAGCAGAAGTAAGTAAAAAGTCCATTACTATTGTATTATATTATTTAATAATCGGAAGTTATAATTATATAAAGCGAAGATTTTTCACTTCTGACAGGTATCTCACGATACAGAGGTATTTTCATTCAATTTCTATTGTTTTTTTCTTACTGCGTTAGAACAAAAAGCATAAACAGAAACAGTTTAGGCGTTTGATTCTGTTTACTCCAGTTAAATTTGTATTTATTCGAACCCAAATATTAAAGATATACGCAAGCAATACCGACCGAAACATGACCAAATAGAAAAACTAATATAATAAATGTGAAAGTGTGTATGTTTGGATGTTTGTTACTCAATAAGGGAAAAACGGCTGAACGGATTTGAATGAAATTTAGCATACAGATATTCTATGACCTGGAATCATAAGGTACTCTTTATTCCGGTAAAAGTCATAGTTTAAGCAGAGTTATCTAACAAATATAATAAATGTAAAATTTGTATGTTTGTTAATCAATCACGCAAAAACGGCCCAACGGATTTGAATTAAATTTAGCAGACAAATAGTCTATGATCTGGAATAACATATAAGATACTTTTCATCCCGGTAAAAGTCATAGTGTAACCAGTGTTATCCTACAAATCTAATAAATGCAAAATTTGTATGTTTGTTACTCTATCACTCAAAAACAGCTGAACGGATTTGAATGCCATTTATCACACAGATAATCTATAACCTATATAAACAAGGATACATTTTATTTTGCTTAATGTTATTGTTTCACCACTGTTATCAATTCATATCTAAGCCTAAAATTATTCCGTTGTGGTAAAATTAGTTAGATTGTTTGAACTGTAATGCAATAAGGCATTAACCGACAAAACGAAGCGAGCGATCCGTTGCAGCGAGCGGCGAGTGTTAAAAATAAATAATTATTCGTTGACAATTCATACACAACTCTTAGACTGACATAACAACAAAATTGGAAGAAAATATTTACTTAAAAAACTATTTGTTTCCGTACTTTTCCTTCTCACCCCTCACCCTAACCCCGCATTTTTACATCATTTAATACAGCGCCATTTAATCAAAAGTGTAACCTTTTTTAGTTTTTGAACGATTATTGTATTGTTTACGTAAACAAAAACTACACCTAACCTAAGCCTAAAACTAAACCTAAACCTATTGTTGTAAAATGAGTCCCGATAGCTAGCCGAGCTAGCGAAGCGAGCGGACTGTGGCGGCGGCCGGCGAGTACTCGAAATAAAAGAATTATTCGTTAAAAAGTCGTATACAACTGATAAAAAATAAAATGATTTTTTTTTTCAATCACTTTGTTTCCGCAATTTTTTCTTCACAGGGAAATTATCCCTCACTCTCTCCCATGTCTTCACATAATCAAATTCAGCGGCATGATTTCAATAGCCCAATCTTTTTTAGTTTTTTTAACGATTATCGTATAGTCTACGTCAACTAAACCTAAACTTAAGCCTAAGCCTAAACCTAATCCTAATCACAATCCCAAACCGGAACCCAAACCCAAACCGAACACCAAACTTAAACCCAAACCTAAATCCATACCTAAACCCAAACCTAAACTCAAACCTAAACCCAAACCTAAATCCATACCTAAATCCAAACCTAAGCCTAAACTCAAACCTAAACCTAAACCCAAACCTAAATCCATACCTAAACCAAAACCTAAAAACAAATCTAAACCTAAACCCAAAGTTAAACCCAAACCTAAACCCATACCTAAACCTAAACCCAAACCTAAATTTAAACCTAAACCCATACCTAAACCCAAATCAAAACCAAAATCTAAATCTAAGCCTACGTAAGGCACGCCAACTGATTTGTTGATTTATTGATATTGATATACCTACCTATTGTAAATTATCTGGATTATAAAGTTTTGTTAAGAGTGAATTCTTTGATTGTGTTATCCCACATGTGGTGAACCTGATATGATATGAACACGCAACCTTCGGACTTTATAACAAACTTCATACCAATTGTAATGAATTTAGGTAAAGAGATACATTGGACCATGGAGAAGGTCATAGACTACCTTATGTAAACTTGATGAAAGGAATGACGGAATGAAATAGAGGATGTAAGTTCTTATGAAGAACTCATATTGTCTCAAATTAAGGAGATGAAAATTCATATTTATGCTTTTGGTAAGAAATAAAAGGGTTTCCATTTTTTCAAAAATCCTTCTCGCCAGCTAGTATAAAATGGGTGAATTTAATATTTTTTTTAAAGTTTTATTGGGACAGTTAATGTATTGGATTCATATTGGCATATAATTACAATACCATACACACAATGACAAACCTATCTATGATTTTCTTTTGGTCTATTCTATCGTATTCCTTTTGGTTGGTCGTGTTCCGAGATCAATCTGCGTATATCGAATAAAACGCAGACGAAGTCGTGGGTACCAGCTAGTAGAAAAATAAATTGAAGCGATTACTTCTTTCATTGTGACTGTACCGACAATGTTAATAGAATTTAACAGCATACATATAATTCAATGCTATTTCCTCTCAATACTGTAATTTGGGGCTTCAGTCAGTGTGGATATTCCTTCTATTTCCATTTTGTACTATGAGGGGGTTTAACTGTTTTTTCTTTTTTATCTATGTGATTATTCAAGATGTTTCCAGTATATACTACCACAATACGACTTTGGATGCAGCTAACAATCAAATGCAAGAGTTTAAAAACGAATTTCCGGTATGAAACCCATTTTTTTCATATATTTTGTTTACAGTAACGTAAAGTAAGGGCTCTTTACCTGATGATAAGCACATTACAACCCAAAAACAACGATGACCAATGACAGGTCAGCAATCCATCGAAGTTCGTCGCTGCCGTGAAAGCTTTTCGGCAGCAAGATATATACCGAAATACGAGAAACCAAAAAATAAACCCTGTGACGGACTTCTCACCATATGCATGGTGGTTATGACCCAGTCACGTGACAAATATCTTATCCTACCACCCAGTAAGTAACTATTTATCAGATTAAGTATGGTGTGTGGTTCGATAGCTCTTTTAACTTTGAAATTAAGGTAGTATTATGGCATGTGCACGGTTCCACTCACCTTGGGCTGTCGCAAGTCGGGTCTCGTGTCCCGGGACGTGGCTTCGCTCCAGAGATGGGTTTTTTCCACACACGACACAATTTTATAATAATTTTTAGTGTTTTTTAATATTAGCGTGCGCGAGCGATTCAGTTGTCGCAACGGCTTCTCAACGACTCGCAGATGGCGCTAGGCGCGTCACATGCCCGGGTGAGCCCGTGTTGCCATTTATGAAAGCCCAACATTTCCCCCCACCGAAATCCGCAAGGATTTCCCAGTTATCATACCAAAGTTGACTTGATAAAACCTTGATTTGTGTAAGATTAAATGAGGTTAAATAGAAATAATAAAAACGTGTGCACGTTAGTTTAATATAGTGGACTGTATAATCACAAAAATCTAATAAATATTATAGTAATTTGAATATAGACATAAATAACGGTTTTGCATAATATTGTTATATTATAAAGGAAAAAAAAACTTTGCTTATATTGAGTTCTGCTCCAACTGCAGAGGACTCACTTTGGAATAGGGACGAGTTAATTCGTTTCCATTTGAATTTCCTAAAAAAACAACACGGACAACGCCATAAGGGCCCTGATGTAGTTTTGATATTTTAGCTAACGCCCACTTGAGAGGTGGAGCATCATTATTAATCAATACAAGATCGTTTACTTTGAGGTTTTGACATTTGGTAAACCATTTTACGTTTTTGTAAAGTGTGTAAATAATTTTGTTTCCAAAGTTTCCAAAATTGTTGTGACATTTGTTGGACCATCCACCAAATATTCAACTTGGAAGTAGAGATAACATGTAAATCGTACTGCGGTACCGATAAAAAGTCCCTACCTATGAGGAAATGAGCGGATATTAGAACCTCAAACTCATTTGGAAAGCTGAGTAAAGAACATAAGAGTCTTGAATAGATTACAGCTTCAACGTGAGTGGAACGGTTACATACTTCCTGAAATGATAGAGCCTTGATATCTATAGTAATTTTTAAATGTAATGTTGTAAGCAGCAGCGAGTGCTTTACTTCAAACATTATACTCCAATGGTTAAGGCGGCCCCCTACCTTGAGAAAACAGTTTGAATTTATAAAGAGGTTCAGCTTTCGCAAGGATTTATTGCAGCTAATATTATAAAATAAAGTTGTTAAATCACTTGAAAAATTATGTATTTGAACGGATTTAACTATAATATCATGTGCCTTCCTAATGAAGGCTCCAAGAGGCTACGTTTTCGAACAGTTACTCTGCGACTATGGGGAACTGCAACCATCGGACAATAATATTTATAAGTTTGTAGAAGTTAAAATATTTTTCTGGCAACCTGTAAACTCTTTTTGTTTGGCTAATCTCGTTGTAAGCAAGAATTATCCGAGGACATTTGAATTCAGGTGGCTTACTGTCTCTAAATTCAGCTATGGTTTTAATCGGCCAATGGGGCTGATTGAAATTAAGCCACTGAGGTACGATAAACCATTCTTGAATTGGCTAAAAATTCAGATGGTAATACGTGACGAGAGTATATATCAGCGAATGAGGAATTTGATTGATTCAGAAACTTACGCAATAACATATAATGAGACGGTCGCGGACTCTGATCAACGTTTATTTGCCGATACTTTTGACAAACGTATGTAGAAAGGCAAATTCTATTTATACGAAAGTTAGTCAACAGTTGAATAATAACGGCATTAAGTTTAGGACCTGGTAGTGATATTGAATCCAGTGACATATTATTTGACGTCTTGCCAGGACCATTAATTGGCGCTTGATGAGTAGTCGTGGCACTTGTCTGTTTAGTAATGCAGAAATGCGGAATGATGTATTTCGAATTCACGTTCTGGCCGTCACCAATGCAAGTCATATGCCCGAGCTCCTTATATTCACGCATGAATTTATGCCACTTAGTTTTAAGGTCAGACTCCCTTTCTAATTTCGACTTTAAGTTGAGAAGTCGACGAGTTGCCATTTGACTCGAGTCGCTGAGTTCAACTGATGGTCGAATTGGATTTTTAACTACATATCTACCTGTATTGTCACGTTTATGTTCCTTTGCAAATAAGTACTCTGCGAGTTCATCGTCTGGGTTAAGCGGTACCTGAGTTGGTATGTTTTCAATTTCCCAAAAGGCATTCATAACCTGATCGAGGTTTGTGGTTAATGCACAGAAAGTGCTATCCCGAACAATATTAGCCGCAGTTAAAGTGGTACTACTAGTAGGATGATCATCATGAGCAGTCGGACCCAGTATGACGTACCCAAAGACCGAACTCATCGCCACAGGTAATCCATGTTCGCGCGGAAGTATCTTTTGTCCGTTATAGATGTACGGAAACAGATCACCTGCAAGCAACATATCAACGGGAGCGGGCTTATAGTAAGTCGGGTCAGCTAACATCAAATGTTGAAACTCAAGAATAACTTTATTGGTAAGAGGCATTGTAGGTAGATTACTTGCTATATTAGATATGATAGCCGCATCCGTAGATAGGATAGGTCCATCGCAGTGACGTGGCTTCACCTTGCAGGAGGTAAGACCGAACTCCCGAACTGGATTGCCTCCTAGACCAATCGGTTCAAAGTTACATTTACGTCGCGGCAGGCCTAATCGTTTTGCACAGTTTTGAGTTATGTAGCTTGTCATAGCTCCACCATCAATTAATGCACGTACGGTGTGGTAGTGACCCCAACAATCTGCGACGTGAATAATTGAAGTGCCGAGCAATACTGTCAGATTAGCTGCGCACGTAAGTCAGACTGCAATAGAACTCGAATTTGCATAAGAATCTACGTGCAGTGTGTGGTGAAGCTTGTTTTTGCAGACCGTACAACGTACCTTTAACGGGCAGTCATCGATAGAATGTTCGCGTAAACAATTTTCACAGAGTTTCAATTGTTTAATTTTATCGAGACGCTGTGCCGGAGTCAGGTCGATGTAGTCGGTGCATCGATAAATAGAATAAATTTTAGAGTCGCCGTCTGACTACCTTTTATTTGGCCCCGAGTGTACGTTACACTATTTGTATTAGTGGAATTAGTAGTACACTCAGACCTCTCGAGCACGCGTATATATTTTTCAATAAAAGTAATTAAATCATCGTAAGTGGGTAGTTCTGTATCTCCTAGTTCTTTTTCTAATTCACGTTTAGTTGCAGGGTCAAG
Organism: Saturnia japonica; assembly: GCA_033032175.1. Lineage (NCBI taxonomy): Eukaryota > Metazoa > Arthropoda > Insecta > Lepidoptera > Saturniidae > Saturnia > Saturnia japonica. The sequence goes on from CM065312.1 coordinate 4,657,469, forward strand.
GTTACGCAAAGCAACATAGAACAAAATAAAACCCGTTAAATCTTTGATTTCCAGAATCTGAAGTGCTTTAATGTTTTCCTGATATGTCTGTAAGAATTCATTAAGCCCAGATGCAGATTCATTCACTAACGGTTTGAAGGCGAATATTTTATATAGATATGCTGTAGCTAATGCGCGTTTGTTATCATATCGTTTCACTAACGCACTCCAAACGATTTGATAGTTATCAGATGTTACTGGCATTGACTTTACTATAGTCAAAGCAGGCCCGCTAACAGCTGAGGGTAAATAATAAAACTTCTCAATGTTCGCTAAATCTTTGTTGTGGTGTATTAAGGTAGAAAATGTGTCACGAAAGGTTGGCCAGTTTTCAAGCTTACTTGTCAAAAGGAAACAATTCTAATTTAGGTAACCTAGGTTTTACACAGCTGCCTTCTGCTTTCTCAGTTACACTATGTTGTCCAAAGGTCAAACTACTCGAAACGCCGCAAATAAAATAATACATTTCGTCAAAACTTTCGAGTTCTCTATATGATGGTACATAATCGGGAGAGAATTTCTTTTTAATCAGTGTGATGTCACCAATGCTTTGTGTGAACTTTTCCCGCCATTCGGGCAAATCATGAAAACGAGCATTAAAATCGCCTAGAAACTCAGGTTTGTCAGAAACATTTTTGGAAATATCATATAAAGTTTGTAATTTCATAAAACACATTTCTTTCCTTATAATATGTGGTTGTACCAACTTGTCAAACTCCTCATCGGATCTGACATCAGGTTTCGGAGGCATTTTAAATAAAACAAATAGTTAATTACACCACAAAATAAAAATAGCAATGGCGGTCGGCTGCTGTCCGACGATTTTACGTAAATTAATTTTGAAAATGACGAATCTAAATATGATGTTAAGAATTTAGTTTTACGTTGGATTAGAAGTTATTATGAATAAAAATATAATCTAAACTAGTTTCAGAGTTGTAACTTGTGTACTTATAGAAATAAATGTTATTTTTTACGCCAAGTTATACTTGAAACTACCTACCGACAAATACGTTGACTAAAATTCTTAAATATAATTAATACGGGAATTATACCAATAAATACATGTAAATAATTAGATATTTAGTTGTATTGATATTGTAACTGGGTAATCCTGCTCGAATTAGACCAAAATGTGTGGTTCGATAGCTCTTTTAACTTTGAAATTAAGGTAGTATTATGGCATGTGCACGGTTCCACTCACCTTGGGCTGTCGCAAGTCGGGTCTTGTGTCCCTGGACGTGGCTTCGCTCCAGAGATGGGTTTTTTCCACACACGACACAATTTAATAATATTTTTTAGTGTTTTTGAATATTAGCGTGCGCGAGCGATTCAGTTGTCGCAACGGCTTCTAAACGACTCGCAGATGGCGCTAGGCGCGTCACATGCCCGGGTGAGCCCGTGTTGCCATTTATGAAAACCCAACATATGGAATTATAAATATAATAATATTAAGTTATGAAATTTATTATGAATGCTTTTGAGCAGATTTAAAGCACACATTATTAATTTAACTTTTTAAAACACTTCTTAAGAGACTTTAAATTTATTTTAATATTTCATATAGTTTTTGTATTATAATAAAGTGCTGGAAAAATCTTGGTATTTTTTTTTAAATATAATATATTTCATAATTTCCAGAAACCAATAGGCGTAATGACAACAAGTGACGGAGTTCCAGTAGAAGTACGAGATACCGTGACATTAAATACTGAAATATTCAACAGGCAGTTTCATTTGGAACAAATTATGCATGGCAATAGGGAAAGGATACCAGAACGCATTGTTCACGCTAAAGGCATTGGCGCTTATGGTTATTTCGAAGTAACACACGATGTATCGAAATATACTAAAGCTGACGTATTTAACGGAATAGGGAAGAAGACTCCACTTGCTGCTAGATTTTCATCGGTTAGCCAAAGCATTGGAGGACACGAACTTGCTAGAGAGCAGAAAAGTCTCGTGGTAAAATTATATACCAAAGAAGGTAATTTAGATTTGTTAGGTTTGAATGTGCCCGTGTTCCTTTTCAGAGATCCAATACATTTTACTTCATTTGCTCGTGCTGCAAAACGAAATCCTCGTACTAACCTTTTCGACCCAACAATGTTTTGGGATTTGATCACCTTGACGCCCGAGTCGCTCCACATAATATTATGGCTGAACTCCGATCTTGGTATTCCAAATGGATATAGAAAAATGGACAATTTCCCTATTCATACTTACGAAATATATAACAAACATGGAGAGAGACATTACGTTAAATTCAATTTCAGAACAGAACAAGGTTTAGACAACTTGACATCTGCTGAAGCCAGGACGATTGCCTCACTTGATCCTGATTACTATTCAAGGGATCTGTACAACGCTATTGCTGCGATGAATTATCCTGCATGGCGTTTAGAAATGGATGTTATGACTTTTAATGATATAAAGAACGTCGATTACGATCCATTTGATGTTACAAGGTTATGGAAAATTGGCACGTATCGTACTGTGCAAATTGGTCGTTTAGTTCTTAATCGGCATGTGGATAATCATTTCAAAGATGTTGAACAAAGTGCATATAATCCTAGCAATTTAGTTCCTGGAATCCTAGGTCCAGTTGATTTTCTATTCAAAGCTCGCAGAATGTCTTACGCTGATGCTCACAACTATAGGTTGGGTGTCAATCATAACAAGATAGAAGTGAATGCACCGAAATATGATAAAGCGTATAATCGTGATGGACGTCCACCATTGCGAGAAAATATGAAATACAGTCCTAATTATTATCGAAATAGTTTTAACGGCCCTATCCCATACGTAGATGAGGATCGACCTGAGAAAACTTTAATTGTATTACAAAGTAATGCAATTGATTTAGAGCCACCAAATCATTTTTATAATAATATATTAGAAAATGATGCTCACCGTCAAAGGCTGGCGGATAACTTAGCGACGACCCTTGAAAATGTTATACCAAATGTAATGCAAAGAGCTGTTAATCTCTTGGCTCTGATTGATGAAGACTTAGGAAGGAGAGTTAGAGGATCATTGCAAAGTTTGAGGGCTGCCCCGAGAATGAGTATTAGGGAGAGAGCTCAAGAAATAGTACAATGCTCTCAAACAATACAAAGACCTAATATTTGGTTACAAGCGATTAAATATTAGTCAAATTAATTCTACCTATAAATATATACTACTCATAAAGTTATTTTTGGTGATGGTATTCCTATTGATTTTAAAAAACGATATCTTTAATGTTAGTATAATATCAAAATGATTTGTTTGTTTTTATAATAATTCATTTACGTCGAAAACTATTATTAAAACTAACATGATGCACCTAATCTATTTGTTTTCTGTAATTGTATTGTTTTAAAATCCAAAAGTTTTATGCTTTTGTATTATGTTGGTCGAAAAACATTGTGTGGTATGCCTGTATCTCTATTTCTTAATAGTATATTATGCACCGAGGGAGAAAAGTAGGACATTCACGCCCGCGCGTATGGTTGTCACCCGAGACGAAGGCGAGGGTGACAATCGCGGGTGGGGATGTCTTACTTTTCTCCCTAGGTGCGTTTACAATTTTTTTCTCCTCCGGGATGTAAAGTTTATATAAAAGTTTATATATTTAATATATAAACACGCAGTTGCTAGGTTACCGGGAGATAAAGTAAAATACGCGCATGCGCACATTTGCCATCTCACCGGAAGAGAATCGGGTACTTTTCTCCCGCGTGACAGGGACTAAAAGTGAACTTTTCATCCCGGAGGAGAAAAAAAAAATTTGATTAAAAGAATCGTTTTAGTTTTTAATATACCTGCAGCACATCTAGTGGAAACGAGGACGAATTAAAAATAACATTAAGAAAACATGTGTGCAAAGTACTTTAAAGCTATTAAAACTCAAGACACTTTTTAATATTTTTTTAATACGTACCTTATTTTATTATATTGTAGTTAATCAAGAGAACGAGGGTCTGGAGATCTGTAGTTCAGGTCATTGTAAATTTTCAGACTGCAGACCTCACATTTTATTGTTGCTCTTTGCAGTTTTTGTTCATTGATTGTTAATATATATTGTAGAAGCGTTTCGGATTTTTATGTATCAGATTAAGTTTAATATTGTAAAGTGTGACGTCATATAAAACTTATTATTCTTATCTCTGTCAACCTCGCTTGATAATAAAAATATATAAATATAACTTGTTTAAATTTCTTCGGCATGATGACGAAATAAAAAAAAAACTTTCATTTGAACATGAAAACGATAATAATAGAACACATTCGTGGGTATGCAGGAAATCACACTACAACATAATATAAACATATACACAGTCGGACAAATCTATTTTTATCGTATTATACGTGTTTAGTGTAAACGCAGTGTAAATTTAAACAGCCGTATGTATTTATAACAGACCCTCCTACACAATCAGAAAATACATTTTTTTTTAAAGTAAGAAATAATATTATGTCATCTATTTATTTACTCTGTATAATTTATTGTAGGGACACTATTATAACCGAAACTGGATGTTCAACCAAAACTGAAACCAAATCTAATTTAGACATAATTTTTTTTACGTATAATGTCTTCCACTGCGGAAGCCTGCAAAGTTCTTATATTTTTTTAAAATAAATTGCCTAAATGTTAATTATTTTTTGAGACATATTCATTGCTATGCAAATGACAACACTTCATAGGTGACATGACAGCAAGCCCGCTTACGGTCGGGGAGCAATAAAAAAAGACGGGAGCAACTTGCCAATCCTTGTCCAATAACTTGGTTGAGTTTAATGGCAAGTAAACTCAACCTCAATATCCTAGATGAGGATATTCGCAGTTAACTTAATTCTTAACCAGAGATCACATCGAGAGATTACTTCCAGGATTCTACGTTATACGTTCTACGATTTAAAAAATCTAAAAATTGATTTAAAAAAATCAGAGTCAAAATATGTTTTATTCAATTTAGGCCCTAAGAAGGCACTTAGAAATGTCAAACCACTACCACCGGTTCGGAAATCATCCCAGTCATCAAGAAGAACCGACAAGAAACTCGTTCGGGTTTATCAACGATTTTTTATTTATTAGTTTTTACAGTATTAAATTATATACAGTTATTATCATTTTCAGTAGATGTACAGATAGGGAATCACATCCAGACATCACTATCATTCACATAATCAGCAACCCTATAATAACCCTTTCCACAATAAAACTTGCATAGCATGATTCTTGAACTTAATATCCGGTTTATTATATTATTTAAAAAGATGATGAGAGTAATAAAACACTGCTACTTTTTTTATATAATCCATGACGGCTAACGTAAATTAATCTTCATGGCTTTGAGAGCCTTTGTTCTTTCCAATATCTAACCGTTTAAAGTTAAGCTGTGATTTAAAACAAATATTTCACTCGACTATATTATATTGTACCCGACGTAAAAACTTCGGATAAAAAGCATTTCAAATTATATATTTCAAGAGTCTTATTGTAAAGGACAGTATTCATCTTTTTATATAAAAATGAACAATGAAGCCATGTGGAGTATCTTAATATAATAATGTTTAAATTATTATTGATCTTCAGTCACTTTTAAACGTTAGTCGATTGTATTGTTTGGCATCTTCGTGAAATAGATCAGATGATTATAATTGTTTTTACTATTTTTATATCTAGCCAAGGTACAGGCTACAGGTAGAACTTAATATATTTAAAAATCAAATATCATTAATATTAGACGAAAATTTATTGTATATTTTTATTATTTATCAAAACACAAAACTTGTAACATATTGATTAAAACAGGCGCAACGAAGCCTAACAGCGCAACGGTACGCTCCTAACAATAATTAGCTACCCACCACGATAACAAGCACAACTATAAATTAATAGAATAGAATATAATATTTATTTATTCTACAAATTAATTAACACATAGATAAATGTTCACGATAATAAAAGTATAAACTGTGCTACATTCGACAACGATTCATTTATGCTAATTGATAACATTAAAATAAGTCAAAGTTAGAGAAAGAATAACAAAAGAAGAAATAATTAAAATATTAAAAAAGAAAGAAGTAAAAAAATATGTGTATTTCAGTGCGTTATTTTTATGTTATAATTACAATAATAGTATAATAGTTATAGTTATCGTTATGGATGTGGTTTACTATCATTTAATTAGTGAAGTTTTATAGCTTTTCTCTCATTTTTCCTTACCCTAATTACAGATAAACTAACAGTTTTTTTTGGAATTTACTATTGAACAATGTGAATATAATTTATTTAAATAAATTCCTTTTGATTACATTTTATTTTAAAGCTATTTCTGTTTACATATATAGGTAAATATACATTTTATTGCTTGAAAATACTAAAATGAAAACTGTATTCTAAGAAATTTTCAGAACACAATGAAATTTAATGCGATTTGATTTTCTCAATATGAAAATAGTAACTGCTTCTATAGATTCTACATGAGAAAGAATAACATAAATTATACTAAAAAGGATAGAGTAGCATTATGGATATGGTGCATAAATTGAGTCACTTCATTTCAGTACAATCGGGTACACAAGCAGTTCAACGGGTTCAATATTTTATTCAATTCATACAATAGATTTCTAAGCTTTTTTTCTTCAAATTTCATTATTGCTGTTAAAAAGTAAAATCTATTACCTTTTAGACTTTAAGATAAGAAGTATAAACTAGAGAACAAGTTAACAGACGTTCGTTACCTGAATGTTAACCCTTAATTTTTCTACATATCATTTAAGTCTTATATTTATTAAAGTTATACTTTTTGGCGCGATAAATTAATAGACACACCCGCATAATCGATGCAAGTGCGATATGATGACATTAGCCATACATGATACCAATATTCAAATAAAATATTGTTTATTTCTACAATTTTAAATTAATTTTATACAATTAAAATAAATAAGTCAGTTATATGATGAATAACTTCCTTATTTTCTTGGCACGTGGGATAAAAATTTTGAAGTTATGATTGTTTTGTTATGTCAAAGAAGCATAACTTCTTACGTGAGTATATAAATACAAACAATTTTTTAAATGTTTATCTGCGACTAGCTGAGCCCGCGGCTACGCTCGCGTGGACTACAGAACGCCGCGCGCCATGCCGCCATCGGGTCGATCGAGCACACGTGCGAAATGTGCTACCCCCGTTCATTGTAGGGGATCTTTAGAAGATAGACATAATATACTCTCGCTAACTTTTTTGTATGTATTTTGATTATCTACAATTATGTAGTACATTAATTTGATATATCTCTTACTACTCATCGTAATCCAAGCGCCCGAATTGATTAACCGTGAAAAGTTTTTTTATTTTTGCCTAACGCGAATTCTTTTCCTAGAAGAAAAGTAGCTTAAGTTACTCCTTTTAAATCAGCTATCCGCTGGTGAAAGTCCCGTTAAAATCGGTCGAACCGTTTCGGAGGTTACCTGGAAAAACAGACAAAAAGTCCAATAATTTGTGTTTTGTTATAGGTAACTTATACTTTCACATGTATTTAGTAAAAAGCTGTTACTATGACATTATAAACAGACACTTCAATTTTATTAATTGAATAGGTTACCTACTATCTGAGAAACCTTAATCCAAAAAAGGTGATGAAAATTGTAATAAGTTAGATATTTAACTTTAAAAACTGGGTTAAAATATATTATACGTGAGATTTTCTACAAGCCAGGGTTGGTACACGCATGTTAATTTTACTCGGCGACTCTGAATAGTCAAATAAGCAATTGAATATGCAAAACATATATGACATATCAGCTATTTTTACTCGATTACGAAAAAGGAAGGTTATGTTTTTCGAATGTATCTATGTATGTATGTATGTCTATTTAATTGACACGCTCTGTAGCCTAAACGGCTTGATGGATTTTAATCTACGAGGTGTCGTTAGATTCGCCTTAATTGTTGGTGGACATAGGCTATATAATATAGTATCCTACTATATTAAGCGCCCCACTACTATATATAAATATATATAAAGTAGCGCACCTATTATATTGAAATTGGTTAAAAAAATTGGCAACATTATTTATTCTAACATTTTTAAGCGTGAATCCGAACACATCCTGCAAATTTTATCTTTTTTTGATGGAGGCTTGGTATGTCATTGACAATTTGATTAATTTAGCAAATACTTTTTTGCAACCCTACTATATTTATTTTATTTTTTGCTATTTACTTATTTTTTTCTGAAAATAGCCTAGAAAATACTATATTTGATATAAAAAAGTTGGCGACCCTATCTGGTAATCAAATCAAAAGCAAAAATAGAAAAACATTTTTTTAGTCAAGTGTTTTCGTTATTTTTTGTATCCTTTTTATTGATTAAGCTTGTTCTCAATTTACTATGTTTGCGTTTACTAGTTTTGCTTTATGGGTTCACCCATGTTATATTTATTCGACCAACCCTCAATAACGTCTCCGCGCGCCGCCGTCATCGAATCCTTGATTCCTATCCTTGTTATCACTTCCTGTAATTGCCTACAGCTTCCCAGGTTGCACGAAGTTCATGTTTACTGTTCGCTCCTTAGATGCCTAGCGTGAAGTTATATCCTAAATTAGGCTTTCCTTAATAAATGAAAGGCTATGAAATACAAAAAGAATTTTTCAAATCTTAATGGTAGTACAGAGATTATCGCTTTCAAGTAAAATCTCTCTTGGGTTTGTGAAAAATAATTTCGTGTCACGGTGTTTGTGTTCCTACTACTCCGAAACGGCTGGACCGATTTTTATGAAATTTTTATGTATATTTGGTAGGTATGAGTAGTAGTAGGTGATCGTAAAGTATATTTCATACCGCGAGGTGAACAGGGTTTCCCTATATACCTAAAATTTTTTTTCTTTTGGTTTTTGTGTAATCAATGTGTCAGAGAGTGCGCTGTGTTCAGATATCAGTCATTTTACATACAATAATAATGCGAGATGGTAGGGATCGCGACCCATACACTGATTTTCTTCTAATTTCTTCTGTTCCGGGATCACTCGGTATGTATCCTATAACGCAGACGAAGTTGTGGGTACCAGCTAGTTTTAGTATAGATTTAAGGGTCGAACTGCAAAATTGCTAATCGCTGGCATGCGGCGCTACGTCACAACGCAGAAAACTACGACGTAAATTGCTGCGATGCAATTCTGTGCGGCAAGGCAGCTCCCTGCCCCACGTTTCTAGTGACCATTCTGATGCATTGCGAATCATTTTGTAAATTCTTACAATGCTATGTAGCATCGAAGTTTTGTGTTTTGACATCATCATCTTCTTCTGACCCCTTATCTTACATACCTAGGGTCGGCACAACATGTTTTTCTTCTACTCTGCTCTATTAAATATCATCTCATTATTCACACCTTTTATACGCATATCATTCTTCACACAATCCATCCATACCTTCTTCGGTCTTCCTTTACTCCTGTACCCATCCACCTTCATACTTAACATTCTTTTAGTTATATAACTTTCATCCCTCCTCATGACATGTCCATACAGTGCTAGCCTATAACCCGTCAACTTCATAATAAATCATAAATTACTTTTGTCGTCAGTTGTACTGTTCGTGTCTCGTCAGATTATGTAAATAGGTAGTCTATAAGCGGGGGCTTGTTCCGTGCCAGTTGTTTCGGAAAGGTCCCCGCGAGCCCTCCTTCGTCCCTCGGCCTGCGACCACTCTTGTGGAAGTTGAAGCTCAGATCGTGTTGTGAGGGTTTTCACTTTATATAAATAGCCGTCATTGTTTACCCTCTGATTACGTACAGCTTGTTTTAGTCCTACAACCTTTTATATTTGTTTATTTCTTAAAACACTAGCTGTGCTTGCGACTTCGTCCTCAAGGAATTTCATATGCGTCGTAGGAGAAACGTGTGCGTGGGGCGCGCGAGGCGTATGCGTTACTGGACATTGTTATTTCAGTTTATTTTATTTGTGCGCAACTCTAATTCTTTTGCTCTAAATAAAATAAACCAAGTTACTCCTTATAACATCAGCTATCTGCCAGTGAAAATCCTGTAAAAATTGGTTCAACCGTTTCGGAGATTACCCGAAACAAACAACAGACTGACAGACAACTTTTAAACTTTTTTTTTATAAGTACCGTTTCATATGCATTTAGTTAAAAGTTGTTAATTCGAAATTACAAACAGATACTTTAATTTTAATATTTTTTTATAGATTAGTTTTTTTTTGTTATACGTACTACCATAAGTTGTAAATTTAATATCTACTATCGTTATAAATAGACGGTATTGTTTGGAAAAAAGGGTTTTTAATGCATTTATATTTTGTTTTGTTACCCCATAGAAGTAAAACGTTCATAAATGCGTTTAAAATATAAAAACATAGTCAGAGGGCAGCCCTAGTGCGTGTTTATCTACTGAGCGGCTGTAGGTAATTATTTAAAGAACACTGCCGTGACAACATACTGTTTACTTAGTATACTGTGTTGTGGAGTGACGTAATAACGTGCTACTTCGTCCCCGCCAACGTCTGTCACTACATAGGAGTGTCGCGCGCAAACTTGTCGGACTATAACCTAGTCCAAAGTAACCTGTAAAAAATCATACAAATTTATTTACTCACAAATTTTAAAGTAGTCCTTCATTCTGTCATGTTAAATTATACCTATTATAAAACAAAACATACTCAACATGTATGTTAGTTATAATTTATGTACAAAATAATATATACCTATTATAGTAGTTAATATAAAATGTCTTGAAACAACAATCGGTCTCTGAACGGTAATTTATTTAGCGTCGTAGTCGTAGGCCAAGGTTAGAGTATTGATTGAATACCTAACTAAAGATGTTTCGATTGACTGTTAGTTTTCAAGTAATTTGTCTTTCGGCAGCTAAAGTTATTGAGTAGTAAATCATTCTGTCTGGGTGGTTTTTTTATATTAGTAGTTAATTTGGATTTTCCTAGAGTATCTTCTATCTATAGATCTATCTATACACAGTTCCTAAGGCACTTTCTGCCTTGCACAAACAATCTGTGGAACCTGCTGTCGCCTGAGATCTTTCCGAGCCGTTATGACCTGGTGACTTTCAAGTAGAGAACTTATTATTCCCTAAAAGGCCGGCAACGCATCTGTGAGCACTCGGGTGTTCGGATGTTTGTGGGCGGCGGTGACCACTTTTCATCAGGTGCGCCACATGTCCGTATGCCCCCTTTTTAACTTAAAAAAAGTATGTATAAAGTCGCTTCCCACGGTCTGTTCCTATCTATGTACGCTTAGGTTTTTTAAACTACGCAAAGGATTTTAATGCGGTTTTTACTAACATTTCGAGATTTTTTTACGGAAGGTTTATATGTACGTACAATACATTCTAATGAAGTTTTGGTATAGTAGAGATAATTCAATTATTGGTAATGAAGTTGTCAAACCTTATGAGAGACATCAAAATAATGTTCTAAAGAATTGTAATTCTTTAAAAAGCCTAGAGAAGAGTCCGCGATGACATGTGTCTATTTCCTAAGGTTGACTCAAAGTAACCATTTTTTTCTTCAACATAATAATTCAAAATATTACGTTATTTGCTAAGCTATTTTCTCCAATTCAATAATAATCTTTATCCAGATAAATATGTTAGCTAACTTAGGCATTTAATGTAGATTAAAAATTGTCGTTTACAATTTTCCATTTAAATGAATACCGTAAAAGATATCACCCATTCAAAATCATTTGCGACCAAATTAAACCAGTAGTTTTTGTGTGATGCGAGCACAACGGTTAACCTCAATCATTTTATTTTCAATTAGCTGTGCCCGTGGCTTCGCTCACGTGGACTACAGAATGCCCACGCGAATCTTGCTCCCCCGCTCTCAGCTATTTTAAAGACAAAAATGCTTATTGTGGGTGTTCCTTAGAAGACAGATGTATACTCTCCCGGACTTTTTTGTAGGTTTTTTAATGCTTATGATTATGTAGTACATTAATTTCCTAATCGCTTATGGTTTACTCATTAAAACATTAAACCATTATTAATCATGCCAACAAAATGGTAAAATAAAAAAAGTAAAAAAATTATCACATAGACCTAAATTTGAAATGATTTTTTTTTCTCGTCTATCTCATAGTGTGGATTGGCGTTGGATAGGTCATCCAAAAATATTGCGAGTATGTAAAAAACACTTTTCGCTTCAGGGATCCGTTTGCGAAATATTAAGCTTTAAAATGCTACTTTTTGTTAGAGTTAAGTCACCAATCTGTATAGAGTATTAAGTAAGTACTTGCATAATCTTAAGAACTGCAGGCGGCCAATTGTCACGTCTAGACGGAGCAATCTTGTAGAATTGTCATTTCAATCACTATGTCTCGTGCTAGAACGTAAAAGGTACGGAGAAATTTTATTTATTTATTTATTTTTCACCAACATAACAAAAAATTACACATTTTCAATAAAAAATATCTATATTATTGTTAAAACACTGTCATTTATGAAATTGATCTCGGAATGCGGCACATAAATATTTAACATTCATAATAATGCGAAAACTGGTAATAATATTAATAAGAGAAATTGAAAAGAACTAAAACAGAGTTTATCATGTTAAAATTGTACTTAGGGGATCGAGGGTTGATATCCCAATATCGCTATTTTGAATTTCATTACTTTAGTAGATAATATATTGAGTTTTATTTAATTTATTTATTTTATAGGAAGTCTAACAACTACTATTCATCAACAGATATTTAAAAAACCCAGTTATAAGAACCGCCGACAAAAGTGAAAACTTAAAACTATAAAGAAACAGTTGTTATTGTTATTTTTGGATATCCACATGAATTGTTTTTTTTTTGTTTGTTTAATTTTTAGGTTATACTATTACCACAAAAATTCCGTTTACCGTTAACACGTCACGTGACCATATCGATGACGACTTACATGAATTTACTCTATATCCAAACCATCCTATAGAAGTTTTCACTTCATGGGTTTATCGCTATGTGTTTGGTGGTCGCGATTTTTATCATCTTTATTTAGGATATATTGCGACAAAGACTCCGTTTATCGTTAACACGTCATATAACCATGCCGATGACGACTTACAAGAATTTACTACCTATAGAAGTTTTCACTTCAATAATTATTACAAGCTAGCCATTTAAAAGACCTCACTGGTAGAAAGCAGATTTCTTTTTTAAACACAAGCATCGAATGCTCCGAATGCAGAAACACTGCATCATACACCATTATCAAGTAAAATATGACAAATAGGTAAGTAGTATTTGTATTTTATTGCAATGAATAATTAATTCTGAAAGTGCTTCTGTTGAAGACTAAACTATGTGCTACGTTTGTAGAAATTGATCTCATGAGAAACGTACAAATGGATAATCAACATCGTTAGACTATAGTGTCCTCTATCGCAATTGAAATCTGATTACTGATTTTTGATGTTAGCTCGTAATTACCCCTCTTCACTTTTTCGAGAAAACTCGAAAGCTAAGGATTCTGTTTTTTTTTTTTACTAAAATATTATTTATTATTAAATATTTCTAAATGTTTATTAGTTTGTTACTTACTTGGATAATTTTACTTTCTAAAGATGCAAAAAAAAAACAAGTTTGCTATTCCACTCCATTTTTCCCTTATGTGTTCGTAATTCCCTCACTTTCCCCTATATAAAAAAAAAAAAAAAACAAATTGTGCTCTACAGTTTCACCTGTGTTAAATTGAGCACCCGAGTAGCTTATCATTGTTCTAACTTCCTGTACTTGACTACAGTTTTCCAGATTGCTTGTGGCGTTTATGGTTACTACACCCCTCCTTAGAGTCTTAGCATGAAGTTATATAGCATTATAGCCTTTGTCAATAAATTAAGTATAAAATGCAAAAATCATTTTTCAAATTTGAGTGGTAGTTCCAGAGATTACCGCGTTCAAACAAACAAACGAATAGTCTTTTAACCTTTAAAATATTATTGTAATATTATAAGATAATCGCAAGTTTTATGTAATTATATTGAATTTCAACCTAGAGGTACAGAGGATTACAGAAGTAATGTGTCCATAATTTCATTAATATTTTTTCTACTGCCATTAATTTTTATATCAAAAGTTTAATACTAAAGTCTTCTTAATCGTAATCTTAATCTACGTTAAAATTTGCCTTAAAACTATAAAAAGTCATTATTTTAACCAAGTTATGAGATATATTTTTCTGCTCTTGAAAATGGACGCTGAATAATTTATTTTCAATTTACATTTTATTTCTTTCAACTTGAAATATACTTTTAGAACGAATCACTTGAAACGAGTACAAAAATAGTTAAGAGCCTGGCTTAACTACTCTAAATTTAGAAATACATTTAACAATTAAAGTTTATTAAAACAATTTTAGATTACAGTTCAATCTATGTAGGTACTGTTGAATTTCAAACTCCATTAGTTTAGTTCAGTGGTCGGCAAACTTATTAGCCAAAGAGCCAAATATGAACATTACACAAATCTGCATGTTTAGTAAACTTATATTACACTAAATAAGTAGTACACTAAATAAAACTAAATTTCATACTTAATAAATATTTATTAATGCGAACAATGTGCTTGCATCTCCTTGGCCAAAGAGCTACTAGAGGATCTGAAGCCGCACTTTGCCGACCACTGGTTTAGTTAATGTATTACATATGAGATACAGGGCTTATATGACTTGTATCACCGCTGTTGGTCTTTTTGCACTTTTTCTTGATTAATCTCTTCTTCTTCCTTGTACTTATTTGGCAACAAATTCTCGTTATTAAGTATTATTACTGCCATTATCATATTTTTATTATTGTTTCGTTTTATAAACTTTGTGTTGATGATGTCAGTATTGTAATAAAATAATAACCCTTCTTAAAACTTTCCAGAGAGTTTTTGTGGCATCTCATAATTCACGATGCGTGTTATTGTATCCTATCCACTTCACTTGTACACAATATTCAAGCAATATTATGCAAAAAGCCACCCAGTATTAAAAAATGTGGGGTTAAATAACGCTAATTTATAAAAACATACATTACATGACTAAAAAATACATCATTTTTCCCTTTTTTGATCTTCCTGGCTAAAATTCTAGCTACACCCCTGGATGTCAACCTTCTAGACTTTAGAGTTTTAGAGCCCAGTAATTCCCTTTTTCCTTCGTAACAGACAATAGATGAGTCCCGAATTTGGAAGTTCTTGTTAGATGAGTCGCGGTCCAGTCAACTTTGAGAACCGTTGACCAAGAACATATTATTTAAATAAGAAAATATGTATTGAAACCTTAATTACGAACTTATTCGACGTTATGTCGTCTCGTAAAATACCCTGTTAATTAATTTTATAAAAATAGCGATATATTATACTTAGGAAAAAATGTATGATTTAATATTATAGACAAAGCTGAATTTAATATGTTTAATAACATTACAATATCGATAGTGGAGTCGTTAATTGACTAAACTGTAAAGTTTATTTTCATAATTGAAATACTATTTTTGGTTTGAACATCAAAATTCTAATATTTACTGTTAAATCAACAAAAATACTTCGCTTATTTGAAAGAAATAGAAAAGCGATTTCTTTAAACTTATTGCTGGCTCCATACTATGGTTGTTGCGAATATCACCATCAGCATCAGCATCCGCATTGATTGATGCTGATATTGTATGCTGATGTTCAAGTCTCAACACGGTCAAAGGACCACCTCCTTTACAGCACAACCTTGCGACTTATGAACAATCATAGCTATCACAGACCTTTAAATAACACAGTAGGTACCGTGAGAATCGACGGTGGAAGTTTATTTACATTTTTTTTTAAATGTTAAGAAGAAAAGCTTACTGTTTAAAAACCCGCTTGGTTGGTGGAAAATTAATGGATATAAGACAGACAGATTTAAGGAGCTTTCCAGGCTGGCTCAAAGATTTTTGGCAACATCGCTGGCGAGTGTTTCTAGTGAACGCTATTCAACAATGCTGGGATAATTTACAAGCTATTTAGAAACAGATTTCAGGCCGAAAAGGCAGCTCAATTATTCCTTTTCAAATACAACTTACCACTGATAAAATTCTAATGTTTAAATAATTTGGATTTTTTTTCTTCTTGTACAATTTAGATTTCTGTTTCTTTTATATCTTCTATACAATTAATAAAATTGAAGTGTCGGTTTGTAATGTCAAAATAACAGGTTTTTATTAAATGCATATGAAAGTATATACGATACCTATAACAAAACACCCATATTTTAAATATTTGTCTATCTGTCTGTTTGTTTCGGGTAATCTCCGAAACGGTTGAACCAATTTCGACGAGACTTTCATTGGTAGATAGCTGAATTTATAAGGAGTAACTTAGGCTACTTTTATTTGAGAAAAAGAATTACGGTTCCGCACAAATTAAAAAAAACTGGTTATGGAAATTCAATTCGGGCGCTTAAATGGCTTACGCTGAGTAAATCATAAGAGATATAGCAAATTAATGTACTAAACAATTGTAGACATTAAAAAGACCTACAAAAAAATCTGGATACTATCTTCTAAGGAACACTTAAGCCTTTTTTTTCTTTAAAATAGCCGGGAGCGGGGCAGCAAGATTCGTGCGGGCATTCTTTAGTCCACGGGCACTGCTAGTATTTAAATAAGGATGACGTGAAACCAAAAAGAAATGACCAAAATCTATCCAGTCGTTTTTGCGTGATGCGCGCACAACGGCAAACCTCAGTCATTTTATTTATATAGAACCTTTAAAGGATATTTTTTAGTACGAATAAAAATTTCACAGATAAAAATGTTTATCGGTACACTTGAGAAAATTGCAAAATGTATATTACATTACATAAGTATATCTATAAAAATGGAGCACATATTTATTGTAATATCTATTTACTTTCTGTAAAATTGGAATATTATCTATATATTTCATTAGTGGAATGTTCATCTACACTTTAAAATCCATATAATTTATTCTAACTACAGGTTTGGTGCAAGCAGAGTCTTCCTAGTGATTATCTAAACGAGCTGGGCGGGCAGGTGTTGTACTGTCTTCTCCGGTATTTAATGGTTAGAACACACGACCAGAGCGCCACCCACCTATCGGGGCTATCGGTTCCTGACATAGCTGTGAAGCATCGTGTTATGCTGCAAAAGCTGTTATTTTGAAATTACAAACAGACATTTCAATTTTAATTGTATAGATTAACGCGAACGGAGACGCGAGCTCTTGCTAGCACGATCTAAATGATAATACTTCGATTGTTTTAATAGAACTGACTATACCGTTAGCTATAAGAACCCTGGAGCCTCAGACGGCTTTTACAGCTTCACCGTGACTTGGGGGCGAGCGCCCAAGGCACACAGCCGCGAAAGCGTGGCTACATGCCAAGGGTGTCAAAGTAGCCGAACATCGGCTTGGGCTGTTGTCGTAGTTGCAATTAAGTTAGGAACTGTTTAAAACTATATAGATATTACATTGTTTTATTGACAGTTAAAGGTGCCAGTGACCAGTGGCGGACTAAGGGGGGACGAACTCCTTTTTCGCAGTCGGGTAAAAATGTAAAGAGCTTGTTTCAGATAATATTTAACGTTACTAGCGATCGCCCTAAGGTCGAAATTCGACCAGCGACTTTTTGATCATAGACTATTTTCTGTTTGACATTTCCAGTATTCATGAACCTAAACATGAAGTATTATCTACATCACTTGCTGTCACTTTTCGTTGAGTGACAATGTCAATATTTTGGGGGGAGTCTAAGTTCAATGGCATTGGTCGGCTAGGATTCGCAGTATTCATTTATTTTATTTAATATATTAGTAACAGATATTATAGATAAATTTTAGCTTTCTGCACTCCTTCTCCATATAAACTTTAACCATGCCAAATCTCACAGTCTTCCGTGCACGGAATACGCTTAAAAAGGTACCGAAAGCTTTTGCTGCACGTATTAATACAAATATCTGGGCGACCGAGCTGTGCTAAAAAAAAAACACCAATCTAGGTAAACTTGGAATGTAAAACATTATCCAAATGCAAAGTTTCATTGAAATCGTTGGAGCCGTTTCCGAGAAACCAATTACATATATTTAAACAAAAATTGCTCACTTAATATAATAAGTATAACTTAATACACTTAATATTAATAAATATACTTAAATATATGTACTTAATATTAAGTATAACAATATAAACATCCTTGAGCTTGAATATAGAACAGCGGGTTACAAACTAAAACAATTTACTTTAGTGTCATACTTATAGGATTTGAGAGAGGATACCTCAAGCGTGGTCCCACATTAATTTCATTGGCATTAGACCTTCGACTTCGACGATACACCTGGGAACTACTCAAAATCAATAAAGTTGATTTTCGTTTTTGTTGAAAATTATTTTCTTAACTGTTCTGATAAATATACCTCGTTACTTCTTTATGAAATATTTTTAAGTGTTTTATAGAGATAAAGTTATGTGGACTTAGACTGCTTTAATTTTCTTATTCAGCTATGTTATAAGCTAGGCATGTAGGGAGTTTCTTTACTACTGTTGAATGCTCAGCAGTAGTCAATACCTACTTACCAAATAGCAAGGTCATATTAGTGAATATGCTCTCGTTGTTTCTTTTTTCCGATTTCTAGTCACTTATGTCAACGTCGAGCGTACGTATCCAGAATACAGATCATTCACTGAACACTTTCACCCAAATTTATTTTTGATGTCTAACATGTTTCCTTTCGCTTTCTTGCTATGTATGGGAGTGATTTCGTGAAAAGGGACGGAAGTGTGTAACAGGAAGCCGGGAAAGGGCGCGATATATTTTTATTGGATGAATGAGCGCGCGTGGAGTTAGAGTTAGCCGTTAGATTGGGCCAACCCATTTTCCGAGAGGTTGATACTATTAGCCAAAAGTGTGTGCGTATGTGTGACGAGAAAGAGAAAGGGAAATAGAGAAGGAAAATGTATCAGCGGCGCTCCTATTCTTTAATGTTGTGTTTAAGTTAGCATACAAATATATAGTTACTAGCGATGTGCCCGCGGCTCCGCACGCGTTTGTTACTATGCAATAATTATTTAAATCCCTTTATTTTTTACTCATATTGTTGACAATTCATATGTTGTATCAATTGAAGAGTGGCATGTATTTCCCGTGTACAATTCTCATCAAAATTGGTTGAAAACTATTTTTCTAATGAACAATTATTAGAAATTTTGATGAATACAAACAGTAATAAACCCATCTTTAAAACTTCAAAAATAATTAAAATCCTACTTTATTGTACCGGCCTACGGGAAGGTTTTTTGAAGAATGTGAAATCCCTTTTATTCCTTTCTTACCAAGAGCATAAATAAAAATGAATGGGTCTTCATACAAACTTTCACCTAAGTTTTATTTTCACCACATGTGGAATAACACAATGAAATAATTCACTTGTAGCAAAACTTTATAATTCATATAATTTACAATAGGTATATCGCTATAGTGTTGGTTCCAACACTCATGTACGGAATTGAAAGCTGGGTGTGGCAGAAAAATCATGAACGTAAAATAAATGCAGTAGAAATAAGAGCGCTAAGAGGTATGTTAGGAGTGAAATTGAGTGACAGGATATGAAATAGTGTGATAAGAGAGCTTTGTGGTGTGAAAGAAGATATAGTCACACGGATTGAGAAAGGGATGCTTAGATGGTTTGGGCATGTTGAGAGGATGAATTAAAGAAATGAGTAAACAAATTTATGATGCGAATATGAAAGGAATCGTTGGAAGAGGAAGGCCTAGACGAACATTTATCGATCTAATCGGAGACGTTCTGAAGAAAGGTATGCATGCATGAAAAGATTAATGAATGTCGAAGAAGCGAAAGAGGTATGCCAGGATAGTAGCAGGTGGAAGGACGTGGGCTCTGCCTACCCCGTCGGGAAATAGGTTTGATTTATGTATGTATCGCTTAGATTATATAAACTCCCGCGAGCCGCGATTGACAACGCACGTCACATTCCTATCATAAAATAAAACAGTAATTATGCCGTACTGCGTAGATAAACAGTTTAAAACACTTCAGCCAATCTTAAAAAGAATACTGGACTATCATTAAATAGGTAATTATTAGAAATACAATTAATTTCTTATTAAGTATTACAATATCAGGTAATCAACAAACCAGATTGACAATCAACAAACTGGTTGGTATAGCAGCCGATGTCATTTCACCATTATCGCGTATGCGCATTTGGTGTTCCATATTTAGTTCATAGAAACTTTGATCCACTATTTCCTACCCTTAAAGTTTTATTTTCACTACAAAAAGTACTCTATGTCCTTTCCCAAGGTCCAGTCTATCTCTGTACCTAAATTCATCAAAATTGGTTCAGCGGTTTAGGCGTGAAAACGTAACAGACAGACAGACAGAGTTACTTTCGCATTTATAATATTAGTATGGATAAAGCTGTTATATAAACTAATTTATATGTGTAAACCATATTAAGTCAGACGTTACACATCATATGAGCGGCTACTGTAAGGCTCGCTGGTTTTGTTAACCGACTTCAAAAAAAGACAGAGTTTACTCAATTCGAATATTTTTTATGGATGTTCAGCCATAAATTTTTGGACGGTGAGCGAAATGAAATGAAATTGAACGATTTGGATTGTTCGTTTTTTGTTGGATAGGGGATACCTCAAGGATGGTCCCATTTTAGTTTCATTGGCGTTGGACCTTGAACTTCGAAGAATTACGAGGAAACTCTTCAAAATCAGTGAAGTTCGTTTTCTTTTTTGCTAAAAATTGTCTTGTTTAACCGATGTTTTTTTGTGTGAAACATCTATTGGCATGTTTGGACGGAAGTAAAGGCGTTCTGATGATACGATAGTATTTTCTCAAATGTCTCAAATAGTATGTTCAATAGATAATGAAATAGTTCAAGGCGTATGATGAGTTAAGAAGACGATTACGCTGGCACCCTAGCTGGCTGGCAGTCGCGAGGGTGCATTATCGATCGAGGTCGTTGACCCCGCCCAAGTCCCGCAGATGCGATCTGGATTTTAAGTTACGCGTATAAGGTAGGCGTGTAGCTGCCAACCGCAAATATATTGGATAATTCGGTTAAAGGCCGCAAAATCGGAACACGTGATCTAGTTTACGGATATTTTAGTTATAATTCTATAAATGCGTCAAGGTCTTGGTTAAGTTTAGACCTTTTACTTATTTGATATCTTTTTTTTTATTTGAACTATAATTATTACTTATTTTAAATATAACTCAAAAAGATCACATGTCGTTGTGTTTAAGAATAAGAAAATATTAAAAAAAAAAAAAAAAAAAAACTAGGAATTATTTTGAGAAGTTCCCTGGTGTAAAATGAAATGAATGAATGAAAAATGACACCATTCTTGATGTATTCCCTAACCGACAAAAAAAGAATCATCCAAATATATACTTTATAAAAAAGCGGAGAGTTTTTTGTTTGTTTGTTTAAACACGCTAATTATTGGAACTACCATTCGGATTAGAAAAATTCTTTTTGTATATGATAGCAAAACTCACGAGGAATAATATAGGTTATCTAATATTAGCCTATACATCTCATCCTGCCTTAAATATTGATTTTTAATAGGTAAGTCGGAGGCAGCAGAATTCCCAAACTGCTTTGTCCACGTGCGCTGGCGTAATGGTTAATGATACGTAGATACAATATTCTGAAAAATATTTGTCTTTATTATATCTAAAAAAAGTCAGTGATAGCACATGACTATCTCTTAAACAAAAGCTACTATAAATTATTTTGTGACAGATAATTGTTAAAAATTAAAAAGTGATTTATAAATATTATTTGTAGACACGGCATATTAATCTTTAAGAACAAAAGTTACTTAATCATAAAAACAATTTTATGGAGTGAAATTTTGCTCTTTATAGTATATTATTTGAACGCATAGTGTAGGAGATAATGAAAAAATAAAATAATATGTACTTGCGGGAAGAACAATTATGACCACACGGGATGCGTTAGCGTTGCGGTGTTTGTCGGATAAAATTAACTTAGGTGAAAACGTGGAGCACGGCTAGTCGGTTCACAAGCGAAGAAGGTAAGAATTAAGCTTTCATTCAATATTTTACTTTTACTAATTTTTTTTCCTATCCAAAAGCCAAGCAAATCCTTCATTTGGTATCCATGTCATGGGGGTGCATAAAAATAACTGGTCCGCCCTATTTGGGAGTCGACCATATTGGATACTAACTGTGCCCCACGGCTTCACCCGTATTCATTTTATACAACAAACACCGCGCCGCCAACGAACCCAAAGTAGTCTAAAGTCAAAGCATATTTAAAAGAATAAATTATATTTAACAATAAATTCCATATTTAGCGTCCACCTTTATAACTAAGACACTGGAAATAATGCGGCTAAAAATATAAAGTGGCGGCCATTTTACAAAAATAAGAGCGTTCATCCGAATACACATTTAGCCCTCAGCATTATCCGGTATATCATGAGCTTTACCTCTCCCCGTATTAGAAATATAATAGTTAACTAAAAGGGAAAAACTGTTACTATTGCGAGGTCAGGTTATAATGGGTATTGGGCTTTATTTGTTCGAACTGTCTTTATTGACGATGCTCTTTAGTTACGAGTGATGCATGCTACAATACCTATATGCTATGATCTTATACATAGGTATTACTGTCTATTGATGATTGATGTACGCGATAATAGCTAAAAGATGAAAGCAGAGTGAAAAATATATCTATAATAAACACAGGATTATTTCATTCAAACTTACTGCTAATAAACGCCTTTTCAATAAAGAATGGTTTTTTTTTCGATCTGGCTATACTAAAGTCTGAGAAGGCTTTTACAGGGCTTGGGGGCGAGCGCTCTCAGCCTCGGAAGCAGAGTAATAAGCATAAGGGTGTCAAAGTAGCCGAACTTCGGCTTGAACTCTTGCCTTAGCTTCATTAACTCGTGAAATGACTAAGTCGCCACTAGCATGCCGTCCTGCGTAAATAGAAACTGGATATGCACCGGCTTATCCTGAAACGCGACGTGTATAAGCGACTCACAATGATTGGGTTGACGCTGTGGAGGTCGCGAGCCAGTCGGTCAATCTGCCTTACCTCCCCGCTATCGCCATTTCCTCGTTTGTTACTCAACAGGGTGCATCACGTGTAGGTGAGGTTGGCTTGGTTGTCTCAATTCTCAAAATGTTATTCGACAGCCCTTACACCCCTTAATAAGTGGGTGCTGATTAGCAATGATTACGGAGGACGATGATAAAGAATACAACAATATGATACTTTCTTTTAGCAAACAACCATACGATCCGCCTGATCGTAAACTGCTACCGTAGCCTGTGGACGATTGTAATACTATAGGTATCATTAGCGCTTTGCCGACCTTGTACCCCCCCCCCCCCCTACACAAAAGAACTCTGGAAACCCCACTCACCACAGAAACACCACACTAGGTTATTTGGCTACGATCTTCTGTAGGGTGGAGGATATTCCACTAGTCGGACAGTAGAGAAAAAACTCCAAAGAATTCTCTGTTCCCTACTTCTCTTAAAACCTCTCTATTATACTGTCATAAAGGGACAATGTTCGCTCTTCAAGGTTAACCTTGAATGATGATTATGATTATGATGATGACTGAAGGTAAGATATATTTTTCATCTCTTTCTTAACCCGAATATTATATGAGTGTATATATTTTTCCAATAGTAATAATAATTCACTTTAATAATAGTAAGTATAAGATCTATATTTCAATGGACACGCGGAGATCGTTACTAAAGATTTACAAAACTAATGCAACTCCTTAATAAAGTAGAGTAGTAAAACCCTATTTAAAGGTAAAAGTGGTAATAGTTCCGTGTGGACTGTGGAGAATGACAACAATGTTTATTACATTTTGTAACCATTTTGTTGTTCCAGTCGAAGCTATTACTAAAAGCAGTTAGAATCGTTTAGTCTTAAAATATTTTATGGAACATTTCAAATTAATATTTTACACTTTGGCGTTTTAATAAGATCTTTAATTAACTGTTTCAGTACATTATTATATCAAAAGTAAAGCGAAATGATATAGTTGTAAATGTTATTTGAACAAAATTAGGTACCAAAAAGGCTTTCCAGTACCGGGAATAACCCGGACTTCCTGGGTGAAAGCCGAGTATCCTAGCCACTAGACCTTACGGGGCATAATAATCAATGAATTAAGTTAAATATTATTGAAACTAAAACTATTTTTCTAAAATAAATTTTCATACATGTTCGAAAGAGGCCGTGTCATTCAAATGAAACAAACTAAAACTTAAAAGTAGCTTTGAATAAGTTCTTTTTTATTGGATAAACTTTTAATAGTTAAATATTAAAATCCAAATAAATAAAAAAAAATATTATTAATAGTAATGAGGAGGTACATTTTTACAATTTTAAAGAAGTAATCCCCAGAAATTTATTTTCCTTTTTGATTAAAGAAACGAAGCAAAAATTGTCAGTGACATCTCTTGGGTCTTATTCGTAGCAGTATGAAACTCGTATATGAATAACTCAAAATAAACAACATTATTTAACATGTTGTATAGATGGCGCTCATTAAATTAGATGTCTCTACTTTTTATTAGTTCAACAAAATTACGGTAGATGATAGTAAAAACAATTTCCTATACGACTTTTGATTCTCAAATCTATACTTTTTTATGTTAGTTATTTTAAATTATGATTTAAGAGAATTATAGAGCTAATATGGAATGAAAGAAAAATAAAATTTAAATTATAATTCCAGGACATCAAAGGAATGTAAATAAATTTGCGTAGTATAAAAAAAACTAATTTACATTACAGTTATAAAAGTTGTAATTTTAATTAAAAAAACAGAGTCATTATCCATTTTACCAATTCATTTTACAACATATAAATTTGATAAGATTCCAACAATAGGTAATTCAGCGTCAGGATCACGAGCTAGTCTCGTGATCTTGGTTGATCGGTCCACGACAACTCACAGCAAGATTTGACACCATCCAGACACCGGATCAACGTGGGCCGCACCCTGATGATCGGCGTAGTATTGGGTCCGCCTGGATATAGTGTTATGCAGGCTCGAAGCAGGAACCACCACAACAGTAGGAATCTCGCCAGATGAGATTTCAACCATATGAAAATAGATTTAAGTAATTAGGTCATTAAGTTGTCTTAAGCAACTTTTAAATTTTATGACTGTGGTATATTGTATGTGCGGTGTGATATTACAAATTATAATGTATTAATTAAAATATCATATAATATATTTTTCAATATTTTTCAAAATAAAACAATCTTTACGACTCCTATGTCTGTCGTACAATGAAAATTGCTTTCTCTGTCATTTTGAAATACTCGAACCAGCATACATTATTTTAATTTTTTTTTAATTATTTCAGACATCGAACTACCTATAGGTTTTATTTGATTAAATAAAACCTTGATAGAAAAACATTATCTTTAACTCCTAACAGCGCATGCCTTAAAACTATCAGACGTAACAGAATTTGACATGTTGACAGTCTTCAAATGTAAACAAACAATGTATTTATAATTAATTATGATAAAATTATATGAATCATTGTATATTAAATTAAAGGATCGTATCATAAATGATATCTGAACGAACGAATACATTAACCTAACCGATGCCCTGAAAATTTGACAAACAACAAACATACAATACATAATATACACGAAAATAATACAGGAAATACAAGGTAAATAACAGTCTTTATTAAGCGTAAATAACAGTAATAAGATATTAAGATAAATGGACGCTGACTATATACACCTAATAAGTATAACAACTTACTAGTATAATAAAGGGGAATTTTTTTTTTGTTTGTTTAAAGACGCTAATTTCTGGAACTACCAGTCGGATTCTAAAATTATTTTTATTTATAATAGCCAAACTCATGATGAATAGTATAGGCTATCTAACATTAGGATACAACTCTCAGTTAGTCTCATATATTGATTTTTGTTACGTAAGTCGGAAGTCGAGACCCTCCCGAACTGCTTTATCCGCGTGCGCTGGCGTAATCGTTAATGATACGGAAATACAATGTACCACAAAAATATTGGTCCTTAGTATATCTAAAAAAAAGCCAGCGATAACGCATGTCTATCTCATATTACTATGCCTATACATAAGCCATAATAAGGAATATTGTAACAAAGATTTGTTGAAAATTAAAAAGTGATTTATAAGCATTTTTTTGTAGACATAGCATATTAGTTCTTACGAACATAGGTACTTCGTCTTAAAGATAGTTTTATGAAGTTAACTTTTGCTGTTTATAGTATGTTATTTGGACACATATAGCTTAGGAGATAATGAAAAATTATAATAATTTATACTTACGGGAAGAACAATTAAGATAGACTACACTGGTGCGTTAGAGGCGCGGCGCGGCGCGGTGTTTTTCGGATAAAATAAACACGGGTGAAACCGTGGGGCACACCTAGTACATAATGTAATAATAATACTATTACTATTATTATTCTTACTATTATTAATTATTGGAATTAATATGATAATATGAGTCCATACTAATATTATAAATGTGAAAGTAACTCTGTCTGTCTGTCTGTTACGTTTTCACGCCTAAAACGTTGAACCAATTTTGATAAATTTTGGTGCAGAAATCGATTGGACCTTGGGAAAGGACATAGGGTACTTTTTGTAGCGAAAATAAAACTTTAAAAGTGAAAAATTTGAGATGAAAGTATGTAAGAGGGAAATATCAGCTTCCATGCAATCCGTTTGTTGATTTGAAATGACAGCGTTGTACTTAAACCCTTTACTTCTCTGTAACTGTTGCTATTTTAAAACTTCCTCTAATAAACTCATTCCCAGAGCTGGGCAAAATACATGCTTTGCTTTAATAAAAATAAAAATTACAAAATACTATCTCGCATGTATTTAAAATACGAAATACAAAATATTTTTAAGTCGTGTATTTGAAATATAAAATACAAAATACAGTATTTTAACAATTTTAATTTAAAATACAAATTACAAAATACAGTAAGGTGTTAGGTTATGTAAATAATAGGTCCTTACATATGAAATTAGCGTTTTATATATAAAAAGTAAAACAAAAAAATAATAAATTGTAAATTTAATCAATCGAAGTACGCTGGGAGGTCCAAAAGTTCGTGGAATTGAGGGGATGGAGTGGGGATAGGGGCGCTCTCTTAGTGTCATACTAATTGGGGACCCATCATTAGTATATATATATATAAATTGAGTTTCGGCTCTATTGCCTCAAGCCCTTGGGTCAGGTAGCCGCCCGCGCGATACAAGTGACACTATACGTGCAACACTTAGCTACCCACATACAAGATTACACAGGTTATGAACATACATACGTGCCCACCACACAGGTAAATGGGTTCTGTAGGGGACCTTTTTTTTCTTTTTTGTGCTAGTTAGTCTTGGCGCTAGTTAGTGTAGAAATACTTTTAAATCAC
Organism: Saturnia japonica; assembly: GCA_033032175.1. Taxonomy (NCBI): domain Eukaryota; kingdom Metazoa; phylum Arthropoda; class Insecta; order Lepidoptera; family Saturniidae; genus Saturnia; species Saturnia japonica. The sequence continues at coordinate 4,685,007 of CM065312.1, forward strand.
TAAATACACATACACATGGTTCCTTCCTTCCTCCCAGAAAAAGGTAACATGTCTATACGTATATATTAGTTAGTTTAATTGTAGGAGTAGAGAATTAGCTAGATCGCGACCTATTTGCATGCGCGATGACCGCGCGAGCCGAGGTCCGGCCACCCTCGTGCGAGTTGTCTTTACTTTCGCGGCTGAGTGCCTTAAGCGCTCGCCCCCAAGATCGGTGAAGCTGTAAAAGCCGCAGTGGCTTCAGGGCCTCTAAGGCTAACAGTATAGTCAGTTCTAAAAAAAAACTATTGCGTCATACGTTTACGAACACTCGCCTGCTAAACAAGTCAATCCGGAAGAAAACTGAAACTATGGAGAAAATTTAACACCGTGCAGTGATAAAATTCCTTACCAAACAAGGAAAGAACGCTCAGACCATTTTGAACCGTTATGACAGTTTATGGGGAACAGTGCATTAGTAAATCAATGATTTACAAGTAGTATAGTCTTTTTAAACATGGTCGGGAGTCGATTGAAGACGAACCCCGCTCAGGAAGGCCAATTGAGGCCACCATATTAGGCATCGTCAAAAAACTGAAAAACATTGTACTGGAGGACACCCGTTTGAAAAAAAAAACAGTTATCTGCATTAGTTGGAGTATCAGATACCACCACTTTGCGAATCCAGGTACCGAATAAAACGGTACCGAGAATGCTCACGCCTCTTCAGAAACAGCAGCGCGTCGATGCATCAAAACAATTTTTGGAGTTGTGTATAGACGAACCTGCACAGATCTCGGAACGGATTGTTACCGGAGATGAAACATGGGTTCATCACTTTGAGCCAGAGTCCAAACAAGAGTCCATGCAATGGCATAAAAAAGGGACACCACCGCCAAAGAAATTCAAAGTGTCGGAGTTTGCTGAAAAGTTGATGACTATTGTGTTTTGGGATTGTGAGGGTATAATACTGATTGATTACCAAGAAAAGGGAAGGACCATAACCGAAGAATACTTCGCAACGATAATAAAACAATTAAAGGAGGCAATCAAGGAAAAACGTTGAGGAATATTGATCAAGAGTGTGTTGCTCTTGCAAGACAACGTGCCGGTTCACAAGAGCAGAGTTGCAGTGGCTGCTCTGCACACGTATGGCTTGAATCATTATGATACATGATTTGAATCACTAGTCCATCCATCCTACAGTCCAGATCTGGCCCCAAGAGATTTTTATTTGTTTCCCAATTTTAAAAAATACTTAAAGTGAACGAAATTTTCCGACGACAACATGGAGTATAGGAGGCAATTTTGGCTCATGTTGCGGCAAAAGATAAAAAGTATTTTTGCGATGGTTTACAAAAATTAATTCATAGATCATATATAATATGATAATTCATATATATTATTCATATAATTCATATATATATTCAGCTTAAGGGTGATTATATTAAAAAGGAAAAATAGATTTATTGTTTCATTTTATTTTAAACCCTTCCATTCCATGAACTTTTGGACCTCCCCTCGTATGTATCATTATTATTTATGCACTTTCGCCATTTTATAGGTAGTTCATTAATTCCATTGGAAAAAAAATGTGGAAGCAAGAATCAGTAAAATCTTGGCAATTTGGACAGCCGCATCATCGGAATTGAAATTTTTCCTGGCAAGAAATTGTCCAAATTCCGAAAAAAGTAGTAATCTGTTGAAGAAAGGTGTAAAGCGCGTGTCGGAGACATTCCAATCGCAATTCCTCTAATTTAGCGAATGTCTGTCGTGAAGTATGGGGTCTAACGTTGTCCTGAAGCAGCAGTGGGCTAGAGAGATTGACCCGTCTCGGTTTATGTTCAAATGTGTTTTGAAGCCCTAATTATATGAAATACTAACTACAAAATACCTCAGAGTCAGGTATTTGTATTTCAAATACTGCCCAGCCCTGCTCATTCCTGATGTTATTCATTCTAGTTACTCCATACATTCATCATAACATTTGTATCACGTATAATATTCTTTCATCCAGTTCTTTCGTTGCCCAGCACTCAGGTCCATATGTCAAGACACGTCTAATGGTTTTATACACCTTTTCCCTAAGCTTCAGTGGCATTCGAGGATCTCATGATATCCCCCAGACTTGTCACCATTTCCACCACCCAGCATTTATCCTATTCTTCACGTCCTGGTAAATGTAACCGTTGTTTTGGATTAATGAACCGAGGTACCGAAAGTTGGTGCAGGCTAGTAGGGATACACCGTTTAAGGCTATATGAGAGAAACTGGATAGAACACCGAAGTCTTAGAACAAAGCTCAGTTTTTGTTCTACTAATTTTTAATCCAACGTTCTCAAGGTTTTCTCGCCATTTTCCCAGCCTATTCTGGACCTCAGTAGCATTTTCTCAAATTAGAACAATGTCATCTGTGAACAGCATAAATTAAGGTGCCTCCTTCTTTATGTCTGCTGTTAGTGCATCCATAACAAGTACAAACCAATATAGGCTTAAAGCTGATCTTGGTGCAGGTCTACAGCTACATTGAACTTACCGGTAACTCCAGCCTCGGGACCTGACGTGTGTACCGGTTCGACTGTACATAGAACGAATAAGTTGCAAGTATTTCTCAGGCACTCTCTTATCTTTAATAGCCCACCACAGAACCTCTCGGGGTACTCGATCATATGCCTTCTCCAGATCAACAAACACCATGTGAAAATTCTTGTGTTCACACCTTTATTTCTCACACAGTTAACAGTGTGCTAAAATGGCATAGGTTGTCGTACGTCCAGGCATAAACCCGAATTGGTTCTGGGTTACTTCAATCTCCTCTCTTATTCGTCTAGCTATCACCCTTTTCCCAAATATTCATAGTATGTAACATTAGCTTAATTTCTCGATAGTTATTACATACCTATACATCACCTTTATTCTTAAACATGGGTACTATTACGCTATTGCATCATTTATCTGAGATCACCTCTTCCTGCAACAGCTTATTAAAAAATAAAGTCAGCCACATCCACCCATCTTTTTTTTGAACTTCCATACTTCAACAGGTATGCTATCTGGTCCTACAGCATTTCCATTCTTCATATCTTGCACTGCTTTTATTACTTCATCCTCTTTTATTTCCTGTATGACATATATATTTGTTGGTATAATTTCTAACTCTCCGACCCAGTCATTTTCCTCATTCATCAATCTCTCCAAAAATCCCTTCCAACGACCATTTAAATCCTCACCCTGCGTCAATATTTTTCCTGCATCATCTTTATACATTTGATATGTGAAATGTATCTACCATTCTATTCTCTCATTTTCGCAAGTCGATACAGTTCTCTTTTTGTGTTTGAGCTTTCCAGTGATTGGTTTAGGTTATTTAGTACCTCAGCTGTGGTAATGGCAACCGCTTTTTTGCATTTCTCTTACATTCTACGTACATTATCCTCTTATATTCTTTAACCACTATAATCTTATCATAAAATATCTTCCACTCCTTAAAAGTTCTCTTCTTTTCTTTGAGAACATTTTGTACCTCCTCATTCCGCCACCAAGTATCATTATCTAGCTTTCCTCTTCTTTTAGTTTATCCAAAAATATCCTTTGTCACATTTCTTATACTTGTTGCCATTTCCATCCAACATTCATTCACTCCTTTTGCTTCCATATTATTAATTTCAGTCACGTTATCAACAATACGCTTCGTAAATTTTTTCTAACATTTTCTAACAAACCCCATTTAATTTTTGTTGGGGTCTTGATTGTTTCTTGCTATGTCAACCTTCATTTTTATATCTAACAACAATAAACGATGTTGAGCAACCAAGGCCTCACGAGGCAATATCTTGCAGTCCTTCACCATTTTTATGTTATTCCTTCATATAAAGAAGTAATCAATTTGAGTGATGTGGTTCCCACTATTAATTAGGAGTCGAAACCCTAGGTACATGGGGACTAAGTGCACGCAGCCTCTTTAAAGAACTCACAAGTCGACTGGTCGACACATCTCGAGACCATAGGGCTGGCCAATATCTCGGTCAACTGATAAGCATTGCTATACAACGAGGTAATACGGCCAGCCTTCATGATACTTTTCCTTCTGGCGGTGATTTGGATGGATACAATAGTTATAGTAATTTTAAATAAAGTTTTATTTACATGATTACTTTAATGATAGTAAGTTATAAGATCTATATTATTTCAATGGACACGCGGAGATCATTGCTAAAAGTTCTCAACTAAACCAACTCGATATTTAGTAAAATCTAGTGGTAAAACCCAATTTAAAGGTAAAATTACCTACGCATGTTACGGCAGATCAAAAAACCCAACATCTAGCCAATGTGGTAGGCTGTAAAAGTGGGAAGAGTTCTGTGTGAACTGTGGACAATGAAGACTACTGTTTTGATATGATATTTATATTTAACTGTCTCAGTACATTATTAAATCAAAAGTAAATCGGAATAATAAAGTTGTATGTTATTTGAAAAAAACACTTTTCTCCAGTACCGGGAATCGAACCCGAGCCTCCTGGGTGAGAGCCAGGTATCCTAACCACTAGAGCATACGGGATATACAAATGAACATAAAATTTTTGTTTATATGAACATATGATATTAACTGCCGCACTCAGAAACGTTCATTAATTTAGCGCTAATGAATATTTAACTAACTACCATTAAATATCTTAATGACAGATTACTCCCAGAGTCAAAATTTAAACCTTCATTAGTTAATGGCAACTTTATGGAAGCATTGAGCGGTGACGGTCAATACTGCGTTACTTATCGATAACAGGTCGTTAAGTTGATAAGTTGCCACAAAAATAAATACGTTAGAAATTTTTTGTAACATAAGTTTTTCTTAAATTACATCCTTACTTTAATTTATAAAAATCCATAATTGTATTTCCCATACTTTGTTTTTAGTACAAAATAAATATAAATCTTAGTTTTAACTGAAATTATTCGTAAGTCTATAAATTTTACTTGCTGTGGCAATGCAAATTGTCTTTAGTGTCAAAAAGTTAGAAACATTCAAAAATTTCTTTATATTTCATAAAATCTATACTTTTTTTCAATTATTTTTATATAACATTTCGATGAGGCTGTCCAAACCACTTTAGTTTTTTTATCGATTCTCGCTCCCACAATTTTTTCAGCAATAAAATTAATGCACTACCTATAAAATGGCGAAAGTGCATTGATAATAATGATACATACTACGATTGATGAAATGTATAATTTCATAATATTTTTTTCGTTTTACTTTTTCCATATAAAACGCTAATTTGTTATGTAAGGACCTATAACAATCGCTAGGAACAAAAGTTTCTGATCTTGTGTTGGATACTGGTGTCTGTAACAATGGCTCAGCTCTGCAAGAATCTAATATTTAGTTCTGTGTCAGAGGTTCAAAATAATCTTGTGTGTTAGAATTACTTTTTTTAGGACATGTGTCTTCAATATTTAGACTTGGATTCAAAATGTTACCATCGAGTTCACATGGATTGGATTCACATCGTCAAAGATCTGTTTGAAAGTATAATTTCGGAATAGTTCCAATTTATCTGAACCTTCGGTGACTGCCATATTTTCAAGTAACCCATAGCCAGCAGTATTTAACTGCAGGAATTCATCAGTAATTCCTGAAAGATAAGACAAACATTTTAGAATAATAAAATTGAATAATAATTCGTCAATAAGTTGCTTGCAATTTCGTTATTAATATACATAATTTATTTATGTTATTTTAAATTAGAACGAATTTATAAGTATATACTTAAATGAAACGTACTCTGGAAATGTAAATAGAATACAAAACCGGAAATACATTGAGATAATTAATAATCAACCAAAGTAGTAACGAACAACAGATATCTTTTTGTACTTTGATTTGTTTGTCTCAAATTACAAAGTTAAGAAACGAGTATCATGGATAAATACTTCAACCTGGGTTATATTATGTTAAAGTCAAATAAGTAAATAAGCTTACCTTCATTCAATTGTTTAATGTTTGTATTATCTATCAAATTTGAGAGATCTTCACTATTATAAACATCAATTGTTATGGTTTTTTTTTCAAAGTTATCAAGTCGAGGTGAAGATATTTCTAACATGTTTAGCAAATACTTTCAGTCAACTTTTCTACAAAGACAAGTTAGTAACTATTCATAAACTATTGCTTGTGAGTGACCAGATAAAACTCCTTGTGACATAGGAAGCATTGAGATAAATGAAAGGGATACATATAGATTATTAGTGTCACTAGATTTGAGTAAATCTGCAGGACCATGTGATATTCCACCTCTTTTTATCGTTAATTGTGCTGAAAGCCTTATTATTTCGATTTCACTTTTATTTAAATGATCGATTACTGAAGGAGTTTTGCCTACAATCTGGTAATTAAGCTATTATAACACCTATTCACAAAAAAGGTCCTAAAGATATTGTAGAAAACTACCGGTCAATTAGTAAAGTATGCTTACTCGCTAAAGTTTTAAGAAAGATAGTATACAAACAACTACCTATACTTCTCAATTAAACATGCTATTAATATCATAGCCATCAGCAAGGCTTTTTGAAAGACAGATCAACAACATCCAACCTAGTACTATGTAGTGAATACTTAACTCGAACTATGTCTGAGCCTTCCAAACTGATGCTATATACACTTAGTATAGCAAAGCATTTGATAGGATTGATCATGTAATTCTATTGTGCAAATTATTATGTCTGGGATTCGTTCCGATGTTGGCGCCTATTCTTTTCACTATTTTTTTTTAATAATATTTCTACGTCTTTTGTTAACTATGATATTTTACTTTATGCTGATGACATGAAAATATTGTGTCCAATAACAACTCAGGACGGTGCAATTGCTCTGCAGAGGGATCTAGATAGCTTCCAAAGCTATTGCACTGTAAACAAACTTGATCTTACCGTGTTGATGAAGTGCTACGTTTGTTCTTACACACGCAAACCAGATCCGATTATACAAAATTACAAACTCAAGAATACTGTATTATCAAGAGTTAATTCAATGCGGGATCTAGGAGGTATTTTCGATTCTAAACATATATTTGATTCGCATATTGATAATATCGTAAACAGAGCCTCTAAAGCACTTGGTTTCGTTCGTCTTTTTGTCTTCAGAATTTAAGTGTATTAAAACATTGAAGATATTGTATTGTGCTTTTGTTCGTAGTCACTTAGAATAAATACGCTTCTCAAGTGTGAAACCCTAACTTTAACGTATATATACAATATTTATTAAAAACCCCGTCGAATCCGAAAAGGGTACGTCGGTACCCTAATGACGTTCCCAAAAAAAAATCAAAATTTTATTTATTATGAAAATAAAAATGTTATTGCGATTCAAAATTAACATATTTAGTTTTAGGTTCCTTAAAATTTAGCAAATTTTTAAAAAGTGATAACACCTTCACAAGCCCCGGCGCGGCATGACCTATGTGAACCTGGCACCCGACTTTGCAAAAAAAATTATTTGATGTTACCATTCGATAGTGCTTCGTTTGTACCCGTTTGTACCACTTTCATTTTCGTTTGTACCTCAAACTGAAAAAAGTTATTGCGTTTTCAAAATTTGACCAGCACCCCACTTTGAGATATCAAAATTATGCTAACGGATTCTGATTCTAAATTGCTTGTACACGTTTGTACCTCCTTTAATTTTTGTTTATCTCCAAAGCCAAAAAAGTTACAGGGTGTTCAAAATTAAGAAAATTATAACAGGCTTATTTTACAAAATATAGAAAATCTGTAAACGGCGTTTGTCGTGCAATAGTTTTTGCCTTCAGGAAACGCTTTCAATAATTAAAATATTCCAAAAAATAAGAAAATAAACGCACTTTAAAAATATTTGTGAAAAGTGCTGAATTTAGTCAATTCTAAACATTTCGTAAAAATCTAAATAAAAGTCGTCGTGCAATCGTTTATACCCCTAGAAAACACTTTGAACATTGAGAATATCACATTAGAAAAGAAAATAAATGCACCTGAAATTTTTCATACAGATGAATTTTCTTAATTTTCAAAATTTCGCCTATCTTTAAACAAGAATTGTCGTGCAATCGTTTGTACCCATTTGAACCTTTCTCATTTTCGTTTTTAACCCAAACTGAAAAAAGTTATTGCATTTCCAAAATTTGACCCGCACCCCACTTTGAGTTATCAAAATTATACCAACGGATTCAGATTCCACTTAGCTTGCACACGTTTGTACCTCTTTTAATTTTTGCCTATCTTAAAACACAAAAAAGTTACAGGACTTTAAAAAAAATCAAAATTATAAGAGATTTAATTTACAATATATAGAAAGTCTGTGTACTGAGTCCGTCGTGCAATCGTTTGTACCCCTAGAAAACACTTTGAAATTTGAGAATATCTCAATAGAAAAGAAAATAACCGCATTTGAAATTTTCATATAGTAGAATAGAATTTTCTCAATTTTCAACAATTCGCCAATTTCTTAAAAAGAAATCGTCGTGCAATCGTTTGTACCTCTAGGAATTACTTGGACATTTGAGAATATCTCAAAAGAAAAGAAAATAATCGCACCTGAAATTTTCGTAAAATTGAATTTTCTCAATTTTCTAAATTTTAACAAACTTTAAACAGGAATCGTCGTGCAATCGTTTGTACCCGCAGGAAATACTTTGAATCTCGAAAATATCTCAAAGGATAAGAAAATAAACGCACTTTAAAAGTGTTTATGAAATAGGGCTGAATTCAGTCAATTCTCAAAATTTCACAAAACTGTAAACGGGAATCATTGTGCAATCGTTTGTACCCCTAGGCAAAACTTGGACATTCGAGAATATCTAATAAGAAAAGAAAATAATCGCTCCTGAAATTTTCGTAAAATTGAATTTTCTCAATTTTATAAAATTTCAACAAACTTTAAATAGGAATCGTCGTGCAATCGTTTGTACCCGCAGGAAATGCTTTGAATCTCGAAAATATCTCAAATGATAAGAAAATAAACGCACTTTAAAAGTGTTTATGAAATAGGGCTGGATTCAGTCAATTCTCAAAATTTCACAAAACTGTAAACGGAATCGTTGTGCAATCGTTTGTACCCCTAGGCAAAACTTGGACATTCGAGAATATCTCATAAGAAAAGAAAATAATCGCACCTGAAATTTTCGTAAAATTGAATTTTCTCAATTTTCAAATTTTCAACAAACTTTAAACAGGAATCGTCGTGCAATCGTTTGTACCCGCAGGAAATGCTTTGAATGTTGAAAATATCTCAAAGGATAAGAAAATAAACGCACTTTAAAAGTGTTTATGAAATAGGGCTGGATTCAGTCAATTCTCAAAATTTCACAAAACTGTAAACGGGAATCGTTGTGCAATCGTTTGTACCCCTAGGCAAAACTTGGACATTCGAGAATATCTCATAAGAAAAGAAAATAATCGCACCTGAAGTTTTCGTAAAATGGAATTTTCTCAATTTTCAAAATTTCCACAAACTTTAAACAGGAATCGTCGTGCAATCGTTTGTACCCGCAGGAAATGCTTTGAATCTCGAAAATATCTCAAAGGATAAGAAAATAAACGCACTTTAAAAGTGTTTATGAAATAGGGCTGGATTCAGTCAATTCTCAAAATTTCACAAAACTGTAAACGGGAATCGTTGTGCAATCGTTTGTACCCCTAGGCAAAACTTGGACATTCGAGAATATCTCATAAGAAAAGAAAATAATCGCACCTGAAATTTTCGTAAAATGGAATTTTCTCAATTTTCAAAATTTCCACAAACTTTAAACAGGAATCGTCGTGCAATCGTTTGTACCCGCAGGAAATGCTTTGAATCTCGAAAATATCTCAAAGGATAAGAAAATAAACGCACTTTAAAAGTGTTTATGAAATAGGGCTGGATTCAGTCAATTCTCAAAATTTCACAAAACTGTAAACGGGAATCGTTGTGCAATCGTTTGTACCCCTAGGCAAAACTTGGACATTCGAGAATATCTCATAAGAAAAGAAAATAATCGCACCTGAAATTTTCGTAAAATTGAATTTTCTCAATTTTCAAATTTTCAACAAACTTTCAACAGGAATCGTCGTGCAATCGTTTGTACCCGCAGGAAATGCTTTGAATCTCGAAAATATCTCAAAGGATAAGAAAATAAACGCACTTTAAAAGTGTTTATGAAATAGGGCTGGATTCAGTCAATTCTCAAAATTTCACAAAACTGTAAACGGGAATCGTTGTGCAATCGTTTGTACCCCTAGGCAAAACTTGGACATTCGAGAATATCTCATAAGAAAAGAAAATAATCGCACCTGAAATTTTCGTAAAATGGAATTTTCTCAATTTTCAAAATTCACAAACTTTAAACAGGAATCGTCGTGCAATCGTTTGTACCCGCAGGAAATGCTTTGAATCTCGAAAATATCTCAAAGGATAAGAAAATAAACGCACTTTAAAAGTGTTTATGAAATAGGGCTGGATTCAGTCAATTCTCAAAATTTCACAAAACTGTAAACGGGAATCGTTGTGCAATCGTTTGTACCCCTAGGCAAAACTTGGACATTCGAGAATATCTCATAAGAAAAGAAAATAATCGCACCTGAAATTTTCGTAAAATGGAATTTTCTCAATTTTCAAAATTTCAACAAACTTTAAACAGGAATCGTCGTGCAATCGTTTGTACCCGCAGGAAATGCTTTGAATTGAAAATATCTCAAAGGATAAGAAAATAAACGCACTTTAAAAGTGTTTATGAAATAGGGCTGGATTCAGTCAATTCTCAAAATTTCACAAAACTGTAAACGGGAATCGTTGTGCAATCGTTTGTACCCCTAGGCAAAACTTGGACATTCGAGAATATCTCATAAGAAAAGAAAATAATCGCACCTGAAATTTTCGTAAAATGGAATTTTCTCAATTTTCAAAATTTCAACAAACTTTAAACAGGAATCGTCGTGCAATCGTTTGTACCCGCAGGAAATGCTTTGAATCTCGAAAATATCTCAAAGGATAAGAAAATAAACGCACTTTAAAAGTGTTTATGAAATAGGGCTGGATTCAGTCAATTCTCAAAATTTCACAAAACTGTAAACGGGAATCGTTGTGCAATCGTTTGTACCCCTAGGCAAAACTTGGACATTCGAGAATATCTCATAAGAAAAGAAAATAATCGCACCTGAAATTTTCGTAAAATGGAATTTTCTCAATTTTCAAAATTTCCACAAACTTTAAACAGGAATCGTCGTGCAATCGTTTGTACCCGCAGGAAATGCTTTGAATCTCGAAAATATCTCAAAGGATAAGAAAATAAACGCACTTTAAAAGTGTTTATGAAATAGGGCTGGATTCAGTCAATTCTCAAAATTTCACAAAACTGTAAACGGGAATCGTTGTGCAATCGTTTGTACCCCTAGGCAAAACTTGGACATTCGAGAATATCTCATAAGAAAAGAAAATAATCGCACCTGAAATTTTCGTAAAATTGAATTTTCTCAATTTTCAACAAACTTTCAACAGGAATCGTCGTGCAATCGTTTGTACCCGCAGGAAATGCTTTGAATCTCGAAAATATCTCAAAGGATAAGAAAATAAACGCACTTTAAAAGTGTTTATGAAATAGGGCTGGATTCAGTCAATTCTCAAAATTTCACAAAACTGTAAACGGGAATCGTTGTGCAATCGTTTGTACCCCTAGGCAAAACTTGGACATTCGAGAATATCTCATAAGAAAAGAAAATAATCGCACCTGAAATTTTCGTAAAATTGAATTTTCTCAATTTTCAAATTTTCTACAAACTTTCAACAGGAATCGTCGTGCAATCATTTGTACCCGCAGGAAATGCTTTGAATCTCGAAAATATCTCAAAGGATAAGAAAATAAACGCACTTTAAAAGTGTTTATGAAATAGGGCTGGATTCAGTCAATTCTCAAAATTTCACAAAACTGTAAACGGGAATCATTGTGTAATCGTTTGTACCCCAAGGCAAAACTTGGACATTCGAGAATATCTCATAAGAAAAGAAAATAATCGCACCTGAAATTTTCATAAAATTGAATTTTCTCCATTTTCAAAATTTCAACAAACTTTAAACAGGAATCGTCATGCAATCGTGTGGAGCCTTAGGAAACTTATATTAAAACATTATTTAATAAGTCAATTTATTATAATTTGATGCATTTAAAGGTTTAACCAAACATTACTTACTCGGAACGATGATGTATCGGCCTTGTTCCGTTTTGGAGTGTTTTCCACTTTCAGGTTGAATCCTTAGCGTTATATAAATGAAGATAAATAAATTAGAATTTTGGGTGCGTACTAAATTTACTATCGATATTAGAATACACTTATAACCGAGGGGGATGACTGCTTACCATCAGATACAGATGATTTCAATAATAACTACTAACAGCCCCGTTTTAGACCTACAAGCTACACTAAACGAAGAACACGATATGGTCACTTCCGTTCAACAAAACTTCGAACAAAGTAGTACAATAAATAAAGTCACATTACAACAAAAAAGAATATTGTAGACACTTTCCAGAATACGATAGAAAAATAAATATACCAACTGTTTTATTAGGTCTATGTGGTCTGCTTCTATTTATCTTAATTGTCCTATTTACCTAGTATTTCCTGTTTTACTTTCGTGTATATTATATATTTGTTTATTGTCAAATTTCCAGGGCATCGGTTAGGTTAATATATTTTTCCTTTCATAGACCATTTATAATACGATCACTTTATTTTAATATAGAATTTCATATAATTTTATCATATTTAATTATAATACATTGTTTCTTTACAATGGTCTGTCAACATGCCAATTTTTGTTACGTCTGATAGTTTAAGGACATATGCAAAGATAAAAATATGTTTTCTTAATCATAGGTTTTCATTATTTACCTATAATTCTACTATTCAAAAACATTTTTGTAATTTCAAACGATATTCAATATACGATAGACTTTTGAATAGTAAAAACTGATATTTTTTGAAATATTCGAAAATAGTATAATCATCGATATTTATATATTTTATTTGGTAAAGTTATTACCAACAATAATAATTTTAAAAGTACCAAACGAATATAGGAGTCGGAAGTCTCATTCCGAGCTATTTATTAAATGCATTATTTAATTATATTTTCATGGAATCAATTTCACTTGTGAGAATTATTGTTCCTGCATCGAGCCCGCTCAACGCCGAATATCCAGGGCGCCGCAACACTAAGCCGACCACCCGGGTAGCCGCCGCCAGGGCGGCGGTTTCTGCCCTCAACCTACATTGCGTTGATTGTACTGATTGATACCTGACGTAGCAGCTATGGCGTTGGATCTTGGTTCATATCCTTTAAATGAAACACTGTCTCGTGAGGTGTTAATTTTTTATATGAGACCTTCAATATTGGACTGTAAAATTTTATAAAATTACTAGTCGTTACCCCCCCGCCCGCTTTGCTGGGCGTATAATACGGTGGTATTCTTAAATCTAGATTTGAAATTTGGTAGCAATATTTCTTTTACCACGTAGATACCAGCTACAAAATATATAGACACTATAAATTTTAAATTAATTAGTTTCGAAAATCACAAAGAAAGTTCATGATCCACTTTAATTAACAAAGCCCTTCTACTTTTTTACTTCATTTTAAACGCTAAATCTTAATTCTCTGCGAATATCCTGTTGAGAGTTCATAGTTTCATTATTTATAAAAGAAATTCACATCAAATGTTGAACAATTATTCGACCACATTTTTTTTTTTTACACAGATTTCCGCATTACCGTGGAGGTACTGTGTCGTATGATGCGTTCCCATTATTTTACATGGCGGGATCCCCAAGAGGCCTACACCATGTGGATGGTAATAAGCGACCCATCTTTAAAAAGTTATTTTTGATATTGTTTTTCTACCAAAACATATTTCTTATCTTTAATATGCTACTTACATTTTTTTTTTGATAAAACATAATATTACTATCCATATACGGATATGGTCCATATCTATATGGATATTACTATCCATGTATGTAGTCTATCTCGCTATTCACAACAGTTAATGAGGAATAAATTATGTATTTCTTTCTATTTTTACAATTACATTATTATTATATTCATAATTATTGCATAATTTTTATTACGTAATGGCGAGGTAGACTAAACATTGTATATAAACCTAAAACTTTGAATGTTCTTTTATTTTTCTATCTTGGCAATGATTAAATCAATTACCTCGTAATAATCTTTGTTATTTTTAAGATGAAAATAGCAATGTTTATGAACTAATTTCTTCTATAACAAATTCAAATATAAAAAAAATAAGATACATTGTTTTAGTTTAGTTTGCGGTAGGAAGTGAAGGACGTCGTGTTTAAGTGCTAAGAGTATTTATTAAGAAAATGTCGAAAAATAGTCAAGAAGTTTCGTTAAATGACATCTATAAGAAGATTGCAGCACTGAGTACTAAGATCGCGTCTCAGTCTGCGCTCATAGAGACACAAAGCGTCAAAATTCAAGAACAACAACAATTACTTCAAAATTGTCCAGATGTGATTAATGACCAAAAGAGGGTTGTCGAAGAAATACTAATGAAAGTAGACAGATTAACGTCAACTATATTTTCACCGCAAAAAGAGATCGCAGCATGCGCGTCTACTATGCGAATTCCTACTAGCGTGAGCGAAAACGAAGTAATATCCACAGTGTCTGTTACAACTGTGCAAGATAAGGAGAACGTGCGCTTCCGCAAAACAATCGAGCGAACGAAACCAAAGGCAGCGCCAATTGTGTACGAGCGTCAGCGTTTTATAGATGCGGATGCTATAGAAATTTCGCAAGGGGGAAAAAAATTAAAATTATGATAGTGAATGGAAAATAGTTTAGAATAAACAGAAAGTAAAATGAACATATTATGTACATGAATAACATAAAGGTGGAAATGCTGATGTAAGTAAGATTCATGCCGTTGAGAAGACTATTCATCTTTCTTTATTGAAGTTCCCGAATCACTCTATAGCAAGCTCTGTAATGCGGAAGTTAGGCCTATCAACACTCGGTTTAGTGAATGGAGCTGGTTTCGTCCCTCAAGGAAAAGCGACCAAAAGCCATTCCAGTAACATTACGTTAAAATTATATTACCAGAATGTCAGAAAACTAACAATTTATTTTGTTCTCTGTTAGAGTCAACCTATGACATATTTGCGTTATCGGAGACCGGACTCAAAGAGTCTTTGCGGGGCGGAGAGTTTATTCCTTTGGGATACACTGCTGTAAGATGTGATCGAGCTGATGGGCGCAAGCAGGGTGGTGTGATAATAATTGCATCACATAGATATATATTGCAGCAGATTCCGCTACCTCCTGGACACAATGTAAACAGCTCATTATTTGAACTAATATGTGTGACGGTACATTTAGGAAGTAAGTTTTTATTTTTGTGTTGTGTTATTTATATACCTCCAAAATGTTCAGCTTCTGAATATATGCATTTATTGTATTTATTAGAAAGTGTATGTGTTCGATACAATAATGTTATAGTTATCGGTGATTTTAACATGACATCATGTACGACTGAGGTATGGAATTTTTATGAATATTTATTATCATTCTGTGCACTGGATTTACTTCAGTTTCATTAGAGCTCACTATTCCTGTATTTATACAGGTCACTTATACCTCATTTTGATTTAGTACTGGGGATCAGAACTACAGAATTTATACAGTAGATCATGTAAAGTGTTGGATGTTCATATTAATAAGTCTTTGTTTGTAATTTCCTTCAGTTCTTTCACGTAGTGTCTTTTCTATTTTTTATTTATTAATTTTATTTTTATATTTTTCTAGCCTAGCTTCTGTGTCATATTTTATTAAAGTAACAAATGATATAAATTCATATACTCCATACCTATTATGATTGTAAAGTATAACCATGAAGGTTTTCTGTCTTATTTAAATTTTTATAAGTATGTAATAATTCCGCATACAAAATTTTAACTATTCACTAAGTTTTGATATATTTAAACACTATGCCCGCAGTCGAAGAATATTTAGAATATTTAGCTATATGTAGTTGGTCGTATCATTTTGTTTTACTTTTCGTTCAGAAAAGTACCTAAAATTATTCTGTGACACCCTTCACATAGTATAACATATGTATTCTTTGTTTCTGCAGTAGTTTCTTCGCTTAAGCAAAGAGTGGTTTCCTTTTAGAATTGAGATCATCATGAATTTCCCATTTTCCTATGATCCTTCGTATAAATGAGTAATAATGACCTATTGCACTTCCGTATTCCTTTGATCCGCCACTGTAAATTATTGCAGATACTAATTTATATTCGGTATTACAAATTACAAGGTCAGTTGGAATTTCACTTATGGCAAATTCCATTGGTCGAGATGAAAATCCTAATCTCTGCCCTAACTTGGGCCACTCAAGGCATTCGATATCTATAAAGATATGGGGTCCGCCTATCCAGTGGAAAACGAGATCACCTTTACAACGTTTACATTTTCTATTGGATATTTCGCAGAACTCATTCGCGGCAATTTGGAGTCCTCCCATTCCGTTGACATAGAACGGCAATGGACTCACTTCCAATACTGGAAATATGTTACTTTCTTCGTGGCCACAATTTAAGGTGCAAAATTCACGGCGTTGCAGGGAAGGTTCATTTTTCAATAGGTGATTAGAAACAAGGGATGATACATTATCGGCACAATCAAGCACATCGTTTTTTGGCGTGACGATCTGGCATAAAATATCAGCTCTCTGAGCATATATTTTATGCGAGATTCCTTTTAAAGATAACATTTTTACGAATTGTAATGTCGGGTTTACCGACGATGCAATGTATTTATGATAACCTGACCAGTCACAGTATGCCGACAGTATGCTCTGAATAATGGTATCAAACGGACAAGTATTTAGAATTTGTAATACCCGTTGACCAACTTTTAAAGGCTGCAACGCAGAACCGTTCTGCAAGACTGGTAACGCACGATCGAAGAATGGCCTTTCGTAAATTTTTTCGATATCAGGGCATGGCGTTAAGTATTTTCCCCTTTTCTTTGGTATTGGGTTGAGGCTTTTCCACGATTCCACTTCGTTAAGTAGATTAGCTTTTTCAGTGGATATAGAAAAAGTATTTTTCTGAATGGGATTTAATTTTACAATTTCGGTTGACTGATAATCGCTTTCAACATTATCTGAATTATTTTTATCAAGTGAATCGTTTTCTAATTGTTTACTTATAACACTGGAAGCTTCAATAAATGCGTTTAATAATTTTACTAAACCAGAAATCGATCTGAGGTGCATGACTAAAAATTTATCTACTCTGATCGATTTAATACCTTTTACAATAAGTGTTTTCAACTCTCGAAAATACTCTTCGCTATAAGCCGAAGTAGCGACTCCGGTAGACAAAACATTCGTCCATAAGACAAAATGTTTGCTTATTCTTAAAAGGTTTTTTCCGAACTCTGCGGAATAATAAGGATTCGGCCGGTCACCAGTTAATGGTTGCTGACTTTCTGTTTCTAATTTATCTAGAAATCTCTGTAGACCACTACCAGCGTTCATTTTATCAACAAATTCGTCTTCTTCAAATGAAAAGGAGACCTCGTCTTTGTTAGGCTCACTAGGAGGTTCAACAGTTTTAATACGATCAAAAAGTCTTTGTTGGGCTGCAAAACAATGTTCGGAACTATCACTAACATCTTCAGTTTTCGAAAATGCCACTACTAAAACGTCTAAACAAATAGCATAATAGTTTTCTATCGTTTCGCAATGTGTCATAAGGCCAATACAACGGAGAAAAAAATCTTTCACGGTCTGTGGTGTTCTTTTAAAACATTTCCACCGACAGACCAGTTTTATTAAATGTGCAATATCAATGCGCAAAATGCAAATGGGCGGTGTTTTGTTGGTAGATGGCGTTAATGATTCGTAACATTGCTCTACATACGATACCAAGTCAATATTATTAAACGCGAGAGTTGCAGCGTTTAAAAGCGCAAGGGAGTAATCTGTAACTATCTCCCGCGGGCAAGGTACACCGGAGCGTAACCACTCCCGCATCCAATATGATAACATATTACTGTCATGTTTTTCTGAAATCATTTGAAAAACGGGCAAGATTTTTTTATTAACTGCAGTAACGGCTTGATATATAAATATCGGATGTTTTGTGCTGTCTGGTTTGCGAAAAGGTGCTACCAATGAACCTGTAGCATCAATGCTAATACTACGTATCTGATTTCTTTTTAACAACGTTTATATATATATAAGACTGTTCCGGACTCCAGTACATGACAAAAAATCTATCTATTCCTATTTCTTTTATACAACCAGCAAATTCTAATGAATATTTCATCTTTATTATGGATATTATAGGATCTGTAACGCCTTTTAGGCCTAATACTATGTCGAAATCTAATTGTTTCGCTTTGCGCAACACACTCTCTTTATATAGATGTGCTGGCTCGACATCTCCAAATTTCATTAATTTATTAGCCTTATCACGTCGCCAATTGTATGTGGAACTTACCTTTAGATCTCCAACTACGCTTTTCCGTTCAGCGCCTTTCATTTGACGTTTTTTCTTATGGGGTATATCACGAGTATCGTTCGTTGATATGTGAACTTGCAGCCCATTTTCTTTAGGACCGAGTAAACTGTATAAATTAATTTTGTTACCACATTCTACACAAGTCGCGTGTATTTGAAAAAGTGTTCACCCGGAATGGTGCAAACTTTACCGTTCTTAAAACTAAAGGGACACGGTAGTTTAAAGTGAATCCATAATTGAGCATAGAGGACGTCAGACCAACCGGGTTTTAAAACTTTATATTCGCGATCACTGTATAGTCGCGTTTCCGGTTCAATTTGTTTCCAAACCTCTGTAGGAATAACAAATTGCTCGCGTAACGGAGGTACAGTTGTATCAGTCGTATGAGCTTCCGTGGACCAATTTGACTGATTACATTCCTCTATACTTCTAGCTTTCGAGGTGCCTATGAACTTTTCTAACTCTTCACTTTTTAGTAAATTATTAAGAATCTCGTTTCGATTCTGGACAATGTACATATAAATATATTTCTTATCCATCTGTCCCCCTAAACGGTCAGATGCTTTTTCCCAGACCTCGTCAGTAAACGGGCGAATTTTACCTGAGTTATCAATGAAACTCATACTTTTTAATGCTAAGATTATTTTCTCAACAGATATTTTTGATTTTCTTGGCATATTCGTAAAAATATTTTTTTTATCGTTTGTATTTTTAGCTGTATTGCCACAATCCCATCTGACGTTGAGTGAAAAATAATTAGTGTTTGTCACTTGACGGTGGTCCGTATGTAAGTCTGCCTACTAAGAGTGCTACTCAACATGCAAATTGTTAACTACAAACAAGTGATATAAATCGTTACATATGTTGAAGTATGCTATTAATATTTCACAGGTGGAAACCCTAATTATACTATTACTAACTTTACAAATGCTTATTCTATTAATCAGTAAAATACTATAAATAATATATAAACTGAATCTTACCGATTATCCAAGAGTATATAAATTATGATACGGACATACGTTACCAGTAGACATTTCCCTCTTCGTTCAACCTCTCTGCTTGTCTTACTCACCCGATTGCTAACCCGCACTATTGATTGTTTTTGCACACAGGTTTGACAACTATATTCGTACCACAATCACCCGGAAGCCCTCCACAACTCTATTGATAATGCAAATGTACAAATAAACTTGTCATAAATTCAAAAAGTAAAATTAGAGCGACCGACTCCTTCTCTACACCGTCCAATTACGAGGCCAGAACCCGAACCGTCCGTTGACTGTACCTCAAGAAACAATGTCCAATACTATTTATGTTTATTAGCAGTTCGTAACGAAGTAGAGTCAGTTTAGTGCCACACTGCCACACCACACTAGCTACACCCTTGACGGGTTCCCACACTATTAACGCTCGTACCTTATTTACAGGAAAAAAATCGGATATTCGAGATTCCTGGTCAACAGACACCCCGTTGTTTTGTAGTACCAAAGCTTTCTAAAACTTAAATAAATTTAGTTTTTTATGTGATGCAAATGGCTGAAAGAATCGCCTAATGCCGTGTACAGACCGAGCGAAGGAGAGTAAGCAAAGGCGAACATGTTGGTTTTGCCGACAGATAATGTATTCTCGTTTACGTTTACCTACACTGTTGTGTTTACACAGCAAATGACATTTACCTTAACATTATTAAAAAAAAACGGATAGTCTACACGAAGAAACACACGAGTCGATTTATAAAATAATATGAATGTTTATAATACAAAAATAGTTGACCGCCACGGGACGCCTGGCAGATGTGAAACATCTTAGTGAATATTCAAATTTCTAATAATTAAAAATGGAAACCCTATAAAAATTATGAAGTAAAGTAATCAAAAGAGTATAGCTTTGTTAATAAAAAGAAGCAACGTTCGTTTTAAGTCACACACAGCTATTATTCGTTTTCGTTTATTCAATAGCGTTCGGTAGCTCTGTCTCGGTTGGTCTTTATCTAGCATAAGAAACATATGTTTCGTACTTGACCCTTGTTCCAAAAGCTACACAAGTATTAGTAGGGTTTTTTATTGTTCCCGTTCTTTGTTTCACGTTCCACATTATCATCTGTAAATTTAAAATAGACGAAAGTGCCACTCATTAGTAACAGTGGGGCCTCATCCTTTTAAGAACTTTTTATTTGTGAATGCGGTGGGTCAGTCCAGATAATGCGGTGCTAACGGACAGTAATTAGAATTAAAAAATAGAGACACATACATTGGTAAAATCGAAATTTCGAACTGCTTTTTGTTCTATAAGAATATAATTCAAATATATCTAGTAATGAAGCGGAGTGGTAAGAGTCGTGACCACTGTACACATACCTATGTAATAATAAAATTCCTTTAATAAACCATATCTTCATGCAAATTTTTTAACTAAAACTAATTAGTTTCGATATTTCAAGTCGGCCAGGTGTACCGCAACGACAGTATTTTTTGAAATTTTATATTAGTACTAGCTGTGCCCGTGGCATCGCTCACGGGGTCTACAGAATGCCCGCGCGAATCTTGCTCCCCCGCTCCCGGCCATTTCAAAGACAAAAATGCTTGTTGTGGGTGTTCCTTAGAAGATAGATGTATATTTTCCCGGACTTTTTTGTAGATCATTGTAGTTTTATTTGCTATGTCTCTAAAGAATTACTCAGTATAAGCCATTTAAGCGCCCGATTTCATTCACCATGAACAGTTATTTTTTTAATTGTGAGGAACCCTGCTATAGTAACTAAACAGCTGATATACGTACATATAAAGATATTTAACACCAAAACGCACTTTGTAAATGAAGGCTCTTATCATTTTGAAAATTGTTAAAATCTTGTAACTTTTTTGTGTTTTAAGATAGGGAAAAATTAAAAGAGGTACAAACGTGTGTGTGTGCGAACTGGAATCTTAATCCGTTGGTATAATTTTGATAACTTAAAGTGGGGTGCGGGTAAAATTGTGGAAATGCAATAATTTTTTTCTGTTTGGGTTAAAAACGAAAATGAAAAAGATTCAAAGTATTTCCTGCGAGTACAAACAGTGCAGAATGGGAGGACTCCAAATTGCCGCGAATGAGTTCTGCGAAATATCCAATAGAAAATGTAAACGTTGTAAAGGTGATCTCGTTTTCCACTGGATAGGCGGACCCCATATCTTTATAGATATCGAATGCCTTGAGTGGCCCAAGTTAGGGCAGAGATTAGGATTTTCATCTCGACCAATGGAATTTGCTATAAGTGAAATTCCAACTGACCTTGTAATTTGTAATACCGAATATAAATTAGTATCTGCAATAATTTACAGTGGCGGATCAAAGGAATACGGAAGTGCAATAGGTCATTATTACTCATTTATACGAAGGATCATAGGAAAATGGGAAATTCATGACGATCTCAATTCTAAAAGGAAACCACTCTTTGCTTCAGCGAAGAAACTACTGCAGAAACAAAGAATACATATGTTATACTATGTGAAGGGTGTCACAGAATAATTTTAGGTACTTTTCTGAACGAAAAGTAAAACAAAATGATACGACCAACTACATATAGTTAAATATTCTAAATATTCTTCGACTGCGGGCATAGTGTTTAAATATATCAAAACTTAGTGAATAGTTAAAATTTTGTATGCGGAATTATTACATACTTATAAAAATTTAAATAAGACAGAAAACCTTCATGGTTATACTTTACAATCATAATAGGTATGGAGTATATGAATTTATATCATTTGTTACTTTAATAAAATATGACACAGAAGCTAGGCTAGAAAAATATAAAAATAAAATTAATAAATAAAAAATAGAAAAGACACTACGTGAAAGAACTGAAGGAAATTACAAACAAAGACTTATTAATATGAACATCCAACACTTTACATGATCTACTATACAAATTCTGTAGTTCTGATCCCCAGTACTAAATCAAAATGAGGTATAAGTGACCTGTATAAATACAGGAATAGTGAGCTCTAATGAAACTGAAGTAAATCCAGTGCACAGAATGATAATAAATATTCATAAAAATTCCATACCTCAGTCGTACATGATGTCATGTTAAAATCACCGATAACTATAACATTATTGTATCGAACACATACACTTTCTAATAAATACAATAAATGCATATATTCAGAAGCTGAACATTTTGGAGGTATATAAATAACACAACACAAAAATAAAAACTTACTTCCTAAATGTACCGTCACACATATTAGTTCAAATAATGAGCTGTTTACATTGTGTCCAGGAGGTAGCGGAATCTGCTGCAATATATATCTATGTGATGCAATTATTATCACACCACCCTGCTTGCGCCCATCAGCTCGATCACATCTTACAGCAGTGTATCCCAAAGGAATAAACTCTCCGCCCCGCAAAGACTCTTTGAGTCCGGTCTCCGATAACGCAAATATGTCATAGGTTGACTCTAACAGAGAACAAAATAAATTGTTAGTTTTCTGACATTCTGGTAATATAATTTTAACGTAATGTTACTGGAATGGCTTTTGGTCGCTTTTCCTTGAGGGACGAAACCAGCTCCATTCACTAAACCGAGTGTTGATAGGCCTAACTTCCGCATTACAGAGCTTGCTATAGAGTGATTCGGGAACTTCAATAAAGAAAGATGAATAGTCTTCTCAACGGCATGAATCTTACTTACATCAGCATTTCCACCTTTATGTTATTCATGTACATAATATGTTCATTTTACTTTCTGTTTATTCTAAACTATTTTCCATTCACTATCATAATTTTAATTTTTTTCCCCCTTGCGAAATTTCTATAGCATCCGCATCTATAAAACGCTGACGCTCGTACACAATTGGCGCTGCCTTTGGTTTCGTTCGCTCGATTGTTTTGCGGAAGCGCACGTTCTCCTTATCTTGCACAGTTGTAACAGACACTGTGGATATTACTTCGTTTTCGCTCACGCTAGTAGGAATTCGCATAGTAGACGCGCATGCTGCGATCTATTTTTGCGGTGAAAATATAGTTGACGTTAATCTGTCTACTTTCATTAGTATTTCTTCGACAACCCTCTTTCGGTCATTAATCACATCTGGACAATTTTGAAGTAATTGTTGTTGTTCTTGAATTTTGACGCTTTGTGTCTCTATGAGCGCAGACTGAGACGCGATCTTAGTACTCAGTGCTGCAATCTTCTTATAGATGTCATTAAACGAAACTTCTTGACTATTTTTCGACATTTTCTTAATAAATACTCTTAGCACTTAAACACGACGTCCTTCACTTCCTACCGCAAACTAAACTAAAACAATGTATCTTATTTTTTTTATATTTGAATTTGTTATAGAAAAAATTAGTTCATAAACATTGCTATTTTCATCTTAAAAATAACAAAGATTATTACGAGGTAATTGATTTAATCGTTGCCAAGATAGAAAAATATAAGAACATTCAAAGTTTTAGGTTTATATACAATGTATAGTCTACCTCGCCATTACGTAATAAAAATTATGCAATAATTATGAATATAATAATAATGTAATTGTAAAAATAGTTGTTGTAATTGTAACTTTTTAAAGATGGGTCGCTTATTACCATCCACATGGTGTAGGCCTCTTGGGGATCCCGCCATGTTAAATAATGGGAACGCATCATACGACACAGTACCTCTACGGTGAGGCGGAAATCTGTGTAAAAAAAAAAATGTGTTCGAATAATTGTTCAACATTTGATGTGAATTTCTTTTATAAATAATGAAACTATGAACTCTCAACAGGATATTCGCAGAGAATTAAGATTTAGCGTTTAAAATGAAGTAAAAAAGTAGAAGGGCTTTGTTAATTAAAGTGGATCATGAACTTTCTTTGTGATTTTCGAAACTAATTAATTTAAAATTTATAGTGTCTATATATTTTGTAGCTGGTATCTACGTGGTAAAAGAAATATTGCTACCAAATTTCAAATCTAGATTTAAGAATACCACCGTATTATACGCCCAGCAAAGCGGGCGGGGGGGTAACGACTAGTAATTTTATAAAATTTTACAGTCCAATATTGAAGGTCTCATATAAAAAATTAACACCTCACGAGACAGTGTTTCATTTAAAGGATATGAACCAAGATCCAACGCCATAGCTGCTACGTCAGGTATCAATCAGTACAATCAACGCAATGTAGGTTGAGGGCAGAAACCGCCGCCCTGGCGGCGGCTACCCGGGTGGTCGGCTTAGTGTTGCGGCGCCCTGGATATTCGGCGTTGAGCGGGCTCGATGCAGGAACAATAATTCTCACAAGTGAAATTGATTCCATGAAAATAGAATTAAATAATGCATTTAATAAATAGCTCGGAATGAGACTTCCGACTCCTATATTCGTTTGGTACTTTTAAAATTATTATTGTTGGTAATAACTTTACCAAATAAAATATATAAATATCGATGATTATACTATTTTCGAATATTTCAAAAAATATCAGTTTTTACTATTCAAAAGTCTATCGTATATTGAATATCGTTTGAAATTACAAAAATGTTTTTGAATAGTAGAATTATAGGTAAATAATGAAAACCTATGATTAAGAAAACATATTTTTATCTTTGCATATGTCCTTAAACTATCAGACGTAACAAAAATTGGCATGTTGACAGACCATTGTAAAGAAACAATGTATTATAATTAAATATGATAAAATTATATGAAATTCTATATTAAAATAAAGTGATCGTATTATAAATGGTCTATGAAAGGAAAAATATATTAACCTAACCGATGCCCTGGAAATTTGACAATAAACAAATATATAATATACACGAAAGTAAAACAGGAAATACTAGGTAAATAGGACAATTAAGATAAATAGAAGCAGACCACATAGACCTAATAAAACAGTTGGTATATTTATTTTTCTATCGTATTCTGGAAAGTGTCTACAATATTCTTTTTTGTTGTAATGTGACTTTATTTATTGTACTACTTTGTTCGAAGTTTTGTTGAACGGAAGTGACCATATCGTGTTCTTCGTTTAGTGTAGCTTGTAGGTCTAAAACGGGGCTGTTAGTAGTTATTATTGAAATCATCTGTATCTGATGGTAAGCAGTCATCCCCCTCGGTTATAAGTGTATTCTAATATCGATAGTAAATTTAGTACGCACCCAAAATTCTAATTTATTTATCTTCATTTATATAACGCTAAGGATTCAACCTGAAAGTGGAAAACACTCCAAAACGGAACAAGGCCGATACATCATCGTTCCGAGTAAGTAATGTTTGGTTAAACCTTTAAATGCATCAAATTATAATAAATTGACTTATTAAATAATGTTTTAATATAAGTTTCCTAAGGCTCCACACGATTGCATGACGATTCCTGTTTAAAGTTTGTTGAAATTTTGAAAATGGAGAAAATTCAATTTTATGAAAATTTCAGGTGCGATTATTTTCTTTTCTTATGAGATATTCTCGAATGTCCAAGTTTTGCCTTGGGGTACAAACGATTACACAATGATTCCCGTTTACAGTTTTGTGAAATTTTGAGAATTGACTGAATCCAGCCCTATTTCATAAACACTTTTAAAGTGCGTTTATTTTCTTATCCTTTGAGATATTTTCGAGATTCAAAGCATTTCCTGCGGGTACAAACGATTGCACGACGATTCCTGTTGAAAGTTTGTAGAAAATTTGAAAATTGAGAAAATTCAATTTTACGAAAATTTCAGGTGCGATTATTTTCTTTTCTTATGAGATATTCTCGAATGTCCAAGTTTTGCCTTGGGGTACAAACGATTACACAATGATTCCCGTTTACAGTTTTGTGAAATTTTGAGAATTGACTGAATCCAGCCCTATTTCATAAACACTTTTAAAGTGCGTTTATTTTCTTATCCTTTGAGATATTTTCGAGATTCAAAGCATTTCCTGCGGGTACAAACGATTGCACGACGATTCCTGTTGAAAGTTTGTAGAAAATTTGAAAATTGAGAAAATTCAATTTTACGAAAATTTCAGGTGCGATTATTTTCTTTTCTTATGAGATATTCTCGAATGTCCAAGTTTTGCCTAGGGGTACAAACGATTGCACAACGATTCCCGTTTACAGTTTTGTGAAATTTTGAGAATTGACTGAATCCAGCCCTATTTCATAAACACTTTTAAAGTGCGTTTATTTTCTTATCCTTTGAGATATTTTCGAGATTCAAAGCATTTCCTGCGGGTACAAACGATTGCACGACGATTCCTGTTGAAAGTTTGTAGAAAATTTGAAAATTGAGAAAATTCAATTTTACGAAAATTTCAGGTGCGATTATTTTCTTTTCTTATGAGATATTCTCGAATGTCCAAGTTTTGCCTAGGGGTACAAACGATTGCACAACGATTCCCGTTTACAGTTTTGTGAAATTTTGAAAATTGAGAAAATTCCATTTTACGAAAATTTCAGGTGCGATTATTTTCTTTTCTTATGAGATATTCTCGAATGTCCAAGTTTTGCCTAGGGGTACAAACGATTGCACAACGATTCCCGTTTACAGTTTTGTGAAATTTTGAGAATTGACTGAATCCAGCCCTATTTCATAAACACTTTTAAAGTGCGTTTATTTTCTTATCCTTTGAGATATTTTCGAGATTCAAAGCATTTCCTGCGGGTACAAACGATTGCACGACGATTCCTGTTGAAAGTTTGTTGAAAATTTGAAAATTGAGAAAATTCAATTTTACGAAAATTTCAGGTGCGATTATTTTATTTTCTTATGAAATATTCTCGAATGTCCAAGTTTTGCCTAGGGGTACAAACGATTGCACAACGATTCCCGTTTACAGTTTTGTGAAATTTTGAGAATTGACTGAATCCAGCCCTATTTCATAAACACTTTTAAAGTGCGTTTATTTTCTTATCCTTTGAGATATTTTCGAGATTCAAAGCATTTCCTGCGGGTACAAACGATTGCACGACGATTCCTGTTTAAAGTTTGTGGAAATTTTGAAAATTGAGAAAATTCCATTTTACGAAAATTTCAGGTGCGATTATTTTCTTTTCTTATGAGATATTCTCGAATGTCCAAGTTTTGCCTAGGGGTACAAACGATTGCACAACGATTCCAGTTTACAGTTTTGTGAAATTTTGAGAATTGACTGAATCCAGCCCTATTTCATAAACACTTTTAAAGTGCGTTTATTTTCTTATCCTTTGAGATATTTTCGAGATTCAAAGCATTTCCTGCGGGTACAAACGATTGCACGACGATTCCTGTTGAAAGTTTGTAGAAAATTTGAAAATTGAGAAAATTCAATTTTACGAAAATTTCAGGTGCGATTATTTTCTTTTCTTATGAGATATTCTCGAATGTCCAAGTTTTGCCTAGGGGTACAAACGATTGCACAACGATTCCCGTTTACAGTTTTGTGAAATTTTGAAAATTGAGAAAATTCCATTTTACGAAAATTTCAGGTGCGATTATTTTCTTTTCTTATGAGATATTCTCGAATGTCCAAGTTTTGCCTAGGGGTACAAACGATTGCACAACGATTCCCGTTTACAGTTTTGTGAAATTTTGAGAATTGACTGAATCCAGCCCTATTTCATAAACACTTTTAAAGTGCGTTTATTTTCTTATCCTTTGAGATATTTTCGAGATTCAAAGCATTTCCTGCGGGTACAAACGATTGCACGACGATTCCTGTTGAAAGTTTGTTGAAAATTTGAAAATTGAGAAAATTCAATTTTACGAAAATTTCAGGTGCGATTATTTTATTTTCTTATGAAATATTCTCGAATGTCCAAGTTTTGCCTAGGGGTACAAACGATTGCACAACGATTCCCGTTTACAGTTTTGTGAAATTTTGAGAATTGACTGAATCCAGCCCTATTTCATAAACACTTTTAAAGTGCGTTTATTTTCTTATCCTTTGAGATATTTTCGAGATTCAAAGCATTTCCTGCGGGTACAAACGATTGCACGACGATTCCTGTTTAAAGTTTGTGGAAATTTTGAAAATTGAGAAAATTCCATTTTACGAAAATTTCAGGTGCGATTATTTTCTTTTCTTATGAGATATTCTCGAATGTCCAAGTTTTGCCTAGGGGTACAAACGATTGCACAACGATTCCAGTTTACAGTTTTGTGAAATTTTGAGAATTGACTGAATCCAGCCCTATTTCATAAACACTTTTAAAGTGCGTTTATTTTCTTATCCTTTGAGATATTTTCGAGATTCAAAGCATTTCCTGCGGGTACAAACGATTGCACGACGATTCCTGTTGAAAGTTTGTAGAAAATTTTGAAAATTGAGAAAATTCAATTTTACGAAAATTTCAGGTGCGATTATTTTCTTTTCTTATGAGATATTCTCGAATGTCCAAGTTTTGCCTAGGGGTACAAACGATTGCACAACGATTCCCGTTTACAGTTTTGTGATTTTGAGAATTGACTGAATCCAGCCCTATTTCAACATTAAAGTGCGTTATTTTCTTATCCTTTGAGATATTTTCACATTCAAAGCATTTCTGCGGTACAAACGATTGCACGACGATTCTGTTTAAAGTTGTTGAAAATTTGAAAATGAGAAATTCAATTTTACGAAAATTTCAGGTGCGATTATTTTCTTTTCTTATGAGATATTCTCGAATGTCCAAGTTTTGCCTAGGGGTACAAACGATTGCACAACGATTCCCGTTTACAGTTTTGTGAAATTTTGAGAATTGACTGAATCCAGCCCTATTTCATAAACACTTTTAAAGTGCGTTTATTTTCTTATCATTTGAGATATTTTCGAGATTCAAAGCATTTCCTGCGGGTACAAACGATTGCACGACGATTCCTGTTGAAAGTTTGTTGAAAATTTGAAAATTGAGAAAATTCAATTTTACGAAAATTTCAGGAGCGATTATTTTATTTTCTTATGAAATATTCTCGAATGTCCAAGTTTTGCCTAGGGGTACAAACGATTGCACAACGATTCCCGTTTACAGTTTTGTGAAATTTTGAGAATTGACTGAATCCAGCCCTATTTCATAAACACTTTTAAAGTGCGTTTATTTTCTTATCCTTTGAGATATTTTCGAGATTCAAAGCATTTCCTGCGGGTACAAACGATTGCACGACGATTCCTGTTTAAAGTTTGTGGAAATTTTGAAAATTGAGAAAATTCCATTTTACGAAAATTTCAGGTGCGATTATTTTCTTTTCTTATGAGATATTCTCGAATGTCCAAGTTTTGCCTAGGGGTACAAACGATTGCACAACGATTCCCGTTTACAGTTTTGTGAAATTTTGAGAATTGACTGAATCCAGCCCTATTTCATAAACACTTTTAAAGTGCGTTTATTTTCTTATCCTTTGAGATATTTTCAACATTCAAAGCATTTCCTGCGGGTACAAACGATTGCACGACGATTCCTGTTTAAAGTTTGTTAAAATTTAGAAAATTGAGAAAATTCAATTTTACGAAAATTTCAGGTGCGATTATTTTCTTTTCTTTTGAGATATTCTCAAATGTCCAAGTAATTCCTAGAGGTACAAACGATTGCACGACGATTTCTTTTTAAGAAATTGGCGAATTGTTGAAAATTGAGAAAATTCTATTCTACTATATGAAAATTTCAAATGCGGTTATTTTCTTTTCTATTGAGATATTCTCAAATTTCAAAGTGTTTTCTAGGGGTACAAACGATTGCACGACGGACTCAGTACACAGACTTTCTATATATTGTAAATTAAATCTCTTATAATTTTGATTTTTTTTAAAGTCCTGTAACTTTTTTGTGTTTTAAGATAGGCAAAAATTAAAAGAGGTACAAACGTGTGCAAGCTAAGTGGAATCTGAATCCGTTGGTATAATTTTGATAACTCAAAGTGGGGTGCGGGTCAAATTTTGGAAATGCAATAACTTTTTTCAGTTTGGGTTAAAAACGAAAATGAGAAAGGTTCAAATGGGTACAAACGATTGCACGACGATTCCTGTTTAAAGTTTGTTGAAATTTTGGAAATTGAGAAAATTCAATTTTATGAAAATTTCAGGTGCGATTATTTTCTTTTCTAATGTGATATTCTCAATGTTCAAAGTGTTTTCTAGGGGTATAAACGATTGCACGACGACTTTTATTTATATTTTTACGAAATGTTTAGAATTGACTAAATTCAGCACTTTTCACAAATATTTTTAAAGTGCGTTTATTTTCTTATTTTTTGGAATATTTTAATTATTGAAAGCGTTTCCTGAAGGCAAAAACTATTGCACGACAAACGCCGTTTACAGATTTTCTATATTTTGTAAAATAAGCCTGTTATAATTTTCTTAATTTTGAACACCCTGTAACTTTTTTGGCTTTGGAGATAAACAAAAATTAAAGGAGGTACAAACGTGTACAAGCAATTTAGAATCAGAATCCGTTAGCATAATTTTGATATCTCAAAGTGGGGTGCTGGTCAAATTTTGAAAACGCAATAACTTTTTTCAGTTTGAGGTACAAACGAAAATGAAAGTGGTACAAACGGGTACAAACGAAGCACTATCGAATGGTAACATCAAATAATTTTTTTTGCAAAGTCGGGTGCCAGGTTCACATAGGTTATGGCGGGTACCCTGCGCCACGCCACCTGTATAGCCATGTAAGTTTCCTCATTTAACTTCTTTTTTTTTACATTTTATTAGGGGTAATTTTTTTTTACTTATAATCTGAGATAGATAACATAAATTATTTTTACTACTATTTCTATTAGCTGTAAGCTTTCCTAAATAAATCAAAAGTAAGGCGGAATAATAAAGTTGGTATTATTTGAACAAGATTTAAAAAAATTGTTTTCTCCAGTACCGGGAATCGAACCCGAACCTCCTGGGTGAAAGCCAGGTATCCTAGCCATTAGACCATACGGGACACATGAAAGTTTATAAAATTTTTGTTTATGACCATACGATACTAAGTGTTTATTTACTTAACATTTTTGAAAACCTCTGGTTAAACTACGTTTCTAAATTATATTATCATACATTTTCGGCGTAGTCCTTGTTATTCAAATAAAACTGAAGCTAAAGAATAAAAGTAGCTTTAAATCTGTTTTTTTTTTTTTTTTTTATCGAAATAAAATCCAAAAGTATTAAAAAAATTATAGTAAATGTAAGTACGAGGTACCCCACCACAAACCGATTTTAAAGAAGTAGCCCCCAGATTTTTTTTGTACAAACAAGCTATGAAAAAGGTGTCAGTGACATCTCTTGGGGTCTTATTCATTCGTATCAATAAGAAACTAGTAAAGGGACTAATTTAAAATAAACAAAAATAATTAACATGTTGTTTAACTGGCGTTCATAAAATTAGATGTTTGTAGTTTGTATTAGATCATCAAAATTACGGTAGATGGTATTAAAAACAATTTCTCCGATTTATGATTTTCAAATACATTCATAACTAATATAATATTACTTTGCGCTATAGATATTAACTCTATCGTTGAGTATATATACAAGAACCCGACTACAACAGTCGGGGCAGCTGCCCGCCAGACATAGCACCCGTCTGGCCGGAGGATCCTCCCTTTTCTATGACGGATGAGGAACTTTACTCTCTGTTCCTCATCTCCGCTAAAATTAGTATTTGTGATTCTTTCTTTATCTCAAAACTATAAGAGATTCAGTAATTTTATTATGAAAACCACGTACCTAAGTCAAGTAGAGTTCATTTTCGATTACAAATTTATCCTGCAAGAACTTATGCAATTATTTATAAGGACATGTTCGTAATCAAGTATCCTTTATAAAGGATGTCTATCAGAATATTTGGAAAAAAAGTTACATGCACAAATAAAACTACAGATTTGGAAAAACTGTCTAAAAACAGTTCATGGATAAAAACTTAAATTAAAAAAATAATAATTCGAAACTCTAATACCTACTTTCATTACATTAACTAAATTTTAAAGTAATTATTAGTTAATTTATACTTACCTAGTTAGCTATTAGTTAATTGGGTGTATTTCCTAGTATCCGTTTTTCATGTAACTTCAATTTTTTTTTAAAGTGAAACTTTTATTAGATCCTCTCAAACTTGAGCAGCCAAGGCCAATAATTAATAGAATATTATTCCAAAAATTTTTAGTTAAATGAAATGTTAATGTGAAAAAAAGTTTCACTTTTACCGTGGTTTCATAAAACCACACATCATAATTTTTTTAATTATAAATATAAAATACTGTACATGAATTTTTTTCCAATTTTCTCGATAAGTGTCCTATAAAAAGGATACTCACGTGTACTCAGAAAATCACGAATTTGTAAAAATCGTAAAAAAAATTACGGGACTGTTACACAATAAGTTACATAATTACTGCTTATTAAATAAAAGTTTTAGTATACATTTTTTTTTTTCTATGGATGTTCAGCATAACTTCTTTGTTTATGAACCAATTAGGACGATTCTTTTTTGTTCGATAGCGGATACTTCAAGGGCGGTCCCATTTTAATTTCATTGGCATTGGATCTTCAAATTCGAAGACACACAAGGGAACTATTCAAACCATTGAATTTGATTTTCTTATTTTTTTAAATTGCCAACGTTTTTTGTTACAGACACACGCAACAACTGTTTATTTTTCAGGCGGAATTAGCAAAGAAAATTTGGATTAAGTAATTATAACATTTAGTTGAATTTACAATAAAATGTTTTTTCGATTAAAATTGTATTCTCTTGGATACTTGGTATATGGTAGATGATCTATCTTGATGCCATATTTCAAGTTTTGTCACCTAGAAGTGGTCAAGGATTTTGATTAGTGACAGTCGGTTACAAGAAACTTCCATTAAGACTTAATGCTGCCATTATAACTTTAATCCTCCATTAGACACATAACTGCATTGCAAGAACGTCTAACAGGACTAATAAAAAGACATGATAAAACTAATTTTCAATCTGTCAAAGACGTCATTATGTCAGTTTTGCGTTGCAATATACTTTAAAACGTACTTTATTTTGACACTTCATTTTTAAAATTTTAATGACGTATATTTAGCCCATTACCCGTCCATTAGGAAAGTAAAAAGCATTTTTCGATGTGTTTTAGTATCCTTTTCACTTTTATGATAGGTCTCCAATATAACTTTCATTTCTATCATCGTTACATGAAAAGTTATCTACTATTGCATACCAGGTAGAATTAATATATGGAACAATAATTATTAGCATTACGTAATTTGTTTTTAGATTCAGGTTCGCTAAGAAAATTGTATGTACAATAAATCTTCTACACAAATAAAATTTAAGTGTCTGTTTGTAATGTCAAAATAACAGCTTTTTATTAAATGCAAATGAAAGTATATATATGATACCTATAAAAAAAACACAATTTATAAAAATTTTGTCTGACTGTTTGTTCCAAGTAACCTCCAGGGGTCGAAAGTATCTCGCAATGGTTCATGTAAATTTATAGACACTGGTCGGTGTCGCCCGTTTCGAACTTGGCAAACAAAGTACCTGTGTCTTGATAGATAATATAAAAAATGATATGTTTTCAAAATCATCTCTAGATGAAAAACAAACAAGAGATCGTGAAAGGTCGTTTCTGCTTCAAAGCTAAATTGAAAAAATATTAAGTCTTTACATATGAAATTGCCGTTTTGTATGAAAAAATTTAAACGATTTTTTTTCATGTATTTTTTATTTGTGTTAATCGAAGTAATCACCCATGCAATCAATGCATCTTTTCCAGCACAGTGGCAAGGGCTTCTTCAAGAAATCAGCTGGACGGGAGGCAACAAATTCTTCAAAGGCATTTTGTACTGCCTCTCGGGTATTGAATTTTTTCCCCGCCAAGAAGTTATCCAAATTCTGGAAAAAGTAGTAGTCTGTAGGCGCAAGGTCTGGTGAGTAAGGCGGATGACGGAGAACTTCCAGCCCCAGTTCTTGCAACTTGGAGACCGTCTGCTGTGCAGTATGAGGTCGCGCGTTGTCGTGCAGGAGCAACGGAGACGAGCGATTGACCAATGCTGGTTGGAGATGTGCCAGCTTCTCCATCATTGTGTTCAGTTCTTCACAGTACACGTCTGCAGTAATGCTCACCCTGTTTGGTAAGAAGCTGTGATGAATCACACCGGCGCTAAACCACCAAACAGTGACCATCACTTTTCTAGGGGTAAGTTTTCGTTTAGGGCATTGTTTAGGTGCTGAACCAGGATCCAACCAACAGAAACCATTTTTCATCGCAGGTAAAAATGCGGTTCAAAATTCCTTCATTTGTGTGTCTGTTGAGCAGTGCAAGGCACGTCTCGACGCGTACTTCGCGCTGGCGATCATTGAGTTCGTGGGGCACCCATTTGTCAAGCTTTTTTACCTTGCCAATTTGACGCAAATGGACCAATATTGTTTTGACGCTAACGTCGAAAGCTGCTCCTAATTCAGCCGTATATTGTGTATCATCAGCTTCCACAATCGCAAGTCTTCGGATGACTGCGAGGTTCATTTTTCAGGTCGAAATTCCCAGAACGGAAGCGAGTAAAACAATAACAGGTGGTGCGTTGGTTTGTAGTGTTAGCTCCGTAAACGTCGTTGATGTTGCGTGCCGCTTGTGCCCCGTTGCTGCCACGACGGTACTCATATTCCATAATTACTCGAATTTTTAACGTATCCATGATGACAAAAAAGATTGAAATGCGATGAAAATGTAACACTAATCAATAAACAAATGACTATTTTTGGAAAAAGAATTCAATGTTTTTTAAATAAAATTAATTTGAAATTAGAATTCTTAGCCAAACAAAAAATATTTTGATTTGAAATGGCCAGTACTGCAGAACGGCAATTTCGTAGGTAAATACCTATTATTTGTTACTATTGCAAGAATGAATTTACTATACAATTAAATTATGTTGGCTCAGTATGTTTTATTTTTTTCTCAAGAGGTGCGCAGTCTATCTCAATGGGATGGGTATGGGATATGACTATATTGATATAATGATAATGATGATGAATATATATGATTACATGATTATAGTGTATATGTAATTATATAAGCAGTATAGAGTTGAGAGATGTATATATTATAGAAAAAGTATTAATTATTCATATGAAGTTAAGGTTATTTTGTTTAAGAATTAAAATTGTTGTTATGTTAGTTCTTCCGTGAGGTTTTACATGCCTACAGGCTCTGCCAGAATATCAGCGCTGCAGTGCTTGCGCTTGTAGTCCTGCAGCATTATGCTGAGACCTATTCGACACCATGCAACACTTCATTTATTGTGTCAAATTATTTGTTTTTTATTTTTTTTTATTTATACATTTGTGTGTGTTGTGTGTTTTTATTGTCGAATATATGATTTTTCTTTCTTCTTTCTTTATTGTATTAATATTTAATACAGATAGTATAGAAATATACCGACTGATCTAGGAACACGACATACCAAAAGAAAATTACACATGGGTTTATTATTATATGTATATATGTTGGTCGCGATCCCTACCACTCCGCTATATTATTGCATATACACCGACTGATCTCTGAACACGATGAACCAAAAGAATCTCATAGTTGGGTTTATCGCTATTTGTATGGTGGTCGCTATCCCTACCACCCCTTTATATTATTGCATAAATCTCATAGTTTTTTTTTTTTTTTAGAACTGACTACACTGTTAGCCTTAGGGGCCCTATCGTAAAACAGAGCCGCTGCGGCTTTTACAGCTTCACCGGACTTGGAGGCGAGCGCTTAGGGCACTCAGCCGCGAAAGTTTGTGACGACCCGCACGAGGGTGCCAGAGTGGCCGAACCTCGGCTCGGGCGGTCGTCGCGAATGCGAAAAGGCCGCGATTTAACTAATTCCCTGATCCTACGAGAATTCGAACTAACTAACATATACTCATATGCACGTTCCCCTCCTCCTGGGAGGAAGGAGTGGACCATGCGTATGTGTATTTAATAATCGGAATGGTTTTTCTACACTAACTAGCGCATTAGTCCTACTAGCGCAAAAAAGAAAAAAAAGGTCCCTTACAGAACCTATGTACCTGTGTGGTGTGCCCGTGTGTGTGTTCATACGTGTGTAATGTTGTGTGTGGGTAACTAAGTGTTGCACGTATAGTGTCACTTTGTATCGCGCGGGCGGCTGCCTGACCCAAGGGTTTCACACCGAGGAACGGACCTAGGCTTGGGTTGCCGCTAGAGAGGGTGGACGTGACGGGTGTGCGGGAGCGAAGTTAACCGCCCGTCCTCTGCGGAGAGAACGGTGGTTACGCGGGCGTGGGCGGTGGCACACTCTGTTTGGAGAGACGGTGGCGTAGAACGCGTTAGCTGTTTCGGTTTGGTCGGGCGGGTCAATGAATATATTACGCGGCCGGCGTTTTCTCCGGCAGGCGTTGGGGCCGGGAACATATGAAGCTGCCGCTTTTATTAGGGGATTCGCGTGGTTCGATGCGGTGTCGAAATAAGAGCGAGAAAGGTGTTTGACATAGGCATGTATCGAAGGAAGGAACGAAGGAGATATGTCTCTATGGAGATCCTCCATACGCACATACCTAGGGGTGCCGGTAAGGCGGTGAAGAAACCTATTCTGGATGGCTTGTAAGCGTTTCCAATTATATCTTGACATATGTGCGAACACAACGCAGCTATATGTTATAATCGGTCGCATACACATCTTTTAGAGCGTAAGCTTGTGTCTCGTGGACATTTTGCTTGCAGCACATAACAGAGGATGCAATCGGGCGAGGGTCCAGGCGGCCCTTTTCCTAACCAGAGTGATGTGGCGAATAAAGGAGAGTCTACTGTCTAGGGTTACACCTAGATATTTGGTCTCCTTTACCCAGGGGATCGGATTACCGAAGAGTTCAAGGGGATGATCCTTGTGTTTTTTCGGTATCTGTGAGGCGGTTTGGTCGAAGAGCACCGCTGCGCTCGTCGTGGGGTTTATGGCTATTCGTCAGTCGTTAAACCACTTCCCGAGAGTGGTCACGGCTCTTTGTATTCTACATTTGAGGTTTCTCGTTTGCTTTTGAGAGGAGTATATGACTGTATCGTCAGCGTATAAGCCTACCTCAACTTTCGCTTGAAGTTTTGGTAGGTCACTGACGTACAGATTGAAGAGGCTAGGAGCCAGGATAGAACCTTGGGGGACGCCTGAGCGTATGGGATGGGGTGTCGATAGTTCACCTTCCACTCTGTAGCGGAAGGTGCGGTCTTTGAGGTAGTCGCGGATGATTTTAACTAATCTATCGGGGACTTCACGGGAGTACAGCTTATAGACTAATCCTTCGTGCCAGACCTTATCAAAGGCCTTGGCTACGTCGAAAAAGACTGCCAGTGTACGACGGGGTTTATATAACTCGGAAAAGTTAAACAAAATGTGCTCCGTGAGGCGGTGCACTTGATGAGTGCAAGAATGTCTAGCACGAAAACCGAATTGCTTCAGGCGGATAGGGGTTTTTCTCCTCTATTACGGACTTGAGACGGTTCAGAAGGACTGTTAAGTCGTCGTTTTCCGCGGCAGCTTCGGTCGGGATTATGACCGGTTCTCGGAAGTGGAGCGAAAACTCCATTTCCGAGGAAGGGGTTGGGCTAATTGGGGCGTCCATGTCTAATTCAACTGGGAGGGCCGAAAAAGAATTAGTGAGGGGTATTGTTGCCGCGGGGGCAACGGGTTTAGCGGGGCCGCCATAGGGGCCGGGGGTAAAGGATCGCTGTTGCGATTTCGCCCGGGACGAACGTGGGGGCGACTCGTACTTGCGAGACTAGAGGGGTGAGGGTACTCGGTCGCGGGTACCGAGGCGGGCCGCGCGACACTGGGTGGCGCGGTGGCGGGTGAGATCACAGCGGAGGTGGAGGGGATGGAGTGCGCGGTATCAACGCTCTGATTGGCTGATGGCGGACGTAGCGAGTCCGCCTTCTGTGCCCTGCTAACATAGTCGCTGCTATGCGCGGGCATAAGCAGCGACATGTAATTAATTAGGCGCTGGTGTTCGGCTTCCAGCTGCCTAAATCTACCTTCTAATTCCGCGTATTTTCTATCGGCCATCGCGGTGGCGGTTTGGAGGACGGGGGAGTGAATTTAAACACCTCCCTGCCTGGAGGGCAGGGGGGTACGCCGAATGAGTTTAACGGGCTATCCGAGCCCGGAGCAATGAGACCTGTGTGTCGAGGTGCAATGACGCACAGGAAAATGACCTAACGTTTCCTTAGGGGAGTCCCTAGTAGTCTCGTGGCAGAGGACGCAGGCCGGTATAAACCGTGGCTCCGCCCAAACAACCACGAGGATGTATGGTAAGGATAGGAAGGGTTGGGTAGGAGACACCTGGGGCTTAACTATGCAAAAAGGCAAAGGCTAAGATTCCCAGGCCCGTCCGAGTTAACGTTTACCTCAAAAGGAGGTAACCGGAGAGCGCTCGGGTCACGCCCCGTTCGTCTTCGTTAACACCGCTAGGTATCCGACGAACGACCACTAACCGTAGATTTGCGTGCCTTTGGAAACAAGATTCGCGTTAAAAAGCGCGTTTGTTGTCGTTCTGAGAAGTACGGTATTTCGTGTGCACCGAAGTGCTACCCGAAATGAGCGAGCGAGACGGCGCTATGCGCGAAACGAGTACCTAGATACTTGCTACACAACAATAACACCGTCTTCACTACAAAAAGCGGTATGAAAAGCTTAAAACCGTGTGCTTTGAACCGACAGGCCTAGGACCGGGTCCGTGGATCAAAGCAAACAAGTCGTACACTATTTCAAGCAGAGCGCGAAATTCAGATAGCGATCGAGAGCGCGAGCGTACACGTCCGTTCACACCAACGGTCGAAATCGGAGACCGGCACTGAACTTGCTTCACAGTAGCTCGCTTTTTTTTTTTTTTTTTTTTTTTTTTTTTTTTTTTTTTTTTTTTTTTTTTTTTTTTTTTTTTTTTTTTTTTAGAACTGACTACACTGTTAGCCTTAGGGGCCCTATCGTCAAACAGAGCCGCTGCGGCGGCTTTTACAGCTTCACCGGACTTGTCAGTAGCTCGCAATCGTTCGTGTAAATATATAGACACTGATCGGTGTTGCCAGTAACGAACTAGGCGAACACACTACCTGTGTCTTGATAGATAATATAAAAAATGATATGTTTTCAAAGTCACCTCTCGATGAAGAACAAACAAGTGATCGTGAAAGGTCATTTTCCACTGGATTTGTAATTAATACAAACTTTAGGTAAACATAGATAGACGATACGTAATATTATGTATATCCTTATACTGATACCACTTTCTTTTCATTGCTATTAGCAATTATTAGCAATGTAATCATAGTTCTTCGTAACGAAACGTACTTTGTAAACGCAACGTTTTTTTTTAATGTCATCTGTTAACTTGACAGCCCGTTTACTTTTTGTCTATTATGATAACCTCGTACGTGTTACATATTGTATCAAAGTAATATCGTGATAAATCTCTGTTCATCCCGAGTTGTTATTTACTTTTATGTCTATAACCCATCAGTATGAACATACAATACGTGTTTATTTTCTTAAAACTATAAAAACCTCTGGTAAAAAAACTTCTCTTCCAAATTAAATTATCGTATATGTTGGACGAGTCAGTGTTTTTCAAATGAAACTGAAGCTAAGAAATAAAAGTAGCTTATCAGTTTTTTTATAAAAAAAATCCAAAAATATTAATAAAAGAAAAAACGAGGTACCTTAGATCGACTTGAAAGTAGTAGCCCTAAATTTGTTTTTTGTGCAAACAAGCTATAAAAAGGTGTCAGTGACATCTCTTGAGCCTTATTCGTATCTATACGACAGTAATTATACTATTAACTTACTTAAAATAAACAAAATTATTTATCATGTTGTTTATCTGGCGTTCATAAAATTAGATGTTTGTAGTTTGTATTAGATCATCAAAATTATGGTAGATGGTGTTAAAACCACTTTCTTAACCAACTTTTGGTTCACAAATAATACATAAAATAATATTATTATTACTATTATCAATTAATAGAATTATTATGATAATATATATTATTAAAATCTAGAGCTCAATGTATAGTTTTCAAAATCAAATCCTTCAACGTAAACTCATAGGTTCCTTACTTTTCACCTTTGATTCACCGAGAACAATAATGTACATACAATATACATACATTTTATGTATGTACTTTAACAATAATTTACCTATTTAAATATACATATATACTGGCAGTGTGCCTGCGGCTCCGCACTTGTTAGTTGCTACACATTAATTATTTACATCCCATAAGGCCATAATTCCCCATCACCTCATCATAGCTCTTTTGGTATGCATCTTCAATGTAGCCATTGCCCGCTGCCACTTTCCAGCCGCCTGGAAAACGGCCGTAATGATAGGTATTCTTAAGCCTGGCAAGAAAGTTTCGCTTCCTAGATAGCTATCGCTTAATTAGTCTCCACGTCCATTTTGGCGCCTTGTCTCATCATCAGATAGTCTTATATTCTGAAATATTGCAAAGAGTTCAAAACAGATTCTTACGTCAGTTAGTGAATGCCCTATGGTTCTTCGGAACGTAGACTTCCATAGAGATATGGATCTTCCTTTGATTGAATCGTACGTTAAGTTCCTTACGAGATCATATTTTGACACCGCGTCGAATCACGCGAACCCGTTGGTGAGAGCCGCCGCTACTTACACACCATTCCCCGAGCCCCGATGGCGATATCGAGGCATCGAACGCGTATTATATACGACCGTCCCTAGAAACCAAGCGTGCAGGCGCCCACGCACGCGTAACCACCTTTCCATTCGCGGAAGTAGGCTGCTTAATTCGCTTACACACACCCGCCACGTTCACCCTCTCCTGCGGCAACTCAAGCCTATGTTCGTTCCCTCGGTGTAGAGCCCTTGAGTCTAGCAGCCGCTCGCGTGATACAGTGACACTACAGTTGCATTCACTAGCAACCAACAGACACCATAACACTGCACCACACACTCGTGCGCACCACACAGGTACCTATATAGGTTCTATAAGGGGCCTTTCTTTCTAATTTTTTGTACAAGTTACATAGCCAAAAATTAGCAGATCACTAAATACATATACACGTCTTCCTTCCTTCGTTCCAGGACGCAGAAAAATATATATACGTATACTTAGCTCGAATTTCTACGGATAGGGAATTAGCCAATTCGCGACTTATTGAAATTACGACAACAACCCAAGCCGAGGTTCTGCCACTTTGGCACCCTTGAGCATCTTGCCAAGCTTTCGCGCCTGACTGCCTTAAGCGTTAGCCCAAAGCAGAGGTGAAGCTTTAAAAATCGTCTGAGGTTCCAGGGCCCTTATGGTAACAGTATAGTCAGATAGAAAAAAAAAACATCTAGTAATTTTATTTTTACTCATTGACAATCCATATGGTCTATCATCTATTTCGTGTGTACAAAATTTCATAAGAAACGGACAAGC
This sequence comes from Saturnia japonica, assembly GCA_033032175.1. Lineage (NCBI taxonomy): Eukaryota > Metazoa > Arthropoda > Insecta > Lepidoptera > Saturniidae > Saturnia > Saturnia japonica. The sequence continues at coordinate 4,726,908 of CM065312.1, forward strand.
CGTTTTGTGAATTATGTCCGAACATAGAAACAGTCAGACAAACAGACATAAAAAAGGCATATTCGTGATCAGTATTATCATATTCATATATTATGCCTAAGAAAATTTGAAATAAAAAATATTCAAACATGACTACAGATGTATTAATACCTATGTATAGCTAGGTAGATTAAAAACGTAGAAAATTAAAAAAGAAATGTAAATCATATTTTATTTTGGTTTCTCTGCAAGGGATTTTTATTATGTTACTTAATTGTTGATTTTCTAGCTTGAACAAACACCAGGGCCCTCTTAATCATATTCGGCGCCGGGGTGCGAAAGTTTTCATGCCACCCCCACTGTTTTAACCAAAAAATGCAATATATTTTTTAAGGATTCATTTATTATTTCCCTAAAATACTGATAATCATACATCTAACACAATTTATCGGGCTTTTGAGTTGGAATATTTTTGAACAATGTCATTTTATCATTATCTTTTCATTATATACCTACTTATAATGATCAAGTTTGTCAATCTTGTCTTGGATCCATGGTTGACCTTAAATATGCTGTTCTCGAAGTTCTGCTTTCGTGGATTACAGTGTTACTCAGTGTTGTTTTGGTAGGCTAACAGATACCTATCAAAACTTATGGCAGTCGGCTTGCACCCCTTAAGACTCTGCGCCTGGGTTCCTTGCAGCCCTTGCACCCCCTATTATAGAGGACAATGACAAACACTGTAAGATATCACTGATTTTCACAATCTATACAATTAATAAAGTTAAAGTGTGTGTTTGTAATGTCAAAATAACAGTTTTTTACTTAATGCATATGTAAGTATACACGATACCTATAACAAAAAGCCCATTTTTTTAATTTTAGACCGATTTTGACGGGACTTTCACTGATAGATAGCTAATGATATAGGGAGTAACTTTTATTTTAGAAAAAGAATTAGTGTTCCGCACAAATATAAAAAACTGGTCGTGGTGAATCAATTCGGGCGCTTAAATGACTTATGCTGAGTAAACCATAAGAGATATAGCAAATTAATGTACTACATAATCATAAGCATTAAAAAGACCTACATAAAAGTCCGGGAGAGTATATATCTATCTTCTAAGGAACACCCACAATAAGCATTTTTGTCTTTAAAATAGCCGGGAGCAGGGGAGCAAGATTCGGGCGGGCATTCTGTAGTCCAGAGAGCGAAGCCACGGGCACATCCAGTTTCAAATATATTGTTACATTATGTCAAATAGAGACACTTTGAAAATTTCTCTCTACTTGGGCAGTCTAACTGGTGGAATACATTTACCCTACAGAAGATTACAGCCAAATAAAATTATGTAGTATTCCTGTGGTGAGTATGGTTTCCAGAGCTTCTTGGGGTAGGGGGTTCAAGGTAGGCAATGCGCTAGTGATAACTATGGTTTGTTGTACTTATATAAAAAGAATGGTTGGCAATAAGTAGAAAATAAACAAAGGGAAAAATAATAAACTAAATATGAACACCATTGTAGTAACTTAGTAAGTGAAATATAACCGTAAATTTAAACCACATACGAGTCGTTATTGAAATAAAAACATTCCGGTATAAATATGAATCTCTCTTTATTTGTAACAATAAACTCTAGACAGGAGTATTTTATCACTTATTAATATATAGTTAAAATATATTAAATTTAAAAGGTTTACAGATTTGTTTAATTTGAACTGATTGTTTATTAATAGGAATGTAGATTGAATATATATCTAATGTATTACATACGAAGGAACTATATTATTATATTTTTAGTGGAATTTTATGTAATAAATAATAATACTTTTATTTAATTAATTAATAGGTACTAATAATAATATGTAAAACTCTAAGTTTCGACTAGAATGTTTAAATGTAAAAATAAATAAAGTACATTAAATAAATAATTCTATTTTTATTATACTGTCGAAGTTGTAAACATTAAAATATAATATGATATTTTAGTAAAGTATGTCTTTAATTTGTTACAGTTTTGTGATTGAATATTTAGATATTTATTAATATAGCTATTGAAATCACTACACTACTAATTTATCATTTTAAATTTGAAGTCGAAATATTTAATATTATCGAAATAATTTACTATAGTTTTCTAATCATTATTTCATTATCTACTATATATCGAAGATATATAAATATGGCGATACAATTAAAGCATAATTAATTATAAAGATGTCAGAATACTTTCTATGGATGACATTTACGAAAGCCAGCCGTTAGTTTTGAAGACACTCGACGGATTAAATAGACATGAGTAAAGCTGCTTTACTCATGTAAATAAATATTACCTATATTAATGACTATAATATTGCTGTTATGTCAATCTTAGTGAAAAATTGGAGATATTATGTATATTGATTTAGTGGGCATCTCGTCGCCTTCTTCCAGGGCCGCCGGCGAAGTTGGCAGCAGCGATTCCCATCAGATGTTTGGCTTGCAGAGTACCGGAGTAGCCACGGCTGAGTCCAAGGTCAAGAGAGCGTTTCTCGCTGGAATTTTATGAGACACTTGTAAGAATAATACCGATAACAGTAAATAGTTTATTAATCACATGTTAAAGTGAAATAATCATTTTACGAATTATAAAACAATTGATGGTGGGATGGTAAGGTGGATATTTGTAACCTTCTGGATCGTGAGTACCACGCGTCACAGTGACTCTTTTGGTACCTAGGCCAAGTTTTGGGATTAGTCAGTGTATATCCGGACGCCGATAGATTTGCAATGACGGTCAACATTGCATTGTTGATCTCTTGGTGTTAGTCGTTGTTTTTGGATTGTACTGTGATTACCATCAGGATGACTGCATTACCGTAACGACTGCAATGAAAATATTTAATTAAGTTAGACATTATAGACGATATATAATAAACAAACTGAACAACATGCAAAATGTCATAAGAATACGATTAATATACTATGTAAAATATAAATAAAATCATGCGGAATAAAGCGATACACAATTAGATGGTTTAATGGAAACACTTTTTAATTTTAAATAGTGCGAACAATCTCTCAATTTTAAGTAGTTACATAATCTTTTACAACAACTATTTTAAATTAAAGTCGTTCCAGAACTATGACGTAATCCTTGAGATAATCATAAAATAATACGAGTTAATTTAATTATAAATACAGACAGCATTGTGGCAAAGCCAAAAGTATATATTTTATCTAATACATTTATGTTGATCTTCAAATGAAAAAGTATTATAACTTTGAATTGAAGCATTTGATTCTAATTATAAAACGAATAAAATAAATAGATTACAAAATTAAATATCCCAAAATCCTATTATAGAGATTAATTTAATTACGTGATTGAGAATAATTTCGTAAAATTACAACAAGGGAAAGAGACATAACATGAAAACGCATTAAAAATATTCAATCGATAATATAAGCAAATTAAATTTGATTACATAATTATTAGTAACAAATACGGGAAATATTTATAAAAACGCACCTGCTGATGGCGTCTTTGTAGCTGAAAAAAAAAAAAAATGTTAAATTTGAGAACTCGGTGTATGACATTTAAATTACGGTATCTATACTAATTTTATAAAGCTGAAGAGTTTGTTTGGTTGAACGCGTTAATTTCACGAAATACTGGTTCGAATGGAAAATAATATTTTATTGTTAGATAGCCCATTTATCGAGAAAGGCTATAGGCTATATAAAGTCACGCTACGACCAATAGGAGCAGAGCACCAATGAAAAATGTTGCAAAAACGGGACAAATTTATTCCTTTGAAACGCTTCTATTATGTGACGCAGACGAAGTTGCGAGGGTCAGCTAGTGCAAATATATATTTAAAAAAAAATTAACTAGGTAGTTCAAATTTGTGATAGCTTATTTTCAACTAAATGCTGTTGCATCTGGGAGAAATACCTTATAACCACTGAACTATTGAAGTGTGTACAAATATTTAATGGTCCTGGGGTAGAGCCACACTTTCCAAAGTATATATCAAAAAGTGCATCGAAAAACACAACTCTCACCATATGCAATTACCGCTCGTGTCGGCCATGATGGGTTTCGCCACGTTAAATAAGAAGCTTTACAATTCATCAGATATCATAACAGACTTAAAATTTGACGGCATTGGTAGTAGGATCATTAAAACGGATCAGCCATCACGGCTCAAGAATGATAGGGAAACGTTAAGAAAGTACTAACTTTTCCATTTTGCGTTCGAACTGCACGATGTTGTTGAGGCGGTTCAGCATGTCCATGATTTCTTCGGGTTCGTAGGGACCTTCATTGCTGTAGTAGTTGCTTGGACTGTAATTGATATACTTCATTATTACACTGTTATAAAACTTTTATCATGATCAAAATTATTTTCTTTCATCTTTCAAGTTTCCACCCAATGATGAATGGTTTAGATTAAAATATTATAGTAAAAATCTACATTTGTTAGATACATTAAAGGATATAAGCAAAATAGAGTTATACTATATTTGGCTCGCATTATGAATTTAAATTTCATTGTGGGCTAAAGGACCTTGAGTAGTCAACGCAATTCAATATTGAAAACAAAAAAGGTTTGCAATTTAGCTGTATTTTAATTTGGTTAATGGTACAACTACCTGGGATAACCAAAGGTGGGCACGATGAGCAGGAGTGCAAAGAGCGCGCAGCTCACCAGAAGGCAGCTTGCTCGGACCATTCTGGAACAAGAGAACATTTCTATTGCTTTGATTCTCATACTTCGCTATTAGGATATGATTTTCTATTATACAGATGTGCCATTATTTAAACTGAAGATTAACGCAGCAATTAAATAAACTAAAGTATCAATTATTTATTGATGCTTAATATCTGAATTATTTCTTATATCTTAATTATTAACTTGTTCAGAGAATAGTATGAGAAACTATATTGATTCTTCTAATTAATAATTTTTTTTTTTTAAAGTTGTATTATAAAAATTTCAATGAAAAAGTTTGTTCCAAAGATTTGCTAATACAATGTTAAATCTATGCAAATAATGACAACGGTATCAAACTTTCGATTATTGATGAAATGCACATGATGTAATTAGTGTTTGCATTTATAATAAAACGATTTCTATTTGATTGTTAATTTTGGTTGATATGTGAAAAATCTCTGTATTTTTTTTGAGGATATATAGTTAAGTGATTAAATAAGTGATTTAGAGAAGTTATAACAGAATACATAGAGAGTAAAGACTAAGATTAATTTTGAACAAAAACACCAAGCCGAATATAAATTTTACCAATTGCAGAGAGAACCCACAAAAATTAAAATAAATAGCTTCCCATTACTCCTACTCTCTGAATGAGGCCATTTAACGTAACATAAGATGGAAAATCTCTTAACAAAACAATGAACGAAAAGAGAGAAAACTAATACAACTAACATTAATATTGACCTAAGGGATACATGATAAAGGAAATGATATTATTGTCAAAGAGTAAAAACATCTTAAACTATACTAATAATAATAATTGTTTTTGCTTGTGTGTTTTGAACGCGCTAATCTATCTGTCAGATTTTCAAAATTATTTTTGCACTTTATATTTCCTATATATCGAGGAAAGCTATATGCTATTTAACATTACGCTACGACTCTTTGGAGCAGAGAAGTGACCATAAACGTCAACCAATATAGCAATATGTTGGCAAGTAGCATATCAAGTAGATGACAGCAAAGCCCTTGAGATTATTCAGCCTGAGAGAATTGCAGTAGGTTTTGCGGTAGGTAAAGATTTTTCAAGGAGGTCATGGTATAGACTTTTTGTTACAGTGTGAACTTTATTTTTTCTTATCGCGCTTAAAGAAGTATAACTTTAAAAAATACTATAATATATTTTAAAAAATTAATAATATACTTAAAAAAATAGCTTCTTATAGTATCTACTAGTAACAAGTGGAAACTAGTATTCTTCTCAGCAAACCCTTTTATTTGATACCCATATCATGGGGGGGGGGGGGGGCATAAACATAACTGTTCCGCCATCTTTGAAAGACCGACATTATTTAGAATGAAGTTACTTAGCTAACCGTGCATTGTCATCCAAACAAAACGTATACGTAATATTTCGGGTCAATCGGTTGCAAGGTTTAACAAAGCAAATTAAAAATCGGTTGTCTGTATAGTCGGTTTACTGACGATAGTTGAACGTGACAACGCCATAAGAAAATACTGATGGAATGGTATCATTTTAATGCAATGCAAGACAGATGTCGAACACTGCCGAACGCAGAGGCCGATTGTGCCTCTTTGTCGCTCGTTCCGCGCTCTCGCTTGCAACTTTCAAGCCTTAAATTGAACGCCTCAGAGCAAGGTAACGAACGCCGCATGAGGCATGTTTTTTCATGCGTGCAGCCGGCTCCATCGAATTATAAGACGTTGTCACGTCAATAAAATCTTGTAAAATAAAAATGGTAGAATGTATGTAGACAATTTTTATGAGGATATTTTCAATTATATATTCTCAGTTTCTGAACTATACGAAGATATTAAAGATTTCATAATAGTATAAAACGACTTGATTTTAGCTAGAGGTATTGTGCGGTTCAATTCCGAGGTCGAACGGTTTCCGTACACGCTAAGCTAGTATTGTTGTCGCTATAAAATACCTTCATAGAATTCAAAGTGCACCTTTGTGGAAAGTTAAATGGTTCAGACTCGCTTCAGAGGCATTCAATGGAAATGTGATATTTTACCGCCGATAATATTTTCAATATTTCGTATAAACAGAGATTTAAATGTCAGAAGTATTTTGAAATAATACTGAATATAAATTTTCTCTATTTTTTGAATACGTAATGATATTGTAAGTTTATTTTAGTGCAGTTTTGAGCTTGTGTTTTACTCTGTACTTTTTACATAAACTGGTTGTATTTTTAGTACAACAAACGTAGATACAAAAAATATTACATACGTAACTTTGGTATTTTCAAAATTATATCAGTATATGTATTTAATCAGTTGCAGTATTTGAATGAGATTTTAAGAGATAGTCAAGAGTATTTTTTTATTTGAAGACTAAGTGAATAAATTTATTATTTCAATATAATAATTTTGAATATTTCAACTCATACGAACAAATGCATATGAAAGTATAATATATACAGTACCAATAAAAAAAAAAAAAACAATTTATAAAATTTTTGTATGGCTTTTTGTTCCAGGTAATCTCCGAAACGGTAGGTCCGATTTTGACCGGATTTTATATGGAGTAACTTAGGCTACTTTTATTTTAGAAAAAGAATTAGGGTTCCATACAATTAAAAAAACTGGTCATGTTGAATCAATTCGGGCTCTTAAATGGCTTACGTTAAGTTAACAATAAAATATATAGCAAATTAATGTACTACGTAATTGTAAACATTAAAAAGACCTACAAAAAAGTCAGCGAAATTATATGTCTATCTTCTAAGGAACATCCACTATAAGCATTTTTGTAACCGCGGGTGCATTCTGCAGTCTACGTGAGCGAAGCCGCTGCCATAGCTAGTGATTAATAAAATAAAAAGTCTCAACATTAAGACCAAAATTATAAGTAGCTTGAAGCTGAATAATTTAAACTATTTTAAAATAACAACCCCAAAACTTGGCACGATACCTGTATATAACCTTTTACTGGTTAATTCAAATTAAATTTAAACTTACAAAATTACTATCTCTACACAAATGGTTGTCTGTGCTGAAACGCTTTATGTTTATAGTTAGCAACTCGAAGTAAAAGATAATAATATGTTTAAACTTTGTAAAATATTTCAAGATCCTTTTTAATTATTATTGTTGTATAATTTTGAAATAAGATTAATTAAACAAATTCATGTCGATATTCCCTTGAAGATATCATTTTTTTTTTTTAATAAATTTTCATGCGGGCTTTTCGACCTTTTCTGCACTATATTAATATTTGACGTGAGGATTATTTCGCATCCTACTAGAGGTACCCGAAGAAGTAACTATGAGCGCGAAAGTCAATCTCAATTTAAACTGTGTTTTCGAAAAAATTTCGAGCAACAACGAATTCAACACCGTAGTTGTAAAATCAATATTTTGAATAATAATATCAATTATCACAAAGTGATATTTATAAGATAGCAGAAATAGTTACACTCGTAATTAAATCGTAAGTTTCAATTAAATATCATCCCAAAAGAATGGCAACGTTTAAAACGGAAAATCTTTTGTCAGCTCAAATTTTGTCTCTTGTTCAACAAAGTTTATGTTTGCTTTGATAACCGAAACTTTCATTTTAAGTTTTGTGATTATGTAATGGTGTTTTAATTACCCGTATCAAAATGTATATTGAAAATTTATGCAACAAAATTGTTTCATGAAATAAAATATTTTGGATTCTAGCATGTTTCTTTTTCATGCTATAGTGATGATATGCGTTTTTCTCTGTTTTCCAATATTATCCGTTATAAAACAATATTTAATAATCCAATAACTATAACACCTGGTAGAGTCCCTAGTGTTATAGCAAAAATAAAATATTTAACCACGTTTTATCACATAAAACCCATTTCGACACAGATCAATAATTCCGACCTTATTTCAAAAATGCTTACACAGAGATGTACTCAGTGCACGTTATAATTGTTTACGGACTAGACAGTATATGAATGTCATTACTTCTTTTAATCGACATTTTATGATAGAAGATATATGGTAAGCATTTTTAAATCAACTTATAGATTTTCTTTTGTCATATAAGACTGATTAGTCTAAAAATAGCTGATCACTTGAGATTTATTGGTCTCTACTATAACTATATTCAAATTATAATGATTGACACTTGGGCTTATGTTGGCGCAAATTAAAGACATAATATTGGAAATCAAACTCTGAGTATCTAATTTACAAAGATATTTTCTGCGATGATGGCGCAGCAGTAGCGATTGACGTGAGTTCGAATGCTTGCAATGAGCCTTAGCTTGCGGTGAAGGAAAACATCGTGATGAAACCATAGCATAATGGTAAGGTATTATCTAATATTCGCCCGCCTAGCTTAGTAGGCCGGCAGCTAAACTTGAGAATCAGTTTTTCCCACAAGGCTTAGCGTATCAAAATCTTGTGGACTATATCGTCACTTACTAGATTGATTGCTAGATTATGCCCATAACGCTAAACCTATAAAAGATATGTTGAGATAAAATTATATTAAACATAAAATGAACAATTTGTTTCTGAACAGAACAGTTTTTAGTTCTTAATTGGTCCGAAGTGTGGCGCCACTTCTCTTGTCGCGTCGTACTTTTGAATATAAAAAGTCTTGTTTTTCGTGTCACAATTGTAACTACATATGTACAATATTTCAATAAACTTTAAAATTAGTATCGAGGTATAATTTCTACAAGATAAGAATAAATACAGAGGTAAAGTTTGTATACTTGTAGGAATAATCTATGGAAGTATTGGTCCCATTTAAAATTTTTTGTTACTGATAGAAAGCTACAGTTTATAATGTTCAAAAATGCACGTATAAAGCGTTACACACTGATATACTTTAAAAAGCTAAAATTAGGGTTTATTTTATGTTTAATACGTTTCATTACCGTAGAAATATTGTAATTTACTATATAAATACATATCTGTAAAAAACTTTTCAAGGGTTAGACCACTATTTAGGTACTGGATACTTATCTGTCTAATGAACTTGTGATTAATGTTATCGGCTCGCGAGCATTCAACCGATCTGTTGACAAAACCCTATCCAGCTGAAATTAGCCGAATATTTGATAAATTATTATACATTTACACTGATTAAAATTTTTGTGCAATCCATGAATGGTAAACTTATATGGAATGAGTATTTTATGAATGAAGGAATTTTTATTGCTTATTTTATTTACATAAATCTGGATGTTGGTTTATATAATATGAGATTGATAAATTCCAAACCCATTTTAACGATTGTCATGATAGTTGATAAATGTAAGTAATTTTTCGTGGAGAAGATTTTATGGTATACCTGAAGGCAATAGTTGGCGCTGTGGTTGAGTTATTGACTACTGGAAAGGCGGAAATATTTCTGCAGGGTTAGCTAATATTAAATGGACATACTATTAATATAACTATCCTCTGTTATTAAAATATACTTAACACAATTTTATTATTATACATTTTTGTGAGTATTGTCTAATCTATATATTAATTCTTGAATACATAGAATTATATGTTATTGCTATTTTTCTAGATACTTCATATTTTTAATAAATCTTTTATCTCTAGTTACATACTGTGTCATAGATAATTATATTGTACTAGGAGGCTGGCGGCGCTATCATTTTGTACAACGCTATTTTTATGTTATAAATGTGCTATTTTTGGTATCGCCCGTATATTAACAACATTAACTAATCAACTAAGTACTTGTATATAGTGATATAAAAACACACTCTCACTTATTTTGACTAGAAATAAAGAAAATTCAGGTATTCAAGGCGGAAATTTCCATAAATACAAAAACGTATAGTTATATGAAATTAAAAAAAGCTTCCTTTGCGTTTACACTATACACAATATGAATTATGCATCTTTGAATCATGGCGGATCAATTTAGAATAAAAGTGCTACTTTTTAATCGATAATTATAAAACATTTTTCATGAGAAATTCACTTATGTGTATTTCTTTTTGAATAAGATTAAAAAGAAAACCAACAAAATGATCAATAATATGTTTCAAAGACTTAAATTAATTATTACCTGGCTACACTTTAAGCTTTGCAACAAATTAATTTTCAATAACGTAATTCATTTATTCGAATTTTCTTTGCTACTTCCGCCTAAAAAACATATTAACGGTTGTTGTTAATTGTTGCGATGAAACTGAAAATTAATTACGACGTATTTCCGCAAAGTAATGCCTACGTCAATCAAAATTCAATAAGGTATTTTACTGTAGGCAATGTTTCTCTAAATCTATTCCAAATAACATGGCTGTGCGCACGTAAATTCAGTAAAAAGTAATTTTAAATAACTATTATAAAAAACTTTCCAGAAACAAAAATATTTATGTTTTGATGGTATGTTTTATTTTCTCTTAACTATTTGGTTAGTTTCAGCACGAAGTTTATCCTAAAATACCATATATTCACATAATTCACCAGTGCAATGATAGAATCAAGTTAGTGAGCTGATGAAACTACTTCGTATTAACCTGAGCAAGGTTGCAGCTATTTAGAACCTAACGACATGCGGTTTGTTCGTGCAACCTCTTTTAGATAATGCTATGTTCACAGGTGTATAGCTCGTTAGGAACCGAGTCAGAGCTTTGTTGCATCTCTGCGGCTTCATTTGCGCATTCGTTTGGAGCGTGTGTTTGAAACTATGGCTGTCTACGTGTTCGATATAACGTTCCTAATTTGCATACTTAACTAACAATGGTCTTTAAGCTGGTTGTGTTTATTCAAATCTCAGATATTACTACGACAAAGTAAATTTCTATTTAAAGTTTAGACGTTTATTGGGAAAAAATATCAAAAGGGATTTTGATCGAGTTACAATAAAATTAAATAATGTAAACATAATCATATTCCTACTAAACAATATTATAAATGTGAAAGTTTGTATGTTTCGATGTTTGTTACTAAAACACGCAAAAATGGCTTAACGGATTTGAATGAAATTCCGCATACAGATAATTTATAACCTGGATTATCACAACACTTTTTATCCCGGTAAAAAAATGTTTTTTGTAGCTTACGTCAGCGGAGCCCTGGCCACAGTTAGTTATACTATATAATGAAATATCGTAGATGAAAATAATATTATGATATTTTTAGTAAATTAAATCCTTCATTTTTATACGTAGGTACGTGTATTTACGCATGACTTTCAATAAAAATGTTTCAATTTTATGCCCTAAAGCGTTATTTTTATGTTTTCATAACAATATAGCGCCATTATGACTGACATCAGTACCGCGGTTGCTAATACATAGCTATAGACTGCAGTAACCACTAAACATTAGGTGAACTGCATGCTTGTTTGCTCCTTTATACCATAAAAAAATCATATATACTTAAAACTCACTGTAAATATGATTTTTTTTCGCTGTCAATCTGTACCGATATTATAAAGATCAAGAGATTATTTGTTTGTTTGAACGCGCTAATCTCTGAAACTACTACTCGAATTTGATTTTTTTTTCTGTATTCTATAGCCTATTATTAAAACAAAATTATAGGTTATATAAATTCATGCCAGGACTTTAATTAGTGAAGCAGTAACCATGAACGTCAATCATTCTGGCAAGCTGTGGGGAAGTACGGGAAGTGAGAACAACGATAGGTTGCACGGCTAAAATATTTAACCCTGGTGAAACGGTGGACCATATCTATTTATAAAGCCTATTATAAAACTATTCGAGACCTAACTGGGTTTGTTCTGGAAAAGAGTCGCATTTCAAATCACTATTATATCTTTGTACGATTCTTTTTGTCGCAACAGAAATAGACGCAAATCTTTGTGTACAAACAATACTATGATGAATTCACACAAATTTTCCACCGTTTTAGTTTTAAACGTAACCACCTGAAATATGTATTTTAAATTAAATGAAACCGTTTTAAAGCAAAATTTTGTTTTGCATTCGTTGAACAACGACAACATTTTTAGAACGATTGTTATTAGCTAAACTGTTTTTTTTTAAGTTTTACTAGGAATATTAAGCATAAAAATTACTATGTATGTAATATTTTATTTTTATTTTATCACGTAGGAAATAAAGTTTTCTCTATTTTTCTTCTCTTTTCCAGAATCCGCTTCTGCATGATTTGTTTGTGAAACTATTACGCCAGTTAAATACTAAAAACCTAGCTACATAAATTCGTAATTCATAATATTTCTACATCAATGTAAATTTTATTTACCTGTATAATTAACTGAATAATTCACAATGAGCCTTCACGATAGAAGATATTTTAGAAAGGTGTTGTTACCAAATAAAGACAGCGGTTTTAAAAACTCTTCGAGCCTGGATGGTCAACGATATTGATGACATACTTTGATATTTTTTTTATATAAAATCTTCTGTGAATCTATTAGTGATTCTATAAATTCAGAACGGCTTGACCGATTGAGCTTATATATACATAATATATTTGTTTTATAAAGACGATGGTTTGTTGGTAATAAGTTTGAATCCGATAGATGCATGACTGTACGAATCATTTTCTACCAAAAATGACAAATCTACGTCTACACCGGGCTAGCTAGCACTTTTATAATAATGATTAATAACATATTTTTTAATATAATAATTTACTGAACGTACATAATGCAAAACAAACCATGTTCTCTCTAGAGTATATATAGTACACAGAATTACTAAAACTTTATCAAAATTACATAGAATAAAACTGATTAATATCAGGACGAACTTAAAACAAGTAAGCTTAATAAAATTTGTGGGCGTGAGCAATATTAAATTATAATGTAACGAATCCGTCGGGGATTACCTTATATGAGGAGTGCAGGTAAATCTGCATGCTGATTAGATAAACATAAAGCTATCGTTAATCTCTATTCGTTGATTATAATGATTATATAATATGTTGATAAAGCTCTGAGTAGGCTGGAAGTGCTTGTTAACTTTGATTCATGTAGTTCCTCAACTTTGGATATATGAAAATATCTTCTATTCATTAATTAAAAGTAGTTATGTAACATTTATTAAGAGGGAGGGAAAAATGCAATCGGACCATCATGTTTTAGTATCCAAGAAACGGAAAGAGGAAGGAAATTTAAATGCTGGAAGGACGAAATGAGGAATGCAGAAAAAAATTTATGGACAAGAACAGAGCAAGCAACAGAATACAGTTGAAAAATTTGGAGGCCTTTGCCAAAGCTGGGCTAACAGACGAAGTTTTCGGTGCCATTAATAAATAATTTTGATACTTTACAATTTGTAAACTTCACTCAATAAAGGCTTATATTATTATTAGTAACATTTGTTGTAAATACTAGCTGTGCCTCATGGTTTCTGTTAAATTTATTCGACCAGCTCTCCACTATGTCGCTCCCAATGCACCTTCGTTAAGAGAAGTTACATAGCCTCGCAAATAAGTATAAAACTTTACTTATCTCTGTACAGCCTATAGTCTTCCTCAAGAAATGGGCAATAAAATACAAGAAATTTTTTTCATATGTGACTAGCAGTGCCAGAGATGGTAAGCACCAAAGAAACGTACAAAAAAAAACTCTTGTGCTTTGTAATATTAAAGTGTAGATTGATTCTGATCTACGAAAAATAAAAATGAATTTAAAGTATTCCAGTGACTTAGAGCTTAAATATCACAAAGATTTCTGAGAAGAATAAACCGAAAAAGTACTTTTTATTAAACCGACGGATAAAGCCCGAACAGTAATTGAATCTCGTCGGTCCAAATCGCTTTTTAACCTAATCGAAGCTATGTTTGGGATAAAGCAAATCTAGCTTTATATGTAAAATTTTGGTTTATTTCATCGGTTACTGTTTCTGTTATTTCTGATCCTTGTAACAAAGTCTTACTGTAAAGAATAACAACCAAAGCGGAAATAATGATATTGGGAATCAATAATATCATAAAAACTGCCTTGTATATCAATATACAACTAAATTATCTACATTATTAGCTGTCATGGTAATTTTAATCTAGGTTGGATTGAATATCTAACTTATTAATTATTTTCGTTGATCAGAGTTGTATGATTTTGGTGTATTTTTGCTTTCTTCTAATGTAGTTCAGGAAAAGTATATAAGCATTTTCAAGATGGATACTGAAAATTTAATATGTTAACTCTAATCAGGTTATAATTTAAAAATCACATGGCTAATATATATAATTACTACTGCTCGCTTGGAAACTTAATTTTAGATATGGTTATTTAAACCAGATTTAAACTGATGTTCAATAGGCCGTATTTCCGATGTTTTGAAATTATCGCACCATGCCAAATAATTGTAGTAATTTCTCATAATATGTTATTTGTGATCGTTATGATAATTATATCAAATTTTTTATGCTTTTTATTTGTAACTCATCCGTCATTATTATGTTCTGCTTATTTATAAGTCGAGTTTTAGAATTTTGTTGCGGATTAAAAAAAAATCTATTATTAACAAATATTATATTATATGTAATTTACTTTACATATTTATATTTATTTATTTGTTTACCTGAACCGAGAAATATCATTTTCTATACAAACGTTACCGCCCCTTTCATCCCTTTAGGGATTTAGCTACAAGAAGTCTCTTATTAAATGATATATATAATATAAAGGTTCATATCTTCTTCAAATCTGAAATTTATATACTTTAGTACATTGGGCTGAGCGATGGTAATCCAGTCAGAACATTGTCTTTTTGATTAGTTTACACCGACAGTTCGCCAGGTATGTTTAGGTCCCATGTAATAGGGCGCGAGTCTATTGCCATTAATCGGGTACAAAGCCAAACTCCGAACTGCTACTGAGAATTTCATAGAAACACCCAATAACACTTTGCTCGACTTGAGAATCGAACCTAGGACTCCGAGCGTAGCAGTTGAAAATATTTATAAAATATTAATAGTACGTATTATTTTTATGTGAATTTATTAGTAAATTGTGACACCACAGAGTTCCTTGCTAAACCTAACGACGTTAAATAAATAGACGCGTTATACTCTAATTAAAAGCAAATTTTAAAGATTTTGTTATCGGCATGTTGAAACAAAAGAGATAGGAAATTACAGCGTAAGGCGGTAACTCTGTTGTCAAAAAAGGATAAAAGTATCTTCTCGCTCACGCCGGTATCAAATATATGATAACAAACCCCATTCACGATGGCATATTAAGAGCGTCAATGGCATATTTACATACAAAATTATAATTAGCTAAACCTGTTGTTTTTTGTGGTGGAGATAGTGAAACTCAATATTATAACATAGTTGTTATTGTAAGTATACAAGTTAAAAAATATTTAAAATAACGAACAAATAAGCACTAACGCGACGACGAGGCACTTAATGCTTTGCTAATTGTTAAGATACAAATTTTGGGCAATCGTCTTAAACTTTAAAACTGGATTTTATCGAATAATTTAAGAAACAACAGTTTCTTCGAATATTCATACTTCTCTAAATATTTATCATGTACAATTTTTTTCGCAATATGCAACGTTTTGGATTACAAAATAACAACCTGTCATTTTGATGGATGAGACCAGTACCATCCCATGTCGTTTGTTTCTTAGAAAATATGTGTATAGCCGCAGGATTACGCCTGTTCTTTGGCGTAAGTGTAAGTTTGAACATTGTTTTGTTGTTAATTTTTATTTTTGCCTTATTACAACATCTTAAGTATAATGAACATAATTTTTTTATTTTAGCAATATGAAATGCACAATCCCATGTTTTTTTGTTTAATACCTATATACAAACAAATCTAGAGTGTTAAAATATTTTGCAAGCGCAAGCTTTTTCGCAGTTGGGTAATAATACTTAATGTTTGTGATTCAAGAAAAATACATTGTTGATTTTGTTGAACATAAAAGGCCTTACTTATAAAAGTGTCAAGAATGTATTTACCTCTTTCTCTAATTCGATTAATAAGAAGAGAATACAGTTAAAGATAAAGATAAGCATTACTTATATATAATCATCGTTCATAAATAATTTTGTTAACAATCACTTTACCATTAAAATATAAAACGTTTTTCTTATAATTTACAAAAGATAATTTATTATTTCTGAATGTCTCAAAGGTTCGCTGCTGTTCAGTGTCAACCGTCTAATGTACCTATATAAATTCTGTACGCTTCGCTGGATTTACTTTAATCGCTTTAATGTTATGAAAAGAAAAATAAAACACATTTTTAACTCACTTTTTTACTTTGCGGAAATTAAACGAACTGTATATGGTATGTTAAAATGAATGTATGTAAATTTGTCGTCCAAGGATGCTAAAATAAAATTAATTTAGGGTCGATTTTTCAATAGTCTGGTAACTAACCTACATTTGAGGTAGAATTTTGATGTTTTGACAGATAATGCGTAGAGAGGAAAGCTGTCAAAATTTACAAATAATTCCTCAAAGTTTAGGGTATGGTTAGTAGACGATTATTCATCATTTAGGTATTTTATAAAGATAATTGTTTTTTTTTCTTCTAATTATAAAGGTCATGATTAGCTTTATATTATTATAGAAAGTTGATAATCAAACACCTAATTTCCTTATGAAAAAGATACACGGACCTTTACGTACCTTTAACAATTCCTGGTGTAGGGCGAGTAATAAATATATACATTCATTAAGAAAAACCTACAATCTGACAGACAGACACAACAATAACAGATCAATCAATTTTTTTTTATATATCACACATATTGTGAAATTTGTATTTACAATAGCTACTTAAATAGTATTTTTTTTTCTTTAATGATTTTTTATCTTATAAACCGAGTAAGATTAAACCTGTCGTTGACATTAATACAAAAAGTGCTGTACGCTTTTCTCTTGGTGATCTCTTACGAACTGCCTTAGCCGTATTAAGCTTTGACTTATTTAAATTATAAGTATGAATGATGAACTGAACCAACATTGCCTGTCATCATTTTCAGTTATAATCATTTTTTGTAAATGTACAGACAGGGAGGACAATCAGTAATAGTTTGGTATCGAAATACGAAAATCATATATATTTTTAAATCAAACACAAATCAATCTTAAGTCTTTATGAACACAAAAATGAATAAACATAATAATTTAGCTATAAAAATATTTCCCCTATGCGCTACTCATGTAGAATGACGTATGTATTATTTAGTTAGCATTCACTTTGAACGCATGTCGATATTTTAATGAATTAAAGTTCTAGCATAATTCTTGTGAATTTTGGGTGACTTAATTATACTAACTTTAGGGTAACTTGTAGGGGAGAATAATAGTGTTCCTTTATTGTATTACTCGCACAATTGTTCGGAGTTAGTTATATAAATTATGACTGACAGATTTTGTATTTAATATTATGTATAATTGTACTTCCGTCGTATAAATTTTTAGGTGTCGAAATTTGTTCTAAATAACAATATAATTTAGAAAGGTTTCGAATAGGTATCTAAAAAAAATGCAATGTCTGTCTGTAATTTCATAATAAAGGCTTTCTCTTAAGCTTTTATGGTTATTTGCGAGTTACTAAAAATCAATAACATATTTTTAAAGCTTTTGTCTTTTTGCCTGGTTGTTTGTCCGAACTAATTTCCAAAACGTTTGAGCCGATTTTGACAAGCCCTTTATATAGAGGATTTTTCAACAAGTAATCTAAACCTACACATCGTTAGCTTTTCTATAGAAGCTGAGCAGTAATAATAAAATTACAGTTCAAAAAACAGCCCAATTTTAGATCATAAAAAACAAGTATATTCTTTGGAACATCATATTCACGTGGATAAAATCGCAAGCACCAGCTCGTAATAAATAGAAATAAATGTAATAATTAGGCAAAGAATTCTGTTAATGTATTTTAAAAGTCTTATCTTATTTTATTTTCTTACATTATTTGTTGGTCTACGCAATACAATATTTCAATACTTTACCATAATTAGAATAACCTAAGAAGACTAAAAATATAAATATTGAAAGGGGTGATCTCTATATTTGCCTGCTCAGTAGCTTATCTTTAGAAAAAGATAATCTGTTTCGTGAATATTTCTTGGAAATATCACAGAAACATGTCTATCTGGATTAAGAAGAGATAATCGTGACTATTTCTGAGATCGACGAAATGTAAAGATAAAGATCGACGTAAAGCAGAATATATAAAACTTGCTCGACGTTAGCTTAGTGAGGATACGATATCAAAGATAATTTGAATAAAGGTATAATATTATTATAATAGCTTTGCCCCACGGTTTCACCTGCGTTAATTTTATCCGTCAAATGCCGCACCGCGCCGCCAAAGCACCCGTGATGCCTATAATAATAATTGTTTTCACTTCCCGCAAGTGCAATTTATTTAAATTTTCCCTTATTTCCTAAGCTATGGGCCCAAATAACATGCTATAAAGGAAAAGTTTAACTTCATAAAATTATATATGTGATGGTATTACAGTTAGCTATTTTTATAATATCAGAATTAATTTATATGTTGTGATAGTTCGCAGAATTCAATAAATGAAACACAATAGTCAGCAAAATCGTAGCATCACAAGGATTTAACAGTTGATATAATCCAATTTATTGAACAGTTATATTTTTTATTGAGTTGACTGAGCTGGATTTATTACAAACGATACGATAAAATATAGTTTATGGTTTTATGGAGGTTGCATGAAATATATAATTCCGTAAGAAAAAATAATTATGGTCTGAATGTATCATTTTAATTTTTTACAATGCACCTTATTACGATAAAAATAAAGATCAAATCTAATATCCAAACTTATTGTTGATGTTTCTTCTTGACTAAAGAGAATATTTGCGATGGTTTTTTTTTCAACGTTTTATTATTAAGGGTATCTTACTTGAATAAAGTTATATTTTTATTTTCAGTCACATACATTACAGGAAATAACTAATTAAAACAAATTCACGTGTATAATAAAAACGCTTCTATATAGTCCTCTTTCAATAGCTCAATCAAAATTAATTATGAGCGTTTGAAATGAAAAGGTTTTTAATTATTTATATCTCACAAAGTTTAACTAACAGAAAAGTATGAATTTTCAGTGTAAAGTAATTATTTAAAACAAGAAAGATTTATAAGTTTTGGGACAAAAAAGTACTTTGATATTTCTTTCTATCCGTGCTTCTTTTACAATACGGTCTTGTTTGGATACCGTGAAAATTTTTAAAGGCTATTTTATTTCATTAAATCCTTGTTTTTACGCGTCTAAAACTCATATATCGCAAAAAAAAATTTACACGTAAATTGTATTTATTTTCAACAATTTGAATTTATAAGTGTTTTAATTCAATTTTGTTTTATTTTATAAGAATAATGTTTTTTTTTTGTTTTTTTTAATATCGGTGTAGTAACTGGCTTCAGCTTACGCGCAGTTTAAATGAACCATAGGAAAACTTGGGTAACACACAAAGCGGCTCCCCACATCGGAAAATTATTTTTAACGACATCTGAAACTTGAGCCGCCTGTTAATACGCATCTGTATAATTTTTTTCCCAAAGGAGAATTTTGTATTCTAATTGTTGTGAACGCATATTACAGAACAATTATCATCAATTCTCTGTTATGTTGTTGTTTTTATCTTTAAATGTAATTTAGAAAACGTTTTCGTAATGAAAAAAACTTGACAACGTTTTTTTGTTAAGTACTTTCCTTTTTTACGTTCCTTTGCTTTACTTTACAAAAAGTTTTATTTTACTTTGCTTTTACCTTGAACAACGTTCCCTTTGCCTTCAAATTGGAACAACTCACGCGCCACCTATTGTAATTTGTATTAATTCAGAAACATTCAAAAACTCCTCAAAAATTAACTGCATTCGGATGAAACGCAAGAAACGTATAGGGTAGAAACAAACTAGAAAACATTCATATTTTTATAACTACGATACTTACAGTATTGCCCGTATTAAATTTATTCGACTAACAAACTCTCAACCGCGTAGCCGCCAACTCACCCGTGTTATATTATCATTTTGAGTACTTGTTTTCAGTTTTCAAGATTGCTTGACGGTCATGGTTACTTATCTTCTCCGCTCTTTAGAATCGAAGCGTGAAGTTATATAGCCTGCAACATTCCTCAAAGGCTCATAGCTCAATAGATATCCAATACAAAAATATTTTTTCAAGTCTGACTGACAGATCCACTGAATAGTGCATTCAAATAAATAAATAAAAAAACAAAATCTTGAGCTAAATAATCGATCTGAACCGAATCTGGTAAAGGCAGAATTACAACATCTAAAACAGATAGATTGGAATATGACAAATAACTAAAATAAATTTATAAAAAAACGTCATCATGTCGAAGTTACGTTGAAAATGGATTAGGATTGGATGAAGTCAACGTTTTCTATTATACTTGAGTTTTATTATTCTGAGTAAGGGATTAAGGTTAACACAGTTCAGTGAACAAAACAAGTTTCAATATTATGTGACACTTCAATTATTTGGTCGACATATTGCATTGAGACATGTGTTACTTTTGAGCTTTTGATTAACCTAGAGGATTTTGACGTCATTCATTAAATCAAGGATGATGACCAACTTTATAATGTTAAGTCTCAAGATAAAGAAGACGTAGAATTAAAATTGCAAGATATGATTGAATTGATTGATTGATTTGTGTCACAACCATATATATTCAGAATTATTAGTTGCATTATCATGTTTTATGGTAAATTTGAATTATTTTTGTCAAAAATAAAACATTTGAATAGTGAAATAAGTATTGGTTATCTTGTCTTTTGTGACAAGCTTATAAAATGTGTTAGGCTAAGGATCAAAAGATATAATATTCTGACTATAAAAATGCGTTGGAAAATAGTAACCATTGCCTTCCAGAGTTTTCTTTCTTAAAATATACTAATGGTTATGCCCTAACATAGGTATGTCAGATAGAAACGCCTTCATTGGGCGTAAAACTCTACATTGTGTTTGTGTAATATGTGATAATAAATGAATAATGAATCGATTATTCTGTCACAGCTAACATGGATTCCATTATTATAGAAAAGCAACCCATTTTAATTAATCATAATTGATCATCATAAAAATCAAGAACTTTCATGAAAAACGCCATAAAATTTGTATCCGAATAGTGGCATAGGTAGTTATGCAAACTGCGTTCACAGAAATAATAATGAAGAATTTAGTACAGTTTTATCAGTTAACGAAATCGACTTTTTTAATCAAACTCTGGAGGCGACGAAAGAACAAACTGTTCCAGTAGCTGATAATGTATTCACGTTTGAAGTATAAACTAAATAGGACAATATTGATCCATCTAATTAAGGTTGTATAACCAATGAGTTTTATGGTAATTTTATGCGATATATTTTATAAATAATTTTCATTTGCGAAGTGTTGTAATTATGAACATCTAGTTTTTTTTGTACTCCATTAATAATTATATTCTGTTCTATCTCACTTTTAATATTGTTTATGTATTTTGTAGCCCTTACCACGTGTTAATTCTATTTTACAATTTCGTAGCATTAATGATGAATTATTATTATTTATCAAATCACTGTAAATTTTACTATAGCTTTAACTAAAATATACAATTTTTGTATTCAGTACAAGTTATATTTAACTCCATCGATCTACTTTAATCTTTATCTTAAAATGTACCATAATCTTAAAATTCATAGTGTTTAAATTTACTTACTACATCTTTTTCTTTGCATATAACTGTACAAAAGGACAATGTTTCTGCTAAAGGTAAATCTCACGTTTTAATTATAAAATGCAAAACAATCAGATTATGATTTAAAATTGTAATTTTGGGGTTTCGGATTACTGATCCTAAGAAAATGGTTTATTGTACGAATTAAATTAGAAACGCTATTATATTATTATAATTGAATAGTGACTAATTTAAAAAAAAAAGTATAGAGTTAGCGTTTGTGCGTATTCTATTAACATGTTCAGTGACGATGTGGCCAATGATTGTATCACGTTAAGTCTAGAAAGGGTCAATCTCAAAGGGTCAATTTCAATCATGACTGACGGACTACAAATATAGATTTAAGTGTTTATAGGCGTACTAAAAAATGTCCTACCATCATTCATATATATCATCATATCTTATTCTTTCATCGAAACCATCCTTCTAAGTTGCACTCAATCGCGCTAAAACTCAGCAAAGTATTAGAATTCTATTAATTATTTTAATACACATTTTTATACCTATATAATTTATAGTATAAAACATATGAAGTTCACATAAACTTCATTCAGTGATAACATTGACACTGAATCACGTTTTTCAAATTCAACTTCCTTTGTTATTTATATGAAATGACGTACCCTTCATCGCGGGAACCCGCAATCGATTCTTGGCTGGTTAACTTCTACATAAGCGCATAGTAACTAATAATACCAACATATTACTTGAACTTGTCCCCATTTTAAAAAGCTCGATCAAAATCAAAATCGATTTAATTGTATACTAAAAACTGGAACTCGGCTATAGAAGTTTCGCAGTCAGCTCCTTATATCGTGATTTTTTCATAAAGGTGTGAGAAAGGTGATCCTTTAGGAAGAGAATGTAAGCGGTAATTTTATATTGCTTTCTATTGATTATAATTCTTTTAGATTTAACTTGAACTTCTCGTGTTGGCTTGTTATTTACCGCCAATGATGGATAGCAATAACCTTGTTAGTATTCTAGCTGTAAGTCTAACCAAGTCTAATTTCATTGCATGTATACACGAGACATTTATTAGATATACTTTAAAAAGAAATTCAAGTTAATGGAGATATGTGGTAGTGTAAAACATCGAGTGATATATTTAAGCGAGTGTATTGGATTGAAGCTAAAGGCAGTTGCCATAAAAATAAAATATGAACTGTAATTATTAGTACTTATGTTGTTAATACATTATTTTAATCCAATAAATTCACTTAAAAACATATCGTTTTACCAGCAAAACATAATTTAGAAAAGTGAATTTGTAGGAAACATATTTTTAAAGAGTTTGCTTAAGGACGAAATGATGACTTCATTTAGAAAATTTGAACAAGAATAATTATCTTTATTTCAAAGAATATCTTCAATAAAAAGGCGTACTGAGTTAATTAAAATTAAAACTGGGAAATAATTGAACCATTTAAAAGGACAATTCAATATCACAACCTAATTTTTCTGACGCGAAAGGAATTGCAGTAAGTCAAGTGTAAATTTATTTCTTGGGTGCGATAATTCTTTAAAAGCATCTAATTATATATCTAAATTGTATCGCATAACTTGATTAATAAAATCCAATTCGTAATTATACTTAATGAAATTTAGCTCTTATATTTTTAACATAGATTACGTAACTAGTAAAGTGCAAAAATTTACTTATGGAACCCTCGAAAATTTTGGTGTATTGCGGATATTAAAGGCACGGTGTAACTGGTTCATTAAATTAAACATAAATGGCTTTAATTATAAACGTTGTTTAAATAGAAGCTATGCATATATTTTTCTTCTAACAATATGGAAAGACAACGAAGGAAATACTTTTAATCGGTGTTTAAATTTGGTCAGATTTTTATAAGTAAATCTGATCATTATAATTGGAATGTTACCGTGAATGAATACTAGATTAAGTTTTCATAATTGTATATTTAGCGATGCGTTTAAGTGTCTTCAGTTCTTATGTTTGGTGACAAGTGATATCAAAGAGAATGACACTTGAACGGTTATATGCCATATTATTACGTTTGTGTTCTAAACGTTATACCCGTAAATGTTATTATACTACATCTATGGTTATACCTACTATTGAGGGAAATCTAATCCCTGGTATTTATTACTTTTAGTTTAATTTCCCCACAAAGTAGAGAAATATTTAGTAAAAATACATTCTAAATTTTAATATGCCCCTCTCGTAGTAACAGCTTCCCATCTTAATGAGGGCTCTGTCTGCGGCTTGAAAAGATATGAATAGTATCTTGCATAAAGAATTAATATAATTTTTATACAACACTATAATATTATAAGACGTTCATAGGGTAATTTCTAATGCTTGTTTGTAACTATCATACTCAATTTGAAAATCTGTCGGCGTTTATCTGTCAGTGTGTCCCAGCAGCTACACTTCCAAACCAGCATTCTTTGTAGACTTGGTAGTCAACACTTGGTTACTTATCATCATTTGAGATTGTGACCAAACGCTAAAAGCTACAAAGAATAAAATGAAAGAAAAAGGAAATTTGCTTGTTTTGTATATATCCTGAATATATAAAGCAATCTCACTTAATCTTACTATAAGTTTTACTTTAAATTTACACTACAAGCAAAGTTGGGCTTACTTAAAAGACAATTTAGAACTCTGTTAAGTTTATCTAGGTATGAAAGATAGTGTGTTACTACCTTAGTCAGGTACTAACATTGTTATTTTCCCGACATATATACTTTCTATCGTAAAACCTTAAAGCACTTCTAGCTGGCAAGTCCATTTCATTCTTGTCGGGGTGAGTTATAAGTCAGTGCAACGTAAAACAATATATAGTATTTTTATAAGATATTTTCTAAAGGAATTGTGTGAACGTGTTACAAACTTGTGCACAATGTTGAAAGTTTATTTGTCCTTATTGAATTTAACTTAGGGACTAGTGAAAGGAATAACAATTGCTATCGTAAGTTCTCCGTTTCATTTGCACTCGATGTAATTATGCATGAGTATATTACAAAAAAAAAACATTGATGAAGGTGATGTATTGTACAATATCAATTCTAGCTGTGGTCTTCCAAATGGTTGTAATTAAAAGATTGCTATGTAAATTAAGTTGGGTCTGATTAAAGAGAACGTCATTAACGTAATTTTACAAATATGCTTCGTTACTTCAGCCACATAGAACATTCAAGCGATGGAATTATTACAAAAAATACTTTGTTACAATGTTTTTTCTACTTATAAAAAAATTATTACTGCATTTTGGCAGAATTTGTCGAAGATGTTGTATAATCTAGTAATGATATATCATCAGTGACTCTCCTGATTTGATCCGAAAAAGGAGAGGCTGATATATTCATTGAATAAAAGTTCATCAAAAGGAATATAGACAGGGCCAACCAAAACTGACCAATACGGATTAACTAATTTTAATTAAATTAAATCAATAAAATTATTAAATACTGACTGTAGAGATAGTACAAAAATTTGCAATCAGTTTAGAGAGGGTTATCGAATATCAAAAAAGCTTATTTGCTAGAGCAAGAAAACTGACGCTGTGCTTCATTCATTTTAACAAACATACCATCACACCTGTATTCCCCGAAGGGTTAGGCAGAGGTGTACTAATGTACACCGACGGTTCGCTGAGTATGTTTTTAGGTGCCATGTAATAGAGGACGAGCCTATTGCCATTAATCGGGCACGAAACTAAACTCCGAGCTGCTACTGAGAATTTCATAGGAAAAACCCAATAACACTTTGCTCGACATGGGATTCGAACCCAGGACCTCGGTCATAGTAGTTGCGCTTACGACCACTAGGCTAACGAGGCAGTTCATTCATTTTAAACCCTATAATAAGGACATGTTACCGTGATAAGATATCTATTAAAACAATATTTTTGTTACAAGTTTGTTTAGTAAATGATTTTTAAATAACTTTTAATCGCCGAAGATAAAAGTTAAGTTCTCGTGGTAAAATTGTAACACAATTTTCCTGAGTTACAAGTTGTATAACTCTTGTAACTCCGTAATCGATCAATTTATCCTGTTGATTGATTATTACGAAGTTATTATTGCTTATTGGCGGTAAATAACAATGAAGTAGTAACAACAAAGTAGTACAATAAAAATATAGAATAATAGGAATTAAAGCGGATTTATGAAATAAATGAAAATATCAATAACTGTTAATTAGCTACTTTAGTATTTACCTAGAAAGTGTTGCAATGCAAAATATCTGTGAAAATTCTTGTAAAGTGTCGTCAAAAACTTGTATTTATATACACAACTCTGCTTATAGCACGAGGATAGGATATTTTGCTATAACGACATGGTGTCTTCTTTCTTAAATAACAGTGGAGTTTTTGTGACAACTCAAAATGCATGTGTCTAGTTATTAATTATAATTCACTGAAGTACATTAACGAAACTATATCACATAAAATTCCACCAATATTACAATATAGGTCTAAGTATCATAAGTTTATGAATTGAAATAAAAACATCGAATGGCAAAAAAAGGTTAATAAACCCGATCGAGTTTTTTACTAGTTCTTCTTGGTAATTGAGATGTTTTTCAAACCGGGTAGTGCTTCCACTCATAAGTGCTTCTTAGGGCTTACACTGATTCAAATATATTTTTTTTATATATTTTTTTTGACAGATCAAGAACTCCCCTAAAATCCCGTCATACTTCTTTTTGATTTTAGAGTTATCAGCATAATATAACGATTTCATTTCATCCAGATGAAAAAAAAATGTTAGTTAAAAGTTATGCGTATACTAAGACAGGAAAAAATTATTTGCTTTTGAACCTCACTCTAAATGCTTTTGTGTAGTCTGTTCTCATTATAAGCAAGACAGAAAACAACAGTGAAACTAAAGTAAACGGTGATTGCCGTATATTTGTTGCCAAGTATTATTTCCCCTAGGTATCTGGTTATTTAAGGGTACCGACCGCCGAAGGTAAGCACGACTTCCTGTGATTAGCTTCTTCATAAGTAAATATGTTTGGTACGAAACTCAAAATAAATGTGATGGTTCATCTTTATATGGTTTTTATTTATATAGATGGAAGTTGATATAATAGGCATCATACGTGCTGCACCATCCTATTTTGAAAAACTTTTATACCTATTTATTAGAAATAATAAGTAAATTCAGACGACTGGTAACTCATAACAGTACTTTACTTTAGTTCCGAGATCAGTCTGTGTATATCCAATGAATAATACGCAGCCGAAGTCGCAGGCACCAGCTAGTTCCTAATAAAATATATTCAACTCACATGTACGGGGCACCATCTACTAAGAAACCCTTTAACTAACAAGGCAGCTGCAGCCGCTGCAGGCTGCTAGATTATTTACATTTTACAATGTGCAGAATATTCGCACGAGTTAATTAGTTAATTTTTTTGTTTTTATCAGCCATAATGTAAGTGTTCAAATGATATTGTTCGTTACTATTAAAAGAGTTCAAATTCACTCGTTACATAGTTGTTTCAAATAAAATATTGTACACCGTCATTCATTTACACGGCGCGACCACATGCGGGCTCTTGGTATACACAATTTAAAAGAAGTTTCGTTAAAAATGTTACATTTCATATAAAGATGTATTTTCAAGTGGAGACATAGTTTCTTTCGTTTTTTTTTTAATTTTATGAATTGAATATGTTACAAAATTGCAAGCAAAAAACGTAATTAAGAAAGGATACATAGTAATCTATATTAATTAATCTGTAGTGTTGTCTGTACATGTAATATTTTTCCCAAATTTCCCGATAGACAAGATATATAAAGTTATAATATGCCCTTACATTTTTTTGTCTGTCTATCTATTTGTTTGTCCGGATTTAACTCAAAAACGACTTGACGGAGTCTTATGAAATTTTCTTCACGGATGCTTATGGCATTGGTCAATTGATATGGTAAATATTACTTTTAGAAATAGTAAAAATAAAGAATTTCCAAAATAAATACATTATTGTTTGTTCTTAACCAATTTTAATAAAATGTTATACAAAGGAAGTACAAGTCATTCTATGAATGATGGGCTATCAGAATATTCAATAACATTTTTAGGAATAGCAAAAAAAAAATTACATACCAGGTTATGATTTATGTTATTAAAAAAATCAATAACCAAGAAATTATTGTTATAACAACTTTTTTCTATACTTTTAAGTGATACTGTATGCCCGTTTTATTTTATTTAAACACTAGTAAAATCACAAAAAAAAAGTTTTTTACTATGAGTATACCCAATAGGATTTTTTAAATTATAACAATAAATAGAAAAATAAAGGTTATATACAAATATTTACTCTAAATTAATACCACCAAAACATGTTAATTTAGGAAATTTACTAATTTGTTGAGAACGCACCGTACCACAAAATTTTATTAGAGAATAGCGACTGTAATATATTAGTCAGTTAATTCAATAATTACAGCCGTGTTTGTTTGTAAGTTCATTAGTTAAGAGAACTTCTTGACCGATTAAATTAAGCGAACAGTTACTTGTGTGAGTGAATCGAAATTTATTTCTAGAATGCAGTATTAAAGTTACTTGGATACACGATCAAAGCTGAGTAAGTTATTGCAACAATACGGGTTTAAGTACAAATTATTTCCTTTTTTACCATTGTGCATGATTATTATTATTTTTATTATATATAAATATTCATAATTATAAATAGTTGGTAAATAGCGTGCATATTTCTCAACTCCTATCAACTCATTACAACTATCTCTTCTAAGTTGGTCCGGCACAGTATGCTCTATTTCTTCATGTTAAGAACTGAGATTCGGCTTCATCAGTCGACTGTCCGACATCAACCTTAACTGTAATCTCCATACTTATGTTTAGCTGAAGATGGCTAAGTAACCACTATTAATACCTTTAAAACCAAATTGGTACGAATTCATTGTTGAATTCATATAGAAATTTTTATGTTTCTGTTCAATTGCTTATAGGACATTGATTAAAACTTCACTGTTAGAGGATTTAAAACTTAAGCCGTGACTCGATACTGAGAAAAATAAAAGCAAGTTTTTAAATTCCTGCGGCTTGTTACAACCATAAAGAGACATACCGGTGAAACCGTGTCGTCAGGATGTAATAGCTGACACAACATACTTTGTAATACAGAATTTCTTCCCTTACATGTTTAGATGAAGTCATAAATCACGTGTAGACGCCATTTCATGTGAAATAGGTACTGATATTTAAGATTTGTAAGTGTTAAACATTAAAGAAACGCTAGATGTTGATGCATGTCGAAGCTTTTCCAGTTTAGGTGATAAATAAAATGCTCAAATCTCAACCAACAACTTGATTACATTGATTTCTGCGAAATTTTTACAAAGCCAGACGTTACATTGAAAACTGTTTTAATTAATAATGAATAAAAATAAATGTATTTTGGATACATAAACTATTTTGGAAACTTCCACAAAAAAAAAAAACATTAAAAAAACACTGGTTTCCGAATCAATACCAGTAATATGCAATTAGATTTGTCAGTGCTCGACAGAACCCTAAAAAGGGTACGAATGCTGTTGTTTATTCATCGGAGTGGTTTGCCGTGTATATCGATCCATTAGAAACTTTATTCAAACTAGAAGGTAATACAGTAACGTTATCAACTGATGTATATATGTATAAACGTCTTTACAGTCTTTATTGCATTTAATTAGAACATCGTCTTCTACAGTAAAGATCTTTTGTGGCAAGTCTTGTTAAATAGGATTTCTGAATCATCCTATCATTTTGTAGTCTTGGCAAGAGGAATTATCACAAATTATCTACATTATTTCGCTACATAAATGTATTAAACTAATGATTACTTTTAATTTGATAATCAGGAATATATTTATTTAAATTTATGTCACTTGTGATAAATACGTAAGGTGCGAACCTTTGCTAAAATTATTAGCTAATTTTTACGCACATTTAACACCAGGGTTGAGCCTCCGTGAAATTGGTAAGGTCATGAAATATTCTGTCAGCGTCTCCGGCGCTCAAGTTAATTGCCTTTATAAACAGTTAAGGACGATCGATTTCTGGCATCAACTTAAAAATTGTAGTATTTCGTTAATATTTATCCTGTGTGAAAAATGTTTGTGCTCGTCAAATTCATAACTATCAATCAAGCTATTTTAGCTATCAATAATACTGTTTATGGATAAGTTTTCACAATACATTGATATCATGTTTCGTGATAGTCAAATACTACTGAGAATGTTTATTTAATCTATATTGTTAATTAGAACCGGTCATACCGCCCGCCATAATGAATGAAACCCGTTAGCAGCTAATCTTGCTAGGAGAAGAACAATCTACTACAATGACAGATGTAATTATTCTTGCAGTTGAACTGTATAAATCAAATGTGTTCCTATTTTTCATATCAACTAATGAGCGAACCTTTAGCAAAATATAGGTAATTCACTTTTAAAATTCGGCATACAAATTATTAAATAGAATGTACATTTTTTTAATTCTTTCGTAGCTTTTTATCACTTATTTATTTAACTGCAGAAATAATTATACAGACACAAAAATAGATTTTAAATATTTAATACATGTATGTATAAAAATGAATTTATTAACATGAAATTGATTAAAAATTTGTAATTCGCGAGAACAGAGGGGTCGCGATGCACATGCTTATCTCATATACCGTAAATTATGAGTTGCATATATTTATCTTAAGTTAGAACTCAATTAGTTTGTTAATGAATTTGCAGTGGTGGTTCAATCAATGAGTTCAAACAAGATTATAAGAGCGATACGTTACGAGCAATATTAATACTTCAATTTTTTTTTTAAATAACTTGTTTTTGTCGCTCAATTTTTTTTATAACATGTTTCCGAGTAATACAAATACAATTACCAGTCTAATTTATGACTACGACTTCAATTTCACTTTATATAAATTAAGAAATCCCTTTTATTTGTACAGACATGACTTTTATAGTTATAAATTCGTTACAATTTAACCAAAGTTGAGTAGGTACTTGAGAACATGTTCACATCTTGCCCAAGACCCTAAACCTGCTGGTCTGTATATCAAGTTTAGTATTATGTAACCAAAAAAAACACACCGCTCCTCTTAAAGTGTGTAAACAAATTTATTTTGTTGGAATACAGCCTTTCCCGTGTTCGTGGTACGCTGTGATCTAATAAACAGAATTGGGTCTACAACGGTTAACAAGATGGCAATTTCGCCAGTTACGTTTAAAAATGAAATAAGTTATTCTCTAAGGCGTTTAAAATTATCGAAAATAATTAAATGTAAAACTAGTTACGTTGAAAGATGGACTACTTTAAAAATATTTGTCGAAACTCCTAGGTCCTTTTTTGAATCTCCGGATGTTTATATATTATTAGCTTCACCGCGCGGCCGCAACGCACTCGTGTAGTCTATATCGTTGTTCTCCCTTCCTGAACTTGCCTACGGCTTGACAGATTGCTTAAAGTTCATAGTTACTGCTCCGCTTCCTAGGATCTTAGCGTGAGAACTTATAAACTTCCTCAATTAATAGGCTATAAAATTTTTCAAATGTGATTGGTAGCTCTAAAGATTAGCGCGTTCGAACAAGCAATTTCTTGACCTTTATAATATTAATCTATATATTAATACGTGAAGAAAAAGCTTTCTACCCCTTTTTAAACGTATTGCGTGCACGGAAGAATTGAGATTTGGCATGGTTAAAGATTTTATGGAGAAGGAGGGCATATCTATAATATCTGTTACTAATATATTAAATTAAATAAATTAATACTGCGAATCCTAACGCAACCAGTGCCATTGAACTTAGACCCCCCAAAATATTGACATTATCACTCAACGAAAAGTGACAGCAAGTGATGTAGATAATACTCATTGCTTATGAATAGTGTAAATGTCAAACAGAAAATAGTCTATAATTAAAAAGACGCTGCTCGAATTTCGACCTTAGGGCGATCGCTAGTAATATTAATTTGATTACATATATAAGAGTTCGTAGTAACATATCTGTACAGTTACAGAGTATTTTATAAGCTTCAATTAAAAAGCTACCACTTTTCAGTTGAAAACATATCACTAAGCACTTGCGTGTAATCTAGCATACATTTTGATGGTTAATTCTCTTTCTGGATAAGCGTTTGGCTGCATCGTTACTTTCAGTGAGGATTTTAATCAAATACCTATAAACTAATAAAATATCCTTCGTTCTTTGTGACAAAACTTATTAAACTTTTGATCTTACCTAAAACAGATTGTACTGTCGAAATTTATGTACAACGAAATCAAAAAGGAATTCGTTTCAAAATCTGCCAACTTTATTGGAGAATAGTGATTGTCAACCTGATTTGGTGCTCATTTTACCTCCCAACCCCCGCCTATTTTAACTGCCTCTTCTTCAGCTCACACTCTGGTACGAACACCTTTGCCAGAATAATATATCGAGAAAATTCGAAAATTGTAAAACTGTTGCTTTCCAACTGTCTTGCCCTTATCAGTACAAATTAGTAATTTTAGTCTATCCAACACACATGTACTGTATATTAAAATAAAGAAGGGCATAATAAGAAATAAATATGGAGATACAATTTCACACACGGCCATTTAATTCTAAACTAAGCAAAGCGTAACTAAACAATTAATATATTATCATTATACGTGAAGTAAAAACTTTGTACCCTTTTTTAAGTGTATTGCGTGCACGGAAGACTGAGATTTGGCATGGTTAAAATTTTTATGAAGAAGGAGTGCAGAAAGCTAAAATTGATGTGTAATATCTGTTACTAATATAATAAATTAAATTAAATGATACTGCGAATCCTAACCCGAACAGTGCCATTGAATTTAGTCCCCACAAAATATTGACATTGTCACTCAATAAAAAGTGACAGCGAGTGATAAAATATTTATTGTTTAGGTTCATACTGCAAATGTCAATCAGAAAATGCTCTATGATTAAAAGGTCGCTTGTCGAATTTAGATCATTGGGCGACTACTTGCACATATAGATATTTAACACTTTGACACACAAATTGACAATTGTGTTCATCAAATCAAAAAGTCGGTTATGTGCGGTGACCGAACCCGCGATCTCTCGGCAAAATAGTAGTAGGGCTTGCTATCACTGCACCGTTAGTACTTTGAAATATTTATGAAATAACATTTGTTTTAATTTGTTACTAAAAGTTATACAGATTGTTCCCAAAGATAATAAATTGTAGTTGCGTTTTGTTTTGTACTGTTTTCCTATTTTATATTTTCTTTTCCGAGCATTTATCTTTGACGGTGGAACAAGAAAGCTTTTACAGAGAAAAGCCGAAAAGTCTACAATATATACTCGGTTATTTACGGCCCATATAAAATCCTAAGGATTTTCTGGTTATTTATTTAGTTACTTACATATTGCATTTTTGTATGATAACAGAAAATAAAAAAAAACGTTGGTAGCACACTTGTAGCGGTATAAGCAAAGTTCAGTATTAAAAAAAAGGACCCTGTTCAACACAATTATCTTAAACCGCTGATGGTAATGTGGTGTCAAATGGTGCGGTTAAAGATGAAAAACATAATAACATATCGCTGTCCTGTTACAAAGAACGATTATCCTGAACTTTTTTTACAAGAACTTGCTGCATTTTGAAACTTTGTGACTTCAAGGAAATTTCGTAAATATCATCATTGGCTAGATTTTACCAATGGCTATATCACCAACTAAGAGTTTCTGTAAACAATCGGGTTTACCACGTGTAGAGATTTTTTTTAAATGAGACTATCTCCACAACTCTTTATAGGATCTTGATTGGAATTTGTATCAAGACGGCGATAGGGTAGATTTTAACCAATGATTCTGGAACAGATCAGGTAATGTTAAGTAGAGTAATTAATGCAATGGTAAGAATTATTCCTAATTGTTAATTTGTACTTTAATGGAGACTTTGGAGAATAAATATACAGGAAGAACAAAATGTTGAATATAAAAAGAAATAGTTCTCCATCCTTTCTGCCTACAAAAAGATAGACACGGACTGACCTGATAGATAAATATGCAAACTTAATTTAAGGTTAACATAGATAAATACCTAAACATATATCCTTGTACATATATGTATATATTTATATCTTTGGTTAGTTAAACTCATATTCACACAATGTAATTATATATGTATTTTGCAGATATAATGGTTAACAGCTATGCTGGGGCCCGATAGGTGCCGCTGTAGTTAAAATTAACAAATTGTTATATTCGGCAATAATTAATTAATATGCCTATATTTTCCAACATATATATTTATTCTGAAAAACAATGACAATTTACACACAAACAGTATTATAACTAATGTAATAGTTGGTTCGGTGCTAAAAGTAAAATGACATATTGTGACTCGTAAAGTCAGAACAATATCAGCAATGATTTAAACTATATTGTGTTAAATTGAACAATATCAAGTATTGCTGAGATACAAAAATATACCTCAAGTATTCAATATACATAAACGCTACGTATAAGATTATAAAGACGCACATTAGACTCATAATGAGGAAAGCGTGAAAAGATAACAACGTTTCATGTAAATACATTACCAACTGAAGACACTGGCTTCACACATTATGTAAAAATGTGGTGAAATGTATTACTTAACCAGGGGCTTATACTTAATGTACAAATCGAGATTGATGCGTTCGAGAATTCATGGTTAAGCGGTAGATGGAGCGGTAATAAGGAAATCTTTATTTACTGCGAAATGCTAATGCGAAATAACCATATTGATGTTTACGGTTAAGCATTAGCATATTTAGATGATCGTTTGAGGTCTGCTACTTACTACATAAATGTCTTAAAGTATTGTAAAATTAATATCTTATATTTTTACTTGACTGCGAAAAAGGATGGTTATGTTATTCGAACGTATGTATGTCGTTCTTTGGCACAATCTGTAGCATTATGTAGGATTTTAGCATAAGAGGTTTCGTTTGATTTTTCTTAATTGTGGGAGTGAAATAAGCTATATTATATTTAAGTAACACTTCTGAAATCAAATAAAAGGCTTTTTTTTTGTCAAGGAGTGTTTTTTGTTACAGTCAGGTTTTTTGTTTCCATTATAATAATTGTAACAAATGGTCGATTAATCTATAGGGTGCTAAAATAATTGAAAGAAAACTACGATTACTGGAAAATACCAGAGCTACAAATCGTACAACGGAAAATCTGTGACCATCACGGCCATTTCTGTATTGGTTTGTCGTGTCATCAAAACATGTGCTTCCAGGAGAGAAAGCATCTTTCGTGTTTATTGGTTTCAGATGAACATAATTTGAATAGAGTAAAATATGATATAAAATTACTGCTTAGAGTCCCTTAGATGTACAAAATTCTTCGGTTATAATACACAGTTTATGTCTATACACGATGAAGTGGTTAAGTGGACTTCGGAATAGAGTATTTATGTCACTAATGCCCCATAAAGACGATAATAAAGGGACAAAACAATGAGGTTTCTCGTTCCCTTTATGTTACAGAAAATCATTAAAGCCTTATTCCGCATTCTTGTCTTGTGGTCATTATTAATATTTCATAGCGCGGTAAAACAGACGATGATGAATGAAATGGAAATGGATGAATGATGTTTGTTAGACAAAGTGTCTGAGAAATTTTGCTTAGATTTAAATTTTACATTGCTAACTAGTCTGATCGAATATAACGTTTAATATTATGGCAATAAATATTAAAGTGATTGTCTATATAATTAATAAAATTGAAGTGTCTGTTTGTAATGTCAAAATAACAATTTTTTACTGAATGCATATGAAAGTATATAGGATACCTATAACAAAAAGCCCATTTTTAAATTTTTTGTCTGTCTGGCTGTCTGTTTGTTCCAGGTAATCTCCGAAACGGTTGTACCGATTTTGACGAAACTTTCACTGATAGATAGCTGATGATATAGGGAGTAACTTAACTACTTTATTTTAGAAAAAGTATTACAGTTTTGCATAAATATAAAAAAAAAACTCGTCATGGTGAATCAATTTGGGTGCTTAAATGGCTTATGCTGAGTAAACCATAAGAGACATAGCAAATTAATGTACTACATAATCATAGGCATTAAAAAGACTTACAAAATAGTCCTGGAGAGTATACATCTATCTTCTAAGGAACACCCACAATAAGCATTTTTGTCTTTAAAATAGCCGGGAGCGGGGGAGTTAGTTGTAAATATAAATATCCGTTTTACATTTAAGAACTTTTTTATAATAGAATTATCTTATTATATTAAGTGAGTAATTCTTGTATATATATATATATATATATTAATTGATTTCTCGGAAACGGCTGCAACGATTTGGATTAAACTTTGTATTTAGATAATGTTTTACATTCCAAGTATACCTAGAGAGGTTTTTTTTTATAAGACACCGAGCAAAGCTCGTTCGTCCGGATATTTAAAACATAATAAATTACATGTTTCTTATATTTTATTTATTATATATAATACTTAATATAATAAAGCGGAAAAGTTTTTTGTTTGTTTGTTTGTTTAAACACGCTAATCTCTGGAACTACCAGTCGGATTCAAAATTTTTTTTGTTGTATATAATAGCCAAACTCTCAACAAATAGTATGAGTTAGTTAGTTATTAATAGGCCCTCCCGAACTGTTTTACCCGAGTGCGCTGGCGTAATCATTAATTATACAAAAATAAAATGTTCTACAATAATATTGGTCTTTAGTATATCTAAAAATAAGTCAGAGATAGCATATAGCTATCTCTTATACATAACACACAATAAGGTATTTTGTGAAAAAGATGTCGGTAAAATTAAAAAGTGATTTTTAATGCATTGTTTTTAAACATCGAATATTAATCCTTAGGAACAAAAGTTACTTCATCATAAAGACAATTTTATGAAGTTAAATTTTTCTCTTTAGAGTATGCTATTTGGACACATAGTTTAGGAGATAATGTAAAATTAAAATAATTTGTACTTGCGGGAAGAGCAATTATGGTAGACTACATGGGTGTGTTGGCGGCGCGCGGCGCGGCGCGATGTTTGTCGGATAAAATTAACACGGGTGAAACCGTGGGGCATAGCTAGTTATCTAAAAAGCCTCTCATTGCATTGTTATTTAGAATTTGTTCTACTCAATTTTTACTATTTTAATTAACTTTCAGTTTTTTTACAAGCTTTTTTGAAGTAGCTCTACGTTAGTTTTTATAGGTCAAATCTTGTAAATAAAATTTTAACCACTTCCATAAGTCCGTTTGAGCTGAAATTTGGAATACTTACCTAACTTCGAGGACAGTGTAATAATAAGCTATTATTGAGTTGCATGAACTAATGACGAATCCGAATAGTGGCCATAGAAACGCCTAAACAAAACAATATATCATATTCGTCTTTAGGTTTGTTAGATAAAAGCTTGCTTAAAAATAATGTATACATAGATTATTGTATTAGGTATTGGAGCAGAGGTAGGCACAGATAAATTTGTTTGGAGATTTCTCTGTACTTGGGGCAGTACGACTGATGAAATACATCCACCTTACAGAAGACTGTAGCCAAATAATCTTATTACAAGCGTAATACTTGATTGATAACTTAGTCAAATAAAAAAGAAATTAAGTCACTTCAAAAGATTATTGTTATTTATGACTAGAATCTACACTTATATAAATTTAATATCTTCTAAATTGATTACCGCGATATTTAGCTTTTTACATTCATAATAATTTATCTCATAAATATGGTATCGAAGAATCCAGAGTGAACTTCCCCCGGTGCCTTGGTTTGTGGTGTGTAAATTGACCCGAGTCCAAAACAAAATTGCTCTGAGGTTTCGTTCCGGACATGTTCCACTAAATAGGTTTGGACATATTATCTTTTCTAACTGTGAAGAGTATGGGAAAATAGAAGTTATTCGACACTTGTTGCTGGAATATGTTACGTATGAGATAAGCAGAAGTCGTTTAATTTGAAGTTTAAGGTTATGTTCTCTAGATTTAGGTATTTTCCACGGTATACTAGCGAAAGCGACTTCCGGTTCGGTTGGTATGCTGTGGAACTTTATTGTTGTTCTGGTATAAGGTATAGAAGTATGTAGTCTTTTTATTTAGTTAATCGTTTAATTTTTTGTAGTAATTTCTGTAATTTTGTAGTAATTTCTGTAATTAAGTAGAATTTGGATATTCTCCGATGGGGCTGGCATACACCAACTGTAAAAGCCCCCTTAAATAAAGAGAGAAAAAAAATCTCATGAATGTGTATTCAGGATCTTAAAACTCAACCTATCTTGGTATTTACGTTCACTCAGGACCGGATAATTCGGATGCCGTGTGTTTATGTACTCAACATGTAAACTTTGTGGAATTTGCTCGTGGAACTGACAAAGGAAATGACCGGGAATTAAGATACGAATTTAATTTGGTCTTTGCTCTAATTCAATTTCAAAGAAGCGCCCGTGAACATTATTATAATATGATGTTCATAAATTACTGTTTTTGTTAATTAGATTTTCTAAATAGATAATTAAATATTAAATAGTTCTTTTGTATTGTTGGTAATTTATATACCTACGTGTATAAATTGACGTAAATAGTAATTTTATATTTTTTTGTAAATCAACAAAATTATATGTCCTTAGAGTTTGTAAATCATTTTATGACAAAATTATTATAAGTAAAATTGTAAAAATGTGGAATATTATTAAAAGGGATAATAAATATTGAATGGATTTATTACATAATAATTTAGCTTTAAGATTTTTTTCTTAATCTTCATTCTAGAGTCACTACATAAAGTTGTTAAAAAAGGGCTTCGTAAATTGAAGGTGACATTTAAGAGTCTAATAAAATTAAATATGGACTCCGTGTCTAATTTACCCTTCTTATAGGGGGCTTCTTCTTTACTTTGAAAAGAAATGCTTACAAGTAGATAAATTATCGTTGTGGGAACTGTTACTTAATTTTCCCTATGTTTTTTTTTTACCTTTACACTACAAAAGATGTCTTCCTTCACCGTTTCGATAGTGTTACTAATTTGAATTAGTAAATATACTCGAATTGGGAAAAGCACGTTGGTACATGCCGGGTAAACGTTACATTGCAAAAATGACTGGCTATATTCACTTCATTAATCACACAGTAACTTTTTATGAGATTTAACGATATTTAAATGTAACCCTATAAATCTAAATACCTAAAAGGAAACCGTGACTGACTGACCGATCTATCAACACAAAGTTCAAACCAAAAACGTATGGGGCTTAAATTTGGCACACATTTAGTTATTATGCCGTATGTAGGCATCCGTTAAGAACAGATCTATGAA
This sequence comes from Saturnia japonica, assembly GCA_033032175.1. Classification (NCBI taxonomy): domain Eukaryota; kingdom Metazoa; phylum Arthropoda; class Insecta; order Lepidoptera; family Saturniidae; genus Saturnia; species Saturnia japonica. Next base: position 4,766,585 of record CM065312.1, read on the forward strand.
AATTTAACCTCTAAAGGGATGTAATTAGGGTTCAAAATTTGTATTGAGAAATCATATAAGAAAGGCGCGAGCGAAGCTGCTGGGAAAGCTAGTATATTATAAGACAAATAATTTGTTAAAGGGATGAGTCTCACGAGGGATAATTCAAAATTAATTAAGCATCTGCATTCTATATAAAAGGAAATTTATTTTTCTTGTATTCAATTTCAATAAACCTTTAAATAAAAGATCGATTTATTTTGAGTTGAAAGGAATTAACAACGAAATAGTTTTTACGTAATGATATTTTAACAACTTTATTATTTAATAAGAGTTTTATAATAATGTAGTAAAGACCGCAGGAGCCGCATTTATTACGCAGTAATTTTTGCGTCTCGTAATTTTATTTATTTTCATTTTTTATAGGAGTATTATTGACGGTTCTTATAACCTATCAACTGAGAAATGGAATAGTCTTCCCGTATACAAAATTTCATCAAAGCCTGTTGATAATCCGTAAAAATTTTTTTGGAAATAATATTTTTTCGAAATATAATAATGTTCATGAATATTCTTATACCCTATCAACTGGTGAATAATATACACCTACTTTCCGTCTATGAAAGTTCATCAAAATCGATTTAGAAACAATAATATAATTTTTTTAATGATTTCTGGTAAAAAAGGTTTCGAAAAGTTAATGTTATTGAGAGTTCTTACGGAATAACATAAATTTTCCATGAACTATTTTTTTTAAATTTTTTGCTTTCTGCCTTTATAGACAACTTTGCCAATATGAAATGTCAATAACCTGTGAGAATAACCCATAAAACCAAAAAATAATTAAAAGTAGTTAAAGCCAGATATACAAACAGACAAAAATCTTTTCAAAGTCATATTCGTGATCATAAACGGTTTACCAGTAGGTGTATGAAAAAAATATTGTATGTACAGACATAACTACAGATGTATTATCATAAATAATCTAATAACTCATGTAAGTACTTGTGCAAACAAACCCGGTAATTTTAGATGATAGAATTTTTCGAAACAGAAGTAAGTAGTATTTTTGACAATTACAAGTACCTTCTCAGGACCTTCATTAAATAATTAATACATCATTTTGATCGTAAGAGTACAACCATATTACTTGACGATAGATTCTATGTCTAATTATCTGACTTGAACCAACATACGACTTAAAAATGCATACATAACATAACATACCATCACGCCTGTATTCCCCGAAGAGTTAGGCAGAGGTGTACTAATGTACACCCACGGTTCGCCGAGTATGTTTTTAGGTCCCATGTAATAGGGGGCGAGCCTATTGCCATTAATCGGGCACGAAACCAAACTCCGAGCTGCTACTGAGAATTTCATAGGAAAAACCCAATAACACTTTGCTCGACCTGGGATTCGAACCCAGGACCTCGCTCATAGCAATCGCGCTTACGACCACTAGGCTAACGAGGCAGTTATTTATTTACTTTATTTATTAAAGAAACAGAATATAATATTGAAATGAGAAGAAAAACTTACCTTAAGCCCTGAAACCTTTAGGGAGAAGATTTGTAGTCTCTATTCTATCAAATATTCTACAAAAAATAATGGCATTACTTTACATGTAATATTTAGCGCCCTTTTTCTCATAACGATAACAGTTACAGTTATCGTTATCGTTATCCCCGTTCTGTTTATGTTTAGTTCCCACAAATGGGTATATACATTACCAAACAATAAATCGTAGCAAAAAAGTATAATTAAACCAAATAAATTAAACATGAAAAAAGTAGTGTAATACACTGGAAGAGTAATTTTAAAGATTCTTCTATATTTTATCGCCAGTTTTGTAAATTAAATATAGATATTTTTGTTGGCAGTCAGTCTGTAATATATCTGATCTGATATGACAAAACATTATAATTTAATTGTAGAACTAGCGATGTTGGTATGTATTACTAAATTAGTAAATTAAACTATTTTAGTATACAGACTCATATACTAAAATCAATAATTAATAATTTTATTTGTAACAGCCTAAGAATAATCTTTTAAAGACGTTATGTCCTTTCTGACCCTTAAAACGTGGCCAAATCCATAACAATAAATTTGTGGTTCTGTTTATACATGTAAATTTTCACAAATTTCCTTATCGATATTTATTATAAAGGTCGCTGATCACGAATATAACATCAAAAAAGATTTTCTTTGTCTGTCTGTTTGTCTAATTTTAATGAACTCTTACACATGATGCATTTAACATTCCTCAATAATAGCCTATATCGACAGTCATTACTATAAACAAACTTGAAATTACCCGTTGAAAATAATTATTGCATGATAAATAAATAACATTGGAGAATCAAATTAATATTAAAACAAAAGACATAACATTTTAATACGACCGGTATGCCTATAATTCAGTATTTTATTCTCTTTACATGCGAGCAATAAAAGCATGAAATTACGTTACATAAAATATTTTAAACGAACAAACAGCGTAACACCTGAACTCAACACACAAATAGTAAATAAAACGTTACCATTTACAACAAAAAGGCAGAAGTTACCCTTTTTTACCTGTGTTAAAACTTTATACTTAAATGGAAATACAACACGTACAAAAGGACATTGTCAGCTATGTAGCATAATTTCCGTAAATCATAATTTACACTTTTTAACCCTGTGTACAAATATAGAAATTATATTAACGAAATAAAATAAGTTTTTATATAAATTTATTGATGATGACACTTGACCAATATAGGAATAAAAAAACTAGTTTGATTAAATATTTTTTTGTAATCAAAGAAAAGAGTTGAATTATGTACTAGGTAGGTAACAATTTAAATTTTATTGTTGCTAATAGATGTTTGGATGGTTTTGAATGGAAAAAAGCCTTTTTTACAATAAAAAGTATTTTTTTTATGGGGTTCCCATAAATATTTTACTTTTTGGTTTAATTTTTATTTAATAGGATATCCCCTATAAAATAACTTTAACCTATCAATGAGCTTTATTTTCTGAGAATAAAACCCAAAACACGTTTTTTTTAATTGCTAGTTTCTCGTTGGAAGTTACGTTTTTGCGGTTTTGTTTTCTAACTCACTTTGTAACTTTACACTGACCTATATTGTTTGCTTAGCAAGGATATTAGCTAAAAGGTTGTATTTGCCTAAAATAACTTCTCAGTCAAAAATTTCTACACAATGAAAGTGGTTATCTCACGTTAAAAGCTATGTGCTTCGAAAACATACACTCTATCACATTGTACGTCGACGCATTTTGTCTCTCAATATATTCGACATACCTGGCTATAATCATATATCCCCCTGGATTATTATTTGTACGTTTTGTATAATGTGACCTTATTGGGAGCTTTATGAAAAGTCGTGTTTTTGACCTTTCATTCACGAATGTACACGAAATGGAATATCTGTGTTAGGTGTTTTACAAACGGGTGCTCAGTTTTATGGTGTGTTTTATGAGGATGATCTTCCATATTATTTGCATTTCACTATATACTATGCTCGATTTTAAACATAACATATTTTTGACCAACTTTGATATTGCTATAAAAGTGTTTGCACGTACTTCTATTCGCTTAGTAACTAATGTAACAATTTTTTGTGGGCAACTGTTTAGAAATTGCTATCCAATATTTAACATGAATTCCTTACATGATTTTCAACATAGTGACCCTAAGCGCGACTGCTATGCTCGAGATCCTGGGCTCGATTAACAGGTCGAGCAAAATATTAATTGGGATTTTCTATGAAATTCTCAGTAGCAGCTCGGAGTTTGGCTTTGCCCTTGATTCATTAATAGGCTCGCCCCCTATTACATGGGACCTAAAAACACACCCGGCGAATTGTGGGTGTACATTAAGTACACCTCTGCCGAACCCTTCTAGGATACAAGCGTGATAGTATGTAATGTTACTTTATGACGGTAAATAACAAATGTATAATACTAAAACAAAAACGTATTTTGTAAGGTAATTTTAGTGAGAAAATAGTAAATTTAACGTCTTAGCAATAACTTTGTATAACACTGTAATTATAATATGAAAAATGACAACAGTAAAACATAACCACAGCCCAAACGTAACTTTCGATCAGAGAAATATTTTTTAATCGGATCAGTAGTTCTAAATGTTATCTCCTTCCTACAAACATTTACAAACTTTACCTCTTAGACTCATCGGGTTTGGTATCGGCAACATCTCAGGAATTTTTAGCCCATTTAGTGGATGTATGTTGAAAATTTGTCTCTGAGTGCTGACCTACGTTATATAAATAAGGAATTCCTGAAGAAAATTTTATGCCGGTAGGACTTAAAGCTCTATGTTATCTAATTATATTTAAATTCGGTAAATATCAGACATAATCTCGCAAACTAATATAAGTATATGCTCTTTAGCACTTCGGAAGATTTACTTTGAGTAAGTTTATTATGTAATGCTATGTAAGCAGCTTCATAGATTTTGCTTCGGTAGTATAAATCTAAACATTATGTTAATATAGATGTTAAATTATCAATTCTCCCTTATCTGGAATATCATCGCGCTTAACTATGGAAGGATTTCTAATAAAACTTGGTATGTTAGTATGGTAGCTTACCTATATAGTGTTAGCTCTTGATATAGGTATGTGGAGTTCCCTTTTTAACATTTACAAACGTGTAACTTTCATTAGGGTCTAACTAAGCGTTGACACAACATAAGATCTCAATTCAAAATATTAATCATATAGAATTACAAAATGAAATAATGTTTGTGATTGAATGTATCGTTAATTCCAATGGAAGGAATACCGTGTGTGAAATAACACAGATGACAATCGGAAATGAACTATCGGAATGTAGCTTTCCGAAATACGTGGACAAACGGGAATTCAACTGAACACATCTGTGATACGTCGTAGCTAACAATTTCATATTTCAATTGTCATTTGTTACTTTTTTTGTGTCAGATTTTTAATACTAATTTAAAATACTATTTAGTTATCAATGATAATGATAACAGCGTTACATAATATTTTTTTAAATGCATTTGTATTTAAATGAAAATATTATAACGAGTAACTGTTTATAATTAAAACTTTCGGATACAATTTATCAGAATATTTAAATTATTATTATTAATAATGTAAAAAAAAAAATTTATTTGTAGCTGAATCAATTTGAAAAATAACATAAATTATGTTCTAAACGGAAAAGATATACCAAGATGACTATAGCAGGTTTTTTTACCATGTGCATATAATGTATCGACATAGTTGAGTGGACACTGCAGAGGCACAGGATGGACTGTGCAAGTTTCACATCCTGTTACACCGCCCGTATATTTTTAATTACATTTTCGTATTCAGTCATCCATTATGTAAATATGTAATAGATATCTATATCTGTCTGTACATGTATTTTTTTACCCAATTTTTCCGATAGATATACCACATGAAAGATACTGATCAGGTATATGACATAAATAAAATATACTAAATAAATTCAAACTCAGACCATTAAAAACATCATAGAAGTTGGGCTTTGTTTATAATAATAACTCTTTAGTAATTAAATAAATATTTTATTGCATCAAAATTGTAGTTTTTATTTTATAGACTTATTTAATTGAAAGAAAAATATAAACGCTATAATATGCAGTTACTTCAAAACCTTGTATCATTTCGATGACAAGTTAAATACAGTAAATTACTTATAATTTTCTTATGAATACGTAAGGTACGTAATTTTCATTAAAATATATATATACTCAGAAGGCTGGAACCGAGATACGTTATAGATAAAGTGGGACAAGACAAGCCATGGAACAATGGAAATTAGGGTCGTCTTCGCCGAGTACCGTTGCGTATCTACAAAGGGCTATCTGTGGTACACGTTAAATTGTCAAAACTTGAGATGGAAAGGAATTCCCAGCCTTAGTAACATAATTTCGAATTGGTTATGATGCAATTTTCTTAACGTAAGCTTATTACTTTAGAACACGGTTTCTGTGAAAAACCTTTACCGACGACGCAGTGGGACGCTTTGCTTTGTACCAAACTTAGCTGTCATAAAGAAATTGTTTCATTGAAAAGCGACCCTGATAAAATATTTTATACAAACTGGGCATGGAAGGAATGTGTTATTCAATTTTCGTTAACACTTCTGTTGTTTTCTTTAACAATAAGGTACAAATTGAGATTTTGGTGGTTTTTATTTTAATTCATAAACATATGTTATTTGACCCTATATAAGAAATATGCATTTTATTCTAATACAAAAATCTTTTTTTTATGAATGTTCAGCCATAACTTCTTTGTTTATGAACCGATTTGAATGTTTAATTTTTGTTGGATAGGGAATACCTCCATTAGTGGTCCCATTTTAATTTTATTGGCATTGGACCTTCAACTTTGAAGATACACAAGGGAGCTCTCCAAAATCATTGAAGTGGATTTTCCTTTTTGTTAAAAATTGTATTGTGATGGGCTATGTTTTAAGATTACAAGAGACTTTAGAAAAATATTCTATTTACGTACATTTAACAGAATTGTGGATGAACACAGTTGTCATTAAAATATAGAAAAGCAAAAAAAGTTAATATCAAGATGTGCAAAATGGATCTATTCAAATAATGTATGAGCACCTTATTTATGTGGACTTTGCTTAGGCAGTTTTCAGGAATTCGTAAAATGAAAACCAAACCCTTCATGTAATATAAAATGCTTAGCAATTCAATAATAGAGTTCTTAGAAATACAACAAGACTATTCATTTAACTGAGCCATTCTTACCAATGCAATTCTAGAATTACTTAGTAATAGGATCTGCCTCTTGTAACGTGACTATTTACACGTAAGCTATCCTAACCGACGATATACTCCATCAGCGACAGTATGACATCATGAAACATGATTAAATGTTCAAGACCCAATTATTACTGTCCAATTTCATGATTTACGATTAATGTCTTTATTATATCCTGAACAAGTCTCTCCTACTGACCGTTTTACGTTATATTGCATTTTTTATTATTAACTAACGATACATTTATGGGATATTGTACCTCACTTTGTTTGGGATATAATAGTATAATCTTATAGTATTACTTTTTTAATCGTCCGGAGTAATCAATCTAAGTACTGTAGTTGAAATATTTGTTTATTGTCAAAATTCATTCATTAAACTTATCATTCTACTACTAAAAATAAAACATAAATACAAGTAAATTAACTAGAAAAAAAATAGAATTACTTATTTCTGTTAAACTGATTAATACATAAATGTTAGAGATTTTAATATTTATATTATACTAACAAATAATAATCCTTAAGCAATGACAAACTTTTAGAGTTAAATTGTCATTATAGTTTTTGAAAATACGGCCTTTAGATGAAAATGAATCGTCAAGATTTCTACGAGATCTCCCGAAAGATTCACCAAATCCCAAGAATGTTGTTATTACTAACCCTTTACGATTATGCTGAACGGTGAAAACATTTCCTAATTTGTTTTCCCCGAAAAGACTTCTAAAACTATAATTAAATTTTCTAAATATTGAATACGCAATAAATAAATTGTACACTAACATACGGTTTAGAACATTAATTTACAAAAAGGAGAAATAGATACTTGAAGTAAAAATATAATTAATGTAATATATACTGTGTATTATTTTATATCACAAAGACATACTTTAGTATTTAAGATTTTAGGGTATTTTTAAGGTAAATTTAACTTTAATATTCCTGATAGATTAATACTTTTTACGTTTAGTAGTAGGTATATGTATAGATGAATTTGTATAAATAATAATGCATTTTTAGGAACCTAAAATAATCGGTAAGTTATTAAAAACAAGTTTTTCTAACCCTTGATCAAGCCTAAAACTGTAGTATTTAACGAGACGAATCTAACAAACCTAAAATCACATGGCTATCTTATTTTATTGAGGCTTTGATATGAGCAGCATCCGGGCCATCATCAGATTAGTTGAATAATATCATAATATTGCATTGTTATCGAACGTACATAAGTAGTCTAAGTTTCAACTTAAACAGTTAAGTGGAATAGTTAACATTTATTGAGCTAAATAAAAGCTTATAATGAATGCTTTTGCGATAGTGTGTCTGATAGTAAGAAATATAATTAACTAAATTTTTTAATTGTTTTAACTTTTCAGGCTACCAATGATATAAAAATTATAACAGAAAATATTACCATTTTTTTCAATTCAAATTACCATAATTACAATTCAAAAATCTATATACATATATATAATTTGTCGGAATATACGTGATATTTTTTTGTAGAAATAGCAAATCGCAAATGTCTATAAAATTCAATCTATGAATTTATTATAGAAGGCACTAAAGAAAAAACTGTTTAGTATAAATCAGATTTAAAGCCTTTCTATTTCTCAAAGGTCGACCTCTCAGGCGAAAGTTGGGCAAAATGTAACATATCGCCGTACTTTAGAAAAATATTAGATATTCTTTTTATTTTATAAAATTGTTATTATTTTGTTCTTTATAGGTTTAGCATTTGATCGCAATCTCATCTGATCTTATGTGATGTCGTGGTCCAAGATGGTAACATGCTAAGCCTAGGAGGGAAACTGACTCTCAAGAGCGGCTGCCAGAATATACCTTATAGATGCTTGACGACTTACTACAACTTGATGGTGGTGGCCAGTCAGGTGGGTATAAGAAAAACTACCACCATGCTATAGTTTTATCATGATATTTTCCTTCACCGAAAGCTCAGGCTCATTGTAGGGATTCGAACTGACGTCGATCGACGCGGAGTCCGTACACGCTACCACTGAGCCACCGTTACTTCGAATATCTTCTCCATGAAATTGTTATTTCTTGATCTAATTATATTAATGTAATATCACACAAACTCCTTCATAGCCCTTAATTAACTATGTAATAAATACCTAAAGATGGTTGAAAGATTAAAAAGGAAATTAAACACAAAAGTTCTAATTTAACTTCGGGCCAGGAAAAGAAACCACGAATCATGAGGCACAAAGAACACTACGCCGCTTTGAGCATTTGATTCAGTATTTTTTTTATTAACGTTAATCTGTATCTACAAACATATAAGCGAAATACCAGTCATCACAAGATCTACGAAACTATAGGTAGGCCTTATTACGTATTTCGCAATAGCAAAGTGTTAGCAGAAATCACTAAATATTTGCTTCGAAATGGCAAAATCAGATTGTGTTTGATACATTATAGGTGTCAAATTTGCGATTTCTAAGCAAATATTCAACGATTTCTGCTATCGCTTTGCTATTGAAAAATACGTAATAAGGGGGCCGATTGAATTGAAATCCTATATTTTGTAACACGAGCGAAAATGTGGTACACAGCTAGTACAGATGTATAAGGCAATTTGCTGACTGATTTATCATCTCCTAGGATGAAAGGGCAAAACATACCGTAATAATATTTTTTGGATTATATTTATTTTAAACTTAGTATTAATACTCATAGACATCATTAATGGTCGATATCATAATTATCATTAAATAATTAACATCAGGGTCTTTTAAAAAATAATTACCGCTAAATAAATATAATAATGTACAAATCTTAAAATTTAAAATTGAATAGCCATAAGAAGCCGATATCTGATTTTAGAAAAACACCCGGACAATGAAAACAAATATAGTGAAATTCATTCCGTTTAGATTAAGCATTGTTTACGGGGTGACTTATAATTTCGTCTTAATCAAGCCGTGCCTCTTTTGTATTCATATTGTTTTATATTCCTCGCCGTAGAGATATCAGAATTCAAGCAATAACGTTGTGAATAAATATAAAAAAATAAATATTAAATGAGTATTTAAAAATCGCCTAAAGATTAACTTTACAATGGAAAATATCTTTCACTACAGAATTATTGTAAGTATATGAAAATACCGTGATATTTTTTTAGATAAGGGCCAAGTATTTAAGGAATAAAACAAAAAAGAAATTGACCAAAATCTATCCAGTAGTCTTTTGCGATGCGTAAAAAACGGTAAACCTTTATCATTTTATGTATAGAGATTTAATAATAAGACAGACACAAGTAATTTAAAGAGACAAGCCGCCTCTCAATGGTCGTATCACATTATATTTTATTATTATGTATAACGTAAAAATAATTTTAAATTGCAATTGTTAAAAGAGGCAAGATGGATCCAGTCATACGAAATTTCACAAATATAAATGAATCTTTATTTTTAGGAAACGCAAAAACTTTCTTAATTCTAATAATAAATATGCTTGCCTGTTTTTTTTAAATATAAGACAAAAGTTTTATTTTCATATTGCTTGCTGAAAAAACTTAGCCAAAATGCTTATACTTTTAAATTATAATTTACATAAGTAAGCTAATAAATTCTTACCTGATGAGAATTTAAAACATCAAACACTACACTTTTAACTAAGTACCTATTTTGAAAAAAGTTCTGCGAACTTTCCTAATAACACCCGTCCGTTAGTTTAATGAGCTTTTTTACAGTTTCCTCTCTCTATGAAACGGTCTTAATTTTACTCAAAATTCCAGTGAATATAACTGGATAGTATATAAAAGTACATACATTAGATAATTATGAATAATTAAAATTAATAGCCAGTGACTTTAGCTTAAGTTTCATTCTCAAATAACGAAAATGGAGAATACGTGAATTGAACAAACTTTGCTAAGATCTTTTATAAGTATAAGAACGTAATTAAGTATTATAATATAACTTAAAATTATTAATGTTGAAAAGGCGATGCTAAAAATTATTGTGGAACGGTTTTTTTGCTAATACGTGTAGATTTTTTTTTACTTGTGGTAAGAAATTGTAATATTATGTAATATACTCATATGACGCTTCTTACCCTTTGGCTCGCTTACGTTACAATAATATACGTAAAATTGACATATATGCCATCTCCGTTAGCAGAGTTGCTTAAATGTTTTGTAATTTCATTTAATTCTATAAAATTGTAAGATACTTGTATTATTAGAAATTTAACTACCTATTTTAATTACCTATTTTTTATTAAATTTAACCGCTTAACATTTTAGAACGGTTATATGAAAAATGAAGTATACTTATAAATAAAAGCTTGGAATTTCAAGAGGCACTTTACTTTTTAAATTAGCTTTTTGCTCTTTGAACATAAAAAAGGAAGTTTAAGAGCTTTTGTTGCCTAATTTTCATTTCGTTTCAACTTCCTAACCGTATTCAAAATATTTTTCCGGTTTATTTAACGTTTGTTTCTAATATGGTTTTATTTCATTTTATTGTAATATTTGTATTTGTTCGCATTATTTATTAATCTCGAATAATTAATAAAGTCCACAGACAATCTATGGGAAACGTCGATATCTATTATTTTTGCAATATCTTAAACCTGTTCGTTATGTACAATTCAGAAATATACAATAAAAACTTTTTAAATTGACATTGTAACATATTTAAACATTGTTCTGAAGGTTAAAATTTCTTTCGATTTTATTGAAAGTAGTAATCAAAATATTTTGTAGTAATTATAAATTACTCTAAAGTTGTTTATATACGCTAAGCATTTTTTTTTAATGTTTCAAAACTGTATACAAACTGAAAATTATATTTTTACATTAACATTCTGCTATATTCTACAAAATTTAATATTAATTTATCAAAAATAAACACACACTGAATATGAAAAGTAAAAAATCTTTGATTTTGTTTGATACTTTAACTCCGAAACTTTTTACAGGAATTTCTTTGTAAGTCTGCACCGAAACTCTGTCGATTTTTTAATGAAACTATTTTTGTTACATTTCTAGGCACTTACTTGGATCGTGTTAAGTTCGTGTGACTTCAAGTTCGGTAAAGCACAAGAGACGAGATGACTCGAAGGCAACAAGTGTTGTGCCGTTGTTCGTCCAAGCCTTCCCTTATATACTACTGCATGGTAAGGCGGGCGCCGCCCAGGGCCGCCCACCACCCTAATCATCGCAGGAATGTTAGTAACATAGTTTACATTCCAAATTATAAATCAAAATTGCGTATGTTACATCGTTTACGTAAATATATTTTTTATACATTAACTATTATGTTTTTGAATACTTCATACAATAATAGTTATTCTTTTGTAAATCTATTTTTATACAGTAGTATTCCTATTATTTTCACTTCAAGTTAGTATAATTCTGCAACAAACTCAAAATCGCGTATAATTTTAATCCTAAGAATGGTTTTAATGTGCATATTTCACAAAATCCCTTTTCTTATTGTGGACAATATTTGTTTTTTAAACGAATATATTTTCTTAATCACGACAAAATATTTAGTGCGGTGCGATGCTATGTTAAAAGTTATGTATCTCTTGGGTTAGGACAAAGTTCATTTTAAAACTCCTATTTAATTATAAAGATAATATGTGAACCCTTGATCATTATGATTTCAATAATAATAATAGGAGTACATTAACTGAATCTTTATTACTAATTCAATCAATTATTTTCATTTAAAATATAATGTTATATTTTGATAAATATTTACAAGTTTTGATACTTGAAAATCATCCAGGAACTTTTGATGTCTGAATAATAATGTTTATTATAACAGACCAAAAAAATGAACATAAAATTGATTTCATAAATTCATCAATATTTTGATAACAAAAGTCAAGAAAGTAATTTTATTTGTTACCATTGAAAATTCTTTTACTTAAAATTTTTTATTCATTCTATTACACAGGTTTTTAAATAAGTTTTAGCTTCATGATCCATATTGTTCAAGCCAGCTGTCCAAAGCAAAATAAACAACATTATAACTCATGTCTAGTTGCTAAATATCAACTTTTCATATAGCTCTCAATTTTTTTACTAATATGCAAAAAAGAAAGAATGTTCTATCTTGCATATTATTACAGTAATATAAACCTTGGTTAACTAAAGCGACTGGAAGCAGATTATCTATTTTTGAAAGAATTTGTTTATTTTTATTTACATTAGCTGTGCCAGCGGCTTCGCTCACGTGTACTACAGAATCTTTCCCCGCTCCCTGCTATTTTAAAGGCAAAAATGCTTATTGTGGGAGTTCCTTAGAAGATAGACGTATACTCTCGCTTTTTTTTTCTAGGTCTTTTTAATGTTTACAATTAGGTAATAGGTACATTAATTTGCTATATCTCTCATGGTTAACTTAGCGTAAGCCATTTAAGCGCCCGAATTGATTCGCCATAACCAGTTTTTTTTTATTTGTACGGATCCGTAATTCTTTTTATAAAATAAAAGTAGCTTAAGTTACTCCCTATAAATTCAGATATCTATCAGTAAAAGTCCCGTCAAAATCGGTCCAACCGTTTCGAAGATTACCCGGAACAAACAGACAGACAGACAGACAGACAAACTTTTAAAAATTGTTTTTTTTTTTTGCTATAGTTATCGTATATAATTTCATATTCATTTATTTAGTACAGCTTTTTAGCTATTATTTTGACATTACAGACAGTCACTTAAATTTTATTAATTGTATAGATTAATAATTTCGAGGGGAGGTTCTAGATTCTAGTGACATGAACATTTTTGTAAGTATTAATAGCGACTCTATGTACATAGCGGAATTTCTCAGTTTGAAAGCGCTATGCCATTTAAATTTGTACTCTATATTCGCTAGTCTTATCTAGTCTAAGATCATATACACCACCTAACGAAAATGTAGAAAGCGCGTATTTTAGGGGACCACCGACGACACGCCACGATGTGTTCGACTGGCTGGCGACCACCATACCATAATTAGCCAACCTATAAACAGCAATCAAGTTGGATGGTTGGTGTACTCGAATGGGTCACAACCACCATGCATATGGTGATAAACTCGTCACTGTGACTCTTTTGGTTTGTCACATTTCCAGCCGGCATGCACTCAGTGATGGTTTGCCTATCTCTCAGTGGACGGCGTTGTTTTTGGATTATATAAATAAAAATTCCAAGACTGAAAAGGGTTAAAAGAAACAAACTTCAACCTTAAAAAGTACGCTTTCTTCGATAGCCAAATACAATTTATAAAAGAAATGTCCTAAGATTACAAGATAGGAGCTGATTTGTCACGAGACCTTTTCTGTAGCTAAAATAACTACCACGTTAGCTAGTATATTCGATACACTTATCTACAATTTTTTTTGTGAAACAAAAAAATTATTGTATCATTTTTCGTGTGTGGGCTGAACATATTATGATGTTAAATGGTCATTACAATACTTGACTATATGTAATTTATCCTATAAGTTACATCTGTAGCAAATTAGCAATACGGTGAGTTTTTTTTTTTAATAATAGCTCGGCCAGTCTTTACTGGACTTGATAGTAAATACGGTAGAGTCCACAAACAACGGCGACCGTTGGGGACAAAAATATCATCAGCAGTCTTTGATGTCATGCCGGCCTGCTAAAATGCCTCTTCACGACTCCTTTGAAGGACCCAATATCCATTCCCAATTGGTGCGGAGACTATTCAACATCTTTACGGTAGCAACAAAGGTAAGAATTTGCGAACTTCCTTGTTCATGCGATGATAGGCACTACCGTGTAGCTGTTGAGTTTTGTTATTTTACGTTTAGCTCCAAAGAATATTTACGATTATAAATCTACTACTAGGGCCCCCAACGCAAATTCACTAGGACTGAAATAGTACAGCGCAATAAATGAAATATTTTTAATTCCGGTTTTGGACAAGATACTGTCATGTGGTGGTTTTTATTATTAAAGTTACATCATCTGACCCATTGACATAATCACAAGACACTCTTTAAAACGAAATAATGTTCCACTCGATGATAGCAATAATGATATTCGATAGCAAGAATTAGTTGCCAAGTAGGAAAAAGAAAAAGAAGAACATACAAGGATAGCAACATTTTAAAAAACACTTCAATTTCCTTTTAATTATGTATATTAATAAGTAAATCAACAAATTGTTCCGTATTTAAAACCCATTGTTCTTACTTATTTTTAGGAACCGGTTAGATGCAAACAGCGCAGTATCGATCATTGTGACGATTATTGGATGAGGTCTATGTCCAACAGTAGACGATTTTCGGCTGAGATGATGATAATGTTACTTACTACATCGAAATATAATATGCTGGAAAAAATATTCAAGGCTCTTTATCTCACGGTAAGCAAAGGAAAGTTATAGAACCTTACGCTCTAGGCTTCAGAGCCTCAATTTTACGGTAAACATCATCGGCACGATCTAAAAATTCTCAAAGTCTTATGTTTGCCGTACTGTGAAACTATGGAATTATCTTCCGACCAGTATGTTCCTTTCTTCTTACGACAATAGCTCCTTTGAAAAGATATTTATGCAAGCTGGCATGATAACGATTAACGTCGATGGCTTGAGGATCTCTCGTTAGCCGCCGTTCTTTTTGAATAGTACTATGCTTACCATCAAAGACAGTGATGGTACTTTGTTGTACTACTTAAAAAAATGTAAACATGATGAGCATCTCTTGTCAGTCAGTTGCGACAAAGAACTGCACTTGGTACCTGGATATATACCAATAGAAAGAATAAAACCTCTAACACTGTAGTGTAATAATTGTAATGTATTAGAATATGGGAATAAGTTCCTTATCGCGGGATGTTAAAACTAAAAAAAGTAACTCGACCGACAATAAAAAGAGACAAATAAATATTACGTTTATAGGATTTTCAAGACTACGATTGTCGTGGAATTGGTTAAGCACTGTTATGGCCAGATTTCTACGCACTGTTGTATGATGTACAGTAAGAGTGGTTGATAATCTGAGCTCCGCTGATTTGAGATTTTTATATAAACCTTTTTGTTCAAATACGTATTTAAATTGAATGAACCTAGTGATTAAATTATATTTTGTTTTTATTTTTATAATATGTAATAATAAAATGTTTATTTTTAAAACTTTATAAACATAAACTATAAAAAGACTTTATATCAAGTCAAGGCTTTTAAGGAATTGGATACATAGCAAGAGCCCAAGTCGAGCCCAACAACTTTGCGCTGGCTGCCATTTCGGCTGAGTACCTACCATATGCGTTAGTATGAAAAAAAAAACTGTTACTGTAGATACCAAACCACGGTTGCAACAAATTTTCTACTCGAGGATGGTTGTCAAAGAATTCAGTACTTGATTGTCAAGCATTATCATCCACAAGATATCCTTACTGAGGTATTCCCAGGGACTACCCTATAGGGTCCTTTAATAGTGGAGTGAACAGGTTATAAGGTACGGCGACGCGCATGTGATTCTTCTAGAGTTGAAAGCGTTGGCCGCTTACCATTAGACGAATCGTAAGCTTGTTTGCCACCAAACCACCTACCTTATAGGAAAAAGAAAAACAGGTTAAGGTTTATCTCGATATTTTAGTTAATTGAAGCTAAGGCTCACGAAAAGTTTCAAATCGACATCCGACGAAGCATTAACCCAGTGCATTAATATTAAGCTGAAATCATTTCTATTTCACATTTTATTATGAACTAGCTGTGCCCGTGGCTTCGCTCACGTGAACTACAGAATGCCTGCGCGAATTTTGCTCCCCCGCTTCCAGCTATTTTAAAGACAAAAATGATTATTGTGTGTGTTCTTGAGAAGATAGACGCATACTCTCCCGAACTTTTTTGTAGGTCTTTTTAATACCTACAATTATGTAGCGCAATTATTTGCTAGATCTCTTATGGTTTACTCAGCGTAAGCCTTTTAAGTGCCCGAATTGATTCACCATGACCAGTATTTTTTATTTGTGCGAAACCCTAATTATTTTTCTAAATTAAAAGTAGTCTAAGTTACTTCCTATGACATCAGCTATCTATCAGTGAAAGTCCCGTGAAAATCGGTCTAACCGTTTCAGAGATTACCCGGAAGAAGCCGACAGATAGACAAAAATAAAAAAATATGGTTTTTTGTTATATGTATCATGTATACTTTCATATGCATTTAGTAAAAAACTGTTATTCTGACATTACAAATAGACACTTCAATTATATTAATTGTATAGATATTGAAAATCTAACAGATAAAATGTTAAAAATCTCTTTGTAGTAAATTTCGCAATAACTCATAAAGCTACGGAGTTAAATTTAATAACCATCTTAAACGGTAATCAAAGGAAAATAAGAGCCCTAATAAATCTACAAGTTTACAATTTGCAGCTGTTTAGTTTGTAAATAAAATAATATTATTTTAACTTGATATCACGCCGCCCTTCATCGTTACGTTAATGAGTTTATTCTCCTTATTTTCAAATAAAATATTATTTTATTACGCTAAGAATAATTATAATCTTCGTCTACTTCTTCTTCATTTTCTCATATATTATGCGCTTATCTTGCTGTTAGCGATTTTGATGAAATTTTCATACAATCTTCATATTATCCCGAGAAAACCAAGATTTCAGAGACTTTAAAAAAAACATATTTTGTTGAAATGATTCTCGATTAAAGTTTAAAATTAAAGTGCTGTTGAAATCAAACTATGAGCATTAAGTGAATTATAAGTATTGTTAAAATTAATAAGAAATATATCGAAATAATTTCAGATAGATCTTTATTTTTAATTTTTGTTTATCATTAATTCTACCATTATTACTATTCACTTAGGACTTCCAAATCACTTATATAAAAGATAAATATTTGAACGATCGACCTTTGTTCGGTACCTTAAAAAAAACACCTACCTAGGTAAACTTGGAATGTAAAATATTTTCTAAATACAAAGTTTCATCCAAATCGTTGGAGCCATTTCCGAGAAACCAATTACATATATACATAATTAATTAATTATATACAAGAATTGGTCACATAAAAATATTAGATTAGAAAGCGTAGTCCCATAAGTAGACCTTACATTTTTGCTAAATATAGGGTAAATGTGGGATAGTTGCCCAACCACTTTAAAACGTTTTATATTTTCCTAACCTAAAATATATTAAAGCAGATTTTTCTTTCTAATGGAAACCAATTACATTAGTTACTATGTGGTTAATAGTAATAACATATAACTATCGTTTTATGTATTAAAAAAAGTCCCAGTGCTAGTTTTGAGGATAGATGCCCATTATATGGATTAGATGCCAGTATGCTTTTATCGCTATGAGATTAGTTGCCCAAAGAGTTCAATCAATTAAAATGGATGATCAATACATGTTATTTTCATCTGCACGAATGACTCCTTGAGACTTTCGCAAGTACTTTATTAATTATACGATACTAATATGTATTATTAATAAGTTACTTTTTACAATGTTTTACAATTGCACGTCTTTAACGACCTCTATTCGTTTCAGTAGTCACCCTACATAGTATCTTGAATACTATTCGCGCATGATAGGTATATGTACAATGTATAGCTAATTTGATCTTTTTATACTTTGCAAAACATTCTATTCTCAATGGAATTTCATACCTAATACATAGTCAGTGTCCATTCAATACTCAAACAAACTCTGATATTTCACAAGTATTTCGAAAACCAAAACTTGTTAAAACTCATACAAGCTTAAGCTACAACTATGTTAACAATCTTAATTATGTTTACAAGGTTCCGTATAAATAACAGGGCATCTATCCCACATTTACCCTATATGAATAGAAAATATAAAAGCACACATATTAATTAGTTGTTTTTAAAATTTTAAAATTAACCGTGGAGTAACCGTAATGTCATTCTAATAAAAACTATTTTAATAAACGAGATATTCATAAGGGCATCGTAGCAACAATACAGCCATACCATTGGCTCGCGTATGAATGAGATCCTCACTAATTGTGATGTCATAAGTATATAAAAAATCGTGTTTGCTTATGTTATGAGCTCTTACCAACGATTTATAATTCGATCCAAATTCTAAAAGCGATTCGAGTTATATATAA
Organism: Saturnia japonica; assembly: GCA_033032175.1. Taxonomy (NCBI): domain Eukaryota; kingdom Metazoa; phylum Arthropoda; class Insecta; order Lepidoptera; family Saturniidae; genus Saturnia; species Saturnia japonica. Next base: position 4,785,464 of record CM065312.1, read on the forward strand.
TTTATTCTTAACTAGAGTTTGAATAGTTTTATTTCAAAAGAACGCGATTACAAGTTATATATAGTACGTACGTCAATACACACTTCCTACATAAGCTAAATAGAGGCTTTGTTGTAGTATAGGTCAAGATTAATAGACAGATGGTTCTTATTGGATCAATAAACGAGTATGATTATAAGATCAACATAATTGAAATCATATTCCAATAAAATTAAAGGTATTTTCCTTAGTGGTCATTGCTATGCTCAAGGTCCTAGGTTCGATTCCCAGGTCGAACAAAGTGTTATTGGGTTTTTCTATGAAGTCCTCAGTAGCAGCTCGGAGTCTGGCTTTATGTCTGATTAATGGCAATAGGCTCGCTCCCTATTACATGGGACCTAAAAACATAGACGGCGAACGAGTTCACATTAGTACACCTCTGCCTGATCCTTCGGGGATACAGGCGTGATGATATGATATGTTTCTTTTAATTTAAAACTTTTAATCCAATTAATTAGTGATTTACATTGAAAGAGTTACTAAACTTTATAAATAATTGTTCCATTTAAATTCTCTATGTTTCTATTTGTATAAGTTTAAAACTATATTCATTATTCATGTATATAATATTAATTGTAAGTAATTTATATTTCTATTACTTTACTATTAAAATAAAAATAAATAATAAAAATTTCAGTTGAGGCAATTCACACAAACAACCTTTCATTATAAATAGTTTAAATCAACCATGTCCTTAGTTAGATCTTACTGAGTATGAGACTCAATTTTTTAGTATTATTAATAAAATGCTAAATTTATGTTTTTTATTTTAAATATAATTGATAGTTTTTTTTACATAAACTATTTTCTTTATATAATGTTTGATAACTATATAAAATTTTGCTTAATTGCTCAAACTAATTTCCTACCAAAACTAAAATTCTAGGATTGGTGAACAGTAACTTTGGTAATCAAATTAGTACCTACATAACTCATTAGACAGTGATAATTATCGTAAACACAAAAATGTTATTTCTAAAACATCTTTATGCTTATATTATTTACTTATCCCATAACATTATAAATACTTTTTAATTGGCAGTTGCTTGACTCTGGTCCCATACGTTGGTACCAACGTTGGTACCAACGTTGGCGCCAACGTTGGTATGCTTCATGCGCTTAAAAATGGGCGGTACTCCAATGTTTGCGTCACCGTTGAGGCCAACGTATGGATGGAACCGGTGTCAAGTTATACTTCTTTTGGCGCATTTAGTACAGGGTAAAATTGTGCAGTCCGTGCGCTTGTTGTGATTCTTGTAATGGGTACTGCGACATGATGAAGTTAGAAAGATGTCAATGATATGAACATTAATTCATTTTGCTAACTTTAATTTGTTGGGAGTAAAGTAATTTAATATTGTATAAACAAAAGATTATTTTTATTCGGATAATTTTTATTTTATTTATAAACCGTTAAATCATTTTTACACAATTAAACAAATGAAAGTAACTAAATTAATTAAAATGATTACCTCTCTAACTTCATCATGTTGGCACGATGGAGTTATTTTTGTTTATTACACCGAAGATACATGACTTTTTACGTGCATAATACATAAGTACATACAATTTTTTTTAAATAAATTGCGCTTTGAGTAAATACAGTGAGAAACAAATTCATAGTAGGGATTTTATTTCTTATAGGGATAATGACATCGGCCGACTGTGAGGAGACGGTGTGCAAACAAAAGGAAATATGATTGGAACGAAATGTCGGCGATAAGGCGCCCACGTCGCGATAATAGTAAGTTCTTTTTCGACCTCAGATATACGAAGTCGGGAGTTAATTTTTAATAAATATAAATAAATTATTGTCAGTGCAATTACTGTGTGAAATCAATATTATTTCACTAGCTGCCCCACGGTTTCACATGTGTTTAATTTGTTCGAACAACGGTCCACTGCGCCCTATAGTTACCGTTTTAAAAGGGAGAAACGCCTGTCTTAATATTACTAAAAATCTGATTTTTCAGAAAAATGCCTATCCAAGGTAAAACGTAGTAAGAGAAAAAACCATCAGCTTAAATCTTATTTCATTAATTAATACAGTACATACTTAATATGTCCATAACTACATCTAGTAACAATAATAATAATTAAAGAATTAAGATAGGTATTTTTCAGTTTTTTTTTTTCATAGATTACTTATTTTTTACTAATAAAGGTCAAGAAATAGTTTTGACTTTTTCTTTTGTCATCCATATGGTCTAAACTGACTTAATTGTCAATTTTTTTCTTTCTTTACGCCACTGAGCGTTATGGAGAGAAAATATACGTTCTACATTGGCATTATTTACTAAAATAAAAACATAAACTGACACGTTTTTACTAATTCTGTAATGACACCTTTAATGCTTTGACCATTGAGTACTTAAACCTTTAGAAAAACTGTTATCATCTTAACTTCTAGAATATTCTTTTAGGACTTCGTACTCATCAAATAATTTCGCGTAACCTTATTCAACCTTCATCCAATCTACTCTTACTAGCGATCGCCCTAAGGTCGAAATTTAACCAGCGACTTTGATCATAGACTATTTTCTGATTAACATTTGCAGTATTCATGAACCTAAACAATGAGTATTATATACATCACTTGCTGTCACTTTTCGTTGAGAGACAATGTCAATATTTTGGGAGCTCTAAGTTCAATGGCATTGGTCGGGTTAGGGTTCGCAATTTTAATTCATTTAATTTAATATATAAGTAACCGATAGCCGAGCGCGTAATTTTAGCTTTCTGCACTCCTCCATATAAATTTTAACCATGTCAAATCTCACAGTCTTCCGTGCACGTAATACGCTTAAAAAGGCACCGAAAGCTTTTGCTTCACGTATTAATATATAGATACTAAATCGATAGTTTTTTAATAATTTTCTTTAATAGATATGGTGTACTTTAATTATCTATGGTTTCCTTTCATTTTTATATCAAATGTTCCCTGCAGCCTTTCAGCATTACAACAGATTTAAACTAGGAGAACATTTTTCAAACTCTCAGCGACCAGCTTACCCTACGATGTTATCCTACAAGTGAAAAACGAAGGTAGGGCGTATGAAAGCTGTAATATATTTCCTAACGTTGACAGAAAATACATACGAAATACAAATAAATTATTGCCAATAAATCGTACGATCTCGATAAACAGTAATAAAAGAGGTGATGGGCGCCGTTAGGGCTGTCACGGAGACAATGTGCGTTCTCCGTGCGAACATTTATGGACTATAAACTGTAAATATACTACATTGCAGAGTGCAGCCTACAGTCTAGAGATTTACGATTTGCTCAAATTTATTTAATTATTATTTATTTTAAATTTATTTGTAGCAATCGAGTGTTACTCAAAGTTGTTTGGGAACATATAAATATATTTTGACCCGACTACTGCAAAGCCAAAAGGTACGGTTATGATTTTAGCAGTCTGTATATATTTACGTTATAGGTCGGGGAAAAAGTTTCTTCACATATTTATATGAAAACTCAAGATTTTTTTTTTAAATGTATTTACATTTATTTACGGTAAATATGTGCCATTTTGTTCGATGACTTTCTGCCATTTTGTAGGTAGAAACATGATCCCGTTGCTGTAGAAAGTTTGAGACTTTTGATTAAAAAACGCGATAAAGAGTTTTGGCAGTCCTCTTTTTATATTAACCTAAAGAATTCTGAAGAGACCGAAACAGGTAAAAATCTGAAGGGCTATATGGTGGATACACTAAAACCTTCCAGTCAAACTCTCTTAATTTTAGCTGAATGGCTAAAGATGTGTGTGGTCTAGCGTTATCGTGATGAAAGACCACACCCTTCCTGTTGATCAATTCCGGCCGCTTTCTCTGAACTACTTCCTTTAATCTCATCAGTTGTTGGCAGTAGAGATCCGAATTGATGGTTTTGCCGCGTGATAAAAGCTCATAATTAACAATACACTTCCAGCCGCACCATACACACAGCATCACCTTATTTCGAATTAGCCCAGGTTTAGCCACAGTCTGTGAAGCCTGGCCGACCTTAGGCCACGACCTTTTTCACACGTTCTTGTCGTACGTGATCCACTTTGCATCGCCAGTTATCAATCTCTTCAAAAACGACTCGGTTTCATTACGTCTCAATAATGAATCGCAAATGAGTACACGGTCCATTACGTTTCTTTCAGTGAGCTCGTGTGGCACCCAAATATCGAGCTTTTTGGCATAACCAGCTTTCTTCAAATGGGTTAAAACCGTTTTGTGGTCAATTTCCAGTTCTTCAGCTACATCGTAATTTCTGATATACCGATCTTGCTCTACTTTTTCAAAAATGGCGTCCATTTTATTCGTAACAGGGCGACCAGAGCGAGGTGCATCTTTCAGATCAAAATTTCCGAACTGAAAATGTTTGAACCAACTTTGTGCTACTCTTACTGACACTGCATTAGGTCCATAAACTTCACAAATTTTTTTTGCTGCTTGAGTTGCATTTTTGCCTGTTTTGTAATAATATTTTAAAATGTATCGAATTTCTTCATTAGATTCACTCATTTTTACAGAAAGAAAATGAAATGAAAAACAGCGGGAAACTACTTTTTTTGTTTTTTATTTCTTATATTTAACGTAACCTTTTTAATGTAACCAAAACCAGCCAGATATATATAGTACAGCCAAATAAATTTTATAAGAAGCTTATACCTACGTTATGCGAAGAAACTTTTCTCCGACCTATTCTTTCAACGTAGCGCCCAAACATCTCATCCGATTTTGATGAATGAGGTGTCAATCGATTCATTATTATTGTCCGGGCAACATAGACTACGTTTAATAAGAACAAAATTAATATGATGTAAAAAGTGGGGTCTTTGAATTTTTTTGCTATAGCGATAGAGTGGTATGTGACATTAAAGAAAAGAAAATTCTGAGTTCATATTTATGTAATTATAGTACAATGTTAAATATAAATAAAATATACCGGGCAATAGTAAAACTTTTGTATACTATAAAGCGTCACCTCCACGAGCGAGTGTTTCACCTCGAGTCCGCTCTACTATTGTCGGTTGATCCCCACGAGACGAATATTCACCCGCACGCGTATCGTCACGACTCATTACGAATTGCTGCGTTACCGCAATGACTCCTCGCAAGCCGTCACAGATTGCCGCGTTTCCGCAACAACTCATTGCTCAGTTGCTTTGTTAAAAAGAGCTCAGTTCGGTGACAGGCAAGAGTGAAATCAAAAGTGTCTGTTCTTCATCATTTTATTGAATGACAACAGGCACAATTCTGCCAAAGTCACATATAAATTTTTATGCAAATATTATTTTCTTGCATTATTCTTCTTCTTCCTAACTTAGCCACTAGTCCTGTATAATGAAGACCATTACTGCCATTATCGAGTTAAAAAATGTCCTATATTATGAGGACATCAGTAGCCTAACAAGATGGTGGCTTCCTTGTTACAACTTTCTAGGAAGTTTTTGTGGGATCCCAGAATGAATGTTTTCAGCTTATATTCATAATCCACTTCACTTATGCACAAAAACCAAACTATATCACGTAAAACGCCACCAAAATTACCACAAAAACCTGAGTAAATTAATTAAAAATAAAAACCACAACATTTCACTTCAAGATCCCGCCAAAAACTCCAAATAGTTCTGTTTTGTGGCCAGTGCGCTACGAGAAAGTCGCGCCTCACATCGGGCGCGCAGCGACTCGTTGGCGATTTCCTTGTCAATGTCATACTTCGCATCACCGCGATAGTATCGCCGTAAGGAGACACGTTCATAGAGCCGTTATAGAATGAAGTAGGGGGACGATAATATCACCGCGATAAACTCGTTCGTGGAGGTGGCGCCTAATATATGTATTTCAGCGTTTATTAATATTACAAGTAGTGCTATCTATCAGCAGTTCTGAATATGAATCGTGCAAGTAACATTATCAGCAACTTATCGTTTTCGTATTTTTTTCGATAGTCGGGTTACAGTTTTAAAACCTTTTCTTTTTTACATTATAATTATAAATAATGTTTCATTGATTATAATAATATGATGTAAGTATAACGTATAAGTATACTAAGTAAGGTTTAGAGAGCGTTATCAAATAGTAAAAATAAAACATTCGAAGTAATATTTTTTTTATACAACTATAATGGCAAACAAGCTTGCGGTCCGCCTGAAGGTAAGCGATCATCGCAGCCTATGGACGCTTGCAACACTAGAAGCATCACATGCATGTTGCGCCGACCCTTTAAAAAAATTTGTTAACTCCCCCTTTGAAAGATTACCAACTAATTCAACTTTTTGTGAAATACTAACGACCCGCATTCAATATTATTATATAACCACTGAGGATAAAGATAAAAAAGGAATACATAATGATACAAGAAAATTAGAAATAAAATTAAAAAATACTTTAAAAGAATATAGCGATTCAAAATCAACCGATTATTACTAAATTCATAGCAAAGAAAATTCGGATAAATTAATTACGATCAGTTTCCATATAGTAACGCCTGCGTCAATCCAATACTAAATCATTTGGGCACTGAGTTAAAGAATTAGACCTAACAATGAATAAAACTTCGATTAAGGAAAAATGTTGTTCCGCTTTTAGTAATAATGTATATAATAATCTATTTAATATAAATATTTGTGGTGTTCTCTTTGGGAATTCTACATGCCGATTTTATGGCATACAAACACTCCCCAAGCGAACCAATAAGTGATCACATCTACAACCCTCAAGAACGTTTTCGACATAAAAGCTGTGAATGGGTTAATAGCTTGGTCATGTTACAGAAAGTAGCGATTAAAGAATATATTAACATAACATACCATCACGCCTGTATTCCCGAAGTGTTAGGTGTACTATAGTCCGACAAGTTCATACGCGACCATCTCTATGTGGCGAAATACGTTGGCGGGGACGAGGTAGCAAGTCAATACATCACTACACTACACACTACATTACTACACAGTATACACGCATTTCCCTTCCCCGCTAAATAACCCGCCCCGTTATCGTTTGTAGTAGTTGCGATAAGGATGAGCGATGTTAGAGATACATCGATTTCGATATGGTTAAGTAATCATCGATATCCGATAAATATCGAAACAAGAACATCGATGTTTCCTGACATTGATGTTTTGGTGCTAAGTGGGGGAGCTTTTTTTGGGTGCTATATCGGATCGTCGAACTCTATTTTACAGTGCACATAAATTTAGATGATTCTTTTTTTCTTGGAAAGGGAATACCTTAAGGATGGTCCCATTTTAATTTCATTGGCATTGGATATTCGACTTCGAAGATACACCAGAGAATTTCTTAAAGTGTGAACTTTTAATTATATATATACGTACTTTGTTAGCTGTAAGATCACCTTGTATCACTAAATTAAATAAATAAATAAAATAAAAAACATTGAAGTACGTTTTTTTTGTTATAAATTTTCTTGTAAACTGTTCACTCTTTTAATGGCAATAATTTCTTATTTTATTTATGAGATATTATATTGAAAATACCATAAATATCTTGGGCCATTTCTTGACCATCTATATTTATTTTACCGGCTTTGACATCTTCACCGAGCTTGGCTCAACTTCGATTACTTTATCACTTAACATAAGGCGAGATTATAGTATGAACCCATAAAAAGAGTAAGTAGTATTAATCAAAACAAGTAAAACATATCACACTTATTTGACTACCTACTTCAGGAACAACGCCCTATTATCTATAGAAATCGCTATCGCTTATGCGATATGGTAACCCGTTTATGGAATAATTAGATTTGATTTAGGATGCGTAATAAATTCACTCATCGTCTAGAATTGTAACTAAGTCTGGAAACATCTAGTATCCTTCGCTTGCAAGACCTCAACAGTAATTGTCAGCATGTAATCGTACAAATATTTTAATTAATTCCTCCTATATCGTTGTTTTCATTTGTATACCAAAACATATTGTACCCAATTACAATCTGCACATTTAAAATTACTATCTAAATCGTGCGAATATTTCGCACATTATACAATTTAAACAATGTAATGGCTATCATGTAAGTTATATTTTTGACGTGACAACGTCTTATAATTCGATGGAGCCGGCTGCACGCACGAAAAAACATGACTCATGCGGCGTTACCTCACCCTGAGGCGTTTTATTTAAGGCTTGAAGTGCAAACGAGAGCGCGAAACGAGCGACAAAGAGGCAAAATCGGCCTCCGCGTTCGGCAGTGTTCGACATCTGTCTCTCTCCTACTTAAGTGAGCGATGCGTCCGCGTGGACAGCTGCTATACAATAATACATTTACATGTTTTCGTCAAGTATGAAGTGCAGTGAAAAGTGAATGTGGTGTCAATTGTTTATAGCAACGATAATTGCGGCGATAAAGGTAATGATTCTTTCGATATTAAATATATGTTCAGTGATATATTGTCGAATATTCGTGCTTTCATCATTAAAATAAATAGCATCGGTCCGCTAGTGCAACGATTGTGGGTTATGCTATAATTGACAAAACTATAACAATAAGTTAACAGAACTATTTGTATTTATGCGTACAAATAAATGTAACTTGATCAATTCAATTGTCATTTCCATTTACCTCCTTCTCTATATCCATACAAAATATCTATCAAACAAATAAAATTAAATTTTTCTTTTAAAAAATGATACCATTCCATCAGTATTTTCTTACGACGTTGTCACGTTCAACTATCGTCAGTAAACCGACTTTACAGACAACCGATTTTTTTAAAAAATGTTTTTATCTTTCTAGTTTTGTCAATAGCGAAGAACATAAGCTTTAGAACGTTGTTTGAATCTATCATTTAAAGAAGAATTAAGGGAGATATGGTGTTACATAAAACACAAATAATATGCATAGATTATAAAGAGAAAAATCATTGAAGTACTTGTGTGTCTTTGTAAATTATATTATCTAATTATTATTAAAAATATTTAAATTCATACAACTTATGCGAATAGTTTACTTCAAAACGCTGGAGGTTCTTATTGAAGTTTTAATGGTCATTCATTCTTGTTGGAACGAATATGCCGAGTTGGAAAGGTTGAGCTTCTAAAAATATAATTAATGTATTGAGTTTTGTATAGTTTTTTGTGTATTATATCATTATTATATTTTATTTTTATATATATTATATTTTCTGTTCACAAGTAAAAAGTCACAATTCTTTGGCATAACATCTTAAAATAATAAAATTGATGTGTAAACAACATCATAACATTCACTTTCCTAGAATAAATGAGTTTGCACTCTGACACTATGATAAGTCTGATTTGTAAACAACACTAAATAAAACAAAATAAAAACCATTTACAACAAAAACACTCTAAAAGTAGTTTGTGTGTATATTTTGCAGTGTAAAATGTTGATTATATATTTCGTCTTCGTTTTCTTTGTTTGTGTAAGTTAGAAAGTGACTAAATCCAAATATAATATCAACGTACATTGTATTTTACTTATTAAATAAAGTTATATGGTATACAAAAAATTAAGCATTTTTTTTGTTCATTTGATTAATAGGAAATGCAAATTTGAAGGTATTAAAAGGAATCTGTTGCTATCGCGCTTTGCCCAAATGCCTGAATAGAGCACAAAAAAGAAAGACAATTGCAGCTCGAACTGATTATACGTGTATTAAATACGAGTTGATGACATCTTCATTCGTATTTTTCGGTTTCCTCATATAAAACTGGACCAATTTTAATTTTTTATTTCAAGAATAATCTTTACTTCTTTGGTTCTTTAGTTATGCCTGTTTACAACGATTGTAATATTCGTCAGATTTGTTTATTTAGGCGTCTGATTAGAGGTATAACTGCACAATTTTAGTAAACTTAGAAGTTTCTTATTCTTATAACAAATATTTTTATCTATTAATAACGAGCAATAAAGTACTACTAATAACGAAAGGAATTGTTACGATGAAGAGTACTTAATTATTTTAGTCAAAAATTATTCCGCGATTTCCAAACTTTGTAAATAAGTTTTTATTACTTACGATCGGTACAATTTGTTATCATGGTTGTTTATTTTAATTTTGTTGCATTTAATACTTGTGTACATAAAATTGAAAATTTGATTTATTTTAAACTATTTAATTTTAATCTCACTTTAAGATTATAATAAATATGATAACTTAAACGGAAAGCCAAACGTAACGAAAATTCCCCAAAATTTTATTCCTCACGTTTGTACAACACGGTTTAAGTTAGCTGTCAATGATAATAATGGATATTATTTTTACTGAAAAAAATCACTTAGCGATGTATATATAAAACCCCACCATTTACTACTTAAGGTGACATAAACACCATATTATAATTAAAATTTTTATTTTACTAAAAAAAGCGGTTAAATGAATTCATTGATATAATTGATGGTTTCATCATACTTCAAGCTTCAGCTTTCAATTTTACCCTCTACTAAAAGAAGTGTAAAGAAAAAGAACCTTCAAAAGTTATTGTGAAAGTAATATAATGAGGCTAATGTAAAAATGTAAAGTAATGTAAGTGATGTAATGTAATTGTATACCTTATTTACTTTTATTCTTATAATTCTACATCTCCTCCCAAAATTCAAATAATTTAAAAAAAAAGGCGATTTGAATTTTGCCCTTATATGAGTTACATATTACAATCGTTTACAGGCTACAACACAAGCTGACCTTTGGGTACGGGAAGAATCAAAGGAGCTACATTGGTAAATAAATATAATTATCCATCTTTAATAATACCCAAATAGTTATAGTATTTGAGTTTCTTTCTTTACTTTAATGAAGTTTCCTCTGTTTTTCTATTTTAGAGTAATCCTATGCATATTTATACTTTTTCTGTGTGTGATACGATTTCTATCTTCATTATTTACATGTATGTTGCTCGGTATTTGCGATGCATTTACGTATATAAATATTCAAATGTAATTGTTTAACTTTCCATATAAATGTTACTTACCATATTACGTTAAAATTTGAATATTAATATACTCAATGGTGAATTATGATGAAGGGTAATTAACCCTTTTCGTTGTGGCGCCTTTATTCTTTATAGTTATTACTTATTTTTGTTTAAATCTTTGATAATGGTTTTAAATAATTTATTGGCATATTTTGTTCATACTTAGAAAAATAAAAAAGTGCAACAAGTACCAAAAAAAAATTGTTTAGGTGTATCAAAATGTATGCGACTGTCAATCTTAAATATGATTTAACGATTTAAATATGATTTCAATTTAAAAAGTTAAAATTTAATCGTTTTAATTTTATTTTGACCAAACAGGTATTTTACCTAAAGCAGTTAATACTGATTCTTAAAGGACTAACTTTAAGTTTTTTATTTATATTTTTAGAAACCAATTTCGGCTTGTTGTGATATCCCGGAGTTAGGTGACGCGAAGCCCCTAGCAGAATGCTCCACTAACCCAAGGCTACCTGGACCTGTTCGTAAATAATTATATATTTAATTAATTATTACAACTTAAATTTTAACAATGGCCCCAAACTAAGGCATGCCTGTGTCTTGGGAACCTTACATACGAGTTACCATATTATACTTACTCATAATAACATCTCAAATTATTACATTACACATTACTTATTCATTATACTACATACCATACCGTTATATAGTATGCAATACATACACATATTTTATACTACATAAACATAATTACATACAACATACATATTATCATAAATAAAATAACACACAATATAAATGCAACAGCCAAAACCATCATGGAAAATTACTTATAGTTTTAGTAATCAGAGAATAAGTAAAATGTAAAATTATTTTTGAATTGTAAGTATAATACATCCTCAGTTGTGTTATATGTCAGGGTACTTAGCCAGCTGATAATTTTCCTTCTTGCTTCGTAAAGCAAACAGTCTCCAATTGAACACAGCTTCTGTACGTTATTGTAAATATAGGCCAATGAACGGGCCAAACCTTTGCGCAAAGGCCGTGCCCACCAAGGGAGCTCTCACACGGAATACACCACGTCCTGACATTTCACTGTATTTCGGTAAGACGGCTACCTTTCTATGTTCTCTAAGAGCAACTTGCAGTATAAACAATTGTCTCACACTAAGAAATCGGCTTTCTTTGTACAACTCTGTGGTTGGGTATCCATAAGGCTTCCGCAGCATGACTTTGATTACTGAGCGCTGGGCTCTTTCGACTACTATCATATTAGTTTTAGCAGCACTGCCCCAACTTGTGATGCAGTATAAAATCAAAGATTGACAAAGAGCAAAGTATATGGTTTTTAGGGTGGCAAGGCATGCTGCAGAACATAATTGCCTCATAACACCCACCACTCTTCTCAACCGCCGAGCCAGTACTTCTATATGATTCTTGAATGAAAGACGCTGGTCTATTTGAACACCTAGGTACTTTATAAGTGTGTTTCTGCTTAATTTGTCACAATCACAAAAATCATTAAGTCTAGCACAAGTGTGTATTCTGATGTCAGGTAGTGTAGGTGGAGCTAAAGCGAATGTCTTATGAAAATTTATGTAAGTTGTTTTTTTGTATTAAGTGTAAGAAGATTACGCTGCAACCAGTAATATATCCTAGTCATGCCAATTTCTGTATACCTCTGAACTTCATTCCAAGATGTTCCGTGAAAGATTATCGCAGTATCATCTGCGTAACAAAATATCTCAGCATTCATGATTTGAAGCTCATGGATGTCATTTAAATAAATAATAAATAATGTTGGTCTAAGTACACTACCCTGTGGCACCCCAAACGAAACACTCTGTAAGTCACTTGAAAGTTGTCCAATTTTAATACACTGCCTTCGTCCAGTAAGGTATGTTGCGAACCATTGCAAAGGGATGCCTCTTATTCCCATACACTCAAGTTTTCTTATCAATATAGGAATAGACACAGTATCAAAGGCCTTTGCCAGATCAAGAAATACACCGTTACAACACAGTCTCTTGTCTAGCTTCTTAGCTACAGTTGATGTTAGCAATAACACCGCGTCCTCCGTTGATTTACCCCGTCGAAAACCGAACTGTCTGTCAGATATTAATTTAAATTTTTCGATATATTGTATTAGTTGATAGTTCACTATTTTTTCAAGTAATTTTGAAAATATCCCAAGCAAAGAAATCGGACGATAGTTATCGGGTACATATTTAGCTCCACCCTTATGTATAGGACAAACAGCCGCTATCTTCCATGTTTCAGGAAATACACCCATAGCCAGACTGATATTAAAGATTATGGTGAGTGGTTGAATAATAGCATTTCGTATAGCTTTAACTAAACTGTTAGTGTACCCATCTATCCCTGGTGCTTTACCATTTTGTAGGTTAATAATCAGTTTCTCTACTTTTACGTTGTCAGTTGGTCTCAGGAAGAAAGATTCAGAGGCTGTATTATTGATTTTAACTAAGTTTGTTAAGCTTTTTTCATCTGTATTTATATCATGAAGAATTCTAGTAGCAAGCTTACTTCCAACAGATGTAAAATGATCATTGCACATATTTAGTGATTGCTGACTTTTATTGGCATTTTTAAGCTTTAAGAGGTGCACAGGATCCTTGTTAATATTATTAATACTGCAGATACTTTTATAGTTACCCAAAGCTTTTTAGGGTTATTTTTATTAGATTCAAGTTCTATATTTTTATATTCATCTTTTAGTTTCCGTAGAATATTATTACAAAATGTTCGATATCTATTGTATATAACTTGTGCAATGTATTATCAGGATCGCTCCTTGCTCGTAAGTGTAATTTATCTCTATGCCTCATACAGCGTATTAACCCAGGAGTGATCCAAGGTTTAATATTATATTTGGTTTTACTTAGTATTATTTTCTTTGTATATTTACTTACAGTATTCCCTAATATTTGCATAAACGTGTTAGTGGCTTCATTTACATTATTAGTATCTAAGATATCCCAATTTATGTCGATAATATCCTTACAAATAGCGTTAGTGTCTATTTTAATTTTTTCCCGTTTTTGATTCTTGACCTTTGGACCATTTATATTTAATGCAACCATTACAATATCATGATCTGTTACATTAGAATTACATACTGCTCCAATTGATGGAAAATTCGATCTCACATAAATATGATCTAGGCAATTCACACCTCTAGTTGGATTTGAAATTACCGGTATAAAACCGTATTCGGCCATAAAACATTGATATACCTGACTGTTTGCATTGCTTGAGTAGTTATTACTGTTTTCCATAATATTAATATTAACATCTCCAGTTATTAAAATTGTTTGGTTTTCCGTATAAGTATTTAGTTGTGTTTCTAGCGATAATAGAAAATTATCTACTGCGGAAATTGTTTTATTCACCATACCAGTACCAGGAGATCGAATGCAACATCGAAACTGTAGTATCTTAAGGCGCTTAAGGCACGCAACCGCGAAAGCGTGGGCAACAAGCGCGCAAGGGTGCCAAAGTGGCCGGACCTCGACTTGGGCTGTTGCCGCGATTGCAAAGAAGTCGCGATCTTACTGATGGGACTCTATCTGATAGTTAACACATTGTAATCCAAAAACAATGACCAGTGAGAGATCTACAATCAATCGATAATTGATAACCTATAAGGGTTGTCAAAAATGTTTTGAATATTAAAAAAAAACATTAACATTCTTTTTGTATTAATTATCATCCGCGTTTGATAAAAATTTCGTAGACTGGACCCATACGTGATTTTCAATAATATCAATAATAATTTCAATATTTAGAAAAAAAAAATTTGATAATTCTAACCAATTTCGGTGAACTGTCAATAATATATATAAAAATAAAATTATGGGATATAAATAGTTACTGCGTAATATCAAATACATACGAAGCTGCGTGCACACCGCTAGTATCTTATAAAAACCTAATCTTAATAAAAACTTACAACGCAAACATTTCATTTCAGTGTGATGACGTACAATGTGTATTCGAAAAATCTGGTTTCCTAAGCGATCAGAAAACTCTTAACAAAGAAGCTTACAGAGAGCACCTCATGTCGTGGTCTAAGAAGCACGAAGGCTGGACGAAAGCCATCGATAAGGTCATTGAAGATTGCATAGATAAAGAACTGAGGCAGTATTTGGCGTACCCTTGTCGGGCCTATGATGTATTCACTTGCACAGGCATTGCTATGTTGAAGGTATTAACTATTTTATTAATAACTGGCTGTGCCCCACGGTTTCACTCCAGTTAAGTTTATTCGTTTATCTCTCCAATGCGTCCGTGTGCCTAATGTTATTTTCGCTCCCCGTTGTGGCTTACCGCTTTTCAGAATGCTTGTCGTTCATGGTTGCTGCTACGCTCCTTACAGCTTTCGCGTGAAATTATATAGCCTGATATTACTCTCCCTCAAAAAATAGGCTAGAAAATTCAAAAATCATTGTTACGGAGTTTACCCTTCACATATACCCACACAAAATATTATTATATTATTACAGTAGTATAGATTCGAGAAATACGCAAACAAATAACTTCAGTTTACAACATGTCAGAAGAGATTATTTTATTAAGAATGACAATTTATGTATAAAAATTACTATACTATTAGACAATTTATAACAAAAAAATACCAACTTCAATGATTTTGGGAAGTTCATTAGTTCATCTTCGAAGTTCCAGGTCCAATGCAAATGAAATTAAAATGGGACTAACCTTGAGGTAGCTCCTTTCACAAACAAAAAATAATCATCCAAATCGCTTCATAAACATACAATAGAACTTATTATGGCTGAACATCAATAAAAAAATCTCCTAAACCTCCTCCTTTTTTTTAAGTCAGTTAAACAAGGCAAATGTTTAGATGGTGTACAATGTAAATAGCGATTCCTATTACCTAACCGAACTGGAGAATAGCAAATATATTTTACTATAATTTTAAAAGAATGTTACATTTTTATCTTAATTTCAGAAATGCCCAGAGGCTGCATGGAAATGTTAGTGTATACAGCGTATATAATTTTGTTTGAAATCTTGATTTGTTAAAATCTGTAATATAAACCAAAAACAAATAAATAAACCTTTGAAATTATAATTATTTCGTTTAGTTTTTCGCTCAACCCTAACATACTAATATCACCCACCATCTAGCAGTGCAATAATGAACTTCTTTGAAAAGACATCTAACGAGCATTACACCTTGTTCTTTTGCATTTAAATGGACTGCTGAAATCGTTGCCATTTCTTCTTTAAATCCCTTTTGGGGTAATGAATAATACTGTGATAATATCTCTTTATATTAACTGGCATTGAGAGAATTTCATTTATCTTTTACACGAGTTTTTATCAAAGTTCTAATCTCACTTAGATGTTAGCTGTATTTTTATATGGATATAAAGCAAGTTAAAATGATTTTTTTTTTGTAAGATTTTTGAACAAAATTTACTAAAATATATATGTATATACATAAGATCAGATTTCTGAGTGGTAACCAGATCAAATGCTATCAATCTAGTGAAAAATTTAGGTCTATGAACTTTATATCAAAAATATTTTATTTAGTGTCAATTCACAATCACCGTTTCAGAAAATATCCCAGCCATCGAGAAGAACCGCCAATAAAAATGAGGTTTAACAACATTTTTTAAAATTCGTTTTTTTACAGTATTAATATTTTATATTCTTAATGTTATTATCGTGTTCAGTGGATATACAGAGAGGTAGTCACTTTTAAACATCACCGTCATTCACGTAATAATATCTTTTCAAAAATATACCTTGCTTAAATGATTCTTGAACTCATTATCCGACAAATCGGTAATAAGTTCTTAGGAAGTTTATTGTAGAGCCCAACTCAATTACCTAAATAGCTTTTATTTTTTCTTATCAGGACAAAAAAAAACTAAAACATTGAATTACTATATATTTCTAGTATTGATTATAAATATAATATTTAATGGATACATATTTACTTTAAGTTTTATAGATTTTTATCTCTATTTTTACGTAGGTACTTTATTCTCATTACAAAGTTATGTTGGTAATGTTCCTTTATATTTTGCAATCACTCGTATCAGTAACGATTTTCTTTTTTAAATCACTGGATGTTTTATGATTTACTAATATTCAGGGTATTCTCATTCAGTGAAATATTTTCTTTCGTGCCTGTCATTTACTTGTTCAAAATTATGTAAATTTTTCCGAATACGCATTAAATATTCCAAAGGTAAAGAGAGAGTAAAGTTAACGTACGAAATTCTTGAAACTTATTCCTTATTGTTTTGCGAGGTCCCCCTTCGTGAGGTTTCACGTCTATGCATATCATTTAACGAATATAGCATGATAATACATACAAAGTAATATATTAATCATATATGCAGTTTCATATCTTTACGCGTTTATCCACCAGGTCATTGTGTTTATGACCAATATGGCCAGAAAAACAAGACCTTTGTTTAGTAAAAATAATCTCTGTACGTTTAGTTCGTAATAAAATTGTCCTACAATCTTGTGGACACTCAAGGTTGTAGAGTACTTGACACTGATTCATTAGGCGTGATAATGGACCTTCTTGAGGACATCCGACACACTTACCGACCATTGTCATTATTCAAGTGTGTTTAGTTAAAACTAATTAGCAAATCTGCACATATTTATTATATAAAATCATATGTTCTGTATTCCTGATTGGTCTTCTTCTTTGTATCGGTACTATTTGTATTAATATAACATCACAATAATCTTGGAAAAATTGTGCTTATTTTACAGTAACAAACTATCTCAACAACTTCTAATTCAGATGAATAATATATATACATATATATATATATATATATATATATATATATATATATATATATATATATGCATGTATAAAAGATTTATCTAAAAAATCATAACACCATTATCGAGCACCTAAATATCTTTCTTGTATTGTATTATAAATTCTTGTATTTTTTTAATCTTAACACTGAGTTGCCAGTGGCCTTTTTGATTATATTAACAATGAATAATTATTTATCTTATATATTCGATGTATTTTGAAATAAATCAATAACTTAAATAATTAAATAGTAGTATGATATTAAAAGAAAAGAGGAAATAAGTTTTTTTTACTACGTTGCATTTTTCACTGTATAAAGAATAACCGCAGGACAATTATATATAAAAAAATCGTGAGTGACACCCGAAAAGAACATATGAAAATACGAAAAAAAAAAAGTTTTTTAATTGACGAATATTTGACGAAAAATCTGATACAAAAATTATTATTTTATGTAACTTATCGATAGCTATTACCAAAAAAATGTTGAAAAATATTTAGTAGAAAAGTCGCACAAAAATTGAATATGAAAACACGATGTTTTTAAATATGTCGCAAATTATTTGGATTACAATTAAAATTTTGAGAAAATATTTTTTTCAATTACAACTAAATTGGCCATAAAGATATTAAAAAACCGCTGGGGTCAAATTTTACTTTCTTATCCGGATACATTCTTTTAGAGGCTTGCAATTCGCCTATGTCAGCCCCATCGTAGCATATCTCTAGTATCTTCGCATCATAGCATAAGTAATATTATATAATAAACTAGCGACCCGCTCTGGCTCCGAACGGGTGTAATTTAGTAATACGGTAAATATTTGTTTAAAAAATAATGTTCTATTGATGTAGAGTATAAGCTTTAGTACTGATAGTTCATCATTCCGAAAAGTGCGTTTAGCTCACCGGCATGCCATTCAAAGGATATTCATAAATAGGCCGACACACATACATACGTTAAACTTCTCTATTTTGCGTCAGGGTTTAAAAATAATTCAAAGTGAAAGTAATTTTAAATAATTTTCCATAAATACAACATTGCGAGATGAATATAAATTAGTTTTAAACACTAGATACCTACGCCAGTCACGATTACTTCAATGAACATTACATCATGAAACTTTGAATAGTAACGTTGCAATTATTAAATAAAATATCGAATAACTATAATGAATCTTAATTTCTTTAAAACAGTTTTAGAAGGAAAAATTGAAGAAAAGCGAGGTGAAGGAAAACCTAGACTAAGCTTTTTCTAACAAGTGAAGGATAAAGTGGGAGTCGTTTCGTATCAAGAGGCCAAAAGAAATGCAGAGGAATAGGGAACAGTGGCAACTGCTTCACTGACAAGAGCTGAGCTCTTAAATAAAAGAAGAAGAATTTTAATTTCATTTGTATAGATGGAAAAACTTAATTGAAATGTAAATGTTATAGTACCTATCCAATTATTTTAATACTACGAAAAGGGATCAGAACTACTTTTGATTACTTCACAATTGTTACGCGTCTAATAATCACTGTTTTTTGTCTCTGACTGTACAAATAGATCTTTAACAATGGTTGTTTTAAATTTTTTAATTTCTAATTACATAACGATTAAAATCCTTTGCAGAATTAGCAGCATTTTACGCTTTACTATCTCACATAGTATGAATGTTAAACAAATATGACCAAAAAGCAAATAAATAAGAATTACATCAAAACGTACTTTTTCTTCTTCTTGTTTTGACGCTGCAGAAGCCGTTCCTACTGTCAATGTTTATTAAGCCTTCGCAGTATTTTATATTATTGTAAACGCATGTTTCTAGTATATTTTTAAAATCCACTGTACGTACACGTAATAATCAAACTATAAGCAAAAAACCAATATTACAAAAATATGGCCAAAAACCCAAGTTGATTAATTTTAATGAAAACCAGAACATCGCAGTTCAAGATCCCACCAAACGTACTTATGATGTCGAAACAATTTATTTTGGATAATAAGTAATTGTCGAAATCAAATCGAATTTTTTTTATGTAACATTAAAACTTATGTATGTAATGTCGACTGACATTGTCTGACTTATATTGTATAAAGTAAACATCCCGTAATTGTGGAAGCAATTACGATGTTCAAGAAAATTGCAGTGTCGCTAACGATTCACTCATTGGAATTAAATTGCTTAAAGGAACGTTGAAATCGCAAAAAGTTTAAAAAATTGTAACCTGTTTTCTTAGCGTAAATAACATTTCATTAATTAGACATAAATATTTTGCTGCATTTTTAGGGCACTTACACAAGACTGGAGTGCAATGACCATACACGTTGTTAAAAATCAGTCATAATGACTCGCTTCGCAGCTATCTAAGTAGTTGCTTTGTGGGTCGATTTTATGACTGCGACATTCGATATTTGTCACAATGATCACAGGTATTTTTGACTTGCAATTACCATCCCTTTAAATCTTTTATAGGTTTTTGCGTTTGGCTACAATTTCACCTGATGTGAAATGACGATATGTCCTAAGATGGTAACACGCTAAACCTAGTAGAGGACCGATTCTCAAGTGCAGCTGACGGAGCATACCTACAAGTGCTTGGTGACAGATTTTTAACTTAAGAATGGTAGAATCATTTTAGAAGAATTAAACCTTCTAGTAACCTGAGCAGAAATACTTAAAACTCAAATTGGAAATAGGAAAAACTCAAAGTAAACCCTTGCTTATCCACCGTAAAATCTTATAGCCGAAATTACTAGGTCATGGCATCGATAGTTATACCGTAAATCCTGTGATTTCGTAAATATCCATTAACTAACAAACGATGGAATTGATGCTTATGTATTTTTGATAAAATAATTAATACTCAATTACAATAAAAAAATATTGAGGCTTGTCACAGTGATGGTGTGAGTTTTAAACAGCACGACACTTCATTTTTACACAACTAAATTAACAAACAAGCATACGGTCCGCCTGATGGTAATCGACGTGGAAGTATTCCACCAGTCGGACTGCTTAGTATTTATTAAAAAGAATTAATAAATTGAATTGTTAAAGAGCTTAACATCACATTAATCTTGGCAAAATTGTGCTTATTTACAGTAACAAACTATCTCAACAACTTCTAATTCACAAATGCATAATCATAGTATGCATACAATCTGTTTGTTTAGCAGAATAGAGTACCGACTACGAATCACGTAATAGACGAAATGAATAGTTTGACTATCTAAGCTACAATGTCCCACATCGAGTTTTTTTTTTAGTTCTGCCTACAATGTTAGCCTTAGGGGCCCTGAAGCCGCTGTGGCTTTTACAGCTTCACCGGACTTGGACCCACATCGAGTATGCACTGCGCCTTATATACTTACCCTGTCACTCGGTCCAAGCAGTAGGGTAGTTGTGAATATCCAAATATAAATATACCCCACTTGACTGTTCCCTACAAGGGTAGCGATGAATACCTAAGAATT
Source organism: Saturnia japonica (assembly GCA_033032175.1). Lineage (NCBI taxonomy): Eukaryota > Metazoa > Arthropoda > Insecta > Lepidoptera > Saturniidae > Saturnia > Saturnia japonica. The sequence goes on from CM065312.1 coordinate 4,806,720, forward strand.
ATTATACGCATATATATTGCATAATATAATATAATATACGCATGTCTAATAGATTTATTTAAAAAAATCATAATTACATTAACGAGCCCCTAAATCCCTAAATCCAACAAGCAAATTAACAGCACATATAACATTTTATTTTTAGTAACCTATTAAATATAATACACAAATAGATGGTATAAAATCGACACCTATTATAGTTAAGTTATTTGTGTGAATTCGACAAACCTATTATTAAAGTACGTACTCGATGATGGGCTTAGAATATAAAATGATCATGTAGGTATATAAAATCCAACTATAGAACCTACACTTTAATGCTTTGTGCTTTGCTCAATTTTTGAAGTGAAAACTTCTTTAGTATCGTTATGGTTTGAAAACCGATGAAACGAAAAAGCGACACTAAAAAAGGCAACCACATACATCTTTGAGAGAATGAGATAGAATATCTATTATGTATAGTCCGATTTTCACGACTATAATCGTCGTCGAATTGGCTAAGCGGTTGTAACGACCAGACTTGTATGAACTGTTGTACGAGCCGTACGAGTGGTCAATAGTTCGAGCCCCGCTGATTTTAGGACTTATAAAATGAGATTTTAAAGAAGATGATATTTTTATGTTTTCTGGTGATTTCATTTCTACCGCGTGTGAACAGTTTGGTAGACATCCCTATCACCCCACTTAATTACTATATTATAAGATATACACCAGCTGATCTCGTAACGTGCAGCACGCCTAACCGTGCTTCTGTGTCTTGTGTTACACCTAGTATATGGTGGTGGTGTTCCTTTCGAATACAAATGTCGTATCCTACTTTATAATATAGCATTATGTGTATGACAAAAGAATCCATGAGAAAAGATATACCTATACTGTATAGTCATGAGAATTTCTAAATTAAGTAGGATTTCAATAGAAACTATTCGCGTAGGTGACGATTAATCAAGATGTATTAATTTGATTTATTAATTGGTTTGTTATTTCTTTATGTATCCCAGTACTGGGTTTGATTAAATTTTGAAAGAACAAATGTTATGCTTGATTGATAAATGTTTTATGATCGAACCCTCCCTATGTGTAATCACAGTACTCAGAACTTGACTCGATGGACTTGTATCTCAAAATAATCATTATATTAAAACGTGAAGCAAACACTTTGTACCACTTTTTAAGCGTATTGCATGCACGGATGACTGTCAGATTTGGTATGGTTAAAGTTTATATGGAGGAGTGCAGTCATTGGGCGACCGCTAGTATTATTAATTAAATATGTATTAAAATGCAACACTCAGCAAAGAGAAACAAAGGAGAAACAATTAAACACTTAATTACAATCTACTCCTAGCTGAGACCAGAAATTAATCATAAATAAATAAATCAAGTTTAAAACGTATACTAATGCGAACATATAGGGTATAAAGGAAAATATTGGTCTATATTGGTTTTCAGTATTAATAAAAACTAATAAAAACATTCTAATTATACACGCATAATAATAGTTAAAATGTTTATACTAAAAACACATTAGATGGTTTCCAGGAAACATTTATTTTAATATACTGTGTCGTTATTGCATCTGACACGTCTGTTTTTTTCCCCCTATGGCTGTATGGTTGACGACACCTTGATTGTTTCCCGTGTAACAATGGTCACGGCTGGTGAAGGCCCGCTATATAACTCATTACAAATACCTCACACCATCATTCTACCCTAGTACATCATGATAGCCTACAGTTTCATTATTTTGTTGATAGCCAGACTTCAGGTGAGTATAAAACCATTTATTCATATGGTTTTAAGATAGTTAATATAAATGTTGTTATTTGTGAATTTTCTAAATTTATTTCCATCGCAGGTCATATCATCACAGGATGACAATTTGCCTGAGAAGTGTCGTCGTCCTCCAAACATTGTAAGGATTTAAATTTATTTATTATTCAGTTTGTTTAATGAATTAAATTTCTCCTTATACTCAATTTTATTTTACTCCTCTTTCTGCAATAATAATAATAATTGGGAGTTAAATGTACAATTCTGTGATGAGCTTCATATACATAAGCTAGACATAATATTAGGAGAACATTAGGATAACAAAACTCTCCAAGTTTACTTTAACTTCGAATGCTTTTTGCCAAATCTTCCGTTTAGAAAATAGGTAAATCACCTTTAAATATCGATTTTAAATAATAACATCTAATCTCGAAATAGAATTTATAGTAAATTTTAAGTTCTTTTGTAAGAATGAAAATATCAAACCATAAAAATTGCTGGACTTACGAACTATGCGCCTGTCATGCGGAATATCAAAATTTTAGTACTTTATTGTACATTTTGTATCTCACTATTTCTTATTTAGGTATATTATTTTTATTTATTTAGAAATTAACGCATACGCATCCAAAACAAATCATGCATTAAATTGATGTTTGATGTTTAGGAGAGACCTCACAGGTGTTGCAAACCACCGCCAGTTTTCCCGAAAAGGATATGGTCGACTGTGGTATAGAAGAACCAAAAGAAAATGAAAGATTTGATGCGTCCGATGTAAGTAGTGTAAAAAATAGTTTAAATTTTTTGGGTGTAAGTGAGTATGTATAAGCACTTATAAGCGTTAAGGATATGAAAAATCTTATCTTCTTAATAAAACTTAAAGATTTCCTGAACCTTAAAGCGTTCAAAACCACCATCAAAAACAGATAAGAATAAAAATCAGTTAAGTTTATCAGAGATACTTTTACAATATTCTTTTATGTTGTAGGTATTATTGTATTTATCAAACTGTCTTTAAGAACCAATAAGTAGGTAGATACCATTTTAAAAACTATATATTTTTTCAAATTTAAATTCATCGAAATTATAATTACAATTTATAAAATAACATATTTTAAGTGTTCAAAACAACAATGCTTAATGAAGAAGCATAACCTGATGACAGATGATAAGCTAAATATAAACGCTATGAAGGACTTGATGAACGCTTACGCTGCGAAGAATGAAGATATGAAACCGGTCATAGAAGAAGCGAAAGGGTGTATTAAAGAGGATCTACCCGGACCTCCACACATCTGTCTTCCAAATAAAATAATGTTCTGTATCAGCACGATTGTGACTCAGGTAATACAATTTTTATGTATTAGATTAACTATAATACCTTTTTATTTATATTGTAAAAGTTATGGGAAAAGAAAAGAGATTTAACAAACTGCCTGATATTGAAGTTGGCGTTGCATAAAGTATTTATATGAAAACAGGACATCATTTATAATATAGAAAAATTGCATATATGTGTTATCATAAATTTATTATTATATATTAAAATTTATTCATTTCAATGGTCTACATGAAAGAAATTAGTTTGTACTACGTTGATGGTATGTTCATTTTTTTTATTTTGAATTACCTTGGGACTTTTTAAAATATTCACTAATATGAAATAATTTTCAATGATTTAGAACTGTCCCACAAAATATTGGGATCAATCGGACGACTGCAAGCTCCTGAAGGAACATATGGACGAATGCAAACCATTTTTTGAACGTCATCATAAGAAATTCACTAAAGTTCTAGAAGTGAAACAGTACTGCAGAGGTATTCAAAAGATTTGGAATTCTTCAAGTATTATGTAAATAAAGATAAAATATATATTTTTTGATGAATTGATTTTGGTTTGTATTATTTATATACCATTTCTTGTAGGGCCTAAATTATTTATAAAATATAAGGGAACTCATACGGATTAAAACAGGCAATTCGATTTAGCATGTAAATTACTACATTTCAAAATTTCTGTTTTAGCCGTTATATTTTAAATATTTGTATTTAATGCAATGCTCACTCATGGAAGTAAAGCACCATGTATAATCATTCATTTGTCATGTAGCATGCATATGTAATGCTTGTGTAAGGAAATCAACGTTTCAAATATTCCTTTTATTTTCCAAACATCGATCGCTGTTTATATATCCTATTAATCAGCTGTTAATGTTCAGTACTGTCGATTTATTGTCTCTGTTGACGTGCTAAGTGTTATTTTATTGTATTATTACCCGTATAAATTATTCCGTGGTATAGAACTGAATTTATCCAGATTCTGAAATTATGTTAAAACTACTGCTATTATTAATTACATGCGTAAGATTGCAATTTTTTTAATTAATTGATTTATTCTATTTCTTTATAACGGGTAATTATTAGATATTTTAATCTAACAAGTAAATTTGTGTAGATCTATATTCTAATGTACATAGGTTAAGGTTGAGATCTGTTTTGATAAGGTTGAAATTGAAATTTCAAAATATTAAAACCCATCTTCATATTGTAGGTACTCATTTTTAATTTAAGAGGTCAGCTCTAGTCTGTGTTGCAATTGCCACTGTTCCTACCCTATGCTTTCTTTAACCCCTTGATATGAAACAACTCTCACATCATCCTTCATTTGTTGGACAACGCATCGTCTAGGTGTTCCTCTTCTGCGCTTTTATAAAATTTTTCCCATTGTCTTAAAGATCTTATAGTGCCGTGTCAACTGTCCAATCATCTTTTCTTTTCTGTTATCAATGTTTCTCAACAATTGTCTTTCCTTGTCAACCATTCTTAACACATGCTTGTTTTCTTTTCTGTCTGACTGATGTTCTGAATCTTCTTCCAACATCAGATCTTAAATGCTGCCAACCTTTCTCTGTTCCCTCGGTTTAATGTTCAGTTTATGTTTCGCAGCCATACTCAACTAATATCTCCATACTGATCTATGCTCCAGATATAGGTCTTAAAGAGTCTTTTTCTAATCTTGGTTTCAATTTTAAATTAAAACAGATATTTCTTTCGGTTATAATATATTGTAATTTCATATGGTACTACTCTTTCAAATTACGAAGACAAGTTACAAAATGCAGTTGTAATATTTAATATTTTTAAAAAGGGGAAATGTAAGAATGAAATTTTTTTGCATTTAGAACCTTGATTAATATATGTTATTTGATACTTTATGAGTTGTACATATGTTAATTTATGAGCAAAATGAGTTAATGCTAAGAGCATTCTCTATCAGAAATTTATATGCAAGGTATGATGAATCATTATTAAATACAGTCTGTCAAATATTCAACTACTCCAAGTAGAATTCACGTAGTGTTATACTCTTGAAAGACTCCTTATTATACTTGATTAGTTATATATTGTCTGGAAGTAATCCACAGTCGTGCTGCAGCTACGGCGAAAGATCATTCTCAGAAATTCATAGAATGATTATTAATAATTAAAGACTATTAAGATATTGTGTATATACCAAGGTAAAAGTGTTTAGAAATCGTTCCCATAAAGATTTTCAGGTGATTGCAAAATATTGTGAAGTATTAAATTAAATTAAATTTATAAATGATTTAAATTTAATAGAAAATTGTGAAAAAGTTTTAAAATTATATTCATAGGTCATGTGTCAACGTGATGAAGACTATCCCTTGAAACCGGACAGATGTCAGCCGCCAATTGATTTTTTGGTAAGACTAGAAACCAGTAACAAAGAATTCACCATTTTACATTGTTTCAAATTCCGTTAAAATCAAATTTTCAAAAATGAATCTAGTGAGATAAAAATCAAGTCTGTGAATACATATTTGATTAATTCGTATGAAAGCAAAGTGTACATATAAGATTCATCAAATTAATTCTAATACCTCTTTTTGACAGTATTACAATTAAAAACCTTTGTAGTCATATATTTATCTAATAAACGACAACACCAGCAATAGTTGTTTAGTTATACAGGCCTGCGAAATATAACCTTTTACTTCATCTTAAAATTACATTGCTTTTTATAAAGTATTTAGGTATATTGAATTCAAATTTAGTTCTCGTTTTTTTTATACTACATCAAGATTTATTTTCATTCGAGATTGCATATTTACAAAGCTTTGTACAATATTTATGAATAAATTAATCACAACGCATTTCAAACTGAATGTTAATTTATAATAATGAGCTCTAAATACCTATTCTTAAAATAACTATAAATAACAACTCTGAGAGTAGTTCTAAATATTTGCTAACACGACATCATGAGTGTTCATTATAGTATTGGTCAAACCATTTCGATGCACTATCACGTGCTTTGTGGATATATGCCTGCTTATTGCTTGGTTTACACATAAGAAAATATATTAAATAAAATATCTTATCGATAACGCCTTAATATAAAATTGAAGAGTATATACTTATATTTATATAAAACTGCTAATTGAAACAATACTTTTTGGCGCCTTATGAAAAACTTATGAGTATTTTTTTACGATGCGCGCGAGTTTTGTAAGTCTACGCTATGAATTTTTTGCTAAGCCTCTTTCGATGATATGCATCAAGTAACATCAGAAATCGAAGGTAACTATTCACAGAAGTTTAATTTCTATCACTCGTACATAACTATATGAAGTTTTTAGTTACTTCATTTTTCAGTACAGACAATGTTGTGTTTTTCCACCGTTCTTCACACGCGAAACCGCCAGGGTTTGTGGTGCCCTTTTAGAAATCAATTTTATACATGCTAATGTCACTGGGTTGAGACGAAAAACTATCAGAGGGGTGAGTAGCAAAATACAATGTAAGTCGTTTAAAACATAATTAGTCCTTTATAAAGAAACATATTAATCTCAAATTAATTTTGAACAGACTTATAATGCCAGTTTAGACAACACAAGATAACAAATTTCAGCAGTTTGTTTATTATGTAATTATTAGGACATTTCATTATTTTCCAACCAGAATTACTAGACTTAAATGACAGTGGGCGAGGCATATTGCGCACAAGAATTCTTGAGAACCGACAGCGTGGTTCTCTGCAGGCCCATGTCCAGCAGTGGACGTCTTTCGGCGTTAGGTCCGTTCCTTCAGCATGGAACCCTTGAGCTAGCAACCGCTCGCGCGATACAATGACACTGCATTCACTAGCTATTGACATACACACATGAAACTGCACTTCAAACGTGCACACCACTCAGGCACAAAAATTATGTAAGGGAACTCTTTTCTTTTTTTGGCTAGTTAGACTTAGACTTAGTTAGTTAAAGTTTTTATTTTATATGCAGTATGTATAAGTAGGTATATACTACGTGATAACCTGAGCATGTTACATTAAATAGATACTTACTATAATATATTATATTAAATATATTTTTTTTAATACTGATACATACAAACCAATACATTCTAGTGCGAACACTGGCGTTGTGTTTTGAAAAAATACGATCTCATCAACCCGGACGGCCATTTAGATGATGAAAAATACTTTGCACATTTAAGCAAATGGGTGGATCTAAATCTGGATTTTGCTAATGTAATGTCTAATGCTAAGATGCACTGCAAACTTGGTCATAGACACCTCATGCCTTTAGATCCATGCGAGTTCTACAATTTTCACTCGTGTATACGGAATTTCATTAACAGGGTATGTTATGACAATCTTATGTTTCTCGTATTGTGTAAGACGTACTAACTTTTCAACTACTTTCAGGATTGTCCGCAGTATATAACTACGCCAGAATGTAATGAAGTAAAACGATTCAATGAAGAATGTCGGGATTTTTTTATAAAGAAATAGTCATGTTACTAAATGTGGTGTACTATGAGTTCTTATATTTCTAAAGGTTTTACTTCATTCTGCAAAAATCGCTATATTCTTAAAATTGTAAGTTGAATAAAATCATTACTTTATATCAGTATTTCAAATTAAATTTTTCCTTAATACTAAACGGTTCTTATATACTTAGTTCGCTCTAGCATCTTTTTGAGATCGTATATTGTTACAATTTCTAGCCTTTTAGGTTTTTTTTTAGGGATGAATATAATGAAATAAAAAAAATTATGATAAGTATTTATTCTATAATTTATTCTAAAAAATTATATAGTATTCATTTTTAAACTATCGTTCATTTTGCAAAGAAATCTACTTTAATATTACGGTAATAGAAATGAGACATTAATTGCTCTCGATCTCTTCACAAAATGCACATACAATATTCGAACATTTGCTATTATAATTAAGTAATTATTATTTATTCTTTAACCTTAGTTTATATTACACTGTTGATATAAAATTAGAATAAAGGTACTCAGCTATTAAATATAAACAAAATGTACTCCCATCCGCAATTTCAATTCTGTTAAGTGATCTATAGAATATACATAAAAAAACAGTTCGTTACTATCAAATAAAGTAAATGAAAAGAGTGAGATTTCCTATAATCAAAATTGTAAAAGGGATCGCAAGTAACCTCATGTATTATCAAACGCCAATCTTGTACCAATACACTAAACTAATACTGTCACGTAAATGCTCAATAACTTTAATAATTATCACACGCACCAGTATTTCCCTATCACTTTCCTCTTAGGAATGTTGAATTAAGGTAAGTAGACAGTCTTTTCGATGACTTCAGGGCAGAAGCCGGGGATTGTACCTGCCAACATATAGTATCATACCTGTAGGATTGTGTCTAGTAAAATATAGGAAAGGCCGGTCAAACTTTAATCTCGCTGGTTGAACGTTTCTAGATGGTACTCTAGCTTGTCTTGGACGAAGATGCAAAGGCAAATTCATGGCTTCACCGACATCATGTGGGTCGTGGAATGCTCTTTGATAGTCCCTGGGCTCATCCCAATAATTCGACCATCTCGAAGTTCTTCGTCTCTGAGCCGGTAAACTGTCAGGGTACTCTTCAACATGATGTTGTTCTCCAATAACGTCCTCACCACATGTCACAAAAGTTGTCATTTGAACCATATCAGAAAGGAAAAGATCTTTAGATGGACCATTCAAGCCACCTAAATCCGCATGTTCTGCGTCAAATAAATCTTTGAGTCCCATTTTTCTCAAACTAGATGATATATTGAAAACAGATTTGTGTGAAAATCTAGGAATTTGAAGTTCCAAACCAATCCGGGGTAGTAGGGTTCGAAGTATGCGATTCCACGTGGGAGTTATTGGATTGGCTTCTATTAGTCGCTTCTCAAGTTTCTCCAAATCTTCTGGATGTACAGCGTTACCTTGTTGTCCAGGCATTACAAACAAAGTGCTTACAATAGCGTTAGTGTTTCCTAAGGCAGCAGCCGTGGCGTCCAGGACAGGGTCGTAGCCAGCCAGGAATCCGTTTTTGTAAACTACTGCAGGAACAGGAACTAAACGTCGCTGACGAACATTAGGTGATACTACAAAGTACATCTCTCCATCTCTTCCTCCAACAGAAGAGCCTGTACAGTCAGTCTGAAACGTACAAATATTTTTATTTATTTTATATCACAAAATACACAGCATAATTTTGTAGTTTAATTTTAAGGTTAAAATATTCCTTAAACATTCATTTATGTTTTTTTTTTCATGAAAGCAGATAGAACTAAACCAAAGTTATAATGTATAATAATTATTACTACTCTCATATTTATATTATTTACTTTATTGAACAATGTTAATTACAGATCATAATCGAACATTAAAATTATAAGATAACTACAAAGGGCGACCTTATTGGTGATAACAATCTCTTCCAGGCAAACCTTTGGATGGATATGTTTCAGAGTGAAAATCAGGGGTAGGTAGTATGGATGTAATGGGAACAACATAATAAAAACAATTAAATATGGCATAAAATTTAACAAAAATCATTAAATAAATGGATACAAAGTAATTTAAGTTTTTTTAAATTTATTTCAAGTAATTATTTATATAAAAAGTTATGCAAAGTATATTGAATTGTACAAACCTGGAAAATATTGGCCGAAAATGCTGCCAGCGGAGGTTGCATGACAATGGTATTGGTTTTCAGGTACTCAGAAATTTTACCCCAAGTGTATCTTTTCACTAGTAAATTTGTTCTTCGTCTAATGATATCACTAATCAGTTTGAAGTTTATCTCTTCTACGTGACCATTGTAGAAGTGTTGGGCTCTTTCTTTATAGAAAGTTAGTATTTTACCCTTATTACGATCACTGTAGAGTTCTCTTATAAACGCAGAAATGGCGATTCCAGAATCTTGATTGATTTCTATGGAGTCAGAAATATTTTTCAATGTAAAGTGAGGGTTGAACGTCACCATATCATCCAATTTAAGAATTTCATTCATTTCTCCTGAAGTTGCTCCTCTTGCTCCCATAAACATCATAGCCAGCATAGACGTTATGGAATATGGTGATAAAACAAAACTTCTCTTCTTATCAACTTTTTCAGTCATTACTTTCCAATATCTGAATGCTAATTCATTGCAAAGTTCTGTAAACTCTTCAACATCTTCACTCAGATCTTTAGTCGTAACTTCTAATCCCTGATTTTCTTTAGAAAATTCTAATAAAATATCTTTATCCTCAGTGTGATCTGGAATAGAATGGTTTTCAGCTTTGACTTTGTCTTTCAGAATACCATGTTTTTTCGACTGAGAAACAGTTTGTATCAGTTTCCATGAATTATTAGGTATATCTGCGAGTTCCTCTTCAGCAACATCAACTTTCTGTATCTTCTTTTTAAATTCATCTATCTTCGGTACTAGGTTTGGGATATTATGTGTGTTACTCAGTTCTTCTTTGTTATTTATAATTTTTTTTACTGAATTATCTTTTTCGATAGTTAGTGAAAGTTTATCATTTTTATTTTCTGTATTTGATGTTTTTGTAGTTAATTCTAATTGAATTGTAGTTGTTTCCAGATTTGAGAATCCCATTATTATTTATTTTATTATTTAGATCATCTTTTTCGTTATCTTGCTCATATGTAGGTATATCTGTGGCAAATTCATTTTGTTCAAAAACATCAGTAGCTATGTCTGATCCACTTTTATTATCTGATATAGAAATTTGAATATATTCTTTTAAACTATCATTATCTTCATCAATTTTGTTTGCTACAAAACTTTCCTTTTTATTATTTTCAATAAAAGCTTCTTCAGTGGTTATTTCATTATTTAATGTTGTTGAGTATGTAGTAAAAGCATCCTCGAACATTCTTTCAGTAGTTAAAAATGTGCTAGTATTATATACTTCAGAAGTAATGACGGCATTTAATTTACCTTCGGTTATCGTTTCAGTAAAATGTTCAGTCGTCGTTATATTAGTACTGTTTGCTAAATCACCAAAATGTTGAGGTGCCTCATTTACAACCTGTGAAATAATATCACCCATGGACTCATTTAAAATAGGATCTATCGTGGTACTTTCCATTAACATAGTGGTTGTTTCTATTTCTATAGGCGATTCTGATGTTGTTTTAATTTTATTTTCTTTAATTATTTCTTTAATATGCAATTTTTCTTCTTCGTTCTCAGGATGTGGGTCAAATGTTGATACCTTTACAAAATTATCCTCATATTTACTTTCGTTTTTTATTTTTGAAATAATGTCAACTTCATTTGATGTTGGGGCTTCCATATCTATATTCTCTTTACTCACAGAATTTTCTTTAACTGCCTGCGTTGTATCTAATACGTTAGTTACAGTAGGGAGAGGTCGAAAATCACCACCAAGATCAGAAGCTATTTGGCTAATACTCTGCGCAACATCAAATAGTGGTATTAATTGTTCATCATCATTGATTTCAGAATTCGTATCATCCTCAGCTACTGGATTATTTACCATAATATTTTCAAATAAATTTGCATTTTCAGCAGCTACAACTTCTGTTGTTGATACTGTTGTTGAAGGGGATGGGGATTGTGTCGTGATTGTAGTAGCATTATTGTTTTCTATCTCTGATTCCTTAGTTGTAGACGCACTATATGGCAAAGTAGTAATTATATTATTAGGAGTCTGTGTGCTATCTATTTTTGAATTAGTTACCGATATTTCTGTTATCACAGTGGGAACTGTTGTACTGCTTGGCTGATATGTTGTTCTTTCAGTTACGTAGTTCACAGTTGAAAAAGGAATGAATGTACTTATTTTCTCAAATACAGTATCACTTTCACTGCTTGTTATAGTATCTGAAATATCGTTTTTAATGTTACTGGTACTCGATTCGACAGTAGAAATATGTTTTTTTGTAGATAGCTCTGGTTTGAGGGTAGTTATTGTTGTTGTTGTTGTTGACGTTTCTGAATTAGTGGTGGGGCTTACTTTTGTAGTCGTAGTTATAGCCGTCGTTTTAGGCTTAGCAGTTGTAGTTGTGGTAGTAATTAATGTAGTGCTAGTAGTTGTTGGAGGTGATTTCATTGTTGTCGTTGTATGAGGTGTCGCTATTGTAGATAAGTCTGTTGTTATAACGGTCGACATACTGGATATTTTAGGTACTTCTGTTGTAGAACTCGAAGGTAAAAATGTAGTTGGCGTAGTTGAGGTTGTGGTAGAAGTTGAAGATGTTTCAGATACTGTAGTATATTCATCTTTTAACTCATTTATATCTGTAACTGATTTTTCTGTAACATCATTCTTTATTTCCTCCGGAGTAATCGTTGTTTTAGTAATTTGTTGATTTCCTTCCTTGCTTAATGAATCATATTCAAGGTTATTTTTGTCATCAATTTCAAAAGTTTCAGTTTCAGGTGTAGTAAAAGACCCTGAAGTTTTATCAGGAATAATATCAAGTCCAGTATTTCCAAAAATTGAAGGCAAAATTAAGCTCCAAGAGTCTGAAACATCAGGCGTGTCTAATGTGGGTTGAACTAACGGCTTATTTTTGTGTGCTTCCATCTGAGCTTTGAGTACATTTTGGACATTTGTTACAACGCTGTGAACTTTTGTGGAAGGCGGTTGACTGAAATTAAAAGCAACGGTGGGTTGATCATCATTTGCAAACGTAACCATACTATTGCCTTCTTCTCCTGCAGCAACAATAGCTTGTATTTCTTCTAAAGTCATAAGTCGCTTAACAAGTTCTCCGGATTCATCAAAAGTATAGAACTCATAGCGATCTGGTGTTAGAAGATTAACAGGACTCCCGACAATAGCCGGAACGCTTGATGGTGGTGGTAAAGCATTTCCGACAGCATCAGCAACGTAAGGTAGCTTAGACCTCCTGAAATGTAATTATTTACGACTTTAAATAGGTATTACAATTTAAGTAAAAAAATTGTTGAAATATTTACTATTGAAACCTTATTCATTGAATAATCTATAAAGACTTAATTTTTGTGAAATTAACCCAATATATAATTTATTGTTTTCTGTATTAACATTGTAGAAAGGATAATTCATTTTGAACACAATTACACACTATTAAGTTAACACAAAATGTTTACGGTCCCTTTTTATTCATGAACTAGAAACTCCAAGAGATGTTAAACTTCTTTATGAGTTGAAACTAATTTATTCACAAGAAAACAATTTTATTTAATAAGTAATGTGATTGTTTAGAATTTTAATTAATGGCTTAAGTGATTTAACTTTCAAATACTTTACAAATAAATTCATTATTATATAGTAAAACAAAATTCTTCTTTCTTTTTGCATTTTGTTCAGTTTTCTAGAACATCCCCGTAGATTAATAGCCAAGACGTCTGATTATATCACGGAAGCCGCTGATTCAAATCTCGCTGGGACTAACGAAATTTATAGGCGTATTAGTAGTTTTGCAACTATTCACTTTTCACTGTTGCAATTTACCATTAAGCGTGTTCTACTCTTTATCTTTATCAGTCGAATCTCACGAATAAAATAGGGTTACAGAAAACGTTCTTACCTGTCTTCAGTTTTATCAGCCAGAACGCAGGCTGCGATGAACAGCAAGTGTAACGACACGCGCATTTTGACCTCCCATAAACTCTATGAACACCTGGAATTGATAAATAGTATCATATTAAAAATATGTACTTACACATATTAATTTGTCAGTGGAACTTTACAATTCATTTTTACCCGACTATGATATAGCCAAACTTAGCTTATGTATGCAAAAAGTCTATAGTAATTTGTATGTCTCCGTTATAATCACAGAGCATGGATATTTATGACACTTAACCAAACGGTCCACATGAAAATTCAATACTTTTACAAGTTTAATTATGTTATTTGGTTTTATATTATGTAAATCTAGCTGTACCCCACGATTTTACCCGTGTAAATTTTATCCGCCAAACATAGCGCCGCTAACGCACCGTGTGTGTACCCTATCATAATTGTTTTTACTTCCCGCAACTACAAATGATCTTAATTTTGCATTATCTCCTAATCTGTGTCCAAATAACGTGCTTTAAAGGGCAAAGTTTAACTACATAAAATTGTAGTAACTTCTATAAGTATCTTTTTTTCGTAAGGATTAATATGCCATGCTTAAAGATAATGCTAATAATTTTATAATTAAGTTTTAATTTCCAACAAATTGTTGTCACAAAATACCTTATTGTGGCTTATATATAAGAGATAGGCATATGCTCTCTCGGGCTTATTATAAATATACTAAGGACCTATATTTTTGTTGAACATTGTATTTACGTATCATTAACCATTACGATCAGTTCTGGTGCGTTTTTAATTCAGACTTACGTCCCAAAAATCAATATTTAAAGCTAGCTGAGAGGTTAAAGCCTAATGTTAGATATCCTATACTATTCACCGTAAATTTGGCTATTATATAAAAAAAAAAAATTTCGAATCTGACTAGTAGTTCAAGAGATTACCGTGGTTAAACAAACAAAAAAAAAATCCTTCGCTTTATAAACAGTGTAGATAGAAGTATAGATAAATATCGATTGGGGGAATTTTAAGTGATATAGTTTGGTTAATATGCATATGTGAAGTGGATTATGGATAGTAAGTAGGAACATGCATTTTGATTTGCTACAAAAACTCCCTGGACAGTTTCAACAAGGGAATCTCCACCTTGTTAGACTTATATTGGAAGATTACAAGAATAATTACAAAAACATTCTATTCACATGACGTTGGCAGAGTTACCATTAAATTAAAAGAATAAAAACTTCACTCGGTATATTATGTTATTTACGTAATTTACACCAAAGTTCACTAACCTCTGTAAAACATTACGGTTAATGTCAACTGTCCCACATGTTATGTATATTTTACCTTAAAACGACTTATCATCATTCAACGAAGCAGAATTTCGGGGTCAAGAAGTCATGTTAAAAAATGATGAATATTTTCCGTGTCTCGGTGCATTTTGCCACATTGATTAATCGTTTAATAATTCATAAATTGATGTTAGTAAAATAATTAATATGTTCATTCGTTGACAGCAAGTGGAGCGATAAATGTTGAAGTGGATGTTGATTTAAATTTGTCGCTTTGAACCTGGTTTTCGTTTTGGTGACAATGACCGTGGTATTTCTAGTTTAGCAGGTTTATTTAGTATCTAACAGTTTATTTTTTTGCATCTTAACTGTTTTAGAGATATTAATTTTATCAGTGCTGTTTAAACATTTGAAACTTAATGAGATTATTGACTTTATGTGACATTAATATAAATATATCTGCTTGAATTTACCTCATATATATTTTAATTATTTGAAAATTAAAGGAGTAAACGGTGAAAAAGGGGTCAAATACGTAAAAAACTTATATTGAATAAAACAATATCAATTACTAAAATTTTCGATCCTGTATTTTGAATATTAGATCCTTACATATGAAATTGGCGTTTTGTTAAACTGGCCACTTTGAACTATGATATATGGCGTTTGGTTAGGAATTCCAAGTTCAAATTTAGGGTTGTGTATTTTTGTTTCGAACTTAGTGATTCATTTATTTTCGCCCCATTTGATTTTTCTTTGACATCGTTTTTTCACAAAATGGAAAACTTAAAATATCGCGTTATTTACGAATATGAGTTCCACCGAGGCACCAGCGTTGCAGAAACAGCTCGGAGGATTAATTGTACGCATGGGGAAGCTACTGGAAAAGAAAGCACGGTATATAGTTGGTTCTAACTTTTTCGTTCTGGAAATTTTGAAACAAACAAACCACGTTGATGGCCAGAGATCCTAGTTGATAATGAAGAACTAAAGGTGATCGTGGAAGTGGTTCTGTCGCAAACCACGTCAGAGTTAGCGGTAGGCTTCAGTGTGAGTGATAAAACAATTTTAATTCACTTGAAACAAATTGGAAAAGAGAAAAAAGTCGAGAAATGCGTACCGCATAAATTGACTGAAGCACACTAACAAATAAGTCGCTCATCTAAAACTACAATGACATAATTACAAAAAAGCCGATATTGAGCCGATGAAAAGGCGACTTTTTGGTGTTATAAGTTCCTGTTACAAAAACTATCTATAGAAAAAATATCAGAATTATTCTTATAAATAGTTTATGATAGAGGGAGTGAATGTCGTTAGGAAATTGAATTAAATTCGCTAAATATTCATCAATTCAAAGCTTCTAAATGTTTCTACTGAAAAATTACTAATATGTAATTACGTCGTTGTTCTATTGGATGAGCGAAGTATCGAATGCTGCTTTACATTACTCAACTGTCACAATAACGAGGCAATTTTGAATCGTATTGTTACTTGTGACGAAAAATTGATCCTTTACGATAATTGGAAACGCTCATCACAGTGGTTGAACCCAGAAGAACCGCCCACATCCTGTCCCAAGCGAAAGTTGACTCCGCAAAAGGTGCTGGTGAGTGTTTAGTGGACCAGTGCTGGGGTCATACACTACAGATTCCTAAGATCTGCCCAGACGATTACTGCAGATCTGTATTGTCAACTAATATTGCAAACTATGATGGTAAAACTAACCGTTAAACAACCGAGACTGGCCAATGTCTCTAGCCCACTGCTGCTTCAGGATAACGCTAGACCCCATACTTCACGACATACGGTCGCTAAATTAGAGGAACTGCGGTTGGAATTTCTCCGACAACCACCATACTCCCCAGACCATGCTCCAACAGATTACCACTTTTTCGGATTTTGGACAATCTCTTGCAAGGGAAAAAAAAACAATTCCTATGAGGCTGTCCACACCACCTTCAAAGATTTCATTGTTTGTCACTCCCACAATACTTGCAGCAATGGAATCAATAAACTACATATAAAATGGCGAAAGTGTTTAGATATTAATGGTATATACTCCAACTGATTAAATTTATAATTTCATAATATATTTTTCGCTTTACTTTTTCCATATAAAACGCTAATTTCATATGTAAGGACTTATTATTAACTTATTTATTTGTTATATGTATATATGCTGCTGCTAACAGCTTTAACATGTTTTTTTCATTACGTTAACCAATATAGTTGTTTTGTGAACATAAGTAGTCATTGCTACTTAAATAAATGCCATCATATTAATTTTACCTTGATTAAACTCTTATTTATTTACACAACGTTAAATTATTTGTACAAAAAGAAAAAGTTAAGTCAGTTAAATAAATTAATGCACATTATTGTCATTGATGACAATATGACATGTCATATTCCGTCATATAATGTGCGCGCAGACTCTTAATTTCACCCTCTATTGAACACGCCAAAAGAAATATACCTAACTTCAAAAAATCTTGTCTTGGTAATGTCGGTGATATGAATTGTAAATAAAAAAAAATTTATAAGGTTTTCAAGAATTTCAATGGAATTAAGGTGATGATAATTTTTTTTTTCTTAATATTTATACTTAAGTAAAAAAATATAATGATAATTAATATCATGTTCTAATCTAAGGTAAAGTATATAAATATTACATAGCTAATAACTACCAAGGCCTTATTGTATTTTTGTACAAAAAGACGAAATAAAAGTAACGTCTGAGGATAATTTCTTCGTAAGCAAATCTGACCGCTTGCATTATTGATAAGACCGCATCGGAACTAAAATGGTAAGGTAGCGTCAATCACAGACTGGCTCGCTAAAATATGTAAGCCCTGTCTAAATTTAACGGCCGTTTTCAATAAATCTATCTAACCACTGTTTTTGCTACTGAAGACAGAAATATATGTCTGTTGGTAGCTTTTGTATGAACTAACTATCCGAAGATACGTTACTGAAATGCAAAAGCTTACCAAAATATGTATATTTCTATTGTCAGTAACAAAATCAGTGGTTAGGTTTATTATTGAAAGCAGCTGTTAGTCGAAATTTATTACGGTAGTAACTTAGACAAAATTATACGTTTCGGATTAAAGTGAATAAGAAATGCTTACCGTCAATTTACTTTTGCTACTATAAAAAAATAACTAAAAATATGTGCTTACAAAAATTTAAAATAAATGTAAGCTTTTTAAAAAATTCTTTCATTTCATTTAACAATAGCACTTGGGGATAATCTTAATATTCCTCATGGTGCAGTGGTAGTAATCTCTACAAATGAGCCGAGAGGTCGCGGTTGCGATGCCCGCACATGACTGACTTTTGTGTGATGAGTAAAATTGTCATTTTATATGTCTCGTTGTTATATGTGTATGATGATTCGATTATAATTAAATGGCCGTCTATGATATTGTGTTCCCATATTCATTTATTTTACTAGTTACGCCCGCGGCTCCGCTCGCGTGTACTACAAAAAATTGTTTTTACCGAGATAATAAGTATCATATGTATTAATCCAGATTATAAACTATCTGCATGCCTAATTTCATTCAAATCCATTTACTCATTTTTCCGTGATTGAGTAGCAAACATCCAAACATCACAACATAAATACAATATTATATTAATGGGATTTATTTGAAAATATATTTAGAATTGATTTTTTGAGGGAAATAAACATATTCTAACAGTTTTACACTAACTATCATTAAGACTTCGTTTTTACTGCAATAAAGAAATTTTAATTGAGAAAAAAAATTAATTCAAAAGGCAATATAACTTCAATATACTCTTATGGAAACAATATACAAAAGTTACGGCTCTACTTTAGTAACTTTGAAAGAAACTATAAGTTAGTGCAAGTAATGAATTGTTAAAAAGATTTTACGTGTTTGTAAAGATTTTATCGTTCATATATTATTTTGATTGCAATAATAATAATCATTTATTTCGGACCACAAATAATTCATACAGTTAATAGTACAAAAAACTTTTTAAAAATTACTAGGTATTAATTTTAATTTAATGGTACTAACTGGAACCGAACCTCACACTATCCACATAGTATTTAGTACGAACTTGTCGATGTGTAAAGTCAGTGTATGACACTGATGTCATAGCATTGGACAATCCCACCTACCCCACAACGTGTTCAGGTTAATGTTGGAGCATTCTACGGAGGACCGAAGCACACCACTATCGGATGATTGCATGAAAACCGTCTTCTCTCGCAAAAGATAATATAACTAATGTAATACTATTAAGTGAGCAATTCTTCCTTAAATATATAGAAGAAGTGGCGTACAAATGTACATAAATTTTACTTGAAAAATGATACGGCTATTTTAGTGATGCGTGTAAGTAAAGCCGCGTTCAGATTGGTCCGTTTGAAATAGTACAAAAACTAATTATAATAAGAGATGTTATTCCCACTATGCTGTTAATTTTACATTAATTACCTATAATTTATTTACTTCCTTTTCGACTTTTCGTGGTGTATGTTCAAATTCGAAGGTTCAATGCTAATGAAATTAATATAAGACTAACCTTGAGGTATCCCCTTTCCAACGAAAAAGTAATCACCTAAATCGGTTCATAAACAAACAAGTTATGGCTGAACATCCATAAAAAAATACATTCGAATTGAGTTACCTTCTTTTGTTGAAGTCGGTTAATAAATCCCAAATAGCTGGTTGTGTTAATAAATGATTTATTTCTAAATAGCTATTTCAATCTAGTATCCTATGACATATATGCGCAACTTACATTGGTAACAAGTACTGAGATTATATGTAAATGGACGGTGAAGATCAAACAATTAAAAAGAAAACAAATATATTAAGTAAGTGAGATAGAGTAAGTAAACTTAGAATTAACTGTTTTATACAATTTGCTTAAATCCAATACTTACTTATAATAAAAATATATTTTAAGGATACATACAAAATTGTTCTCGTGAATAATGTTTCCTACGTGATAAGTTTCGTCCGGTTTTCCATAATTTTCACGGTCTAACGTATTTTCTCGAACAAGGAAAACGGATTTTCAGTTACTCAACCGTAAGGATATGCTTCAGTAAAGTTTGAACGCTTGAAACCGCCCTAAGGTACAATAGCCGTGAGATATGACACTATTAAGGAAATAAATGTCGGAACTCCCATGTTATTAGGTACCTACGTACCTTCATAGGCAACGACCATTCGTCACGAGAATCTCTTACAAATGTGTTTGTATTTTTCTCCGTGTCTCTTATTGCGGTAATGTATAAATAGAAATAATTAGTGAAGGTAGGCGTAAATAATATGTATGTATTTATATGTATATATCATTATTTATGTAATAAATAAAAAAAACCGTTTGTTGTAACAAAACAAAAATATCTGTAAAATTATTTAACGGTGTATAAATGCGTTAAAAAAGGCTTCGTGTAAGCACATAATAAGTTTTAATTATGTTAACCAACAACTACATGCGTAAATAGCATTAACAAAATATTAATAAAAGTAATATAAACAAGCTTTTATTCAATACATCAATATGTTTAAAAACTTGCAAAGCGCAAAGATTTTTTTTTTTAGTTTATCCTCTTTTTTCTTTTCGTAGCACAAGCTTTTTATTGAAGTATTGGATAAAAGCTTTTTTATAAAAGTTTATTTTATTATCATTTTTGCGTATTCTTCTCAGCTAACCCTTTCATTTGATACACATATCATGGGGGAGCTTATAGAATAACTGTTCCGACAACTTTAAGAGTCCGTCTTATTGGATTTAGAATGACATCAGATCAGTGAGCTGGCAATGTCATCCAAACTAAACATTTATGAAAATTTTCAGTTCAGTAGGTCGGGGATAACTATTTTAAAATTCAGTTGCAAGATTTGATCAATACTAACAAGGCAAGTTATATAAAAGCTCGTAAAAATCTATAATGGATATTTGAGAATTCTCAAGTGAAAATTAAAATCAAATGAGCTTAACATAATGAAATGAAATGAATAAAAAGCTTATGTGTTCGCGATTCACGTCACCGATGACTTCGACATGCTCGTGGCGTATTGCGCTTGCGTCAGATAGCGGCATATGTACACGTTTACGCATATATACACTAATACATTGTATATACTTGACTTTATCATATGCGTGTTTGACTTATTGTATGGGTAAAATCTTGAGATTTCGCGTCACCGGCATGCTCTTTAAAAACTCATACTATAAATGATTTAAAAATTCAAAATTGAGTTTTTACTTTTGTCGGCAGTCCTAATGTCTACCTAGTTTTTTTTAGGGTATTTATTCTACAGTACCTTGAACAGTTATTGGCAACTAAACTCTAAAACGTGTATTTCTCACACTTGACATTGGCGAAATTGCCTGTATAGTCTGTAGCCATAATTAAAAGAAGAAAACAAGAATATTTTTTAAACTTAACATCAATTATAACTTTCGCTTCTCCAGCAGTTGACATCAATTACTGTTTAATTTTAATTAACAGTCAAGAGAATAATTTGTGTTAGAAATTTATTGAAACGTGTCAATGAAAATGTTTCTCTACAGAAATGGTATAAAATATTATTACAGTTTTATTAATATTGTCTCTTGTACAATTTCGTTTTTCAAACAAGTCTTCAGCCATTAATGCTTCTGTTATTCTATATCAGTTTATTTAAGTGAAAAAGTCACTTATTTTCTCTTGTTCCCTGATTATCATTGGACGTTGTTTAGTTGATTTTACTCAATTTATAACATGAAACGCAAATGGAATTCAAATTTACCTACATAGAAGAGGATAGACTTTACAAACATTCATAGGTATTTTTCGATGAAAAGATCCTTATTGTGTCTGCTGTGTACACTTTCGATGTTATTTTTAGCTTATTTTTTAATAAGTACGGTTTCAAATTAAAATCTAACTCTATAAATAGGCAAAGACTTTTTCTCCTGTGTTTTTCAACCGATATATTTTTGGTTTAGTTGCCATTGACGAGCATATGTGTTATTAATTTTTTAAAAATGGAAACAGTTTTTTTGTATTGTTAGTTTAAATATAAGTGCATTCTCGGATTCATTACAGAACGAATTTAAATGAGTAGAAAAAGATGTCCTGAACTGAACTTTTGACGTGACAACGTCTTATAATTCGATGGAGCCGGCTGCACGCACGAAAAAACATGACTCATGCGGCGTTACCTCGCTCTGAGGCGTTCCATTTAAGGCTTGAAGTGCAAGCGAGAGCGCGGAACGAGCGACAAAGAGGCACAATCGGTCTCCGCGTTCGGCAGCGTTCGACATCTGTCTCTCTCCTACTTGAGTGAGCGATGCGTCCGCATATGTTCAGTGATATATTGTCGAATATTCGTGCTTTCATCATTAAAATAAATAGCATCGGTCCGCTAGTGCAGCGATTGTAGGTTATGCTATTATTGAACAAAACTATAAATAAAATTAAAATTTTACTTTCGCCTACTGTGCGAGCAGTACTATTTAAAAAAAAACTTACATATATTCAATAACTACTCACAAGTAACTTATTAAAGTAGATTGCTGTCGATGGTGTACTATGCTTATAATGGTAATATGCAATTGTTATACTAAAAGCTTGCTAAAAACTATTTAACGTTAAATGCCCCTAATATTACATAATATAGGCTCATATTACATATTTAGTTTATGAAATACAAGAAAAACCACAACATGAAAATCAAGTTCCCACCAAAGACATTATGATAGTCGGCATTTTTTGTTGATTCGACTTATCTATTTCTGTTTAACCAGTAACAAAGATTTAATGTACAAATCGTGCAACTTCCCTTTAATTGCTACGAGCTATTCGGGTAATTAGATATAATGCCTCTGGCAACACCGATCAATACTTTTTCTACTACAGAGGTCATCGCATGCGACTAGGTAATACAAAGAAAAAATTAGTTCATTATAATTATGTATATTCATCACTGAACTCATAATGTCAATCAAGTTTGATTACAATATACCTACTATAATTTTACGGATTATCTGTCATGCAGTTAGTTCAAATTTCTTAATGAGTACTCAATCAATTTTTGAACTATTAATTATTATTGACAGGTAGCACAAAATAAGTGTGTCAAAGTTTCAAATCATATTTCACTTTTTGTATTGTATTTTGTAAATTATTGTATTAATGATAATTATTTATTTTACCGTCAAGTTAATTACAACTTTAATTCTAGTTTACAATAGGTACCTAGTTATACTATTGCGTAAAAGGAAAGAAAGCTAAACTAATGTAATTTAGGGGCACCAATTGTATATAGAACCAGCTGTGGCTCGCGGATACACCCGCATTAAATTTGGATTGTAGGTACATGCCTGTTTCATAAATATGATAATGACTTGCAAACACATTGCTAGATAGGTTGACGGTCACTGCTCCGCTTGTAAAGGTCGTAGCTTGATGTTGGAGAGGCTATTTTATTTTGTTTGTTTGTTTGAATGTCCTAATCTCTGATGGTGCTAACTATATTTTAAAAATTATTTTTGTATTTTATAACTTGTGTCTTGGGGAAGATTACAGGTTAAATAAATTTATGCTACGAGGTTAAAGGGTAGATCAGTAACCTTGGACGTCAATAAATGTGGAAAGCTTTAGGCAAGTACGAGAAGTGTGAATAAAGATAGGCTACGTAGGATCCATGGAACCTACGTCTTTTAGACGTGGCGCCGAGTGTGCAACTATTATTGCTTATTTTGATATAATAATAATATTTTATTGGGCTTACAACAAAAAATAATAATGTACGATATTAGTTACATTAGTTAAGACTGTGTCGCAGCGAATAGCGTATGCGTTCCATAATATAATGAAAAATACAACAAAAGTACAACAAAATTTTTACATTCTTCCATTAAATGAGCAATATTGAGAGTTGTAGATGTGTGTGTGTGTGTGTGTGTGTTGTTTGGATGTTGGGTGTAGGTGTTTGTTCTTGTGTGTTTGTTAGAATGTATTTTCTGCAAAATATATTTAAGTGAATATTATTAAATTTAAGTTCGAAACTAAATTAATCTTAAGTATTAATTATATCTTCTGTTTCCTCATAATTAAGTGTGACAAGCCAATGATATAATATTATGTTTTAAATAAATATTATATGTATAAAGGTGCATAAGCCCCATGACTTTAGTCTTAACTCCAGGGCACAATATGAAAGTTTTATCAAAGTTGAATATCGGCTAAGCCTGTCACGAGCGCCAGATTATTCCCGGACGACACGGAACCGAATGTAAGTACAAGTCGGAAGAAACGATCAACAAAGGCGAGATCTGTGTTCGGTCTAGCTGAAAGTAAACTTTAACGGTACCAGGCTTCGTGACAAGGGTCGATGAACTAGCCGCACGCTCGGTTCGCGTATTTGCGGAAAAAATTATGATCACATTTCTCTGTTCAATGTTTACTTGGTCACTTTTTTTATAATAGTAAAATGTGCCGCGCCGGCTTACGCACTGTCATATTTGTTTGCACAGATGAATGTTTAAACTTTTCAAGCCCTCTTTTTAAACGTTTTAACATTTTGTGGCAATTATTTTCAAAGTGTACATAGATCGATATCGTAGATCTGTAGTCGATGTCATTCAGCTATATTCCACGAAATGTACATGGGATGTAGGTATAACGTTTAATAATTATTCTCATCCACTTTCCTGATTAAAGTTTTTTGGCACTCCATTTGTAACGATCTTTAACTTTTGTGAAAAAGGCTTAAATGACATTTTTATAAAAAATTACATGTAGCGAATAGAATTTTCACCCTGAAGGTTCCGTGCTATTTCATGTTTTTTGTTTTATAAATATTGTTTCTATATTATCTTTAGATATGATGGCTCAGTGGTAACGTACACAGACGCGGCGTTGATCGACGTGGGTTCGAATCCCTGCAATAAGCCTGGGCTTTCCGTGAAGGAAAACATCGTGATAAATTCATAGCTTAGTAAGGCATTTTCTAATGGCCGCCTGGCTAGCTACCGCTCTCAAGTTGATAATATGTTACCAAGCACATATAGGTGTGTTCTAGCAGCTGTACTTGAGAACCAGTCTTATTACTAGGCTTACCGTATCACCATCTTGGGCCACAACGTCAGTTAACATGAGATAAAAGCGTGAGCGTAACACTACAACATATAAAGAATTTCAAAAATTATACAAATAGTTTTAAGGAAGTCTACGAGAAACATTCAGTAAGCAATTCAAACAAACTACCAAAAAACATATTGGTAAAAAAGTTTAAAACAATACCCACAATAATATAATGTATTAAAAAAATTTTTTTATTATTGATATACTTGTCAAACTGCCCTTCTTTTTTATTTATACTAGGTAAATTCAACTAACTGCAAAGAGAGCCACTAGCTAGAGTATTGGCCATTTAGGGAACAAATAAAAAATATAGTTGGCACGGCACTGCATATTCATTGATAATTTTCTCATCCCTATTAGAAACCTACTATTAAGGATGGGTCTTGTTCTGTAGGTAAAACAGATCATTGAAATATCCGTTACCCAGAATTAAAATGTATACGCCGAGCAAGATAATGTAAATTAGTGAAAAATAAAACATAAAAAGAATTGCCTTTTCTATTACCACTAACAAAGAGTTACTTTAAAATAGATTTATCAAATAATCACTTTCCTAAGATTAATATCTTTTACAGACAATAATTGGGAATCTTTTTTATCGGCTTATAAATAAATGTGCTTTACAAAATAATCAACAATTGACTCACTGTTACGCTCGATTCCAAACACATACCGAACTTTCTTCAAGAAGGATGAGTCAGGGGAGAAATCAAATATATTTCAATGAATAGACATAAAAGCTCGAATCCGATATAAAATAAACAATCGAATCTTGATTGAAATCTTACTTGAAAAGGATTTTTTATGATTGTGCTTTCTTTATTACATCGCGGCATATTCAATAACCACATTCTTATGAACACTTGTAAATAAAATTAACCATATTTTCATATTAAAACGGTATATACCTTATTATAAGCCTTATACCAATTAGCTATATCATAAGTATTCCGAATGATTTAAAAAGAAAAATCGCGTTTTAAATTTTTTCCATAATTGTGTAATAGGATATTTCAGGATTTTTTGTAAGGGTTTACTGAATGCATTATATGGCAACATATATAATGCATTAAATTATTATATGCAATATAATTAATAGAGATGAAAGAGTGAGAGATACTAATTACTTTAATGTTTTCATTATCTCATAAACTATGTGTCCAAATTACATACTATAAAGAGCAAAATTTAACTTAATAAAATTGTTTCTATGATGATGTAACTTTTGTTCCTAAGGATTAATATGTCATGCCTAAAAATAATGATCAATAATCACTTATATTAAATATTTGTCACAAAATACCTTATTGTGGCGTAAATATAAGAGATAGGTATATGCTACCGCGGACTTTTTTTTAGATATACTATGGATCAATATTTTTGTAGGAAATTGTATTTCCGTATCATTAAAACAGGTACGCCAACGCACGCGGATATAGCTGTTCGGGAAGGTTTCGACTTCCGACTTACGTATCAAAATACTTAAGGCTAACTGTGTGTTGTAGCCTAATGTTAGATAGCCTATACTATTTCTCGTGAGTCTGGCTATCATATACAAAAATAATTTTTCGAACCCAACTGGTAGCTCAAGAGATTAGCGTGCTTAAACAAACAAACAAACAAAAAACTCTTCCGCTTTTTTAAATAGTATTTTAAATATCTGTAAACTGTTACAAACATATAAAACGAGAGTAAATAACATAGTAGGATCCCGTTATAATACCGCTCACATCTCATCCGCGTCTTAGGTCATCTAGCCTTGTGTGAGGCTCAGATCTCGATATTTACCAAAGCTGCCGCTTTCCCTATTCTGCACAGTATAAACAAACTCATCTCATATTGTGTGAACTACCTATATATTATCCATACACAGTACAACTTTCGGTCGTTTACTGTCTAGATAATTTTCGTTTTTCCCATCATTGTTTGAACATTCCAAATATAGAAAAGAATAGTGTAATAAACACCATGTATTCTATTTCAGTTTTATTATAATATTTGTGCCTGTACATAATGCGTAATAAAATTCAATGGCAAGCATATTATTATCTCCTAATCCCGTAAGTGACATCTAGTTTTTATCCGTTTTTGGATAACAAAACAATTTTCTTTTCGCAAACGTTTTATTTCGCTGTTGCAGGTTGACTTGGCACCAAACCAAGATGCGATAATGGTTAATCCCTTCAACGTAGAAATATTATTTTCTATCTTGTTCTATTTCTAGATAATACGACGTAATAAGGCACAATTATGGTATTATTTTGAAATATTGATAATCCCGATCGATTTTCTTCCCGTCTCTTCTCGATGACTGGAATATTTTTCGGACCTTTGATACCTACTGTCTTATCATTCTTAAATGTGTTCATAAGCCATTTTAGGATCAAAATTAAATAAAGTAAATAGCTATATTATTTTAATAACAAGTGTGTATACAACAATTTCTTCCACATTTATTTAAACCATTCTAAGCCACACATGACTGCTATAGTATCTGTTATAAGATTATTATACATAACATGTTATACGTCTCTTTCCCGAAGGGTTAGGCAGAGGTTTACACTATTGTACATCAAGAGTTCGCCGAGCCTAATGTCAATAATCGGGCACAAAGCTAAACTCCGGGATGCTACTCAGAATGTCACAGAAAATCCCAATAAGACTTTGCTGGACCTGGGAATCGAACCCAGGACTTTCAACATAGCATTCGCGCTTAGGACCACTAGGCTAATGAGGCAGACCACATAGACCGTAAAATATACGATAATTGGTTTTCAACAACCTAACTTGTTAATGTAAGTGCATGTAAATGCATATATATATATATATATACTATACATGGGCCTATGTTCAGCAGAGGACGTCCTGCGGCTGAAATGATGATGATGATGATGATGATATATGTATGCGTTGAAATTAAACAACCTCCGTTTATATTTCATATATGAATACAGTAAATAGTTATCACGGATTCTTTTTAAAATACTTTTGTAACCAGGTTCATTTATTTCGAAAGAATAATAAATTATTTAAATTTTTGTTATAAACGATGCGATATTAATTTTG
Source organism: Saturnia japonica (assembly GCA_033032175.1). NCBI lineage: Eukaryota > Metazoa > Arthropoda > Insecta > Lepidoptera > Saturniidae > Saturnia > Saturnia japonica. The sequence continues at coordinate 4,834,854 of CM065312.1, forward strand.
TAGCATTTAGCCTTATAGTATTTACTACTCATATCTTTTCAATATCTGCTGTTGAAATCTCTGTTTATTTCCCTAAGTTTTTTATCGTGTCTTTCATTCCGGTACCTCTTTCTGACGTTTTAGTTACACAAAAAATACCTTTTAGAAATGTATGAGATTTAAACCAAAATGTTTAAAATTCTTCAATGCAGTAATTCTCTGTAGGTATAAACAAACCTCGAATGCTAGGCATGCGACGAGGCATGCATCGCATCACACAGTAATATCCGGACCTTTGCCAACTGCGCTGTTCATAATAAGATACACACTGAAGCTTAAATACTTCGTCTCTCAGTCGCCTTGTTTACAAAGCCGGTTAGAAAAACCATTTCATAATATATAAACGGAAACAAGTGTCGCTTGGTGGTTTGAGATGTTTGCAAGCGCATTGGAAGATAATGTACTTATTTTATACTAGCTGTGCCCGTGGCTTCAGTCACGTGGAACTACAGAATGCCTGCGCGAATCTTGCTCTCACGTTCCCGGCTATTTTAAATACAAAAATGCTTATTTTGGGTGTTTCTTATATGTATACTCTCCCAGATATTTTTTAGGTCTTTTTAATTTCTACAATTATTTAGTACGTTAATTTGCTATATCTCTTATGGTTTACTCATCGTAAGCCATTTGAGCGCCCGAACTGATTCACCATGACCAGGTTTTTTTTATTTTGTGCGGAACCCTAATTATTTATCTAAAATAGAAATAGCCAAGGTTACTCCCTATAACATCAGCTATTTATCAGTGAAAGTCCCGTCAAAATCGTTCCAACCGTATCGGAGATTACCCGGAACAAATAGACAGACAAAAAAAAAAAATTGGTATTTTGTTATACGTAACGTATGTATTTTCATATGCATTTAGTAAAAAGCTGTTATTTTAACAATTACAAACAGACACTTCAATTTCATTAGTAGATAGATAAGATTTGCAAAGATTATGTCGCAGTGTATTTTACATAAAAAGGCTCATTTTACTTATTTTATTATATTAAAATGTTTACTCTTACTGATTATTATTACTCTACGATATCATTACGTCATGTCTCTACTAAGGTAGGTAGAAATAATATAGCAAAAATTCGTCGTCACTGTATCGGAAAATTATGAAAATAAATTACATTCACAGATAAAACTATAGATTTTATTAATATGGATGAATAACCACCTACGTTAGTTTAAAGCTTTTAAAACGAAGTTTCTTATCATTAAAACTGTTCCGTGGACCCTTGCACATTTAACCTGATTTCACTTCCTTTTCATACCATTTCAAAGGAATACCTACATACGTTACTGCTTTAAAGGGAACTTCTCTGTACGGTATAAAGCCTTGGACGTTTGCCATTTCTACGTTTCTTTTACAAGAAAACATATCTACTGTAAATTTATAACTACGCAGCTTTGTATATATATATATAGACAAAAAAAAATCGTTTATAAGTTATCAAATAACGTAGTTTAAATAAACATTTTAACACTAACACCAACTGTAAATTATTATAGAACTAACATATTATATAAATATGATATTTATGTTGAAAAAAGGTATAGAAAGACTACATAATACGTACGTTCGTTGAAAATTGTTAACATACAAGTTTTACATACATTATGATTCAGTAATTGTTTACGTCTTGTAATTTCATTTTGTCACACAAATTGTGATGTTTTTAAAGTGTTATTGATATTTTTTTAGCCTATCAATAAATGAATGAATATTCCGGTGTACAAAACCGGTCAAGCCGTTTTTGAGTTAAATTAAACAAGTAGACAATTTTTTTTTTCATATCAAATTCGAGATCAGGATCATTGGTCCTAGATATAAACAGCTATCTAGCAAAAAAAAAATCATATAAAGAACTGCCGCTGAATGCGGGCATTACAGGACCGGTCGTTGTTACGATTTTTATGAGAAACCTATAGCCAGCAATGGACGTCTCTCAGGTGAAATGATTATGATGATGATAATACAGAACTACGGATTTATTAATATAGATGTAAAGTGAAGATTACATAGTGAAGTAACTTCATTATGCATTACCCACTTCATTTGTAACTCGATTGCGACTCTATACGGGCGAAATAGGGGATGATAATTAATGCTCATGAATAAGCAAACATGCTAATTAATGACCTATTAATTATATAACATTTTCCTTTTTCTACAGTGGCTAATAAAAACTTTCTAAAACTGGGTAAAAGGGATAGTAATATTCCGAAAGTTTATTTATTAAAAGGTAATATTTGTGTTTATTACTGAGTAATAATAGTAAATGTATAAATATTATAAAGCTGAAGAGTCTGTTTGTTTGTTTGGTCAAATGCGCTAATCTCAAGAACTACTACTGATTTGAATGGAAAATATGTTTTAGTTTTAGCTAGCCCATTTATCAAGGAAGGCTATAGGTTATATAACATCACGCTACGACCAATAGGAGCGGAGAATCAATGAAAAATGTTGCAAAAATGGAGGAAATTTATTCCTTTTGAGAGTAGAGTTACCATTGCGTGCGCTGCGTGAATGGTTAAAGTTACGCAACAACCGTGTGTGACGAAATTGTTTTTATTAAAAAGTTCTAAAAAAAGTCCGCGATAGCATATGAATCTTTTAAGGATTACTTAATATAAACCTTTTTATGGCAATAAAATATCTGTTAAAATAATGAATTATTTGCGAAGGTGATTTTATATACATAGTATTGTAGGATACATATAAGGATTAATCCTTATCGAAATAAATACGTTATTTATTACAAGTATTTAATTTTGAACAAAATTTCCCTTTACAGTAATTTATTTAAATGAATATCTTAGGAGATATCACAGTTTTAATATCACTCGGCAGCAAAATAATGATCAAGCATAGCGAGTGCATTTTTATTATGTAGAATAACTTAGAAGGCGGGCGGTATCTATAATATAGTGCCTACGACCCACTCTCTCTAACCCTCTCTCTCTCTCTCTCTTATATGACGCAGACGATAGGGTCTCTCAGGCTAACAGTGTAAGCGAGGTGAACGAGAAAAACGAGGCATTCCACAGCAGTGTTTAGGAGCAGTGATCTATTATAAATAGCTTTAGTACTGCGGTCCTTTTGAGGATGGTTATACATAGTTATGACCTGCAGTGATAACTTAACATCAGTAAGAAAGCATGTTTGTTTACTCATTAAAAAAAAACTCGAGATGTCTCGGGACATGCCCGACGAGAACATCATTCTGGCTGGAGCTCGACGGATCATGAGAACGTTGAAGATGAGTTATCAGGTTACTTAAGGACACCGATAACATTATACATGCGTGGCTTGGGGGTGGCTGTTTAGGGGAGGTTGGAAGCCACTGGGGGCAATCCCAAATAAACAGACATCATTCTCACTGGGGTTATTGGACTGTGCACGTCTTTACAGTGATTGCACTTAACCTTGATTACGCCCACAAGATTTGTGATTCCGTAATGAAGATATCAAGGAAAATCCCCCACCGATAGTCTATTCTGATTGATGTATGTCTCTCTCTTCGACATAATATATATATATATATATATTTACTTTATAAAGTGATGAAAATAAACATTTTATTATTATTATAAAAATATAAAGAAATTATAAACTTAATCAGTACATTACAATTAAGTTTACAATATGTTTTTATTAAAGGTGAATATTTTCTGTATAAATAATGCTTAATTAAACAACTGACGAATGCAGATGCAAAAGTCTACTGCTCTATTTATGTTAGTTTTATATAAACATAAAGTAATAGATAACACGCTGTCGATTTCCATATACACATTCACATAGAGCCTTGATGGTCCAATTTACGTTCCATTAAGCTGATTGTTCAATTGGCTACACTTAAGCAACTATAAATTACATTGAAACTCTTTCCATGTAATTGCCTTTGAGAGGAAGGGCCGTTTTGCCTTGAAGAAAGGGTAAACCGTGTTTATCCAACTCTACAAGGTTCTTTGAGTAATTTAATAAATATATGAAAGTTACGACTTTCAAAGCTATTTAAACTATAACATCTAAATTTGTTTTGTTAAGTAATATATTGATGATTTTTGTAAAAAAATAAAGTAAGAAATAAGTAATAGTAAATGATAAATGTAACGGAAATGATCATTTTAAAATTTGAGTTTCTTCAGTTGGTAATTTAAAATTTTATTTATATATATATAATATATAAATTCAAATAAGCATATACTGATTGAAAATGTTTAATAACTACATATTATATTAAAAATAATAGTATACAAAACAACTACACATATAATAAAAATAATATATCCGACACAACAGTATATTACAGTTTTAATGTTACTTGAGTTTCTAGTAAATGTGTACCTAGCTGAAAACGGGTAAAGCATCTTAAGTATACGAGCTAAAATTTTATAGGTGGCGGCCGACATTAGATGTCACATTTCACAGGCGGTCATAGTCGTAAACAACGTGTTGAGTAACGGAGTTTCGCGTCTCACTCCCGCATCATTTCGAGAATAAGTGCAGACTACACTAACGTCCGAAATGCCGTTTTTATAGCTTCCCGTTTCTAGCAACTACTGTAAAGTTAAACGAGTTCAAAATTTCGAATATATCTTTTGTTACCTAGGTACCACAATAATAAAAAACGTACGTTTATTCCTTACTAGCGGACCCGTGCGAATTTCTCGCAATGCTATAGAATGTAAGAAATCTAATTAACAGTTAGTTAAGCAGATTCATAATAGGTGACACCTTCTATAAGTTAGTTGAGCATATAATCATTAGAAATGTAATTACTGATTTTTATGAATGAAAACATTTATTTTAAACTATTTGTCTTAGCGTTAATATCGAAGAACATAAGCTTTAAAATGATGTTTTTATCATTAATTTTGATGAATTATTAAAGGGAGATATTGAACTGAAACAAAAACACCTTTTGAGAAGTAAATTCATATTATGTTATACTTTCAATCAACTGAGGTGTCATTAATTTGTCAAGGTTGGGACAAAATATAGTACAAAATATTATTATTAGACAGGTTTAAAAGATGAACGACCCGCATCCCGAGGAACACGTTCAGCGCCCTAATTAACCATCGGATACAGGATAAGTGCCTCCGTTCGACAAGTAGGAATCCCAAAAGGTACATAACTCACGGCAAAAGGTATGTTAATTTAGATAGTGGTTAAAAAATGTAATAATAAAATGGAACATGTTTAAAGGTATTTCCAGAAGTAATATTGAATTCATAACCTTTTACGAGTTACAATTACAGAGATCGAAATGTATTAAAAAAAAGAAGTAAAATTTAGTCTAACTAAATATGCCTTGGGCTTTAATAAATTTTCTGTATTCACTGAATATAAGGACTGCAATTTTGGTACGATTAAAAAAATCTTTATAGATTTAGACAAATTGGCCACAATCTCTAAATGTTAATTAATCCCTCAAGTGCAGCTGCCAGAACACATCTGAACTTGAGGGTGGTAGTTAGCCAGGCGGGTATTAGAAAAAAACCTACCACATAATATGTTTTATCACGATGTTTTCCTTTACTAAAAGCTCAGGGATTCGAACTTACGTCGATCGCCGTGATATCCGTACTAATTACCACTGATCATCATTGGTTCAAAAATTCAATAAACAATTCCTACAGTTTCTCGCAATGGGGACAACAATTCTGTAAAATTCGTCATTTTTCAGAGCCCCATGTGATCATTATTATTTTAATAATACAATCATAAATGTTATTTTATTAGTATAATTATAAAAGCTTTAACTCTGAACACCTTATTACGGTTTTAAGGCTTGCGTGACTAAAATTTTCTTGAAACAAACCGTTATATAAAAATTATCTCATTAGGTAAACTTTTTTGTCGAATCTCGATAGTCCATCTGTCTCAATTAGAGTTGAAAGCTTAAACATGTTACAGCACTCGTCTGTGAGCTTATGCACGCTATACCACGAATATTCATTTGTGTTAACATTATTTTCATGTACCAGTACGTTGTTTGTTAACATTTGTTCAAATATGATTATTTTGAAGGGACGAATTAATTATAGAAACTCGGAACCTTTCATAAAATAGTGTTGCTTTAGAAATGTTACTCCAGGGACTAGCGGATTACAAGTGCAAACAAATTATATTTTCTTTTATGTTGATATTTAACCAATGAATTTATTAAAAATATAGTTGTTCATACACTAAATAATTTTAATAAATAATCGCTTATATGAAAACGAGATTATGACTGGTTGTCATTATTACAACTTTGAATGCAGTTATTTATTCACAATTTTACAGTTCCTCAATAATATGCTTTTTTAATAAGCAAAAATCATTTAAACTTCGAAACTGTTGAAATACAAGAACAGTCAGATATCTACTTATTGTGTGTCAGGAACGAGTTGTCCAGTTTTCAATTAAAACTTTTACTTTTTCTATCATTTGTACATTTTACGAAACAACTCCTTAAGTTGTAACATAACAATTATCGAAGAATGAATTTATGTAATTATGTGCGCTCCATTTATTAAATGCGCTTATATTCAGCGATCGCAATTAATTATTAACCATTTTGTATATTTCATTACTTATAAAATTGCGTAATACATCAAAATAAAGCTTTAATCAAGTTTAGCATTTCACAATGAAGGCGCTAGTAGTACATCAGTTTGCAATGACGTTTATAATCTATACATACAAAACGCTTTGTCCTGAATGACTGACGGATCAATGCACAGCCTAAACCGCTGATCGTAGAGACCTGAAACTTGGAAGGTGTATTCTTTGTATAACGTAGGCATTCGATAAGAGAGGATTTTCAGAAATTCTTCCCTTAAGGGGGTGAAAAAAGGGTGGAAAGTTATTTTGGCGGAGATTTGCTTCGAAGTTGATATCAATACTACTTAGTGTTTTTGATTTAAATTACATTTTATTTTCAAACATGTTTGAAAACTCAATCCGATTTTATTAAAAAAAGGTTAAACTTACATAAAAATTTAAGCAAATACTCTTTAAAATTGGAATGTCTTGAAAGTCACCGTACTATATTACTACCTCATTTGAAGGTTTCTAAGCTTATGTGTGGTTATGCAATTTTAAGACACGGCCTTATAGGAACGTAAGGTTCGAAATTTGAAATGGTAAGGACTAGAACATTTGGTTATAAATTATACGAAACAATCCAAATTTAAAAAAAAAACATGTAAAATCTATACTAATAATAATCTACACATATAATAAAAACGTAACTGATCGATGTCTGTACATAGAAGATATATGAGAAAAACTATTATTGAGGGCCTTTATCGACGCAATAGAACCCGAAACAATGATTGTTAGAATTTTTGTCTCTTTGACTATTTGCCAACGTTTGTGCGCGCTAATCTCAGAAACGGCTTAACCGGTTTGGAAACGGTTTTCACTAATATATTTTGGTATGGTTTACTTAAGATTTAGTGTTTGTTTTACTTCAATAAGTTCATAAATAAAAAGTTATATCAATTTCAAAAATCACGTCGAACATTTGTTCGATAAAAATGCTATAAAATAGGTCTTCAATTGAATTAACTGAAATTTTAGTTATCTGTATATTATGGTTTGTAAAACGATGATGATTAAAACTTTTCATAAAGTTAAAAAATAGAGAGTTTCAAAAATTTTGAAGTCCATTATAAGTTGACCTCAGGTCTATGTGAAAATTGTGAAAAAGCATATGAAAAAGGGATCAGCATAGGCTGGAAAATTGTCGGTTGAATATAGCCGCGCCGCTGCTAGGGGTGGCAATTAATTTCGAAAAAAAATCGATTCAATTCGAACTCTCATGAATAGATTCCCAAAAAAAAATCGAGGTCTAAAAGACCGATCTTTTTTCGATTCGCTTTCGGATTTGGATTAAGAATATAAATATCCCTAAAATACAAAATTAAAAGGACACCACAACAATCGATCTTTTGTTATTTTTGCCTTACTAAAGTATAAGTTAATATAGAGAAACACAGAAAGGTATAGAGAGAGAGAATTTATTACACGTATATAGGTAAAGAGAATTCATTTCAAAAATTTATTAATATCAACTGTTATCGTTATTTTGCTGTTGGGTAATAATTTACTGATAGTGTTTTAATCGGTAAATGACACCACAGAAAATGACAGCATAATGAAATGAATAATCCATACGAACTAATAGTATAAATACAAAAGTAATTCTGTCTGTCCCGTCTGTTGCATTTTCACGCCTAGACCGCTGAACCAATTTTGATGATTTTGGTTGAGAAAGGACATAGGCTAGTTTTGGAAATAAAATTGGAAGAGGTGAAATGGGGTTGGACTTTGTAGAAAGACTTTGGCTACTTTATGTGGTGAAAATAAAACGTTAATGGGTGAAATAGGGTATGAAGGTTTGTACGAAGAACCCATTAAACCAATTTTGATGAATAGATATATTGGACCTTGGAGACGAATATAGGGTACCTTATGGCGCAAAGATAAAACTTGAAGGGGTCAAACAGGGGATGAAATTTTGTATGAAGATCCTACTATTTCTCAATATAGGGATATGAAAATTCATATTTATGCTTTTGGTAAGATATAAAAGGGTTTCGCGTTTTTGAAAAATTAATCCGGAAGGTAGTGCAATAAGGGATGATTTACAATACCATACACATAGAGTGATAAATCCATCTATGATTTTCTTTTAATTTGTCGTATTCCGAGATCAATCGATGTCTAAGCAGTAATATAGCGGCGTGGTAGGTATCGCAACCACCATACACATAGTGATAAACACAAGTATGATTTTCTTTTGGTTTGTCGTGTTCCGAGATCAATCGATGTATATGCAGTAATATAGCGGCGTAGTAGGTATCGCAACCACCATAAACATAGTGATAAACACAAGTATGATTTTCTTTTGGTTTGTCGTGTTCCGAGATCAATCGGTGTATATGCAGTAATACAGCGGCATGGTAGAGATCGCGACCACAATACACATTGCGGTGTTTATTGTATAAAATTAACACGGGTGAAATCGTGGGGCACAGCTAGTGTTATATAAAAATAATCCTTTTAACTATTTAAAATTTAATATAATTATTATAAAATTGGTTTCACCTAATTTAGGAAGAATTGTTGTATTACGTGAAATATGCATTTTTAGAATGACAACATAAAAGCCCATAATAAAAGACGTGCGTTTGACGAAATTTCTATAAATATTGCGAATATTGTATAACATGTTATGACATGTAACAGCATCATAGTAGTATGTTACAATACGAAATATTGTGAGAGTAAACTCAAAAACAACAATTCTTAAAGTCTCGTCACGGTCCTTTTTAAATGGGACACGTAAATGAAAAGTACATTAGCTGGTAGAACCATCTAACCTGTCGCAACGGAGTCACCGAGTGGCCCACATTCGGAACAAAGGCTCCGAACTACGAGGTTGACGAGCCCAATTTAGCTCTCACACGGCACCGCAAGGGAGTTTCTTTGCGATTTGCTACGGAACGTTTTTAATTTGTAATCTTTTTTTGTATCTACTCAAAGCACGTTTTGTTGAAGCATAATAGATTTTGTTGGAGCCGCTTCCTTTGAATTCGTTTCAGGTTTGTACTCGATGGGTAGTTGAAATGGGTATTCATTTATCTTGTAAGCTTTAATGTTGTCATTTATGAGATAGTGTAAGGTGTATCGGCATCTGAAATTATTCTTGCTACAGTTAAGTAAAAAATATATATGATTGCATTTCTACTTTCTTATCCCAAGATAAATTATCTATTAATTTCATAATGATACCATCGTTGTATCTATAATTTTTTTTTTTTTTCCAAAACTAGGAAATACCTATCTATGTATATCTTCATCTATATACGTATACTCTAGGCTCTCAATGTTTACTGTAAATCTGAAATAGTTTTTACACAAACCTTAGTTGTCTTTAAAATCGAGTTTCAAAAATCCTTCTTATGATACACCTAATGATACCTACATCATAAAAAACCTTCTCTTCAAATGTTATTTTTATAACATCGGTAATTTTAATGACATTGATCTACCCTAAGTTATATTTGTTATATAATTCGATTAAAACAATATGATATCGTGTATGCTATTATTAAAAACTCAACTAACATCCAACATATAAATAGTTATTTCACTGTTTAAAAAAATCCCTGGGCCAACCGCTTAATAATACACAAATAAAGGACAAACTAAATTACACACCATTCGAGAATTCTGATGTGATCGTTCATGGTTGTTAGTGATAAAGATCTGTTATTTAATAGCGGGTTCACCCATCATACCGATTGAGATAAGTACAGCTGAGTTCGTCGTTCATTTCAGGCAAATCGTTTGAAATGGATATCTGATGTCGCAAAAATATTAAAGCTGGCAGTAACTTTAAGTAAATTTATATGTACATACATTTATAGTAGTGTTTATGAAATACCTAAAAATCTATACTACACGTAGGTAATATACTAACATCATATTAATAGGCTCCTCAATTTAGCAAACTTGACGGATACCCTCCCTCGTCAATGAGTACGACTTTTAAGTTTTAATCATACGGATTATTATGGGTGACTTTATTATTTTCTTTCTCAGATAGTTAGGGATTTATCTTTTATAATTCAAAATATTGTATGGAGATTTACTGTGAAGTTTAAATTAGTTATCCAACTTCTTAGTGTAGTTTATCAAGCTTAAGAAACGTTAGTCTTAGTTAAAGGTGTTGTAAAGATAATGTTCTTCAATAACAATGCAGTGAACACAGGACCAAGAAGATAAATCAGAGGTATGCCGCTAGTCAACCTGACATTATCTATAACCGAACCTACCGCACGCAAGAATACGTTCAGTTTTATATCAACAATCAGACCCTTTTGTTGCCGCTCAAGTCAATTATTTTTATCAACATCTAAAGAGATAAACTCAAGCTTGTTGAAAGAATACTTTTGTGAAGAAATTGCTTCAAAGAAATTTTAATACGGTTTTATAAAATGTATATGTAATAGGTAATACTCATCTTTTTTAGATCTGACTATACTGTTAGCCTTAGGGGTCCTGAAGCCTCTGACGGCTTTTACAGCTTCACCGAACTTGAGCTGTAATACTCTTAAGTGACCATTTCTTTTATATAATAATTATGCTTTATTAATTTCTCGGAAACGACTAACGATTTGGATGAAATTTTGATTTAGATCATATTTACATTCCTTTTTTTGCAAGACACCAAGCGAAGCTTTGTCGCCCGGGTATTTATATATTATATGTAAAAATGTTAATATTCGTTTTTATTAAGTTATATCTAGATAAAAATCGAGAAATGAATACTCAAACAAACATGAGACTTTTTCTCTTATCTACATGTAAGTGAAACTATTTCGTATAAGCGCAATTTGAAAAAGAATGAATTTGAAAATGTAATCTTTCTAAAAAAATTATTAATTATATAATTTTGTAGAAATAGAAGACGCAGCGAACCAAGACTAACCTGATAAAATAGATCAGATAGAAAGAAATGGTGCTCCAATCTCGATTCCATTCATCGCGATATAACAATAAAGCTCAGGCCTAACTCAACAATACAATTCACTTACTTATTATTTCGTCCGTTGTTAAATTTGTTTTCATAACCAAATAATATCATCGAAAATATATTATCCTTAAATTTTATTACAAAGTTCTTTGTACCAATATGTATTTATCCCATTCAAAAGCAAATACAATCAGTGCAATTATTTTTTTAATCTTCCTTTTTTCATCTTAATATTATCTTTCCTAATATACACAATACTACGTAAGCATTGAATCGAGTTTCTTACCGACTCTCCTCGATGTCTGGGATGTTTAACGAATCGATAGTAGTGGTAAATTTTTAGTGCCTAAATTGAATAAAATATTTTGATTATATTTTCCAAATGCACTAAAGAAATGCAGTATTTTTAAAGACACACTCAACCATTCATACTTTTATAAGTCATAGAACTTTTAACATTTGTTATGGGTATTATTTTTTATTAATCCTAACATAACATAACATACCAACACGCCTGTATCCCCGAAGGGTTAGGCAGAGGGTGTACCAATGTACATCCACAGTTCGCCGTGTATATTTTTAGGTGTCATGTAATAGGGGGCGAGTCTATTACGATTAATCGGGCTCAAAGCGAAACTTTGAACTACTACTGAGAATTTCATAGAAAAACTCAATAACCCTTTGCTCGACCTGGGAATCGAACCCAGGACTTCAATCGTAGTAGTCGCGCTTACGACCACTAGTCTAATGAGATAATCCTAAATCGTGTCACAGCCCATAAACCACATAAAGTGATCTAAATTGCATATTCGAAGGACAAATCAATAAACAAACTTCAACAAAGTTAATCAATCCTCAATCAGAGACTTGGAGCACGAAATCGAAACGAAATAAAAGCCCGTCTTTATTTACTCAGGCTTCCGACGTAGGTACCTATCACTTGTCATGCGAAACGTTCACGCTACGCTTCTCATGAGACCATCAAATTGGATCATGAGAAATTAGGGTTGTCAGACATTTCACAATAGTAATCCTACTGATATTTTATGTCTTTAAGCAGATAAAGAAATGGAATTAAACAGCATTATTCATTGCACAAAATGATGGACTATTTGGAAAGAGTTAATTATTAATCAAACAACGCTTGTTATATATCTTTATATTTAACTAGCTCGTGCCTGCGATTTCGTTCAAGTAAAAATGTTTTTATTTCAAAATCAAAAAAAATAGACTTTATTCAATTTAGGCCCCCAGAAGGTACTTTCCACGAACCTATACGTCTCATCTCGATTAAAAGACAATCTGTCTTTTATTTGTTAATTGTAATTTTATTATTGCCACCTAGCCCATTCGCAAAAGCGTAATGATGTGAAGACTAAATTCTTCCTCGGGTCCTGAATAAATCTGAAAACTAAATTCTAATTTGTACAGTAGTTTTCAAGTGATGCGGGATTTAACAAACAGACAAAAAAAGCTAAGGATTATAATCTTTACATAATCATACATACTAACTTTTCCCACGAATTCCTTCAAATGTATTTCACACTATGTCCTTCTCCAGATTCCAGACTAGCTCTAGATCATATTTCTTTGCGATCGGTTCTGTTGTTTAATCATGAAAAGATAACAGACGGACAGACAGAGTATCTTTCGCATTTTTAATATGTGTGAATAGGTACATAATTATATTTAGCAGTTAGCGTAGAATTAAATAAGAAGTCAGTTAAGCATAACATAATGTAATCAACAGAATTAGAACTAATTACACATATTCATAGATTTTTTAATGTAAATTTCCACTGTCATAATGAAAATGACAGCCCTACGGAAACCGCACAGTTTGGTCAGCTTCGTCACGTAACCCGCTCATAGATTTGTATCGATAAACACTGTGGCACTTTGCGGTATGAATTACTTCAACTGCCAGTAATAATATGGTATAAACTTTATATAAGAAATTGAAATTACTACGATTAACTTATTATAGCTTAATTATTATACGTTATACTAAAATGTAATATATAGTTCATTATCATCAACAATAATTTATACCAACCATTCAGTCATTTACCGAGTGTAACCGCTGATGACTAAATTTATTAAATCGCAAATGTCATCAGAGTTGAACACCACATCTATCTTATATTTATATCGCTCCATATACTTTTATGAAACATTATTTATAATTATATACAAGACAATTGTTAACGAAAACAAAAACGGACTTCAATGATTTTAAGGTAATTTAATGATTCAAAGGTCCAATGCCAATGAAATTAAAACAGAACGATCCTTGAGGTATCCCCTATCAAAAAAAAAAAACGAATCATCCAAATCGCTTCATAAACAAAGAAGTTAAGGCTGAACATTCATAAAAAAAATACATTCGCATTGAGTAACGTCCGTCTTTTTTTTGTCGGTTAATAATTTGCATGCGAGTTCTTTTTACACTGTAGGTGAGCACTAAGGAAAGATTATAATTGGATATTCAACCCCGAAAGTGGTGAAAAGGGGTATGAAAGTTTGTTTGAAAATCTATCATTTTTGAAGGTAGATCTATGAAAATTGATATTTAGTAATTCAGAACGGGACATAACTAAACTATGGTACAAGTGAAGGCGCGGGGAAAACGCTCTTCTATTCTTTCCTCTGGCTATTATCCTAATTTATTTGGGGTCTGCCCTCCTAATATTCTGTGTCACACCGCGGCACCGTAGATCGTGGGTTGCCTCTTTAGTTGTGTTGCTAACCATCGTGTCATTTTTTATTGTTCGTAGTTAGGTTATTGGTGGTCGTCTACGGCCTCTTTTACCGTCTCCTATATTCATGACTCTTTTCGTCATATGGTCATCGTCTCGCCTCAGCATATGCTCGTACCAGCGCAAACGATTCTCCCTAAGTTAATAAAGTAAATAAATATAATAATAAAAAAAAACTTTTATAAGACGACACGCAAGATTTATAACATTCATATAATAGGCACAACTGAAAATCACATTCACTACCTATTCTTACAAAGGTTTCTAAAATCAATTCCTAAAACCGCTAAGTTCTAAGAAAAATATTTTATAAACTGTTCCGCCTACATAAACGATTTAGATATTTACTATGTTCGTTCAAAGCCACAACAAGAAACCCACAAGGGCGTGTTACAAGCAAACGTCTTGGCCAGACCATTTCCTTTTAAATAAAACTGAGATAAATATTCTTTCATTACTTTTACTGTGCAAGATTATTTAAAGACCTCAAAATGATCCGCGGGAAAATACCCATGTGTACATAAGGTACAGGTTACCTATACAATATGTATCAAAACCCCTTCGAATTCGAAAAAGGTATATGTATTAGGTATCCCAATGACATTACCAAAAAAAAAAATAACAAAATTTTATTTATTATGAAAATAAATATGTTATAGCAATTTAAAATTAACATATTTAGTTTTAGTTTCTCTATAATTTAACAAATTTTTAAAACGTGATAGCACCGTCGCCTGTCCCGGCGCGGTGCGGCGCAGCGGTACGTTTGATCGTGTGGCGGTACAGTGGACACCGTGGGCCGCGTCAGTTCAGAAGCACCGCCGCGCAGTGCTGCAGCGTGCTGCGCCCCTGCACTCTGCAGGGATGGTAGATGTACGAGTTTCCTGGTACACGTACCAGACTTGTACCAAGTACCTGACAATTATTATAAGAAATAGAACTTCTATTGATGGGATTATGATTTACTACTGAACAAGAATTAATTGTACTAATAATTAGTTACATTATTCGATTATGAAATTAGTAATCAACTAATTTTCATAATCGATTATCAATAGTAGTAATAAGTAAATTTCTTGGTTATGTGAATGATTAACGCCCACCACTAAAAAAGGTCGTTCGGGGCGACCCCCATAAGTTGTACCAACTTTTTTTTCAACTGGTCTACTTTTAACTATTTTGTTACTCGGATTATTGTGACATTGTCTACCATCCCTAGGCCTACCTCATGAACTATACCTTTGCATAGCTTTAATTTAATTTTAATAATAGGTTGGTTCGCGAAAAGATTGCTTCCGAGTAGTTGTGTTCCGTTGCGTTGTTGTCATTGTTTTCCGCGAGATGTCGTATTCTAACCAAGAGTAGGTATTTTAATAAGTTAATTTGTTTTGGTAGAAGACCATGGGTTTCAACGTTTGCACAACCGTGTGTTCACTACGGGCAGTGTTCAGTGTTCACGGCCCGACCAAGAAACACATCGTGCTAATGCAGTTGTGCTAAAACAATCAGTTTTTATGCAAATTTGTAATACCGAAGCCGAAAAATGAGTTTGCGTATTGTAATCGTAATGTGTTTACAAAATATCCTTGCAACCTCGTGAGACGGTGTCAGACTTGTTACTGTTGGTGGTAGGAACATGGAAGAACATATTCGTCAAAGCCATCGCCTTACAGTCCTCATCGAATGATAGTCACAATATTCAAACTCGGACGATAAATAAAGCACTCTTTTGAAAACTACAGAAAAATAACAATTACTGTGATAAACGGAGCCCGGGGTCAACTCTGGTCATCATGTTTTTGATGTTAGATAAAGGACGCGTGACGCAGCAGCTACGTCGCGTCGTCTGTATTACCATGTAAGTTTCCTCATTTAACTTTTTTTTTTATATTTTATTCAGGGTATTTTTTTTTTACTTACAATCTGAGATAGATAACATAAACAGAATATAATCTCGATAGCTAATAACACCTTCACGGATCCGACGAGGTGTTAATACACACTGTATAATAAAATATTTTCTTCTTGTTTTGGCGCCCCAAAAAGCACTTGCCAGTGTCAATGTTTTCAAGCCTTCATAAAACTTAGTATTAAGTGGGGTCTTCTAACAAGATGGTGGCTCCCTTGTCAGAACTATCTAGGGAGTTTTGTAACATCTCAAAATGAATGTTTCCAGTTTATATTTACAATTCACTTAACATAATAGATATGCACAATAACCAAACTATATCACGCAAAATGCCACCGATATTACATAATATAGGGTAAGAAAACTTAAGTTAATGAATAAAAATTAAACCACATGTCCCTTGTACCTTATAATGTCACTACAAGATCCTGCTGGATACTCACATTTGGCGCGTTTAGTAAAGGCTAAAATTGAGAGATCCTCGCATCATGTGACGGAAACGTGACATGATGAAGTTAATCATCAATGACAATACTGTGAATTCATTTTAGTGACGTACTTTAAGCAACTTCAAATAAGAGAGGAGGTTCTCAATTGAAATTTTTTTTTATGGGTGTTTAACCTTAGCGTCTTTGTTTATGAACCGATTTGGATGATTATTTATCATTTCTCATTATATATCTCAAGGGTAATCCCATTTTAATTTTATTGCTATATTGGGTCTTAAACTTCAAAGATACACCAGAAAACTCCTCAAAATCTTTGAAGTAGTTTTTTTTTTTTTTGTTAAAAATTGCCTTGTCATTAATCCATTTAATCATTAAGGATAATTACTCAATATTTACATTATTATAACTTATGGTCATACATAACTACAGATTAAAATATATTATGAAAAGGAGTCCCTTTAGGCAAGGTTCCGAAGATACTGGCAGCGGTCCCCCTTTGAATAGCTAGACTAATTCTTTGTCCGAGGTAGCTGCCAGCTCTTCGGTCTCCTGTGATGTCGACTAACCTTTTTACTATTTCCTTAAAAAGCCTCCTTAATTAACTTATGGTCAACTTCACATTGTTTTGGAAGGGGGGGATAAAACTTTTGGAGTTTTTTTTTTTCGCTAAAGAAGTATAACGTCTTACGTGTGTATATATAAAGTACACATATTTGAAGAAAATAAAAAGTAATTTTAGTTCCACGTTAAATATTCATGCAAATTATCAAAGCGGAAGCGCCAAGATCACATTGAATAACTCGCGCCGATTTTACTTCGTAGGTACACTCACGCAATCTAGTCATAAAATATTATTAAAAAGGTATTATTATCTTATGTTACTCTTTTAATATTTTTTGATCTATTGTAGCACGGCAAAAAGACGATACTGTGCCTGAAGCACAGTACAATCCATAAGATGGGTAATACATCCCCAGTCGCCGCTATCATGCCGACCAGCAAGATTCTCGGCACCTGGATATAACTGGGCAATGCCAAAACCCTATACAATGGTGGACGCGACCCAGTTAGGTAATGATGCCTTACTTGATTATTGGACTTGATATACAATGGCTTATCCCAGATAAAGTGTGTCACATCTCGGTGACGCCTGTTGTGTGGTGTTCGCGATCCAGTCAAACACAACTGTCATATCCTACCACCCAGATTTGACTAATAACTTAAATATACTATTTGACCTTCGTGTATTTCTGAATATATTGCTATTACATACTATTTCAATATTAATCAACCTGAAAGTGTCCTACCGCTGGGAAAAATTCTCTTTCCGAGGGAAGACTCGAGCTTTAATCACCACGTTATCCCACAACTTATGGGTAATTTTAAACATCGAGAAATTTACAAAATTTTGTTTCTGGCCCTCGCTGGTCGCTAGCGCGGCCCGCTTCGCTCGCTCGGCTCGTTCCTTATGATCGCAGTTTCAACCTAACCTTACCAATTCAGTGCAACCAATAGACACTATTAATTTATAAACCTAACATTTAAGCGTTACATTGCAAGTTTTAGTATCCATTCTTAATCAATCGACAGTTTACAATCTCACAAGGTTAATTTTAAAGTAGGTAACGATTTCTACAATTATCCGGTAACATATTGTAATACGCAGCGAGACGGCACTCGGGAACAGTGTTTATTTGTACTCGATTTATTAACTGAGATCTTCACAATCTCATGGCTTGAGTGAGAATGTTACACTGCTACACAAAGCACTGCTAAAGCAAGAATGCGCTACATTTGATTATACACTTTCACTCAGTCCGACCAGTAGGGTAGTTATGAATATCTATGGTTATTATTATCCATTTATTAATATATCCCATTATATTAAATAGTATGTCATATAATGTGACGTATTCTTACAGGAAGCAGACCCTTAAATCATTACAATCATTCAAGAAATATCACCTTTTCAACGTTCCAATCCAATAAACCATATTCGGAATACGAATAAATGAGAAACGGCCACGATCCTCCAAAATGAAAAACGAACTGCATTTCGAATGCATTACGTGAACGCTGAATAAATTGTTCAACGGTTAAAATATGTAAACAAAAATACCCACACGAGAGGATAAAGAATGATTCGAAACGCGAGTCGCAACGTATATTATGCTGCACGAAGAAACCCACATACAACATTTACTAGCATCGTATCTCAAACGCTTTTACGGGAATTTGTTATCGTTTCCTGCATATTACATTCCCCGCGAACCATTTTATGCGTTTACATTCTGATACATAGTTGAATTCGGATTACACCTGTTTCTTATTCGTTTACCGTTGCAGGAAGTACGCTGGCGTTTACTTGTGAATGTACATTTGAAAAATTGAACAAACTCGTTAATTGCAATTTGCCGTCATTATTTATTTTAATAAATGTTAGATTTTCTCAAATATTTATCAAGTTATACTTCCTGATATTTCGCATAACAGATTTCGCACATAGGTTTTACTGTCAAAAGGTTATTATAAGATGGATCATTATGTGAATGATAGTTCTGTAAGTGGTTCTGGAAGTCTAGAAGTGACTCGTTCGCGTTAATATCAAAATGACTAATAAGAATAGTAAAAGTAAAGTGCATTTGTAGGAAATATTGTATAATAGCCCAAACATCAAAACTGGGTCAAACATATATCTAAAGTTATGATCGAACAAAGTTCAACACGACTTCTTTGAACTCAATAAATGAAAACTCGATATAAATTTTATCAGAAGTCGCCCTGCCAAACCTCAGGCTGAATAGCGCAACAACGCAATAATGTAATAAATACAATTATCAAAGATGTAACATCAAATTGTGTTTCACAATCATATGAAATATTAAATGCAAGAGATCTTAAATTCAGTGCAGTTGAGCAATTATCTGTTTCAAATTGAGCTGTTCACACATGGTTACTGCATAATTATATATTACAATGGAGTGTTATTCAGAGATAAGGGTTAATATAGCAATAATAAAAAATGAAATAAAATGTAAAATAAACAAAATCAAACTCGAATATTTATAAAACTAAAGTAGTGGAATTCGACACTCACAAATATATTCAGATATTTATATGCGATACCATTTATATATTATTCTCTTTGAGAGTTATTAGTCAAGAAAGATACGATTTCCATTAATATATTATTAATAAAGTTTATATTTATTAAAATTTTATTAATATTTAAAAATATTGTACAAATTAAACTAAGTATCGGTTATCCCTTTATTAAATAACTAGCTGAACCGCGCAACTTCGTCTGCGTTACATAAGAGAGAGAGAGAGTAGGTCGTAGGCACCTACAATACAATTCCAAAGGAGATGAAACTTTCTTTGTTTTATCTACGAATCATTTGAGCATAATTCGTCCTCCCTCCCCATATGAAAATGCGCGCGCGGTACTTGATCCATTATTTTACTGCGGAGTTATTTTGAAACTGTGATATCTTCTAAAACATTAATTGAAATCACATGATGTAATTATTAATAAGCTATCATATGCCTCGAACAAAATATGGAACCATACATAAAACACGTTTCATTGGAAATTGATTATTACTGAATAGATTTAATAACGCATTAAATATTCGTATGATTAAAATTCCAATGTAACTAAATGAGCAAGCAAATTATTAAAAAGGAATCAAAAACCCGACTGCAAAAAAACACGTCGCAAAAAAAAATTTTTTGCTTTTTATTTCAATTCCAGACGTCATATTTAATACTATGTAGCATTCATTCATCTATCATTCCCATAATTATGACGAATCTAACGATACCTCGTTTGCTATAATCCATCAAGCCGTTTAGGTTACAGAGCATGCTTAAGAAATAGACAGACATGCGCTCGAAAAACATAAACCCCCTTTTTCGCAGTCGGCTAAAAAAAGTATAATTTCTAGATTAGAAGTTGTAAAAGTAAGTCGTCGATTTGAAAAGTCAGAGACCACATTAAAAGTGTTATATCCACTTACACCCAGAAGACTGGGCATCCTGAACAGAGTGCTACGCTTTTACCTTCGACCGTGCATGGATTATTATTGTTCGCATCTCAGAGATAGTTAAAACGGATCCCAATAACTTCTCGATACCGTGGACAGGTTACAGCGACGAGCTGTCCACATCGTGAATGATGCAGACATAACTAAATATTTGGAATCGCTTGAACTGCGAAGACAGTCGCTAAGTGTATTTTATAGTCTGTATTATGATGAATATTCTGAAGAATTGTCTGACCTTATCTCATCCACTTCCCTTCAACTACAACGTTAACGCCCATAAAAAAAAAAAAAAAACATATTTATAAAATAGATACTAACCCAATAAACCGGTTTCTCTTTTAGGTAGCCTTAGCATAAAGTTATAAAATGACGTAAATTTTATAGATCGTTAAGTCAGAACATAAAAACAGTTATAACCTACGGATGTTTAAGTAAGTTTTCCCAACTTGTTCTAAGTTTCGCATTTCTACTTAGTGAAAACTTTGCAATTATGCATCTCATTTCCTCGCAAGTTTATTTCTTTCTTACCTGTTCTTACTTAACGTATTGCTTTCTATTGAAAAAATACTTATTTATCGTAAATAGACTTCCACTGATCAAAAATTGAGTGTTAACTTTTGCATTTCGATAAAATCGCGTGACTTGTTTCACTTATGATTACAATCGTTCATGCAATCTCTACGCAATAAAGCAAAAAATCATTCATACAAACGGCAATCGTCACGACGGAACATCTGATCAGTAACGGCCTAACTCCGCTTTACACGCAACTAAACGTAGCTTATTAGTAATATAATATTAAAATTTTATATATAAAACCATAAAATATAATTAAAAATATAGTCGTTTCGCCAGTAAAATGCAATATTAAAGATATATTACATTTTAGAATGACTTTAATTCTTTAAGTTACGTTATTTCACACGTTTGCTAAATGGTAAAATTAAGATTTTCGCATGCATCGTGTGATGGAATGGATGGGATGGGATGGGATGGATGAGATGGAATCGTGTCATGATAGTTACTTTCCTCTTCTTCCTAACTTAGAAATAGTTCTCATTATTGAAGACCATTACTGCCATTATCGAGTGAATATACAGTGTCAACACGTACGACGTGTATACAAAATGATGGCTCCCTTGTTAAAACGTTTTAGGGAGCTTTTATGGCATCTCAGAATCCATGGTCCATATTATTATTTCCAATCCACTTCACTCGTGCACGATAACTAAGCTTTATTTAAAAAGTAACAATGTCTATAATGACTCCAAGAAACTTTTTTACTTACAACTTACTTTAAGCGTCGTGATGTCCCATAATTGGCCTCAATTGCTAAGAAACTTACACTTCGTATCAACACAAACATGTCTGAAAAGCACACTCTACACAAGCCGAAGTCAGTCATTAGAATTTCCCAAGAATAAATTAAGTATACAAAGGCCCGGCCTTAAGTTTGCTTCGCTTTGAAACTTAATTACAGTTAACAGGTATAATTTGTTCGCCCTTTAAGTCGTTTAATAAGTTTATGAAGACGGCCCAGAAGTTCTGACTTCGTTTAATGGCGTTTGTTTGAGCAATAACGTTTTTAAGCGGTACTTACGACACTGGCAATTATTAATTTATTTACGTTGAGTATTAATTTACGGAAACCAACTATAAAGTTCAATCTACTAATAACTTACCATAAGTGTATTGCACAGTACTGTATTTTTATTTAATGATCCTCATTTTATATTTTTCCCGGGACTTAGATCCCGTTGTTTTGAGAATATTCAAGTGTAAAAATATAATTCTTATATGATTTCTCCACTTGTATATTGAACCCCCGTTACACCTCTTTAGGGGTTGAATTTTCAAAAATCTGTTCTTAGCGGATGGTTACTTCATAATAACTATCTATGTGCTAAATTTCAGCACAATCCGTTTAGTTCAGTCATTGTTTCATTTTATATATATTTTGAATACATTAGACTTACGGCCGTTTTCAATAACCTATCTATCCGTTATTTCAATTACTAAATGTAGACAAATATAACCTTTTGTATTTACTTTCTTTTCAATAACCTATCAATGGATAGTTTTTCGTATCTACATAATATATATCCATATCCTGTTGGATAAGGTGTAGCTTGGATAGATAAGAGGGAAGCCGATATCTATCTTGAATTAAAGATAGTACTTATTACAAATATGTACTAATCGGGGATAGTAAACTCAGATATGTTATTGATAACGGCCGTTAATGACGCGTGCGAATATTTTGTACATTATATAATATATACAATCTATATATATATCTATATCTGTCATGACGCCTTGAATATATTTTCACTAGCATCCACATATGGTATTCATAATTAAAAAGATTTTAATCATTTTCATTTAAAGAAAAACATTATTTTTATTCAGTTTGTTTATGTTTTTCAATAGCGGTGTACATAAACTTTAAAATGACGATTGAATTATTAATTTTATCGAAGAATTAATGGAGATATTGCCTTGCCAAAAAATCACCTTAGAAAAAATTAATATACATATATGATATATTTTTTATTTATTGTATATCTACAATGTGACGGTGCTCTACCTAATGTCTACCAATTCAAAAATAAGGGCAATCACCGGGATATTTATAATCTGTTTGCTTAAATGTCTCTTCACGTTATGCTTAAAGGACCCTATGTTGTAGGAAGGGGAGAACACGCTGGCCAGTGGCCGGAAAACGGTTCCAAAGCTTCAGAGTTCACAGTACGACAATTATATGAATTGTTCGGTGGTTGGTGGAGGTGGTAGAGCTTTTTCTAATGTCTGCCTTAGAGCTTTTTCTAATGTCTGCCTGGTTAGCTACCATCTTGAAATTGAGAATCTGTAGCCAAACACCAATAGGTGTGTTCCGGCAGCTGCACTTGAGAGCCAGTTCTCCACGAGGCTTAGCTTGCTACCATCTTGGACCACATCGTCACTTAATATCAGGTGAGATTGTGGCCACAATACTAAAAAAAAGTAAAGTAGGTAAGTTTGTTGGAACGAAATAAAATGCAATAAATTTTAATTATATCGATAGACATTAGCTTTGGTTGAAGTTAACAGTAGAATATTTGCCATGAATACAATAGAAATTTATTGCTTAGTGTTTTTTGAATTTCTAAATTATCGGTCAGACCTACTTTGCCGCTTCTGGCTTTATACGACTCATTCTCTCTTTTTTGGTCGTGCCGAGATGGAGGTTAGTGGTTAAGCTGTATAGCTCCGATGCTCAACACGTATGGTTCTGATATGAAAGGGAGATGAGGGAATTAGGTTGTCCAGCTCTTCTACTTATGTATAAAGTATATAGAAGTTATAATAGTTATAAGTAAATGAAATAACTATAAAAAACCTATTTGTATAAATTCTATTTATTTCATTCATTCTATTAGGACGTCAAGGTGCATAGTTAGGTTTAATAATTATTTATTGCTAATCTATATATTAATATGTGAAGCAAAGCTTTCGGTACCTTTTTAAGCGTATCGCGTGCACGGAAGACTGAGAGATTTGGCATGGTTAAGGTTTATATGGAGAAGGAGTACAGAAAGCTAAAATTTATCTATAATATATGTTACTAATATATTAAATGAAATAAATTAATACTGCGAATCCTAACCTGACCAGTGCCATTGAACTTAGACCCCCCAAAATATTAACATTGTCTTCTTCTTCTTCCTAACTTGGCAACCGGTCCTCTTTAATGAAGACCATTACTGCCATTAATCGAGTGAATTTTATTGTCATGTGTTATGACGATTCAGTATCCTAACAAGATGGTGGCTCCCTTGTTAGAACTTTCTACGAAGTTTTTGTGCGATCTCGGAATGAATGCTTTCAGCTTATATTTATAATCCACCTCACTTCTGCACAAAAACCAAACTATATCACGCAAAACGCCACCAATATTACATAATAATAGGGTCAAAAACCTAAGTAAAAGGATTAAAAATAACAACCACAACATATTAACATTGTCACTCAATGACAAGTGACTGCAAGTGATGTAGTTAAATATTGTTTATGAATACTGTAAATGTCAAACAGAAAATAGTCTATTTTCAAAAACTAGCTGTTCGAATTTTGACCTTAGGGCGATCGCTAGTTCATATAAATAGGGAAGTTTCTTCAATGAAAAGAATTGGAGCGGTTCTTGTTCTATAATATTCGATTAATCTGTTTAAAAACTACCTGTGTCTGTAGCTCCGCTCGCGTGAATATAAAACAATATTTTGATAAAATGTATTCTACGTCTTAATTCGCGTTAAAAGCTATCTGTGTGCCAAATTTCATACAAATCCATTTAGCCGTTTTTGCGTTATAGAGTAAAAAACAAATAAAGGAATTCACTTTCACGTTTATAATATTCGTTGGGATAAACAGTGAAATATTCTTGATCAACGTCAATAAATATTTTCATTTAATTACATTCGGTGATCATATTTATTTAAATAAACTAGTGCAAAAATTATTGTCTCTCATAATTAACATAAGTATTAATCGCTTAACTATCGTGGCAAAAGAGATCTTAGATTGATAAAGTATAAAGAAAGTTCAGCTGGATTTGTGCCAATCTAATGAACTCGAGATATCTTAAGTACATACTCACGTAACTGACCCGAGTACCGAATAGCATAGTAACATAAAGTAATAAACCCCGTACGGTATATGTCTCTAAATTATACTCAACCATTTGCAGCAATATTTAGAAGCAACTACCATAGTGCATTAATGTATCATAACATGACAATATTCTATTATAGTAACAATTATGTGAACCTCGAATACCACTGAAGCATACGGGAAAATTTTATAAACCATTATAAGACCTATCTTGACGTATCGATCTGAGTGCTGGGCAAAGAAAGAGCTGGATAAAGAAGATTGTAATCTTAGCTTCCCTTGTAACTATCTTTTAGCTAACTATCTATACATATATACAGGTTTCTGCCTCCTGGGTTAGAGGAATGATACGTATTTAATAATCTGTAAATTTTTGTCTAACTAACTAACATATAAGCTTCTCAGTAGCTAGATATACATTTTGTATGCATGGTGGTTGCAACCCATAAAGGTATATAACACCGATCGATCCCAAAATGCGATACACCTAAGCGTACCACTATGGGTGGTGGTCTACCTGGTGAGTGATAATCCTGATCCAGTCGAACACAATTGTCATGTCCTACTAAGCATTTTACATTCATTTAAATAAAATACCAAACACATTTATTGGAACTCCTATACCTTAGATTATTTATATATTAATACGTGAAGCAAAAGCTTTCGGTACCTACCTTTTTAAGCGTATTGCGTGCACGGAAGACTGCGAGATTTGGCATGGTTAAAGTTTATATGGAGTGCAGAAAGTCAAAATTTATCTCTAATATCTATTGCTAATTATATTTAATTAAATAAATTGTTACTGCAAATCCTAACCGGACCAGTGCCATTAAACTTAGACACCACAAAATATTGACATTGTCACTCAAAGAAAAGTGACAACAAGTGATGTAGATAATACTGGTATTTAGGTTCATGAATACTGCAAAAGTCAAACAGAGAAGAGTCTATGATCAAAAAGTCGCTGGTTGAGCTTAGAACGATCGCTAGATTAGATAATATCACGGAATTATTCATACCCTTTGTTGCTAAAAAAACCATTCAGGTTCCTTGACGTTTCTCTACCACGATTGACTCACAATCTTTTGAATAAAGGAAAACATTGAAGGACAATCATTTCAGATTTTATTCAGATGTTTCAAACCAGAAATGTAGCTTGTTTTATGATATTTTACAGATTCAATTTGTTAAAGTGCGTAGTTACAGGTAATATATAGTACAATAATTACAAGTATTTAAAGCACATGTTAAGTTTATTCAAATATATAACATGTTCATATATTACTAAGTTTCGATAATACAGAAAACTAGTATGAAATACCTGCTACGTATTATGGGTAAAACCGTTGTAATGCGGTTGTTTTCTTAATATCATAATTAAACGCTTTAAGTAGAAACTTTCAACTGTTAATGACTGTTTAAATAACAAATAAACGCATATTTCATATGGTCGCGTTGCAAGAACTGCAGTCTACTGACCACAAGTTACCGTTTTGTAAGCTGACCGCGTACCACAGTTCCACTAACGAGTAGGTAGTAGGTACTCATAAACCTACATCATTATACAATATATTATACTCTATTTCTTTTCTGTTTTAATAGATGTATATATACATACATTTAAATCATATTAACATTAAAGTTTATACCACTGAATTAGTAATATATACGAGTATAAAACTGTGAAAAATGTAACCTAGCATCAAATCGCTGACTTTAATTAATAAATTGTGGGATTTCATTATAAACAATTAAAAAAAAGTATTTATATAACTTTATTACAGCTGTAACATCTCTATCGTAATGGCGTATCAACTTTCAACGTATAAGAAGAGTTATGGAACTTTGTATCCGCAACTGAAACTATTGGATATCCGAAATAAAAAATTATCTGAAACCGTAACCATAATATCCACTATAAATTTTTTGAATAATTTCGAATAGGTACGCCAGGAATCGAATGTCACTGAATGACACTATCTAATACCAAAAAAGATTCAAAATTAACCTAATGATCTTAAATAAAATGTAGTAAAAACTTATTTTAAATAAAATGCTTAGAAAAATATAATTTTGTTCGTTGACTAAAATTATCCAGAACTATCGAATATTTGAAATAATTTCATATCCATATCTATAACAGTAATCGATCAAATATTCTTATGATATCGAATCGAAATCTAACATCCTTAACATCCCTGATAAATATATATTTAAAGTGGATCTACAATGCGTCTCACTTATTGATTGCTCAACGTTTCGGGCTGCTTACTCTACCCTCATTTGCTCATTGTTGTTTACTTTTTAAATCTAGGTTTAATATTGTAGTGTTGCCATAATTATTGATAAAACCCGCCAAGGCTTAATTGGGGAGTTTTTGGTGGGATTATGAAGTGACATGTTGTGGTTTTTAATTTTTTATTCATTTTCTTAAGTTTTTGAACCTATATTATGTAATATTGGTGGTGTTTTGTACATAAGTCAAGTGAATTATGAATATAAGCTGAAAGCATTAATTCTAAGATCCCACAAAAACTCCCTAGAACGTTGCAACAAGGAAGCCGCCATTTTGTTAGGCTACTGAAGTCGTCATAATACATGAAACTTTATTAACTTGATAATGGCAGTAATGGTCTTCATTAAAAAGGACTAGTTGCTAAGTTAGGAAGAAGAAGAAGACTTAACTGAATCTTCTTGAACCTTTAACTTTAAAACAATTGTTCATAAATAGCCATAATTGTGGATAGAAAATAAACGAATGATGTTTACTAAACAGTGGAACGACATAAACAGATGATAAATTAAAAAACTAATATTACAAGAAAATTCCGCACGGAAACAAACTAACAAAAACTAACAACATTGTTTATCACAACTCGTTCATTATTTTCCTTACTACGAATTCTCCTTACTTAATTTTAAGAGCAATAGAAACTTCTTCAGTAAGCATTATAAATTGTACTTTTCAAACTAGAATACAGTTCTTGCTACAAAGTGATTTGTTTTCTTTTAATGCTCAATTAAACCTTATGCCTCCATCTAAAGTTAGATCTAGAAAAGGGAACGACTTGGCAACCGTTTTCCTATTATTGCCAATTTGGCAGTAAAGTTTTTACAAACGTATCTCAACGACGTTAATCGTGTTACTATTCCGAGGTTCATTCTAATATTTCTTATTCAAATTAACCCTTTGTCTTTAAAAACATTTATTTTTATTAGTACCGTTATTTTTTGAGGTCGCTTCGCTGAAGTATCATTATGCAGGAAATATACATAATTTATCAATTTAACCTTATTTATCATTTTAATTTTGCCGGCAACTCCGCTGTCCCAATTTTCTTTTTATCGTATAGTTTTAGCGTTATTGTCTCAATCTCAATTGATATTAAGTGACGATTTGGCCCAAAATAGTGACACGCTAAGCCTAGCGGGGAAACTGGCTCTCAAGTGCTGCAGTTGACGGAAAACACCTAGGTGCTTGGCGACTCATTTTCAACTTGCGGGTGATGGTTAAAGCTGATAGGGATTAGAAAAAAAAAGGTGCAATTGTAATTATTTTTCAAGTACTTAGTTCTTTTTTAACAATACGTGACGTTTACCTATCTAAAAATCCATATTTTTAAGTGTTACGTGAAACATATTTTGAAAAAATACTTCAATGGGAAATATTAAATCGATTATAACCTGCGTGACTATTTATTTCTTTGTGAATATAATATGAACCAGATACGAGTATGCTTGTGAATAATGGTTCAACGATATTTTCTGGTCCCACTTACGTCAAAGAGGAAACAACAAGATTACTGTATTTCAATTTCTATCATTACAATATTTATGATACTTTAACAGTATACACGAAAGGAGCTTTTTCTGATGTTCGCTACTTTTATCTGCTTGTTTATTTTAGCCATAATCGTCAACATGATAAAAGTAGTTGAAGAGATTTATCTGCCCAAATCTATGAAGACTTCTTTATCCTCTAACCCCGGAGTACTGTTTTAACATATTACTCTATTTCAGTTTTTATCCACTTGTCAATTTCTCTTAATACTATTATCATCATTTTCTCTTAATGTAATGTGTAATAAACACGTGCTGGGCTACGGAGCATCGCTAGTTAATTATAAAGTTACTTTGACTTTTGCAGACATTTTTGATTTTTATATCTTATACATAAAAGGACTAAAGTCAATTAAGTCCGCGGCAACGGTCCAATCTAAAACTTTTCTGACTTCAAAGAAGGAATAATAAGATTTTTTTTTAAACTAGCTGTGCCTGTGGCTGCGCTCCCGTGGGTTACAGAATGCCGTCGATCACGCATAGACGCAAATCGTACTACCCTCGCTCTCAATTATATTGTGGGTAATCCTTAGAAGATAGACATATACTCTTGCTGACTTTTTTGTAGGTCCATTAAATTTAATGGCTACGATCTTATAGTACATTATTTTAATATATCTCATACGGTTTACTCAGTGTAAGCCATTTAAGCGCCCGAATTAATTCACCATGACCAGTATTTATATTATTTTCGCGGAACCCTAATTCTTAAAGTAGCCTAAGTTATTCCTTAAAACGTTATCTATCTACCAGTGCCACCAAAGTCCCGTTAAAGTCAGGTCAACCGTTTCGGGGATTACCCAGAACAAACAAACAGACAGACAAAAATTAAATTAAATAGCTTTTTTGTTATAATTATCGTATATGCTTTTATATGCATTTAGTAAAAAACTGTTGTTTTAAAATTACAAACAGACAATTTAATTTTATTAATTGTATAGATGCTACATTTTATTCAAATTGAGTTTTATTTATATATTGCAACTTTTAAAGATTAAAATACTTTTATATCTGTTTTATTTAATAGAATTTTTCAACACCGGCCGTAGCTGTGATCTTGAAACTTGACAAAACAATAAAGAGTCACTATGAGGAGTTTATCACCATGAGCAATGGATCGAGACCCAGTCGGGTACAGAACCCTAACACCATGCTTATATAGACTGCTGGTTGTAGACGTATGTTATCATCATCATCATCATTTTATTAATACGTGAAGCAAAAAATTTGTACCCCTTTTTAAGGGTATTGTGTGCACGGAATACTGTGAGATTTGGCATGGTTAATGTTTACATGGAGAAGGAGTGCAGAAAGCCAAAATTTACATAGGAGAGTGCCAGTTCTAATACTAAAAATAATGCACTAGAAATAAGAGCTCTAAGGAATATGTTAGGAGTGAAATTGAGTGACAGGATAAGTAATAGTGTGATAAGAGAACATTGTGATGTGAAAGGAGATATAGTCACACGGATTGAGAAAGTGATGCTTAGATGATTTAGGCATTTAGAGAGGATGAATGAAAGAAAAATGACTATACAGAATTATAGGACGACCGTGAATGGGAAGTGGAAGGCCTAGATGATCGTTGCCACGATCAAATCGGGACGTTCTGAAGAATGATTATGTCAAGAGTACTTAAAATCGAAGAGCGTGGATGAAAAGTCTGATGAAACACAGAAGCGAAAGATGTATGTCAGTGTCGTAACATCTGGAAAGACTTGGTCTCTGCGCCCACTCCATTCGGAAAGAGGCGTGATTATGAACAGGATAAATTACGTAATATGGGGCGAAATAACATAAGTTTATGAATGAAAATAAAAATCACCCCTCGACCCTATCGATCATGATCCCGCTAAAAACTCTGTCTATATATTATACAACGTAGCAAATGGGCGACAAATAGTAGATACTTTAAACCACAAAGCCTTTGGAGCTCATCTATATCAAGAGATTTATTTCTATAACGCAACCGTAAATATGTCACATAATATTTTATAGAGCACAATCTCCATGCGCATCCCTATAAAATTTGAATAAATATTACCTTTCTTTACATATAAATATTCCTATAACATTTCTTTTTCCAGAGAATATGAAGTTACTTTTTAAACGCTCCGTTTTTCCCTCCAAGATACACACAGCCACAAATCAGATTTTTATCGAGTAAAGACTTCGGGGGGCAGCGGTGTCAACGTTTATCAGTTGAAAAAAATTACAAAAAAACATATACACAACTAAGTAAGTACCTATAGCTCAAAAAAGAACACAATTATGTTTAACAGACTTCATCAAAATACTTTACACAATTCGAATGTTTTTTTTATGAATGTTCAGCCATAACTTGTTTGTTTATGAACCGATTTAGATGATTATTTTTTTGTTGGATAGGGGATACTTCAAGGATAATCCTGTTTTAATTTCATTTTTATTGGACCTTCAACTTCAAAGATACACCAGGAAACTCTTCAAAATCAAAAAATCTTAAATTAAACACAATCAATGTGTTAATGAATCTTACATATTTTTAAAATAATTTCCTACTGCTGGGCAAAAGCCTCTTCCCGAAGGAAGAAAAAGTTAATACCCGCGCCAGCCTTATGGCCTATTGGCAATTTCAAACACTGAGAAATCCACACTTCTTTATTTTCCAGCATACACTGATACTAAATAAACGTTTCTCAAGCATTCTAACTTTTCACTTTTTTCTTCACCGTCAGTAGACAGTGTTACTATTTAATAAATTATCTAAGGAACTGAGAGAAATAGAATCGCTTAACATATTTAAGGAAAGGTAAAAAAATATATTTTAAAGGTTAAATATTTGTTTTAAGTTATATGTTTTTTAAAGAGATATATATAGATAGATTGCTTTTCTTTTCTCTTTTTTTACTTCATTTACATTATTAATGTTAATATTTTTCAATCAATGTATCTAAAATTATTTTCTGTTTTTGTTTTTTAACT
This sequence comes from Saturnia japonica, assembly GCA_033032175.1. Lineage (NCBI taxonomy): Eukaryota > Metazoa > Arthropoda > Insecta > Lepidoptera > Saturniidae > Saturnia > Saturnia japonica. The sequence goes on from CM065312.1 coordinate 4,867,046, forward strand.
CACTGGATGTTTTTAACTTTCGTAAATTTCTAACAAACTTTTATGTTAATCTCATTAAGTGGACTATGTTCTATGGAGTATTAAAAATAAATTTCTTTAAACGGAGATAAGTAAAATTACTTGTATCTCTGTGTGAAATTTGTCTAATAGTAATGCAATGAAATTGCAGCCAACTTTTTCATAGGCAAATTCTATACTACATAAATCTTTAGAACTAGGAGCAAATAATGTGGCTACGCCAATGGAGCTTGGTAACTTAATCAAGGGCGGCGTGGTACCAGACAAGCGAGTTACCAGTAAATTAAAGTGGGAAAATAGATGAGAAAACGGAAAATTGCTTCAGATGGAAGATAAAAATATTAAGTTATCGTCGACTATGTAATTACAGTGGTTTTCTTTTCTTACATCCTTGGATGTAAAACCATATTTTAGGATTGTAAACAGAAAATATTTTATATAACGTAATATTATATGTTTTAGTTTAATGAGATTACACCTCAGGCTGATTTCAATTTAAATACCTTCAATTAGTTTCTATGCAGCTATGCTAAGATCCAGCCATTGCATTGTAAGTTATTTTTCTTTTTCTCCTAACCATTGCTGTTAATTATCGAATGTGCAATTATTTCATTTTACAAAGTCTCTCGTCATGATTTCAGTATCCTAACAAAACGGTGGCTCCCTTGTTAGTACTTTCTAGTGAGTTTTTTGATTTGCATTTAGTTTTTGACATCTGGTCAATAATGACATAACATTATTTCCAAACCACTCACTTGCAATAACCAAGCTGTGTTATGCTAAGCACCACCTACATCATATAAAAGATGGGTTTAATCTACGCAAAATTATAAACAAATAATCCGTATATTATTATATTTAAAAAAAAAAGCTTCTGTAGACCCTTAGGACTAGTACTTATCGAAACGAATCCAACAAGCCTAAACACTATGACGATATCTTGTTTTTTGAGGTCTTGCTATGGCCCCAGCATTTGGATTTATCATCAGATCAACTCAATAATATTATTGCATTTTTATCATAGTTACATAAGTACTCCAAATTTCCACTCAAACCGTTAAATGGAATTAGGTTGCGAGATTTGAACCATACGTAAGTTATAACGAGTAAATAAAAGGTTGTAATAATAAAAATCTTTAAATAGCAGGCTAAGATCCCGTGGAATAATGTTAAGTTATAAGTTAATCTTTTAAACTGTAAACACAATGTCACCTACTACTTTCTCGAGGGTCTGATATTCGCAAAACACCTTACTGGGATTAAAAATATCAGCCAAACAAATCGAAATGTAACTGGATTTTTCCTATACGACGCTCACGATTTTTGAAATTGGATGAGCGCTATCATGAAATTAAATGTGTTTTCACAGGTTACGTTTTCAGCATTTATATTGTACTAGCGACCCGACCCAGCTTCGCACGGGTACAATTTACAAAGAAGTGTATATTATATTTAAAAAAGCCTGATTTGGAGTTTATGGCATTAATATTCATTGACAGTTCATAGCTTCATAACTATCTCATTAGCCTAGTGGTCCTAATTACGACTGCTATGCTCGAGATCCTAGGTTCGATTCCCAGGTTCAACAAAGTGTTATTGCGTTTTTCTATGAAACTAAAACATCCTCTGCGAACTGTGGGTATGTACCTCTGTCTAACCCTTCGGGAATACAAGCGTGATGGTATGTTACGTAACTTCATAGTTACGAAGAGTGCGCTTAGCTCGCGTCGCCATTCATCATAGGTATGTGCTGGCCAACTGACCGCGACCGTTTTGCTGAATAGAATTTTGAATTCGTGATATCTTCTACGGTATTCATTTAAATGGAAAACTGTACAGAGCAATTTGAATGTACATTAAATGCCCAAGTTAAATAACAAATTTATCAGGATAAAGATTAATAATGAATTGGATAAAATAGTTTCGCAAATAAATTAGTCTTTTTAATTATTATGTTGGAAGATAAAAATGGTTATTGAAAATCTACCTACCTTAGGAGATAGACATATGTTATCGCTAACTTTTCTCTAGGATTTTTAAAGAGCTATAATTCTTTAGTACATAATTTTGATGTGTCTCATAATGTTTAGCCAGCGTAAGCCATGTAAACATCCGAAAATCATTTTTTGACGACTTGATTACAAATCATTGAATTATCTCTACCATACAAAAACTTAATTGGAATGTATTGTAAATAAACCTTCCGTAAAAAGATCTCTAAATGTTAGTGAAAACCGCATTTAATAAATCTAAGCGTACATTCCTCGATAGACAGCGGGAAGTGACTTTATACTACGTATAAATATGGTTAAAAAACATCTTAATTGTACCTCAATAAGATTTAAGTACCATATAAGTATTTACATACGGTGAATTTGATTCTTATTCTAACTATTTTGGCTCAGTGATCCAACAAGGATCTTGTACTCCGAAACGAGAGCACGCCACATGTCCCGATCTTGCGCAATTTCTTTTCAATTGTCAGCTTGAAACTGACGTACATCTGCATCTACTATATCAGCCCAGCGATACTTGGGTTGACAAACTGGACGACGACGAGTCAGCCATCCCAGGTATGCTCTTTTGACACCTCGATCCTCCCTCATTATCCGTAGGTGGCCAAATCTATGAGATGAACGTATTAAGATGAAATTTGACGCACAGATAGTTTAAAACGTGGATACGTTTTTTCCCGGTAAACGATATATTTTTAATTCCTTTCAGGTTCTAGTTCTGAAGTCCACGCAGATGAAATCACGGGCAAAAGTTGGTTTTCTACACACACACACACACTAATATTATAAACGCGAATGTAACTCTGACCGTATATTAGCTTTTCACGCCTAAACCTCTGAACCGATTGCAATGAAATTTGGCATATAGGTAGAGTGAGACCTAAAGAAGGATATATGTTAGTATGATGATATATATGATAGTATGCAAAACACAGATAAATTCGCAGGAAAAGTTATTTATTAATAATTAACTTATTAATTGCATTATGACATAATTTCTAATTTTAATCATTTAAAACTCAAACCTGTAGTTTAAATTTCCTAAGAAAATGACATTAGATAGACTGACGAAATATTCGGTGTCACTGTAATAAATCAAAAGTTGATGTGGTAACAGAAAAGAGCAAAATTAATCGCTGTAGTTATTATTATCACAGGCTGTTAACAAGTTAAAGGCTCATAAAATGTTTCGACTTAGCAATTAAATTAAGTTTAGTTGAAGAAATATTTTAATTTTCGTATTTATAGTTCGCACAGTAGTCAGATATAAAGCTACATTTTAGGCTACCTCACTGGATTTTAAGTTTAAATAAAATTAGTAAGAAACAAAAATGTAAAGAAAAAAGTTTTTCTATATATTAATAATTGTGTTTATTTCATAAGTCTATAAGAACTGTTCTTATGGTCTTACTGTTATAAAACCCATAAAAATCCAACTAATATAATAAATGTCAAAATTTGTATGTTTGTTACTCAATCACGCAAAAATGGCTGAACAAATTGTGATGAAATTCGGCACACAGATAGCTTATAGCCTGTATTAACACGCATGATACTTTTTATCCTAGTATATTCAATATTTTTTATTTCTCTCCGGGCTTAATTCTGAAGTCCATGCAGACGAAGCCACGGACAAACGCTAGTATATAAATAAATAAGTGAAAAGAAATATTCTTCCATTAAATTAAATACATGATGACTATTATAAATTTAAAAATTCGTATGTTTCGAAGTAATTCAATTCTATCCCGGCTTGAACCAATATTAGTGCAAACGAACTTAAGATTTTGGAGTCTAGGTGTAACCTTGTTTCTCTGAGACAAATAGCAATGAGTGCGAACATAAACATTAAACACTGCTTTTAAGAATAAAGTTAGTCTTTTTTTAGGTGCATGTATTAACGTAATATAGATAGCATTTGATAATGTACAAATGAAATGGATAAATAATATTAACATGACCCATGGATGGTAAGTAGTCACAAATCACAAAAACTGCCATATAAGTTCTAATATGACACCACCAATTTGTTAGAACAATGAAATCATCCAAGTAGTTTTGTAAAACAAGATATTTATCCACTTGATAATGGCAGTAACTTGACTAAGAGATCTAGCAAATTACCTTGCCCCTTGGTATCTCGGACATCTAGATGTTAAATATGTTACAAACAAACAATCGATACTTTATCAATCAATCGATTCTATGGGATTTTCAAACGTTAGATAGTTTAATTAACACTGGCATGATAATCTTCAATAGCTAAGATTGGTTGCGCGTGGTAGAAGTCAAATCTATAGAAAACATAAAAATATTCACGTAAACGATACACGTGAAAAATACACCACGCTGGCTATGACGCCTTTATCCAAGGCTTCGTAATACGTAAGCGCACACACGTACAAATAGGAGACCAAAATAATAGGAAACATTGTATAATGTATTATATTTCATTCTCTCGCAGACTAAATCCTATAGATGTATGTGTGTGTCTCTTTTCAGTGTCGCTTTTTTGTTTCATCGAGTTTCAAATCACAAGGGTGCTAAAGAAGGACCAAGAAACACATGTATTACCGACCAAACAAAATCCCACAGGGAACGTTAACACGACTTTGAGAACACTGAACCCTACTGGAATCAATACGAACTCACGAATAAATAATAAGATCCCAATCTCCGATAAAATATACGATAACTATCGGCTATTTTCGAACAAATTCGTTTGACATTATCGACTATCCAAATCTTGTGATTAACCCGAATAACAAAGAAAACGTTTCAAAAAGTCACAATGACAACGGTACTTTCGAAATAACGCTAAAATATACGTAAACGCTGAATAAAATTACCGCAGAAACGTGACTTATTTCATCTCGAATGTACGTTAAATGTTATAAAGAGAAGTTCAACTAAATATGGCAGTGAAATATAAAAAAGTATCATCGAATATTAATGGTGTCCGTGTAGAGTTACCATAATAAAACACTTTTACAATACTCGATTTTCAACAAAACCAACTTTATTAAATTGTTTATCTGATTTCATTCCAATGAAATAATATTTTGGCAAAACTTTTCAATTTATATTACCTATATATACTAGCGGCAGCTCGCATCTCTGTACGCAAATAAAAAGAAAAAAAAAACGATTTCTAAAAGTATTCTTGACGATTTTTATTGCATATCAATTTTATTGGTGAATGACATAAGCTTCCAGTGTACAAGATTCCTAAAAATCAGTCAAGCCGTTTTTAAGTTAAAGCCTGACATACAAACAGATAGACAGAAAAAAATGTCATTGTCTTTGCCGATGTCAAAGTTTAGCTAATTTAATTTATATATTATTTGTTTCCCTCCTATAATTAGGTAAAAATTTCAGCTTCTTTTTGATTGAGTTGAACATATTATTAGCAAATGAATATTTACCACATTTGTATAAAAAATTTGATTTAAAAAAAAATCAAACAAATAATTGATTAACTTTAAAATTTGTCAATTTTATTAACATAAATACATAATATACAGAAATATATCTATCTGAACTAAATTTTTTACATATTTGAAATTTTTCTTGTTACTTATCTATCCGCTACAAGGAAGGTTATTAAAATGAATTATATTCTATAATAACATGGTGACCCTACGTTGTGTTACCGAGAGAGTTACAGAGCCCGCCGCAGTTAGCCCGGAGCAGAACTGGCTATAAACACGGTCGGGCAGGGGTTTTTGCGTTCTCTCCTGAAAACCCATTACCGTCTGTACGTGTTTCCATTATATCTCCTTGCCTTCTATAGAAATATGAGGTCAATTTGTTGACTGCTGAGGTCGATCTCGCTACACTCTGTGAAAGGGGGTTATTTTTTGGAGTGTTACTCCTTTATACGCGTTACGAAAAAAGGGTGTAAGGGGTTTCGAATTACATCTTCAGCACTGAGACACCCAAGCCAATCTCGCCTACACGTGGTATACCCTGCTGAGCAACGAAGCAGGAAATGGCAATAGCGGGGTGTTAGGGCTGTTTTACCCGACTGGGTCGCGACCACAGTCCATGTGGTGAAAAGCCCATCATAGTGACTCGCTTCTGCGTGTCGCGTTTCGGGATCAGCTTGTGCATTTCCAGTTAAATTAACACAGGCCGGTATGACAGCGGCGCCGTTGAAAGATTACGATCTCTCGGTGGTCACCGTTGTGTCAAGGTTGTACTGTGCTTCCTATCAGGGACAGTACAGTCAATTTGCCGTGCTAGTTTAAAAAATAATGATGCAAGTGAATTTTTATACATTGCAACAAAATATATTAATTACGCTATGATGACGCTTACTAAAAAAAAAACCTCATGATATATTGAGACGAAGATATTCACACTCGATGTCAAATTTGCGGCACACATTTTGGATATTACTAGTGAGAATAGTGCTACTAACCATGGCCAGTTTGATATAAATGACAGTCGAGGTGGTGACAGTCGTCGTCTGATAAACCTTTTTTTTATTGTCATGAAAATAGTCACTCTCGATATTATTATTTAAAATTCTGTATCAGTGCCATCTAGTTTTTTCCCCCGTTGCTTTTATTATTTTATTTAATTTTTTTTTTTTTGGGGTAAATCGAAATCATTTCGATCTCGTCAAAAAAGTCTACCTTCTAATGCGCGTACTTATAACACACGAACCTACATTTTTTTTAAGTGTGCTATCTCAGGACGTGTCTAATACGGTATTAATTATTTTAAAAAATCATTAAAATTATATTTGGTTTAGAGAGCCTTTTTATTGAAGAAAGCTTTGGGTTATATAACTTTCCGCTAAGACACGTAGGAGCGGAACAGGAATCATAAACGTTCACCGATCTGGAAAACTCAAAAGCGATGGCGAAGAATGGTTAAATCTAATCTGGTGGAATGGTAACAGGTGAAATGAGTTATTTTTATATATTCTGTTTTTAAAGATTTACAAAATAGGCGACTATAAATTTTTAAACTATTTTCTGTATTCCTAAATAATCTAATCACTTAGCTGTGCCCCGCAGTTTCACCTGTGTTAATGTTATACAACAAAACCGTAACGACAACGCACCCATGTAGCCTATTATAATTGTTCTTTCCACAAGTACTAATTATTTTAATTTTTCATTATCTCTTGAACTATGTGTCCAAATAACATGTTATAGAGAGACAAATTTAACTTCATAAAATTGTCTTTATGATGAAGTAACTTTTGTTCGTAAGGAATAAGCAGCTCGGGAAGGATTTCACCTCCGACTTACTTAACAAAAATCAATATTTAAAGCTAGCTGGGAGCTCTAGCTAATGTTACATAGCCTATACTATTTCTCGTGAGTCTGGCTATCATATACAAAAAGAATTTTTCGAATCCCACGGGTAGTTACAGAGATTAGCATGTTTAAACAAACAAGCAAACAAAAAAACTCTTCCGCCTTATTATATTAGTATAGATTTTTTTGTTAGCAATTTAAAGTTACTACATGTACCCGATGATAAGCATAATACAATCCAAAATAACGGCGACCACCGAGATATCTGCAATCCACCACCACCACCGCTTGCCACTGTCATACCGACTTGCAAACCTCTCGGCACTCTTGATGCGACAAACCAAGCGACAGTTACTGTGAAGGGTTTAACCCTATCACTCCACTTGATTACTGGATATACACCGGTTGGTCTCGAAACGTGTCACGTCTAAGCATGTCATTAAAGCAGGTGATACATCTGGTGTGTTGTGGTCGCGATCCAATCAGACACAATTCTCACGTCACAAACAATATCTTCAAAAGCCACGTCTGAAATAACCACGTTTCGAAAATTTGAAAATTCATTGCTGCATAATTAAAGATTCAAATGTTCTAGATTATTTTGAACCTTTAGCTATGCAGCAATGAATTTTCAAACTTTCAAAACGCGATTATCTCAAATATGATTTTTGAAAATATTAATACCCTATTCTTTGTAACGTTCGAATTGTCGTCTCCACCCATCCAGAAATCAAATATTTCCATGACCCTAAAATCAGGTAAAGGTAAATCAGTTAAAGTATCAAATCAATCCTTTTACAGCAATCTTGTGGGCCTCAAACATGTTTCCCTTTTTGTGCCGACACGAGTAACGCTTTGATCTTTAGGAGGAGGATCACATATTCACTTCACACAACCTGTATATTCAAAATATCGGAAAAGTTCCCTTTAAGAAATTTTACCCGACCATATTTTTTTTCTTCCAACACAATTTTTAGAAGAGTCTATAAACATTAATGATTATATTAGGAAATGTAATTAATTAACTATTTCGAGTAATTGATTTATTTATTTCAAAAGAATTTTACAGCACATTTGATGCAATTTTTTTTTAACTATAATTATAGTTTGGCTCAGAAAATAACAAAATCCATAGATAAATCTGTTTCCTTAAATACGTACCACACAATGCAATATCTGTAAAATGAACACTTTACCAGCTGATTAACTGATTGAAATAACGAAATTTATGGTACTTTGTAATCCATCTTACGTAAACGTAAAAGTCAATTAAGTAAACACAAATTCTTTGATTACATTATTTGACCTATAACGGTTAGTTACATTTTAAATAACTATGTACAGCTCTATCTGTCAATGACATAAATCGAATTAAAATATTATACATCTAATAAAATTCTAACGACAATTTTATCCGACAGGAATGAATTGCAAAAGCTCCGTACGTTCACTTTTATGCGGACGCAACAAAAACTTACGTGATGTCTAAAATAGACACGAAAGAATCCTATGACATCAAAATGATCGATTACATCTCGAACGTAATACAGATGTCGGACAGATTTCAATCTATCATACACTAGAAACAGTGCGCGGCTTCGCTCCCGTTAATTATTATACTGGTTAAGGCTCTCCCGCTTCGCAAGGCTTATTTAAAAAAATTAATATATCTATAGCAGTTATAAATCTTAAGGAACATTTATAATAGTTTCGTCCGTAATCCGTCAAATAGATTTTAAGCCAAATCCGTTCAAATATACTTGCAAATGAATAAAATATATTTTTATAATTAGCATAGATTATACGCTAACCACAACATTATCATAAACCTTATTAACATTTGTGGTCTGTAAATTATTTCCTCGATTATACTATATTAAAATTCATTCAATTCCACCATCGGACGACAAGAGACACGGCGAAACGTCAACGATTTATGATAGATATTCCACCAGTGAGCACAATGCGTTTTGCTATCACATTTATCATGCACACCACTACATGTTTGAACAATTTGCCGGGTTTTGTATTACCCGATAATTAAAACCCGGACATCTTCAAGTCTCGAGTAAATAGGTACCTTCTAGGCAAGCGCGTTCCATTGTAGACCACATCACCACTTATGATCAGGCGAGGCAGTGGTCAAACGGAGCCTACCTATAGTTTTAAAAAAGTACCATACTTATTTTGAACCCTATGATTTCGTTAATCTTTGTCCTATTAAAAATGTACAATTGAAGAATTTTAAAAAAGCATTTTAATGTGCAACATTAAAAGGCGATATAAAAAGTAGTCATCAAAGCGTCTAACAAAAACTTAAAACGGAGGACAAATACCTTGTCCAAAAAAAAAATAGAGACAAAGAGCGAATAGTTGATAAAAAGCCTCTTCGGCATCTATCCGTCGATGATGTTACTCGACCATGCTAAAATAAGAAGTAAAAACATAACTCATCGGCTGTTTAACTACGGTGTGAAAGAACTCTGAATTATTTTTATCTCCCAGTAAGAAACTACAAAAAGTGTATTCGTGATTCGATTACCTCTATTATTGAGTCGGCTTTTATGAGTTAACCTTTTTTGTTACAAATGCATACTCGGTTGTTTGTATAATGTACTGTATGTTGTGCTTGGAGATACGAGTTTATAGGGTTGCAAAAAATTTATTGGAAGTAATGGATAAAAAAATCGTTGCAAAAAATCGTTGATTATCATCATTATATTAATACCTGAACCGAAAACTTTGTACCCCTTTTTAAGTGTATTGCGTGCACGGAAGACTGTGAGATTTGGCATGGTTAAAGTTAATATGGAGTAGGAGTGCAGAAAGCTAAAATTTATCTATAATATCTGCTACTAATATATTAAATAAAATAAATTAATAGTGTGAATCCTAACCTGACCAGTGCCATTGAACTTAGAACCCCCAAAATATTGAGTGACAGCAAGTGATTTAATATTCATTGTTTAAGTTCATACAGCAAATGTCAAACAAGTCAACATAGCTATGATTAAAAGCGCTAAGCTCTGGAAATACCAGTCAGTTGAAAAAAAAAATATTTTAACATTTTATAGTCTATTTATTGAGGATATTTATAGGCTATACAACCTCATGCTACGATCCTAATGAGGGCAGCAGTCTCCATAAACTTTAAGCAATCAGAAAAGCTGTAGGCAAATGCGAAAAGTGTGTCAAACGAGAGGATACTCGGGTGTGTTGTCATCGCGGTGCGGTGAATAGTTAGTTGAATAAATTTACATGGGTGAAACCATGGTGTACAGCAATTAATATTTAATCAAAAAGCCATATTTTCAACAAAAACAAAATCATCTCTAAACGATTTTCATACGGACCTACTTATAAAGTTACTTCTACAAGCGTTCCGAGTGTCTCATTATGTCATTACTATTAATGTTTATACAAGATAAATGCAAAAATTTAACAACACCCTCCCCCACCCCTGCCTTAACGTTAACCTATTCGTTGAGACCATCCCAATGACCACCTGTAACTTGATGAGAAGTCTGGTAGATTCTAGATGATGCTGCAGCATTACGTCAAGGTTACCATGTTCTTCTATCATTGAAATAACAGAATACCAAATGACACGGTTAGATATGTGAAAGGTGCTTATATTCTTTCATCAATTAGAATAGAGCTAATAATCTTCAAACGACAGAACAGATTTCCTTGAATCATATTATCTAAGAACACCGAGAGTGTTCAAGTCAATTTTCAGACAAATAGAACTAAATCGAAATCGGTTCAGCCGTTTGGAAGCTACGATGCAACAGACAAATACACAGATACACACATCTGTTTGCGACATGGCTTAATTAAGTTCTATAGTATATACTGAAACACAGTATTGTATGTAACCAACGATCGATCTCCATTGAAATAATATACACGCAATATTTTATATAATTTATTCTTTCTCATATTCTTAACAATTATTTACTTCTGTCACTATAAGTTATGTTGGTAGCCCTGAATTAAATAACAAAATGAATGTTACTCGTCTATCCGAGTGTACAATGAAATAAAAAAGGATGAATTGTATTTTTCTCTGTGTATCCTTGCGTCAGAACCAGCCAGACCACTTTTATCGTTGTTTTACTGTTTGCAATTTAACTTGAAGCGTTAAACTCGGATGCGGGTGAACAAACAACGATAATAATAATCACATTTTCGCATCAATGTTGAACTGTATTATTACTAACACATTTTATAACAGATTTCTTTTACTCATCTATTCATAGTCTTTTTTTTTTATTTGACGGCAACTGTGTTCTTACACAATTCTGCCAACGTCACGTGTGTAAATATAATGTTTTTGTAATTATTCTAGACAGATGACGGTACTCTTGTTAAAATATTCCAAGGAGTTTTTATGGCAACGTTAAAGTTGCATGATCCTAGTTTATTATTTTATAATCGATTTCACTTTTGTACGATAACCAAACAAGATCAGGTAAAATGCCACGAAAGTTACAAATTATAGGGGCAAATAACAGAAGTGTATTAATTAATTAAATTAAAAAACCACCATATGACAGATTAAGATCCCTCAATAAATACATATTCATAGTCTTGAGAGAATTTTATTTATCTTTTTATAATTCATCTGCAAGTGTGTATGTCACTGACCTCCTCCTAAACTTAAACTGATGAACCGATTTTGATAAAAAAAATTGTGTGTGTGTTTTGAGTGGGCCCCTGGATGGTTTAGTTTCACAACTAGATCGAGTAGGTGGCACTGCGATTGAATTCCTAGAATTTTTCATTTTATTTTTAAACGATTTTTTTCGCATATCAGAATATATAATCCCAAAATTTTAAAGTCCCATCAACTCGCAAATATTTTATACGAAAAAACTTTGAACACGCTAGCTAATAGCAGACTAAAGAAGTTTTAACTAGGTCAACGTCTGTCAGGTTTGCTAGTATTTTATATAATGTGCGTTAGGGTATAGCCAAAACAGTTGTTTGTAATACTCTGCTTCGAACCAACAGAGCAGTGGTATCTCAGTAAACATTAAACTTGCCCTTAACCAGATGAGAACCGTTTAAAACATTGACATTTTTGCTACATTCTCAGCGTTGAAGAAAATGATCATAAAGAAGATAGTGATTTATATAACGAAAATAACGTCGATAACCATGTCAATGAACTGCCACACTTTGCCTCCACTTTAGATAATAAATACAAACACAAAATGAATGCAATGGTTGGAACTTAACTCAATTACGAGCAACGTGAATCAATTTGCAGAGTTCATTTTGCTTTCTATCATTCAAAAGCTACCATTAAACTGCTGATGAAAGTGGACATCACATGAATAAGCAATCTTAATAACCTGCGATAGCATTTTTGATCTTTTAATAATTATAATTGTTCGCAATCTCATGAATGGTCATTCGATTCCAAAACATTTTCAAAAACCTCTTTACCTAAAGTTATTTATTATGAACGACATAACGCAAAATACGACATACAACATTTTGGTAACAACACAAAAACACATCCTCCGCCCATTTTTCAACCTGTTCAAAGTATCTGACCCATGTCAGAGGATTTATAGTAAAAAAACTAAAAATAAATCTAATTAGATATATATAAACATAATATACATATTGACTACCAAGGCACAGAAATCATAATCAAGCTTATTGCATAAAAGTTAATGCTGAGCAAAGATCGAATCCGGAATTACAATCAACAAGAAATCTTAGGAAGATTTAATGGGTTTTCATTTACATTGTTGATATTAATTAGTCGAAAATAATAAAATCATGTTCGATGTTTTTAAAGCAATCAATAGATATCATTAGTGAACAGCAAATTGAGGCATACACTATAATTCAAATTTATGATATCGGGAATCTGTCAGATCTTCACAACTTCGCTGGCCGTTAGGACCGCTGACCCAATTTTTCTATAACCTGCAATGCAGCTATAAATTATATCAATTAAAGGTAAAAATTCGATATCCAAAAATAATACTTTACCATCGATAAATATTCATATCGACTGAAATAGACATACTGTGAAATTGAGTTGTTTTTTTTTTATTTAAGCTTATACGATGGTTGCTTGCAATCCTCCCAACTTAGGGTTTAAAAAAAATAAAAATAACAATACCAAAATTTCAAAATAATTATGTTAGTTAACTGAACAACTGCAAATATTATGAGATGAAATTTAATGAAATGTGGTAGCTAATGAAATCAAAAAGATTTGTTAGAATAGCCACGACGCTACGTGATAAGTTAAATATCCAATGTATTTAAAATACGCAATGTGTGAGGATTTAAGGTCGACAACGTACTAGTGGTATGATATTATATATATTATATCTATGATATTACAAGCGCCCATAGTCTACAGTAGCCGCTTTCAATGAGGCGGGCTGTATGCTTGTTTGCCACCTTTGTAGTATAAAAAACGCATTTGCGATTGTAACTATCTCGCTTCTATCACATTCACAGTGCAGTACATGAGATAAGTCAGCGAATGATAGAAATAAGATTAAACCTAAGTCGTGTCTTGCAAAATGGATTTAGCACAGATCCTTTCCATTCTGACATTTTCAAACAAAAGCTTAAATATTTTGAAGTACTAAACAATGGGATGGGGCAACGATTTTATTAGTTTACTAACATTACGTGACAAAATGACTTATTGTATGCGACTATCGACAAGTTGCTACACGATTGGATACACGAATTCAGTGAGAAATCACGCGGGTGTGATCACTGGAGACCCAAAGCCATAGTAACAAGATGGAGTAATATTTATAGCAGCTTAAAAGCTAACTTATTTTGCAAAAATTTCTTAATTTTTATTATCTTTACTTACGGCGATTTATTTATTGCATGGCTAATTCAATAAAAATATCTGTCGCGATATTTTTATACGTTTTTATATTAATTAACACGAATGTTTGAAATTTACTTCTCACCTTGTGTTGTTTCAATGATTAAAAAAAATCTTTGCTATTTCATAAATTATTACGGTCGCAAAATATTCCAATCCAATCTATTCCAATAAAATTTTAAGGAACCGTTATTTAATCTTGTTATACTTATTTCGACTATAACATTATAAATAAAAATACATTGTTTAGCTTAGCCCTTGAGAAGGCACTTATGAACGTTATAAAACTAACACCGGTTTAAAAAACATCCCAGTCATCGAGAAGAACCGGTAAGAAACTCGATCGGGCTTATATACCTTTTTACTGTGTAATTAATGATCCAGTTAATAATTATATTATTTTTAGCAGATGTACAAAGAATGACTTCACTATCATTCATGTAATGAACCATTGTTATGATAGTAAAACTTGCTTGGCATGGTCATTGTCAACTTATTGTCCGGCAAATCGGTAGTATGCTTTGGGACCATAATGTAGAAGCCACGGAACAGGTACAACATAAAACAATGATCTATAAAGCTTTTATTGGCTTTACTGAATCTAAAATATGATAAGACTAATATGCGTTTATTCTTAGTATTAAAATTATGCTAGTCGTTAACAAAATTTAAGTTATCTAAGTTATTGTGAATTTACATTAAATTATTATGATTGTATTGGAAGGGCAAAGTTAAGTTATTCAGTTCCCGACATTCTATTCTATTCTTTTACTTTTTAAAGTAAGTCACCTCCTTATAGGGGGTCCTTAGTTCACGTCCAACGCGCTTTCTGTAGGAACCAATACGTCTTTCACTTTCAGTCACCGTAAAAGGCTATACAACATACAAGTGGAAACTGTATCTGGAACAGTCATGTGTGAACTGCTTTCAAAGTAAACTTTTTCATCTAACGATGCATTTATAACGTGGGATATGAATTCTACAAAACTAACATCCCACTTAGTTTCGATACAAAATATAGATTTTAAAATTTTGTAGTATTCACATCCCACGTTGTAAATGTATCTTTAAATATAGTAATAGTAGTATAAGCCTTCAAAATTATTTAAACATCTTTTTTTTAAATAAAATTTTTTACCACAATCTTACTCGATATTCGATTCTCTTTCAAATGAATTCAACTATTCAATTTTTTATCTAATTTCACCAGTCTAATGTTATCAACCAATTTTATTTAACTATAGGTAGTTGTTGATACTGTATATCTGTGTGAACCTTTAAGTGGCCTTCTGTATGTTATTTCTATGTATATGTACTTTGTTAGCTGTAAGATCACCATGTATCACTAAATAAATAAATAAAGTAACGATGTGGCCGAAGATGGTAACATGTAAAAATTGCAAATGGAAATAACTCTCAAATGTCGCTGTTGGAATATACCTTTAAGTGCTTAACAGAAGATTTGCAATTTGATGGCGTCAAGTTAATTCTAGTTAAAGGAAATCCTGAAAATTCCCTATCTTTTTAAAATTATTAGCGTTTCATCATAATCTCTCATACTGTTAAGTAATGATAAGGTAGAAAATAGTAACACGTTTATCCATTAGGAACTGGTTCTCAAGTGCAGCTGCCGGAACATACCTACAACGGTGTTTGGCGCTAGATTTTTAACTTGAGGGTAGTAACTATGTAGATGAGCATTAGAATATACTCTACCACCAAGTTATGATTTCGTCAAGATGTTTACATTCACCGAAAACTCTGGCGTACGTAGATTTGAAACCGATAGACGCGTCGTTTAAATACAACACATCTGTCAACATTGTTTCAAACATCATCATACTTATGCTTTTCAGATTCATTGTAGGATTCATAAGTACACTTGCTTTATTTTACACAACCGTAATATTATTGGCTAAATACTAATCGCTTATAATTAATAAAAGTAAACTGATATGTTCACGAATAGATTACCCGTCTTTGTGGCGATTTAAATGGTAAATTGCTGTAACAATTAAAAATATGTAGTTATATTTAATTTCCTTTTGATCATATAACATACATAACCATTACTAATATTATAAAGGCGAAATTAACTTTGTGTGTCTGTTTGTTACTTTTCACGACTAAAGCTTTGAATCAATCGGGGTGAAATTTGAAATATAGAGGTAGCCTGGGATCTAAAGAAGGACATAAGTATGAAAAACCTGCACAAAAGTTATTGCGAAAAGCCAGTATAAAAACAATTATATATATAAAGTAATGGTAAAAATTCTATACCACGTTCAGTTCAACAAAAATAAAATCACTTTTAGTTTCCGACTAGGTACGGAAAATTTTAAATTTCTTTAACTTTAAAAATATTGTTTTAAAATCGACCGAACAAGTTAAAGTTAAGACAAGCTTGAATAACTAAAAGATATTCTTCGGAAACGTATCGAGACGGACAAAGTTTATGTGGAGAATAAGAGTTTAAACTGAAGTTCTTGAAGTTTTCAAAGTAGAGAAACATAACACAATATAAAACTTAGGCAACAGATAATGTTTAACAAATAAGGTGTGTATAACTCTAATTAATCTTATTATAAATAGACCCGTCTAGTGACGGGGTTTTATTGGCAAATAAATTATATTTAATTTATATTAAATTATAAAAATGTTGCCTATTTTTTTTTCATTTATGGGACACTGCTTCACACACGGGCAGTTAATTCCAAACTAATCAAAGCTTGTATAACAACACACAACTGAGCAGATCACGCAAAAGTCAGTCATGTGCGAGATCGAACCCGCGACTCCTTGGCTCAATAGTAGCGTTTACTACCAAGGCGCTAAGAGGCACGTCAAAACGTAGTAAGGCAATGAAATAATTTACAGTCTCAGATTTTTAAAAATATAT
This sequence comes from Saturnia japonica, assembly GCA_033032175.1. Lineage (NCBI taxonomy): Eukaryota > Metazoa > Arthropoda > Insecta > Lepidoptera > Saturniidae > Saturnia > Saturnia japonica. The sequence continues at coordinate 4,884,131 of CM065312.1, forward strand.
TATAGACTAGCTAACCCTCGCAACTACTTCTGCGTCATTTAAGAGAGAGAGAGAGTGGTTTTTTTTCTGACTATACTGTTAGCCTTAGGGGCCCTGGAGCCTCTGACGGCTTTTACAGCTTCACCGGACATGGGAGAAAGTGGGTCATAGGCACTGTATTATATGTACCACCCGCTTCCAACATTATTCTATATAATAAAATGCGCTCGCGATACTTGATCATTATTCTGCTGCCGAGTTATTTTAAAACTGAGATATCCCCTAAGATATTCATTTAAATCAATTACTGTAAAGGGTAATTTTGTTCAAAATTAAATAATTGTGATGAATAACGTATTTATTTCGATAAGAATTAATACAATGTTTATAAAAACACCTTCGCAAATAATTTATTATTTTAGAACAAATTGCATTACCATAAAAAAGGTTATATTGAGTAAACCTTTCTCCTAACGGGCTATAAAACACTAAAACATTTTTTCCATTCGAACAAGTAGTTCCTGAGATTAGCTTGTTCAACCAAACAAACAAACTCTTCAGCTTTATAATATTAGTATAAATTTAGCCTTTGGGCACAATCTCAGCTGATATAAAGTGACAAAGGTAGTCCAAGATCGCTAAGCCAGTGGTAAGACTGACTCTCAAGTGCAGCTGCCGGAACACTCCTATAAATGCTTGGCGACAGATTTATAACTTCAGAATGGTAGTTAGCTATGCAGTTATTCGAAAATGCCCTACCACCAGCACTTGATTGCATTACCACTCGGTTTTGTTGGCTGAATAAAAAAATACTACCAAATTACAAAGTACTTTCAATTTTTAAACAACGGTAGGTAGTTAATGTGTAAACATCGTAAGAATATGATTTTTTTGTTAACACATACGGTTATAATAAATTTAATTTCCGTAACAAATAACGTAGAACTTCGAACAAAAGAGAAAACATAGAATTGTGTCAAACGAAAGAAACGTTAAGTTTTCTTTGATTTCTAGTTCGCAGTACGTGTGCACGTGACATTAAAATTTATTATTATAACATTCATGGGAACTGACCTCTGCTCTTTTACGTTAATGTATACAAAAATCTTGTGTGCGTTATATTAGTTACTAATTATAAAAAAAGTTTTTTTTTTTTCAATTTTTAGGGGCTTTTATTCTTTCGAATACATCAGCATTTTTTAATATTAGCATCAGTTGGTAGTGGGTACAGGCATCGCATCGATCGACGTGAGTTCGAATCCCTGCAATAAGCCTGACCTTTTCGATAAAGGAATACATCGTGATGAAACCATAGCGTGGTGATAGTGCTTTTTCTATGTGCTCAAGTTCAAAATCGATCGCCAAGCACCAATAGGTGTGTTCCGGCAGCTGTACTTGAGAGCCAGTCTTTCACTAGGCTTAACGTGATACCATCTTGGGCTACATCGTCACTTAAGATCAGGCGATATTGTGGCCACAACACTAAATCTAAAATGATAAAGGAAAGCTATCCTTTCTAGGATCAAATCAAGAAAGTTTCTAATGGTCATAAAACATCTTAACATCAGCCATACAAGGTTTTTGCGAAACTGTTGTGACAAACACCTATATTTGGACAATTTAAATTCATACTAATCATCAGCGACTACATTTCGGTACTGTTCTTGGCTCACTTTATCAGTATTCTTTTTAAATTTTATTTGTTAAGATTTATGTGACAAAAATCGTTAAAAATAAATCAGTAAAATACATGTGTTACGAATGTAGATATTACAATATATCGTATTTCCAATTACTACCAATTGATCGTAATTGTGTATACGCTAAGTTGGAACGAACCTGTTCCGTTCTATCTTGAAATCATAAATAACAATTCTAACACTAGTATTTCATGCATAATATCTCAAAGCAAGAACAAAGTCAGTCAATAATTTCTTAATGAACTTTGTGTAATATACATAAATATTATACACAGTGGGTAAAAATTTAATACTAGTATTAATATTTAAATTATCTGTAATTTATACAGTATACAGTTTTATTTAAAAATCATATTAAACTCATAAATCTAATTTTTTTTTACATATTTTTAGCAAAAACGCGATCGGAGCTATTCCAATTATCCCCAGGGCTTTAAAATAGTCAATCCAAAAGTTTAGAATTTAAATTTTACATCTACTTATATATCTATAATTTTTTACAATAACTCGGTTAAATAACCGCACAATACATTTATAATGGAAACTACGGTACAGTCTAGAAACAACAAATACAAACAAATTCCATCGGCAGTCGTTGCTGTCAATCCAGCCTGCAAAAATATCTCTAAATGTATTTAGAATAATATAATTTTTGTTGATTACCATAGTAAAAGTTATGCTTAATTTAAAATCGAGTGTGTAAAAATTGTCCGATACATATCTTGAATATTCAAAAATTAAACAACAAAAAATCATTGTGAATTAAACTTCATTTCTATAAACAAATCCTAATTGAACATAATCTAAAAAACGTTTGTAGCGAAACAATGTGAATTTATCTCTCAATGTGTTAATTACGAGATTTTTAAATATTACTGCATGCCAGTATAAATGCTGTATTGTCTGCTAAAATCCATATTAAACCGTATTTTTATCTAATTTGTTTATAAAATACTGTGGTCGCTAATAAATTATTTTCATTATTATTTAGTATAACATTGTCTCTTTTAGAAACTTCAAAAAATAATCATAGTATAAATAATTAAAAAATTAGATAACTTGCATAAATAAAATTTACTCTTAATATATCTGTAATTATGTATTCCAAAAATGTTATTACCCAAATGCTAATATAATGTGTTAATATATTAGTACGTTTAAGAAACCTCATTTTAAATAAATAAACAAATCCTCAAATCCATAAAAAAATAACATGACATTATAATTCACGCTACCGTTAAGTTACATTTATGTTATAAAATTAAAGTATGCAAGAAAATTATGAGGGCAATGACTTTGAAGATCGTGAACGGATCAATTATGTAAATATTTATATTCACCTTCGCGGTGTACCGAGTTCCGCATAAGTTTTACAAATAAAAAGCTTTAAGTTGCAGCTAAATACATATGCACATAATTGTAAGTACTTACCCGATTAAATCGCGAACGTTTGCAGCAGGAATTCTTATCTGTTATATCATGTTCTGAGTAACTGGAGTCACGATAAAGAATCCCGTTCTTTAATTAGTTTCCAAATTCGAATATAGTTTTTTTTTTTTTTTTTGTGGCGTAGCCGATTACGATACGAGCGTGGAAAACGTGAGTCGCGCGCGAGCTTCGACGGGTAAAGGCATCAACACACTGTGAGATCGGCGGCAGGCTGCGCCAGTGCCCCCTCCGGCTAACACTACTTTCGGTTATTCTCTTGCCTCCCCCGAGACGTACACCGATTTATCACGGTGCCGTATCTGTGCTAGCTCCTAGACGTTCCAGACCCGACTTGAGGTTGACCTGCAATCTTTCTTATAACTAATCTTCGCTGACACAGTCTCTACCGGATCGAGAATACTTCGCCGACCGCATATTATCGAGGATAATGAGACTTAAAGTGTTGCTGTCAAATTAAAAATTATATATTTTAGATTATTTAAAAAAATTGACCGTTGTACTTTTTCGGTTCGTTCTTCACCTATCGCATAATATCGAGGATTATGAAACTTACATAAAAAAAATCAATCATTAAAAAAATTAGCGAAATCGCTAAAATCATAACTTTATAATTAATCTGTGTTAGGCCGATGAACTTTTTTGGTTCGTTAACCCAGTTTCAACGGCTCAAGCACTGCATCAAATATATTATTATTTAAAAAATACTTATTTAAATGATTGTACATTAAATAATTATATCAATAGAGAATAATCTTATGCATGAATCTACTTACGGAGAGAATAAATACACTTTCTAAAATATACCGAACCATAGAATGAAGTATGTTCATATTAAAATAACGTATTATTTATTTTTAAATATTGTTGTAATATCATTTCTTAGGAAATAGTTAATTAATTCAAAATTTATTAATTATAAATGATTATAATTTATGCGCGACTGTTATGCTCGAGGTCCTGGGTTCAATTCTCAGGTCAAGCAGTGTTATTGAATTTTTCTATGAAATTCTCAGTAGCAGCCCGGACTTTAGCTTTGTGCCCGATTAATGGTAATAGGCTCGCCCCCTATTACATGGAACCTAAAAACATACCCGGCGATCTGTGGGTGTACATTAGTGTAAATCTCTGTCTAAAGCTTCGGGGATACAGGCGTGATGGTGTGTTATATTATAATATTACATTTTGGAAGTTAGACTTCTTTTGGCACGTTCAGTAGAAGCTAAAATTACGTTACGTTACCGTAAATTCATATTACTGAGTCTATTTAACTAGTACAAATTAATTTAACCGTATATAAATCAATATTAATTAACATTAACTCAATCAATTTTCAGATTTTTTTTTAATATACACAAATCATGTTCATATCCAAAGTGTTTTTTTTTTTAATAATACTAAGGTGAAAAACAATCATATGGTCAGCCTGATGGTAAGCGGCTACTGTAGTCAATGGACGCTTGTGATACCATAGCGCTTTGCCGACCTTGAACCCACCTTCCCCAAGAGGCTCTGGAAACCCTACTCACCGCACGAACACAACACAAGGTGATTTCGCTGCTATCTACTGTAATCTCCAAAGATCTTATATAATTACAGCAACTTAATATGGTGACTAAATAACAATACGTATTTAACATTCAACTGTCAGATACTAACATTCAGAATCATCACTGTGTACATCAATACTTAGCCCCTCCTCTGCGAAAAACGTATCCGATTTATTTCACTTAAAAAACTTAAAACAAACTATTAAACGTGTTAAAAGTAAACTATTATTTTTAGAGATATAATACATATTTTAATGAAACAATACCGATATTGATTATTGTAGTGAATAATCGGCGATATCGATACCGGTACCGATATCGAAAGTTTAGTAAGAAATAAGTAAATAAAGTATATAAACTCCTACACATTTTTACCCGACTGGCTAAGGATAAAATTTTTGGATGACTATACGTGTTTCTATTATGCACAAAACTGGTAATAATCTTTTTTAATGATAAGTAGATATTTGATATTTAATATCATAATCTATATATTAATACGTGAAGCAAAGGCTTTCGGCAACTTTTTAAGCGTATTGCGTACACGGTATATACTGTGAGATTTGGCATGGTTAAAGTTTATATGGAAAAGGAGTGCAAAAAGCTAAAATTTATCTATAACATCTCTTACTAATATATTAAATTAAATTAATTAATACTGCGAATACTATCCCGAAAAGTGCCATTGAACTTAGACCCCCCGAAATATTGACATTGTCACTCAACGAAAAGTGACAGCAAGTGATGTAGTTAACAGGTACTCATTGTTTATGAATACTGTAAATGTGAAACAGAAAATAGTCTATGATCAAAAAGTCACTGGTCGAATTTCGATCTTAGGACGATCGCTAGATAATAATAAATAGATGAGAAACAATAAAACGCATAAATAAATACGGCAATGTCGCTGCTAGCATCACCTGCGACGAAAGAGCAATAACGTTACTTCGCGCGCTTTTCAAATTGTTAGATATCGGTTAAAAAAATAATCGGCGATCCCGATATATTATATCGTATCGTTATCGGAATCGTTACATCTCTAATTAATTTATCATTAACTAAACTATTACAACTGTAAAACTATATCAAAACCAAATCAACTAAATAACACTACTGGAAATACGTTTAAAAGTATGTGACGATGCATCTTAATTAAAAAGATCGATTTAACGGCTCATCGCAGTATTAAATATAAACGAGCGCTTAGCAATTATAAATCCTATACGTTGACCTAATTTCCTCAGCAATTGCTATTGTTGTGAAGTGTTTGTCGAACGAAAGTAAATTTCTCCTAATTTGTATGGAAAGGAGTTCAGTTCGATGATTCAACAAAATGTGCACTTGACAGGCCATCGGCTTCGTATTTTGTCATGAATTTATACATGTTTCTTTCTGTGCGTATAGTAGATGGTAGAATTGAGAGCTGTTAGCGCATCATGTGACGGAAGTGAATAATGTAAATTAGTGACTTTTGTGCTTTTTAATTGTGTTAAAGAAACACATAGAGCACCTTGCATAAAAAAAAATTAATTCAGTTTTATCTTAAGTTCATTTTAGTGGTGTCATAATGTATGCTACTCTCAATTTACAAATCTGATTTAACGATTTAAATATGATTTATGGATTTGATTAAAACCCTTCTTTTTTTACCCCTTATCCTAATTAAGTAGGCCTAGGACAAGGTGTTTTCTTCTTCCTGTCTATTCTATTAAATAACATCTCAGTATTCACACATTTTATACGCATATCATTCTACACACAATCCATCCATACCTTCTTCGGTCTTCCTCTAATCCTATATCCATCCAAATTCTTACTAAACCTCTTTTAGTTACATGACTTTCATCCCTCCTCATGACATGACCTTTGTTACTGGTGCTATTTTAAGATTCCTCAAATAAAGTCATTCCTGTTCTTATCCATTCTAGTTGCTCCACACATCTTTCACACTTTCGCATCTCAGCCACGTGTAATCTTCTTTCATCTAGTTCTTTCGTTGCCCAGCACTCAGATCAATACGTCAGGACAGGTCTTATAATGGTTTTATACTTTTTCCTTAAGCTTCAGGGGCATTCGAGGGAAAAAAGTTATCCCCGAGACCTGTCATCATTTCCACCACCCAGCATTTATCCTATTCTTCATGTCCTGGTCAATGTAACCGGATGTAACTGGAATATAAAACCGAGATACCGAAAATTGGGGCAGGCTGGTAGGGATACACCGTTTATGGATATATGAGAAAAACTGGATGCCCCACCGAAGTCACAGAACAAATGCTCAATTTTTCTTCTACTAATTTGAAAAATAAATATTAATTTAATCAAATAATTACGAAATTTAAATAAAAGCAGTAAAATGAATATTTAGGTAAATAATTATCATTGATGGCTAACTTTATCATATTGGTGGCACGAGGGATAATTTATGAAGCTGTTTTTGTTTTGTTTTTTTTTTTATTTTATAATAGCAAGGCAAAATTTACGACTCTGGACTTATGGTAATCAATTGCAATCTTAAGCCAATAATGACCACCGAGTGATGGGTATTCTATCGACGGTATTCGTTATCATTTCAGCCTGCAAGCTTCTCGCCGGCTTCTGGTTGATCCCGAAACATGACAAACCAAAAGAGAGTCATTGTTTCGGGCTTCTCACTATGCGTATAGTGATCGTAACCCAATCAGGAACAAATCCGTACCAACCTGCTTGATTACTGGATATACGTCGGCTGATATCAGAACGTATCGCGGCTAAGCGTGCCACTGTATCGGGTGTATACTTAGTGTATGGTGGTCGGACATAATTGTCGTGTCCTACACATGACATAACATACCATCACGCCTGTATCCCCGAAGGTTTAAGCAGAGGTGTGCTAACGTACACCCACAGTACGCCGGGTATGTTTTAGGTCCCATGTAATAGAGGGCGAGCCTATTAATGAATCAAGCACAAAGACAAACTCCGAGCTGCTATTAAGAATTTCATAGAGAAACCCAATAGCACTTTGCTCCCCCTAGGAATCGAACCCGTCCTACATAGCAGTAGCGCTTAGGACAATTAGGCTAATAAGCCTACCACTCAGCAAATAATAATAATAATAAATAATAATGGTGGTTTTTGTTGTTTACCTCGCAGGATCGTAAGTGACGATGTGGCCCAAGATAGTAGCACGCTAAGCCTAGTGTTATACTGGCTCTCAATAGCAGCTGCCGGAACACACCTATTGGTGCTTGGCGACTAATTTTCAACTTTAGAGTGGACATTAGAAAAATCTTCATCACGATGGTTCCTTCACCGAATGTGCAGACTCATTGCAGGGATTCGAACTCACGTTGAAATCTCTCGAATGCAATATCGCCGAGCTAATAGGTACCTATGTAATTAAGTCCGTTGAAAAGTTCAATGCGATATACGCCTCTCATATTTCTCAATAAACTACGCTGTTCCGTGAAACTACGATTATAACCCGGTCATAAATAAACTAGAACATTGGTTAATTTTGTTCTATCTACGCCGACGGCACTATGTAACTCTATTTTAATGTATCGAATCATTTAATCGTACCATATATCATTACGTGTTCGATTAATGTCATAAGTTTAATTAAAGTCATTAAATTATATAATGAATTGACATTAAATACAATAGCTTTACTGTATGATTATTTTTTGTGACTACTTTCATGGTGGATATTTGTTTTTCTTATTTTTAAATAGTCATTCTAATGCGCATTCATTAATTTTTGTAAAACATAATTGTATTTATATTTTGTAACAGATTGTTTGTGTCGTACAATTATTTGAACTTGTAACTAACACGCACAATTTCAATACTAGAAATAAATATAAAATAGTCATTCCGCCTTTTAAACTAATAAAAAAACAAATGAAAGTTTTTTAGGTAATTGTGTTAGGTTCTATTTTAAGCTTCCTAAGCACATTACCGATTTGCCGGATAATAAGTTCAAGAATCATGTTAAACTGGTTTTATTGTCGAAGGGGTATTATAGGGTGGCTGATTACGTGAATGATGGTGTTGTCTGGATGTGATTCCCTCTCTGTACATCTACTGAAAATGATAATAACTGTATATAATTAAATACTGTAAAACAATTTAAAAAAAGATAATAAGATGTTGATGAACCCGATCGAGTTTCTTGTCGGTTCTTCTCGATGGCTGGGATGTTTTCCGAACCGATGGTAGTATTATGACATTCATAAAGTGCCTTCTTGGGCCTAAATCGAATAAAAGATACCCTTTACACTTACCCTACAAAACTATTGTATTAGTAGGTTAAATTATTGTCCGTTCGAAAGTTATTTGTCTACCAATGTATTAGACACTACCCCCAAAATATGAGTTACACTTTAACGGGAACAAACCGTAAAATAAGACTTGATCGCTTTCCTGTCCCACAGATTAAAACTACACTGGCTCGTATGACATATAGATATCAAGGCCCATATCTATATAATTCCCTTAACTACCATAATACGTTTAAGAATCTTAATAATCATCGGCTAAGAAATACATTAAAGAAAATTCTTTATAAATATGATTATTATGGAATAGAAAATCTATTACAAGCAGTAAAGTAGTAAATATGCCATTACACAAAGATTAGTGTGAGGATTTCTCATGTCAAACAACATACAAGCTATGTACATATACTTGTAAGCAATTACACACATGCACACGTACGCAAACACACGCACCCACGCACATACACACACACGCACAAACGCACAAACACGCTAACACACGCACACACTGTTATCTGTAGTTTGTCTCATCTGTTATTTTATTTTGTTCTTTTAATTCGTAGTTTAAGAGTAAGAAATCATGTAATTGTTGTTTAATGGGGAAGACACTGTTACCTGAGACACAGGTTATACCTAGTTCTGGTGACAGGGTTCAGACATACTTGATGTATTACATTGTTTAAAATAATTGATTATGATGATTATGATTAAATAATTAAATATATATGGTGAAAGTGAATGAAGTCTTTTGCCATTTATGAATGTACTAGCCATGCCCCGTGGTTTCACCCGCGTATAATTTAAAGTACACCTTCAAAAACACTAAAGGTAGCGTATGTGTTAATCCAGGGTGTAAGCTACCTCCATACTAAATTTCATTAAAATTGGTCCAGCCGTTTGAGCGTGAAGAAGTAACAAACATATAAACACACTCACAAACTTTCGCCATTATAATATTAGGAGGATTTATAACAATAAGTTCTCTGATTCTTAAAACTTTAAAAAGATTTGATCAATTAAATTCGCATCTTTTTTTCGTATGTGGGTGTTTCGTCATCCAGACCAGACATATTTTTTTATACTCAAGAAATCAAATGTATAGTACTTGTAGAGCTTACTGAAACTAATATACCTACCTAAAGACCCCGCAATAAAAATGAATAAATATTACGATCTAAGTAGTAAGATAACCAAAAACGGCTATGCGGTTAATTTATATGCGGTAGAAGTGGGAGCGAAAGGTATACCAGCGAAATCTCTCTATAACTTGCTAAAAGACCTCGGCCAGTTAAGGACTGCAGTAAGTTCTATTTTAGAACGGGTATCTAAAGCGGCATTAACAGGCTCTTACCAAGTCTGGCTTGGTAGGGAGGGTATCGCTGGCAGTCAAGGTAAGGTTGATGTGCATCATAAGAGGGCCCCCTAAACCTACACCTACACCTGGGTCGCAAGTCCCGGGAGCCGCTCATGTTTCCCTCTCTCTGCCACACGATGCACCCGGCACCCGCACGGTGAATCCATGGAATGCTAAGATGTTTACATGTTCGACGCATTAGAGATCTGTCATAGACAATGAAGGACACGAAAAATGTCTATAATTATGACACAAGAATATCCCGAATTTCTGATATATGCAGAACGACAGATTAAAACGTGCAGAAAAATTTCAACTACTGAATGCCACATATTTAAATTTAGGGTTTATTTTCTCTAACTATGTTCATTCTTAATTTCAGATTTGTTTTTCTAATACTGGTTGTACAGTAATTTTGACAAAGTCATGCCGCAAATACAGCTAGAGAGAAATTGTTCAAAATGAGTTACTATGATCTAAATAAATGGACCCGAGCTAAATTATTAACCTCAAAATAGAATGTGTCATAAACTTGTGAAATATCAGTAACATATTTGAGAAACGGACACAAATTCTTTGTTGGTTAAGACATGGAACGCATGAAAAAAATGACAAAATATCTTTACAATGCGAATGAGTGTAAACAGAAGGTGGTGTCGACCGAGACTTATCTTTATGCAACACATTCACTAAAATACTAACTACATAGTAACAGTGAAATTACTTGAAATAAATGTGAATTCATAAACAAAAGAGATTGCAAAAGAAATCGTTTGTAGGGTGTAACCGTACTAAATTATTCATACTGACCTAATAAGGAACAGCGTAATGAGAAATTATAAACTTTTAAATCCTTGATGTCAATCCTTTCAATAGAACTCGCATCTCCTAGTTAATAAATACTAAGAAAATGCCAGCTAAGCGACGATTTATTTGAACCTAGCCATGCCTCATGGTTTCACCCGTGTTAAAGTTATTCGAACAACTATCCACCGCGCTGTTGTGTTGCCATCGTGCTTACAGTTTGCTTGACGTTCATGGCCACTGCTCCGCTCCTTAGGGTCCCAGCGTAAAGTTATATATTATATAGCCTTCCTTAATAAATAGGCTATAGCATATAAAAAGATATTTTCCAATCGGAAAGGTAGTTCCAGAGATTAGCGCGTTCAAAAAAAACAAACAAAATAATAAGTAGTACAGATCAAAATTTGTAAAATCTATTGATATCTTACTATTCTCATATGAAATGTTTTTAAATAAACGTACTTTAAATCCGTCTAAAAATTCACTCGTCTTTAATAAAACTATTATTATTACCTACAGACACAAAAAGTAAGATACATTCACTCAGGAATTTATGAGATACTTGTGAATTATATTTATGCTAAAAAACCTCCTGACCGCTGGGATCTCGCAGACAGCTATTTTCCCCGGCGTGTTTTAAAATGTAAGTGCACGTAAACCACAAAATTGCGTCCTTCATCTAAAATTTAAAATATTCACCTCAAGCCACCGCAGCTAATTGCGATCAAACCGACACACTTCGTTTTAAATGAACGTTTTAATTTATTTTTTACTAATTCCTTGGGCTTCTAAATACTATGTGTACCTAATTTAATACTGTTTTATATAAACTCGTATCAGTTTCGTGTTCGTGTCATGTTGACAGTCCTCGTGGCGCAGTGGTAGTAAACGCTACTATTGAGCCGAGAGGTCGCGGGTTCGATCTCCGCCCATGACTGACTTTGTGTGATGAGCATAAATGTCAGTTGTGTGTGTCTGGATGTTAATATCTATATATGTATGTATATCAACTGTTTAGTTACCATAATACAAGCTTTGCTTAGTTTGCAATTAAATGGCCGGGTGTGAAATTGTGTCCTCATAAATAACTCTTGTTGCCTTGATCTTCTTTTAAACATGGGATATATATTAAAGTCTATGATATTAATCATTACGTTTCCTAAAAATCGAGATTTTTATAATGCTCCCTCACACAAAGCCCCTAATTTTTATAATCGAATCTATCCAAGAACAATACACTAGTATCATAAATACCCGAATCAATACATAATGCTATGTATTGCAATGACTAGCAATGACAATAAATGGAATAAAAGGAAGACTGACTCAACAACACCTAGGCCAAAGTACTAATATTAGAAATTTGGAGATGTTGGCATTATATAAAGGTATTGCATAAGAAGAGATTTCTTAAAATTCAACCTCTAAAGGGATGAAAGGGGTTGGCAAAGTTTGTATGAAAAATAAGATTTTCAAGTTAGATTAATTTGAAACTTGGTTTTACTCATTGGCACAATTATTAAGGAAAGGTGTATGCCAGCGGTATTCAAAATTCAACCCCTAATGGGGTTAAAAGGTGGAGGACATGGATGGATAGGGGGGACGTGATATGAATAATAATATTTCTCGGTTTAGATTTAGGAATATCTATGTAAACAACATTTTAATCAGATTACAATAAAAACTGTATAAACCTTATAGTTTACGCGAGCCAAGCCGCAGGCGGAAAGCTAGTTAGTTCTAAAATAATGCTTGGCAAACATTTATATTTAACGAATATTAAAATTAACTGTCTGTTAGAAGTGTTCTAATTATCATAGTTTTGAACATTTGTTTTCATTAATTATATCTGGGATTTTTTTTTTTCTTTAATAGTTTAGTAATAATAATCATGATAAATATTTCATTGTTCGCTCCAATCCCCGTCTAGACTTTATGATCAGCCTAAACATAATATATTTTTAGATTCATGTCCAGTCTCATGTCGTCCACATTTATAAACTTAACCCAGGAGCTTGTAAGTTTCCTTTGTCATTTTTTCGTGTCAAGTTTTGCACCTAAACTCAAAGAAAGTTATTCGGAGATCGAAAAACCTAAAGGTATGGCGAAATTTGTTATGCGAGACATGTTGTGATAAAAATATATGGAAATTAGTCAGCTTTTCTTTACGCCTACGCAACCTTTCGGGCCTCGGGTAATTCTCTGATTTATTCGCCCAAGAACTAACTACTTCATTAAGACGTGATTTAAAAGAATCACCGTCCCAAGTTCTTTTTTTTAATTTAATTATATTTATTTGTTGCTTTCTTTTTTATCCTAGTTCAGCAACATGTCGTCACAGCATGTGATGGTAAATGCACTACATTCCAAAGCATTTTCGACGGTGACTGTCGGTTGTCGTCCTCCTAATGACAACTTGCTAGATTGTCTCTTTACATTTTCTAGTCAAAGATATTAATATGATTAATTTGCGAACTACTTGGCTCCTGTCGTGAATGAAGGTGATCGTTACCTTGTGGCTTCGCAGACTTTACACAGTAACATATAATCAAATATTTTTAAACTCAATTTTAAGAATAAGTATGAAATAAGTGTTTTATTTACTATAAGACATTGCGGTATTATGTGCTACATACTAGAGACGACGCGGCGACGCCTCAAACAGATTGTTTGAAACACGCGTTCGAGTGCATACACTCGCACTTACAGTCTGCGGTACTTGTTGCGATTACACGTTTGAGTACTAAATTTTACTTTCATAATTATAATAATCTTCATATTAGCCCAGCTTGTGATCCAGTAAAGTTTGGTAGCGATCGGATCAATGTTCCCTTTGGATTCCAAAACGGCACAGCAACGCGTGCCTGGGTTTGCTAGTAATATATAGTTATGATAAGAATTAGTTCTGTGTCTATAAAAATGATTAATAATAAAGTTTTATTATTACATTGTTTCAAATATTTCCAATATAACTTTTAATGGATATATTTATAATAATCAAAGAACAAATCCTTACGTACTTCATTTAGTTTTAAAAACGACGACTTAGTTCATTTGTGAACAAATATGTAAAAATATTCACATCATGTAATAGAATGCTAACGCACGAAAGTTGAATAAACAGTCATTCTTGATCCTTTGCTTTCGAAGTTGACACTCCATTAATATTTTTTGTACCCAAAATGTTTTTTTCTCTTTTATATCTCATATACACGTATTTTACACGAATTATTATTGCTGAATTAAGATTGCCAGTGGGAAATTTACTTTCTTGAAATTTGCAATTTATTTTTACTTGTGTTAGGATATACTTTACGTTTTATTCTAACTAGTGATTTGTCTTATACAACAGTTATTTAATAAATAAATAATATAAATATTTGTATGCCTCAAGAAAATATACATTAATTAGATAAACCTATGTATTAAACAAAAACTTAAAAAGAGCATATAGATTCCTAAATGGTAGAATATAAAATGATTTAATACCCATATCATGGAGGGTGCATGAAAAATTGCTGGTCCGCCATATAGGATTTAGAATGACGCCACTTAGTTAACCATTGAATTGTGTTCTCAATGTATGTCGCCATTTTTACGAGAAATGAAGTGAAGTGAAGTTAGCCATTATCATCCAAACGAAACGTGTATGCAAAATTTCAGATCAATCGGTTGGGATAACTATTTTAAAATTTGAACATTTAAGATTTAACCATACTAATAATAATAGTCTGTAATAAGAAAAAAATTGTTGTACCTTATTTGAAAGATAAATGTGCAATTTTTATTTAAATATCACATGAAAATTTTGTAGATCAACTCAAAGAATATAAGACAGTCAAAAAAACATTTGAAATTGTATAATAATGTTGATAGTTCTTCAGGCCACATTTAATTATATCTAAATATGATATACAAGTCACTCATGATATTTGAAATAGAAAAGTATTAAAAAATTGCACGTACAGTATAGAGAAGTGAAACTTCTTAAAAAGGGAGACACAAACCAAACTGTGTACTAGATATAAAATGTATAACTGTCTTTTCCCTTCTCTCTGTGTTATCTTTCTTCTCTCTCGTGTAACTAAATGTGCCTAAACGTTACGCGTCCTCGAAATTTCACTCTCTATTCCCGTTCAATTATCTAATTGCCGCATAAGAAGTTTCAATTCAAAAATCTACACAAATAAATAAGATTTCAGTGTCTGTTTGTAATGTCAAAATATCAAGTTTTTACTAAATGCATATGTTACTAAAAACCATTTTTAAATTTTTTGCCTGTCTATTTTTCTGTTTGTTCCGGCTAATCTCCGAAACGGTTGGACCGATTTTGATGAGACTTTCACTGGCTGTTATTATAAAGAGTAAATTAGGCTACTTTTATTTATGAAAAAGAAGGTTCGGTGCAAATAAAATTAAAATCATTTTTAATTTTAAAATAACTGGTGAGCGATCACCGTGGGTGTAAGCAAGATCACCATAATACCGACGAGTGGTACTCTGTAGTCCACATGAACTGAGCCGCGGGCACAGCTAGTGTACATATAAAGTATTAAAATGTTCTAAGCGCGGTAGAAAAAATCTCTTAAATATTCAATTTAAAAAATCTTCAATATTGCGCCAAAACTTTTCACTGCAACAATATTTATCACTATTAGGTACAATCTCTCCCGTATTATGCCTTGGGATACAAACTATATTTTGTTATTCCTGGTTCCCGGTTTATAACAATTTCTGTTTATTGTTATAATACGTTAAGACAGAGGTAGCTTGTGCACACACTATTTGAAGCTACCTGTATATCTCTATATATTGTTGTATCGCTCACATGTTAAGTCTAAAAAATATTGTTTACTAATATGATTATTGCACTCATATATTTGAATATATATATAGGAATGAAAAGTAACGGACGACTGCAGATTAAATGAATAACTGATTATCAAATGAGCTAAAAACATACTAAAGGTTAATGGCAGATTGCTCGATAGCATGTAAAGAGGAGTAAACAGAGTTCGGTAAATTAAATTGTAAATAGTTCTAACAATAAGATATAAAATAAGTTTTAGAAATGATTAGAAATGATGAATGAAAGGGTGGTGGGGATCTGCAGGGACCTGACTGGGTCACCACAGCTTTATACATGGGGATAAATCCGTCGCGAGGACTCCCTTTTAGTATGTCGCTTTTCAGGATCAAGTAGAGTATATTCAGCTGCCCAGAAGTTTCAACCGATATGACAACTACCACCGGCAAAGGACTACCGATCTCTCGATGATATCAAGCATAGTACCATATCACATTGCCGTGATACTATAAAAATTTACATCATGAAAATTATATATATTTCTAAGCTTCATAAAATATGTTTCAAATAGAGGTGGGAAATTATGAATGATTTACATAATCGAGATATTTCAATGATGAGCTTTCATTCATAATCGAGTGCTTTATGTACACTCAGGGGTGGGCGATTATAAATGATGACTGAATTGAGATATACACGAGTAGGGAACCTAAAGAAAAAAAGGTCGCGCAATCGTAAACAAAGTTCTTTACAAGAACATATATACCAATTAGCTAAAAAAAGGTCGTTAGGTCGTAATAATTACTCATTTTTTTAAATCAGTAACCTAGCATGCATCAAAATATCTACTAATATTAGTAATTAATAATGGCTATAATCGAGATATCTCAAGATATCTTCATAATCGAATGATTACATTAGTATCGCTAGTTACAAACCGTATCGTGACTACAGTATACATAACTATTGATAATACGACGAACGTACGTTATATTAACTCTGTGCTTATTACCTCATTATAAAAAAAAGTTACATTACAAGAGGAAAATAAATAATAATTTTGTGCTTCTCACGAGAATATTTAAAATGTACTTCTACGTGGTAAGTGCACAAAGAGCGGTATGATAAATTATTAAGTATTATAGCGTGGCGTGACGCAAATGTGACCCTCTTAAACTCCAGTGGGATTAAACTCGTCTTCGAGTCACGCGCCAAGTAATCCCCATAAATCATAAACACGATGTTGAATAACTGCTTGATTTAACGCTTTATAGAATTCAACATGACACATAATCATTATAAATAAATATAAAAAACTAATTTTAGTGTTCATTATCAGCTTATAATGACTCATTGCTGTATATACAAGGTGTCCAGAAAGGGTATCGGGTATTTGTAAGTTCAATGAAACAAAAATTATTTGTATGCAATAAAAAAGTTTATTGTTTATTATTAGCATATGAATTGGAGAATTATTTAGAAAAGATGATGTTATCCAAATGATGACCGTTACGTTGCTGGCACTCTTCTAAACGGAAACGAAGATTGGCGATAACACGTTGACACATAGCTATCGATATTGCTGCCATTTCTGACCTGATGTTTTGCTTTAACTGGGTTAGATTCGTCGGATTGTTTTGATAAACCTTACTTTTAAGGTATCCCCATGCAAAATAGTCAAGCGGGCTAAGGTCGGGGCTTCTGGGAGGCCAGTTGATGTTACCCCTTCGCGAAATGACTTTATTAGGGAATAATTCGTTAACAACTTCCATTGAGTCATTTGAGGTATGGCAAGTGGCCCCATCTTGCTGGAACCACGTTCTTGAGTTGAAACCTGCAAACTCCTGCAACTCTGGGACCAAAAAATTTCGTAACATATCGCAATAACGGTCACTATTCACATTAATTGCTCGGCCTCGTTGATCTTCATGAAAATAAGGACCAATTATGCCTTTAGCAGACATAGCGGCCCAAACAACGACCTTTGGGCTATGCAGGGGTCGTTCATGCTTTCGCCTCGGATTCTCCACTGCCCAGTACCGACAATTCTGCTTATTAACATGACCATTCAGGTGAAAATTTGCTTCGTCACTGAACAGTATGTTGTTAAAGTTGTTAAATCGCTGCAGCATTTCGTTCGAAAAATTCAGTCGATTAGCATAGTCCGTATCCTTCAATTCTTAAACCAATTGAATTTTATAGGCTTTTAGATGTAAGTCTTTCTTTAAAATCGAATGTAAAGACGATTTTTTGATGTTCAACGCTTGGCTTCGCTTTCGGATGGATAAAGACGGATTTTGACGAACCGACGCCTCAACTTCTTCAATTGGTTCTTCATCGCGAACTGAACGAGGACGACCAGAGTTTTGAATTTTAACTGTCGCACCTGTATTCTCGAACATCCTGATCCATTTCCTAATGCTATCGTCACTTGGTGCGTGGCGTGTACGATATTCCGCACGATAGAGACGTTGAGCAGTCACTATTGAATCACCATTACGATAATACGCTCGCACGCAAAATGCGCGATGCGTCCCCGAGTACTGTTCCATCGTGACTAAAACTCCACAAAATGGCGGACGCCACGAACCCCTCCCCGCACCCTTTAGACGCCACGTTTCGAATATGGCGCGAAAACAAATACCCGATACCCTTTCTGGACACCTTGTATAAGCCAAGCTTTATTATGGGTTATATCCCTTATTTTATACTATCTGTATCCGCGACTTCGTTCGCATTCTGGTTAAAACTTGACGTTACTAAAGTACGCAACCCTCGAAACACGAGATGACCGTGGTTGCTCGATGGGCTGACATATTTGCTGTCCTCGAAACAATCGACAACCAATGGATTTATCAACTGTTTTAAAAAAAGCTATTGGCTAAAGTTGGTGTTTACGATCAAACAGAGAGCTATTATTAAAAAAACTGATCAAGTGCGAGTCGCACTCGCGCACCGAGGATTCCGCAATTGTAAAGCCACGTTCACCAAAATAATTACATAACAATAATGAAGAAAACAAAAGAAAAGATAAAATATATTGAGCGACAAACTTAACTTTGCCGTTGGAAAACTGTTGTCCCAAACATCAATATATGCCGCGGTCAGTTTAATAACCGCAAATAAGTTTGTTACCGCAAAAAAAATAAAAAAAATATGACGTGATTACAAATTTATGGTATTCCGAATTTTTCCTTTATACTTGTTACAACGGGCGCAACGAAGCCAAACTAGCGCAACGGTACGCTCCTAACAATAATTAGCTACGCACAACGATAACAGTACCGAGCGGGCCTGCACAACGAGAGCGCATTGCGGCGCGGGCGACGCCCGATCAACACTAGGACTCGGTACCACAAAGCCGGAGAATACGTACTACGGTAAGCAGGGAGCTGCAAACCAGTGTACGCAAGCCCAACTCATTACGTGCGACCAACTCTGTTCACGCCCGAACCTACCAGGCGTGAAGAGAGTGGACAAGTGGGTTAAAGATTTCTCGAAGATAATAATAACACGCGAACACCAAAATCAAGACGCTTTATTCAATCTTTACAATGGCCGATTACAATAATTCTTAACATTATCCAGTGCTTCAGTTTCAGAGGTGTCTGAAACAGAGCTTCTTCAGAGTCTTGAGTCATCTTTTCTTGAGTAGCGTTTGACACCCTGTGTGCCGGTTGGCTGCAACAGCCCCATATTTATAGGTGTGTTCGAGTGCGACGGAATGATGGCGTCTATTCCCCTTTCACTCTAATACTGCCTTATTCGGTTAATACTATTTGGCGCGAATTTTTCTGCTATTATTATTATTACCTTTTCTACGAAGTACTAGTGCTATCTTTGTCTATATTAATATTATCGTTATTACACGAATACACGTAAGTTACTGATTTCTAATTAGATTCTTATAAAAATGTTATAAAACCTATTTCAATCTATTAAGTTCACTAATACCTAACTAAATAATCTCAATATAACATTAAGGAACCGTAAACTTAGTGAATCCTAAGCATCAAACATTGCAACATAAAAATAGCTTCTATACATGTTATATAAGGCTTGTTAACGTTATAAACACGATAAAACTTACATACAAGCCGAACTATCACTATATATTCATAAACATTACACATAACTTGTTATAAATAAAGATTCCTACTGAAATATAAGTTTGGTACGTTACTACACTATTCTCGTGAAATTATAAGTTATACTACTATTTATTTACTATCTCTATGTACCTAAACTCTATATTTTTAAACTAGCAACAGTAAAGCAATGATTATTCATGTGAATTCTCATTTCTTAAGCCTAGCAACTTATACCTACATCTAAATATGAATATTGCTATTTCTTTATCTATCTCCTAATTACCTAGCTTAGATGCGTCGCTAACACTTGTGCTACAAGAAATTGCTTCTTGCCGAATTTCATGATTCTAGGTCAATTGAAAGTACCCTATAAGTTTTTACTCCCTTTGCAATTATTAAAATATGTGATAAACATTCGTATCTTTTGAATGCGTCGACTTAGAAGTTTGATTTTTACACATCTCTAAGAGATTGGAAACCTGAATATTTGATATTAATTTCAACTTGATATCTCCACGCAATCCTGAGAAAAAGGGTTTTGACAGACAGACAGATATCGAAGTGATCCTATAATGGTTCCTTTTTCCTTTTGAAGTACGGGACCCTAAAAAATATATTAAAAACATTTTCAATTAAAGGTTAAATTTTTAAAACCCTATTGTCTTAAGCGTAATATCTTTTTACCAAACAATTAACCCAGAGCTAGCCATACGAATTACTATCTTGTTATACTTATTACAATCTACAGTGGTTTCTGTACCGGTACTCGGTATTTTTACTGAGAACGTGTTAACTGCGGGAACTAAACCGCACTGTGAACGATGAATTACAGTGCAGCTCCGTTAAAGTTCATTATCACTGGTCACTTACTTTTCGTCAGTGCCACTGGAATGGAACATCCAAATGTAGCGGTAGAACAGAGACGTATTCTGAACTATCTCAATATGTCATAATCTATCTATCTATATAAATAAAATGATACTAAAGAGCGTAGAGCTGTAGGCATACGGATGCATAGGCGGAGCGACGCTGTGAGATTTGAGCGAAAAAAAAAATTACATTTATGAAACTTTAATAATTATATATTATGTAGTAAAGATCTTAAATTATATTCTATGTTCAAAACTTCCAATTATATTATTTGTAGACATTAAACTATTTTTCAGTTTATGTTCTGTAAGTTTATTTCTATAGATTTTATTTATTTTGTTGTAGAATATTTTAATTAATAGTGTAATATTATCCTCTCACTGGGCCAGGACCCCATTTTAATTATTTTATTACATCTCTGGTGGTTGGTACTGAGGTACCGTAACAAAATGCAGTTGTGCGTCACGGTTGATTCGATTTAAGGGACTGAAGGAAGAACGGATATAATTTGTTAAACCTTTCATCCGAGACTGAACAGTTAATAATTTGATCATTCATATGAATCATATTACATCTTTACGATTCTTGACTAAATATGTAATCAAGATTGCTTGACCTGTAACAAATATAACAAATGCCAATTCTTCTTAACTTAAATAATAACAATACTTCAAAACAATCTATCGTGAAATAAAATTATATTAAAGACATTGTTAATTAAAAATATAGGATATTTATTATTTATATATGTATATAAAAATTAAATGCTGTTTGTTGGTTAGTGCATTACTTGATAATGGCTGAACTGATTTGGCTATTTTTTTAATGTTATTAATAACGCGAATAAGGTTTTTAAGTAAAGAAAAATTTGATAAGTTAACCGGAAAATTTGAAAAAATTTTGAATAATTAAAATTTCTTTTTTGTATTGGATATTTTTATGACCTCTCAAGACCACAATTCAAATACATATGAGGACACAATTTCACACACAGCCATTTAATTCCAAAGTAAACAAAGCTTGTAATATGGTAACTAAACAGCTGATATACATACATATATAGATATTTAAACACCCAGACACACACAACTAACATTTATACGCATCACACAAAGTCAGTTATGGGCAGGGATCGAACCCGCGACCTCTCGGCTCAATAGTAGCGTTTACTTCCACTGCGCCACGAGGCCTGAATGATGGATATGCGTAAATTTTTTGACCGACTTCAAAAAGGCCTCCTCCTAGGTACTCAATTCGAATGCATATTTATTTTTTAATGGATAATCTGCCATAGTTTCTTTGTTTATGAACCGATTTAGATGATTCTTTTTTCGATAGAAAAGGGATACATCAAGGGTGGATCTATTTTAATTTCATTTTCATTGGACCTTCCAACTCGAAGATACATCACGAATTCACGAAACTCCTAAAAATCATTGATGTTAATTTTCTTTCATCTAAACTTATCTAAAAAATAATAAACAAATAAGTTAAGGCTAAGTTAAGCTAAGTTAACATCCATAAAAAAACATTCGAATCGAGAACCTTCTCTTTTTTTAAGTCGTTTAGAAATTTTAAACTCGATTTTAGTTATCTTTATTTGCCTCCCTTTTATTAATAATTTCATAGACCGTATTAACTTCTTGGAAACTATATTTCTCCTAATTATTAAAATAAAACATTAGGACTGATTCTTGTACATAGTAAAAAAGACATAATTCAATATTTTAAAAACCATTACTATACATTACCAATATTTAGTTTAAACGCAATATTTAAATATGATCAAATAGAGTCATTGCGCCATATAAACAATCGCGGAAACAAAGCATGATTAATAATGAGCAAGCCTTTCTCGGACTCTCAATCAAGCGGAACGTAAAAGGACCATTTGATGAAATCCATTGTTGATGTGAAGAAGGGTAATATTCACAAATTACCTCCAAATTCATCCTTTTAGGCCCTCAGATAAGACGTTATGGGCCCGTAAGAACTAATTTATAGGATACGGCGAGCTTTTCTCGTTCACTACCAATTTGCGCTCGAATGAGGCACGAAGGTATTTTTATTGTCATCCTTCGATTATCTTAGTAGTATCTATTTATCGTGATAATTGGATACCCCCACCGTGGAGTCTTTACTACTTTTTTTTCTTTTTTCTTTAAAAAAATTCATAATCGTTTAATTTTATAGGTATTCTCGAGAAATTTAAGACGGCTTGAAAAAAGAGAAACTTTTAACTCCATTTTGTCAAAAACTGTTAAAAAATGTGTTATATTTTCCCCAAAATAGTCACTATTTATACACAAAAAAAATATAAAGAGGAAACGAGGTTGGCAAGATATGTGACGAATACGTTTGCACAGAAATCTATTGCTGTTGGGCTTCATCCTAAAACCCGAAAAGGAGTTATGTTTTTATTTTATGTTATATATCCATGAAAAAAAGCTAAATCACTTCACACTATATATGGATTGTTCAACTCATTTATGCGCGCGGATTATGTGTGCGTAAAGCGTGTATAGATACAGTGACTACGCGTGCGTGTCAAGAGGTACAGTCAAGTACAAAAGAGAATTCTATTGGCTATTTTTCTGTTCAATGTTGTTGGGTTTTCATAAATGGCAACACGGGCTCACCCGGGTATGTGACGCGCCTTACGCCATCTGTGAGTCGTTGAGAAGCCGTTGCGACAACTGAACCGCTTGCGCACGCTAATATTGAAAAACACTTAAATTATTATAAAATTGTGTCGTGTGTGGGAAAAACTCATCTCTGGAGCGAATCCACGTTCCGGGACACAAGACCCGACTTGCGACAGCCCAAGGTGAGTGGAACCGTGCACATGCCATAATACTACCTTAATTTCAAATTTAAAACAGCTATCGAATCACACATTTTGCTCTAATTCGAGCAGGATTACCCAGTTACAATATCAATACAAATAAATATCTAATTATTTACATGTATTTATTGGTATAATTCCCGTATTAATTATATTTTAGCGTTTTAGTCAACGTATTTGTAGGTAGGTAGTTTCAAGTATAACTTGGCGTAAAAAATAACATTTATTTCTATAAGTACACAAGTTACAACTCTGAAACTAGTTTAGATCATATTTTTATTCATAATAACTCCTAATCCAACGTAAAACTAAATTCTTAACATCATATTTAGGTTCTTCATTTTCAAAATTAATTTACGTAAAATCGTCGGACAGCAGCCGACCGCCATTGCTATTTTTATTTTGTGGTGTAATTAACTATTTGTTTTATTTAAAATGCCTCCGAAACCTGATGTCAGATCCGATGAGGAGTTTGACAAGTTGGTACAACCACATATTATAAGGAAAGAAATGTGTTTTATGAGATTACAAACTTTATATGATATTTCCAAAAATGTTTCTGACAAACCTGAGTTGCTAGGCGAATTTAATGCTCGTTTTCATGATTTGCCCGAATGGCGGGAAAAGTTCACACAAAGCATTGGTGACATCACACTGATTAAAAAGAAATTCTCTCCCGGTTATGTACCATCATATAAAGAACTCGAAAGTTTTGACGAAATGTATTATTTTATTTGCGGCGTTTCGAGTAGTTTGAACTTTGGACAACATAGTGTAACTGAGAAAGCAGAGGGCAGCTGTGTAAAACCTAGGTTATCTAAATTAGAATTGTTTCCTTTTGACAGTAAGCTTGAAAACTGGCCAACCTTTCGTGACACATTTTCTACCTTAATACACCACAACAAAGATTTAGCGAACATTGAGAAGTTTTATTATTTACTCTCAGCTGTTGTTGACTATTGTAAAGTCAATGCCAGTAACATCTGATAACTATCAAATCGTTTGGAGTGCGTTAGTGAAACGATATGATAACAAACGCGCATTAGCTACAGCATATCTAGATAAAATATTTGCCTTCAAACCGTTAGTGAATGAATCTGCATCTGGGCTTAATGAATTCTAACAGACATATCAGGAAAACATTAGAGCACTTCAGATTCTGGAAATCGAAGATTTAACGGGTTTTATTTTGTTCTATGTTGCTTTGCGTAACATTGACCCCGCACCTAAACGTGAATTAGAAAAAGAACTTGGAGATACAAAACTACCCACTTACGATGATTTAATTACTTTTATTAAAAAATATATACGCGTGCTCGAGAGGTCCGAGTGTACTACTAATTCCACTAGTACAAATAGTGTATGTAACGTACACTCGGGGCCAAATAAAAGGTAGTCAGACGGCGACTCCAAAATTTAAAAATACACAGCGACCGACTTTGTCGTCGGCTGTTATCAATGCAAACCAACATGTAAACTCAAAGAAATCCATGGAGTGTTTGTATTGCAAAAAGATGCATTCTATTTATCGATGCACCGACTACATCGACCTGTCTCCGGCACAGCGTCTCGATAGAATTAAACAATTAAAACTTTGTGAAAATTGTTTACGCGAACATTCTGTCGATGACTGCCTGTCAAAGGTACGTTGTACGGTCTGCAAAAACAAGCATCACCACACACTGCACATAGATTCTTTTGCAAATTCGAGTTCTAGTGCAGTCTCACTTACGTGTTCAGCTAATGTGACAGTCTTGCTTGGCACCGCGGTTATTCACGTCGCAGATTGTGAAGGTCAGTACCACACCGTACGTGCATTAATTGATAGCGGAGCTATGACGAGCTACATAACTCAAGACTGTGCAACACGATTAGGCCTGTCGCGATGTAAATGTAACTTTGAACCGATTGGTTTAGGAGGCAATCCAGTTCGGGAGTTCGGTTTTACCACCTGCAAGGTGAAGCCGAGACACTGCGATGGACCCATCCTATCTACTGATGCGGTTATCATATCTGATATAGCAAATAATCTACCTACAATGCCTCTTTCCAATAAAGTTATTGTTGAGTTTCAACATTTGATGTTAGCTGACCCGACTTACTATAGGCCCGCACCCGTTGATATGTTGCTTGCAGGTGATCTGTTTCCGTACATCTATAACGGTCAAAAGATACTTCCGCGGGAATATGGATTACCTGTGGCAATGAGTTCGGTCTTTGGGTACGTCATATTGGGTCAGACTGCACATGATCGTCCTACTAGTGGTACCACTCTAACTGCGGCAAATGTTGTTCTGGATAGAACTTTCTGTGCGTTTACCAGAAACCTGGACCAGGTGGTGAATTCCGTTTGGGAAATTGAAAATATTCCAACTGAGGCACTGCGTAGCCCAGGCGATGAACTCGCAGAGTACTTATTTGCAAAAGAATATAAACGTGACAATACCAGTAGATATGTTGTTAAATATCCCCTTCGACCATCAGTTGAACTCAGCGACTCGAGTCAAATGGCAACTCGCCGACTTCTCAACTTAAAGTCGAAATTAGAAAAGGTGTCTGACCTTAAAACTAAGTGTCATAAATTCATGCGTGAATATAAGGAGTTCAAGCATATGACTTGCATTGGTGATGGCCAGAACGTGAATTCGAAATTCATCATTCCGCATTTCTGCATTACCAAACAGACAAGTGCCACGACTACTCATCAAGCGCTAATTAATGCTCCTGGCAAGATGTTAAATAATATGTCACTGGATTCAATATCACTACCAGGTCCTAAACTTAATGCCGTTATTATTCAACTGTTGACTAACTTTCGTATAAATAGAATTTGCCTTTCTACATACGTTTGTCAAAGGTATCGGCAAATAAATGTTGATCGGAGTCCGAGACCGTCTTATTATATGTTATTGCGTAAGTTTCTGAATCAATCAAATTCCTCATTCGCTGAAATATACTCTCGTTACGTATTACCATCTGAATTTTTAGCCAATCAAGAACGGTTTATCGAACCTCAGTGGCTAAATCTCAATCAGCCCCATTGGCCGATTAAAACCATAGCTGAATTTAGAGACAGTAAGCCACCTGAATTCAAATGTCCTCGGATAATTCTTGCTTACAACGAGATTAGCCAAACAAAAAGAGTTTACAGGTTGCCAGAAAAATATTTTAACTTCTACAAACTTATAAATATCATTGTCCGATGGTTGCAGTTCACCCATAGTCGCAGAGTAACTGTTCGAAAACGTAAGCCTCTTGGAGCCTTCATTAGGAAGGCACATGATATTATCGTTAAATCTATTCAAATACATAATTTTTCAAGTGATTTATCAACTTTATTTCATAATATTAGCTGCAATAAATCCTTGCGAAAGCTGAACCTCTTCATAAATTCCAACTGTTTTCTCAAGGTAGGAGGCCGCCTTACCCATTGGAATATAATGTTTGATGTAAAGCACTCGCTGCTTCTTACAATATTATATTGAAAAATTAGAATTGATACCAAGGCTCTATCATTTCAGGAAGTCTGTAACCGTTCTACTCACGTTGAAGCTGTAATCTATTCAAGACCCTTATGTTCTTTACTCAGCTTTCCAAACGAGTTTGAGGTTCTAATAACCGCTCATTTCCTCATAGGTAGGGACTTTTTATCGGTACCGCAGTACGATTTATATAATATCTCTACTTCCAAGTTAAATTTTTTGTGGTTGGTCCAACAAATGTCTCAACAATTTTGGAAACTTTGGAGACAAGATTACTTACACACTTTACAACAACGTCAAAAATGGTTTACCAAATGTCAAAACCTCAAATTAAACGATCTTGTATTGATTAATAATGATGATCCACCTCTCAAGTGGGCGTTAGCTAAAATATCAAAACTACATCAAGGCTCTTATGGCGTTGTCCGTGTTGTTTCCTTATGAAATTCAAATGGAAACGAATTTACTCGTCCCGTTTCCAAGATGAGCCCTCTGCCATTGGAGCGGAACTCAGTATAAGTATAGTTC
Organism: Saturnia japonica; assembly: GCA_033032175.1. NCBI lineage: Eukaryota > Metazoa > Arthropoda > Insecta > Lepidoptera > Saturniidae > Saturnia > Saturnia japonica. The sequence continues at coordinate 4,911,848 of CM065312.1, forward strand.
TTTCTTTTATAATGTAACAATATTATGCAAAACCATTATTATTTATGTCTATATTCAAATTATTATAATATTTATTAGATTTTTATGATTATACAGTCCACTATATTAAACTAACGTGCATACATTTTTATTATATCTATTTAACTTCATTTTCTCTCACACAAATCAAGGTTTTATCAAGTCAACTTTGGTATGATAACTGGGAAATCCTTGCGGATTTCGGTGGGGGGAAATGTTGGGTTTTCATAAATGGCAACACGGGCTCACCCGGGTATGTGATGCGCCTAGCGCCATCTGTGAGTCGTTGAGAAGCCGTTGCTACAACTGAACCGCTTGCGCACGCTAATATTCAAAAACACTAAAATTATTATAAAATTGAGTCGTGTGTGGGAAAAACTCATCTCTGGAGCGAATCCACGTTCCGGGACACAAGACCCGACTTGCGACAGCCCAAGGTGAGTGGAACCTTGCACATGCCATAATACTACCTTAATTTCAAATTTAAAACAGCTATCGAATCACACAAATGTTATGTAAAGCAATATATATTTTTAAATTCTCTAAACATTTTCTATATGGTTTAGGATGGTATGATGGTAGACGAAGAATTTTTATACGATATTGCGGACTATTTTTTCTGTTACGCATTGCTGAATAACTCTATTTTTAAAATAACAATTTAACGTTTTAATAATTTTAATCATTGTGGTAAGACGCATCATACTGGTTTTTATTGTAGGTGAAATATTTTCTCCGTGACGAACCTGACATTTTTATTATCAACTATACCCGTAGAAATAAGCTATAAAAATACGTGTTGATCGGAAGAGTACTGCTGACTACTGCCGCGTCACTGACATACAAATAAAAACCGCATGTTTACTAACTCACACTCACATAGTTCCGCGCGAAAAGATGAGTTGAACTCTCTAATTATTTAATAAATAATTAGAAACTTTGTTTTTAGTTACTTCGTGGTCTATATCGTTCTTTGCCAATTTTAAATTTTTGAAATCAGGAAATACGGTAGTTATCTTTTTTTTAATTAATTCTGATATGAAAATATTGCTAGTTATAAACTTGTACGTCTTTTTAATAGACAAGTTTCTTTTTCTAGAGTATAAATTTGATCAACTCAAAATTTCTTATTAGATCGTGCTTGTTTAATTTGTTACAATAGGAATCGAATCTAAAATACATTATTTAAATTTAATAAACATAAATAATTTGAAATCTCACTTCTTAAGTTTTTAAAGTTAAAAATAACAAAATCTTTGTTAAGCTACTGCCTCAACTAGTTAACTTTTGTATCCAAGTTGACCTCAAAGGTCTCAAACAGAATTCCGTTGCAAAAACTCAGTGTGGATGTAATTTATGTATCTTGTTAGATAATGGAATAAAAAGGCAAAAAAGAGACCCCAAGGTATTATTTATTTACGTTACGAATAGAGCTATTGACGTGGGTAAAGTTTTCCTGGAGGAAAGCCAACACGTACTCCTTCTTACGTCTTCGCCTCGCCATCCCATTTACGAAATAAGTCTAAACATCTATCTTAGCGAAACTGAATGAATGACTATTCTTAACGCATACATCACTGTCTCTTTTGGAGATAAATATAATTAACATGTCAAATAAATGTAAAAATTGATGCACAAAACTAATATAAAATAAACCAAAAAAAATCTTTACACTTCTAACAAAAAAAGTATTTATGATAATCAACGGAGGAATATCATCAAAAATTTCACATTTGTATCTGATTTTATATTAAAAAACAGCCATGAACTACCACCAACCGAATCAAGAAAGAGCTGTTCATTTGTGACTACTTTCAGGTGTCCGAACCTCGTGAGATTTACCTTGTGTATTCAAATTAAAATGAATTATACTTCTGGTGCTCCTCTTCAACAAAGAAACATCCTATGGCGGATTTAAATATGCAACAATACTTTATACTAACAAAACAGAAGAAAATAATTGAAAAAATATAAGAAGCTAGCTGGCCCACCGACCTTCTACTTTTTCCGTTTCAGTGCCAATCGTCAGAACCAGATTTTGATATTTTCTTTTTTTCGTGTAATATTATATTGTGAATATATGTCATTTCGGTCCATAAATTTAAATTTCATTAATAATTACTACACTAAATAGCACTGAACGCTAGGCTCCTAGCATAGATATTATGAATTACTATCGTGTTAGCAAAACAAATATATTCTTTGAAAATAATCTCACAACGTTTAGAACTTACACGAATGGATGATCACTAACAGACACGCCAACGATAACATTTTAAAAAAAGGCGTAACTTTCTAGCATGAAAACAACTGTAAGACAATTAATGTAATAGTATTAAGCAACAGTGTATAACAATTTATATGTAATTTAGTGATAAGTTTCGTTATTAGTTATAGATACTAAAATAAGGCTCACTTAGTTATAGTACATAGCTGCTGCATTTGCAAGTGCATCTTTTTTATGGCAATTTTTAATGTTTAATATTATAAAAGCACCCACTTAAAAAATGTTGTGGACCAAGAGTCCGCAGATTTGTGTTTCAAAAAAGGCAATTAATTTAGAAGACTCACATTTTACTATTCTAAAACAAAAGTTGCTTCCTAAATAACTCTTCGATTTCAAAATTTAAGTTGTTATCTATAATTAATATACCTTCCACTTAACACAACTCTGATCGTGATGCTAAAGTCCTTTCATTGTAATACATAGAATGCATGCTACATTATTGCATGTACCGTCAATTGCTTCACATATTATTTACTTAGCACAGAGTTACTAAAACAAAATTATACACATTTCGCTACAAACTATCATTACCTGTTTGATTTAAATATTTATTACTCGCATTTCACTCGTGTAAATTCATGTAGCTCCAACAAATTGCATAAAATTGTTTCGTAAGGACCTTTTAAATGAACATCATTGTTTCTTTATAAATATATGTTTGTTATTATTTCACATTTATTACATAAAGTATTTGATACCTTGACACTGATCTAGCTCAGCATTCCCAGTGATTTTGCATAAAACATATCAATTTGAATGCGTTGTGATGTGAAAGAGAAGCGAACGAGTGTTGAAAATTTTAATGAGCCACAGTATTACCTTTGAATTTTAATGGACCATTGTTTCAAATTAGAGCGTGTAATAAATATTTGCTTTTTGAAATTATTTAATATGTTTCATTTCGCGTAATGTCATGTTGAGTTTTATGAAATTTATACTTACATTTTTTTTATCTAATTAAATTTCACAGTTTTTTTTTGTTTATTGTGACTATTTGTGTTTTTATGTTTTTTATATAATTTAAAATAAATTCAGGTATAGTCAAGAAAATCTTTTATGACTTGAGGCCAGTCGAAGTTGTAGTCGAGACGAAAAAAGTCGACTTTATCACAAATTTGTTTCGTAAAAACGGCCTTATAGTCCTTTTCTATCCAAGCTCGGCTAAATAATTTCACTTCTCCTGATGAAATTTTAGGTATGTCCATGACAATGGCAGTCGTCGATAGATGATTGACCGTGATCATCATACCTGCTTGTAATTCTACAAAGTTGAAATCCAAAAAGTAGTTAAATACTGTTGGCTTCATAAAAAATTTAGTAGTTATATACTAAAGACTAACGTTATTAGGCAGTATATCCGGTCTGAATTATATTGTAAAGCAAAAGTTGTTTCGGCACGTCGTTTTGATAAACAAGAACTTTAATATAAGGCATTGTTGTTAAGGTATTTATTATTTAGTTTAATTAATTAAAATTGTTGTTGTGTTAGTTCGTTGTGAGGTTGTACATACCTACAGGCCCTGGCAGTATATCAGCGCTGCAGTGCTTGCGCTTGTAGGCCTGCAACCTCATGCAAAGAAAGATACCTATTCGACCCCATACAACACTCATTTATTGTGACAATTTGTTTGTTTTGTTTTATATTTAAAAATATATGTGTTGTGTGGTGTTATTGTCGAATAAATGCTTTTTTCTTTTCTTTTCTTTCCTTTTCTTAAATTAAGAATAAAAGTGTAAAGACTTTACGCTGTTTCTCTGTTACTTAGCCTGCAGTCTTATGCTGCTTATTATACTGACTGGTTATTGAAATGTGATAAATATTTATGAAGTCACTACGACTTGTTTGATTTAGGTAATTATACGCCCCATAGCAAGTGAATTTGATTAGATTCTACTCTATTCTCAATCCAAGAGAGGTCGTATTAAACCCTATCTTTGAACCAAGAGGTCGCAAGTTCGATCTACATATAGAACTCACTTTATGTGATGATCATGATTCTCAGTTCTGTATCTGGATGTTAAATATATACATATTTATAATTATTAGCTGTTAGGTTACCCCGCTACATTTAATGTTTAGTTTGGAATCAAAGGAACATGTGTGCGATTGTGCCTTCATACAAAAAAAATAGTGTTAGTTTACACGGGGTAAAAGTGAAACTTCTCTCTTTCTCTCTCCCTCTCTCTTTTTATATATTTCGACTACATTAAGAATGGACGAAGGATAGGGAAACTATATAGAAACGCATTCTATCTCATTCTCAACAGACCATCACGCTTGTATTCCCCGAAGGGTTAGGCAGAGGTATACTTAATATACACCCACAGTTCGCCGAGTATGAATTAGGTCCCATGTAATTCCTTAAATGTAATCCCTATTGCCATTGATCGGGCATGAAACCAAACTCCGAGCTGCTACTAAGAATTTCATATGAAAAACCCAATAACACTTTGCTCGACCTGGGATTCGAACCCAGAACCTCACTCATAGTAGTCGCGCTTACGACCACTAGGCTAATGAGGCAGTCATTCTCTCACAGCCTAAAACATATATAAAATATACGTTTATAGCTATCTCTTTTTCGTTACACATTTTCGTTTCATAAAATCCAATTCACACCCTCCCAAAAGAAGTTTCATTAAAAACCCTGTTAAAAAAGGGAGAAATAATCCGATCGCCATACTTTGAAAAAGAATACATTTACGCAAGCGAAATGTCATAATATCTCAGCAAAATGAACTTGCCAGTAGTTTACTACATAATACATTACATAACCACATATATTATAACATATTTTAATCGTACATCAACTAGATAAGTTTTGTAAACGCAGACGTAATTATCAGGAATGAATTTAAGGGAGGAGAACAGGGGCTCCGGGACACCCACGCTAGAAGGGTATCAAAAATATAAGTTATTAAATTCAAGCTGACATAACAACAAGGTTCACAGTCACAAAGCACTTTTTTACATAGTGTTTGGTCACTAAATCACCTGATCTTAACTGACGATGTGGCCCAAGATAGTAACCCGCTAAGCCTAGTAGAAGACTGGGTCTCAAAAGCAGCTGACAGATCACGCCCATAGAAGTTTGGCGACAGATTTTCAACTTGTGGTGGTAGCTGGCCAGTCAGGCATTACAAAATACCCTACCACCAAGATTTCTTTCGCTGAAAGTTCAAGCGTATTGGTATATATGTGTTCATGTGGGTATGCGAGTAAATGGAGGTGAAACAATAAAATCATTTTGTCAGTCTTGAATATGTGAGTTTCATTGCGCGTCGTCTCCGATTACTAAATTAAGTATTTACCAGTTGTAGAGATTCCCATATATTTCCAATACAAATCAACATATCAGAGCATATTCATAAACTATATTATTAAAAGTAATCTGGAACCTACACTTCTTGGTACACGGCCCCCGACCTTTAGAGTATACGCAAACGAGAGACAGTTCTCGGTACCTTTTTGTTCGTCAAAATAGATCATTTATAGCTGAATCGCCGGAGAAAAGAACCGCGTACAAAATAGCGCAGTTCTTAACGATCTAATTTTGATGGGCAGAAATAAAAAGTACCCCCAGGACTTTCCCTCGTCGGCGCGGACTTTTAAATTCGGCTCTGTCATTTACAAAATATCATCTAATTCAAATTACAGTTGTGATAGATCGCATGCTCACGCGCTGCTACAATCATCGTATAATATCGTGAGAACCGATGATTTCGGAAAAGGTTTTGTTCTTTTGTAATTTTAAAGGATCATAGATATTTAGTTTTCTTTATCGTTAGAGTGTTACCATCTTGAGCCACATCGTCAGTTAAGATCAAGTGATATTGTGCCAATAACGCTAAACCTATAAACGATAAAGAAAAATAAATATTTATGATCCTTTAAAATTAAAGTAGGTAAAAATAGGTATTGGTGCTTGGCGACGGATTTTCAACTAGAGGACGGTAGCTAGCCAGGTCAGGCCAGAAAAAGCTGGTTATAGTATTCGAACTCACGATCATTGACATGATGTCCGTACACGCTACTACTGAGTAAGCATTGCTTCTTCTAACATTGTATTTTTGATGTCTATCTAATATTTACATAACGCTGAAGTCGTTCGTAATATGTGACCGATGGCTTTACCTATCTACAACATCTCAAAAGATAACTTTTAGTGAGATCGTGATCTGTCATGTTATGGTTTTAATTTTTATTTATAGCTTTAAGTTATTTAGACCTATATTATGTAATTTTGTCGGTATTTTTTGTCATGCAGTTTGGTTATTATGCTTATTGTATACAACTGAAGTGGATTATACACAAAAATCAGGAACGTGCAAATAAGTTACCACAAAAACTCCTTAGACAGTTTTAACAACTGAACCGCCATCTTATTAGGCCAATTTTGACGATTACAAGAATAAGTATTACAAAAATATTATATTTACGTAGGTAACGTTGGCAAAAATGTGGATAAATAAAGTTGCCGTTCAAAAAAAAAGAAGAACAATGTTCTTCTTGTTTTGTGGTGGCCATCTATAACAACTATCTAAGGAGTTTTTAGCGGAGGTGTGAGGAACAGAGAGTAAAGTTCCTCATCCGCCATAGAAAAGGGAGGATCCTCCAGCTAGACGGGTGCTATGTCTGGCGGGTAGCTGCCCCGACTGTTGTTTTTTTTTTTTTTTTTTTTTTTTTTTTTTTTTTTTTTTTTTTTTTTTTTTTTTTTTTTTTTTTTTTTTTTTTTTTTTTTAGAACTGACTACACTGTTAGCCTTAGGGGCCCTATCGTCAAACAGAGCCGCTGCGGCTTTTACAGCTTCACCGGACTTGGGGGCGAGCGCTTAGGGCACTCAGCCGCGAAAGTTTGTGACGACCCGCACGAGGGTGCCAGAGTGGCCGAACCTCGGCTCGGGCGGTCGTCGCGAATGCGAAAAAGTCGCGATCTAACTAATTCCCTAATCTTATGAGAATTCGAGCTAACTAATATATACTCATATGCACGTTCCCCTCCTCCTGGGAGGAAGGAGTGGACCATGCGTATGTGTATTTAATAATCGGAATGGTTTTTCTACACTAACTAGCGCAATAGTCTAACTAGCGCAAAAAAAGAAAAAAAAAGGTCCCTTACAGAACCTATGTACCTGTGTGGTGTGCACGTGTGTGTGTTCATACGTGTGTAATGTTGTGTGTGGGTAACTAAGTGTTGCACGTATAGTGTCACTTTGTATCGCGCGGGCGGCTGCCTGACCCAAGGGCTTCACACCGAGGAACGGACCTAGGCTTGGGTTGCCGCTAGAGAGGGGTGACGGGTGTGCGGGAGCGAAGTTGACCGCCCGTCCTCTGCGGAGAGAACGGTGGTTACGCGGGCGTGGGCGGTGGCACGCTCTGTTTGGAGAGACGGTGTCGGCGTAGAACGCGTTAGCTTTTTCGGTTTGGTCGGGCGGGTCAGTGAATATATTACGCGGCCGGCGTTTTCTCCGGCAGGCGTTGGGGTCGGGAACATAAGAAGCTGCCCCGACTGTTGTAGTCGGGTTATTGTATATATACTCAACGACAGAGTGAATTTCTATAGCGCAATGTGGGATAGTAGGATGCGTCCTATGTGGCTCGATAGATGTCGCTATGTGTCGCTACGTGTAGTTGCGTCGATGCGTTGATGCGTCAGTTGTGGCGAGAGATGTCGCTACATCACTCCCCTCCGAGACTGGAGGTCGATATAGCAGGTTGAGTCGTCCATTTGTGATGCTTGCCGGGCCAGTGGAGTGTTCCAGTGAGTCGGAACTAGATGTCGCATAGTTCACGGTGAGTCGAAACTGTGTGCGGTGATTGCCCCAGTGAGTCGGGATGATGTCGCATAGTTCACGGTGGGTCGGAACTGTCTGCGGTGATTGGCTGCTGCGTCGACCAGGAGAGAAGTGCGTTTTATTCTACTGCTTGCTGACTGGCCGAAGTGCAGTGTGCTGTGCCAAGGTCGCTGAGAAGGCGTGGGGCTGACCAGGAATGCGCGTCCGCTGCATACGTATGGTCAGGATACCCGTAGTAGCCGTGGGTGCTGGCTGGCTGTATTGTGACTCGCTGCTCGAAAGCTTGAGGAAGTGATGATGACGTAGCTTTGTGAAGAAGGTTGTGCTGACGTATCACGTCAGGGTCTCCACTTTAGCGGAGGTGTGAGGAACAGAGAGTAAAGTTCCTCATCCGCCATAGAAAAGGGAGGATCCTCCAGCCAGACGGGTGCTATGTCTGGCGGGCAGCTGCCCCGACTGTTGTAGTCGGGTTATTGTATATAAACTCAACGACAGAGTGAATTTCTATAGCGCAATGTGGGATAGTAGGATGCGTCCTATGTGGCTCGATAGATGTCGCTATGTGTCGCTACGTGTAGTTGCGTCGATGCGTTGATGCGTTGATGCGTCAGTTGTGGCGAGAGATGTCGCTACAAGTTTTTGTAACATTTCAAAATGCATGTTTCCAGTTTATGTTTATAATCCACTTCACGTATGCACAACAACAAAACTATATGACGCAATATGCTACCAATATTACATAATATAGGGTCAAGGAATCTAAGATAATGAATTAAAATAAAAACCACAACATGGCAGCTCAAGATTTTGCCAAAAATTTCAAAGAACATCTCAGTAATCCATATTATTTTTAACCCCTTTAGGAGATAAATTTTTGAAATATGTAAGTATATTCTTTCTTCGGCTTACCCTTTCGAGACAGAAAAAAGTTACAATTCTTCATAATTTAATATGGCTCTAAAATTTTAAACTATTTCTTCATATGAGTACAGAAAAACCACATTGTAAAAAAAAGATGAACATAACAGTTCGAAACAAATATCAAATTAAATGCAAAAGTTATGTTCCCGGGTAATACAACTCGCATCTCTGATAAAGGATGATATGAACACATACGAAACATACATTCATAGAGACGGTTATATAAAAATAAAACGAACCACAAAGATATCATAACTGCATCGCTAAATAAACTATTCGTTTTGTTCAACTGAATTCATTTTATATTAAAATACAAAAGAAATATGTTTCGTCCACATTGTTATAGCTACTCACTCAGTCAATTCATTACGGTGGACCATACACATATATGATATGATAAATAAAATTATGTAGAACTAAAGAATACAATATTATCACGCACTAAAAATTAAAAAACATCTCCTGGCTTCATCACCAAACCCTCGTTAAACTCGTCAAAACAGATCATATGAGCCCAAACTCGAGGCGTTTGCTAGTAGCTACTGAAGAGTTCCACTATCCACCTCCTGGTTCTATCATCAGATTAACTCCAAGATACCAAATTACAGTTTTGTCATCCGAACTACACATACATACAAAGTTTCATTTGGATACGACAATCAGAAGTAGGTTAAAATTGTCTTCCAAGATTTGATTACATTGTTTGTTACTTACAAGTGAAGTTAATAAAAGCGTGTTTATGAAAACTCAAAATTGTCTCATCGTTATAAATAACAAACATATGAAGTTGAACATTGTAAATGGTTACAAAATAAACAATTAAAATTTCAACATGGTTACAATTCACAAACCGCAAACATAAAATTGTCGACCCGTATTGTCACAGGAACTTTCCCTGGAACGAATGGTGTACAATCATCGGAACTAATTAAATTGTTGTGTAGAAAATAAGTGTCGAGACTGCATAGTCTGTTGCCAAGCGAATGTTCTCCAAATATTTCCCATGTAGGTCGAGAGGTTAACAATACCGAACACATCTTTACGGACAAAGTTTTCCGTCTAACGGTACGTTCGGAACGTAATATCTTGATCAGCGCTTTATCTAAATCTGTGACTTAATCTATAACAGAACATGAGCATCGCGTTATGTTCATCAAATATTTTGCAAGAAATTCAAGTAGGACCACATAGCCTGTAGAATTAATTTAAAGATTGGTATCTACGACGCTTCAACGAAATTAATTATTAATTAATTTAATGAAACCTATTTAAAATAACCTTGACAATCGGAGTTTTTGGTGATATCTCAAACTGTCATGTAGTGGTTTTTGTTTTTTTATTTATATAAAGGTATTTGTATTTTGTTTTTCCTAAGAAGTATAACTTCTTCCATGTGTAAAGAAGTAAGCAGAATTTTTCAAAATGTTTTTTTTTTTTTGGTGTAAATTATTTCGTTATTTTATTGTGATGCAAATAGAATTTACAGTCACTGACCTACAAAGTGAGTAATTCAGCGATTTAAACCTACTTATTATTATAACCTCAATTTTTTTTTTATATTTAAAAAAAGCGTTGTCAATTTGTCATTTTACATCCGATAAATATATTTTTTTGTTTAAGTACTAAGAAGTAATTGAATTGCAATCAAAAATGAAATCGCGATTTTAAAGTTACCAATATGTTTCAAGGCACGGTTTTATAATCTTACAGAAAAATATTACAAAAGTGGGTAAGCTAATGTACTAAACCCTATATTTGACTATATTATTACTATACTATATTACCTCCGTATTATAAGATTATATCAATCACCCTTTTTCACAAACCTGTGTCGGTCATTATAAATAAAATTTAATTAAATCTACATCTGAATAATGCTGTTGTCTAGGATCGATGCCTAGAAAAGAGACTGGGTATCACTCACAATAGCCGGGACTAGGGTCAAAAAAAAATGTTGAAAAATCTAGTTGCCCTAAGAAATGTTCTAGTTACCTACCTTAATGTAGTAGAAAAAAATACGTTACTGTGAAAGTCACAATGTAAAATCAACTTTTAAAATCGTCTACACCCTTTGTCCAGCTTTGGAATAGGCAGGAACTATTAATAAATATTTTATTTAATACATAAATATCTTTTTCTGTGTATTATTAAAAGCAAGCGAAACTGATTAAGTAATTTGCGAGTTTAAAAATAATTACTTGTGTACAATGTAAGGGATAAATTAATTGTTACTTCTTTATTTCTTTGGTTATAATTAAAACTCTTCTCAAACCTATTTTTCATTTAAAAGAAGAAGTGGCAAAAATATAGTCCCTAGATGCCTTACTACTTTTTTTTTGTAAATAATATCCAAATATACATTTTTATTTATTTTAACCAACAAAATTATTGGATTAAGAATTTTCAATTTTTTTTTTCTGTACATTACTCTCTGGTTTCCGTATATAAATAAAACTATAACTAACATTTTGTAATGCAGAAAGCGCTCGCTGATCTCATAACTTTTCCATTACATTCCATCGAGGGCAAATATTGATTGACAATTTCCACCTCTTGATGCGAGTTATTGCTTTGAAAATGTGATAGTGAACTGTGTTTTCATATATTTTTACTCACTGCTTACCTTTCTAACCAAAACTGATTTCTTTGTGTAAAGAATTATAATATTACATACATTTTCTATCATCAGCCTTTCCCAGTTAACCTCTCTCAATCTGCGCCACTCTGTCTGGTCTTTAGAAGTAATATAACTGTAGAAAGTTAATATAGTTTAAGTACATATTTTTAAAATTTTCTAATTTCATTTTTTGTTTCAGTCATTCCCTTTTTAAAACGAAAGCATTTTTTTCATCTTACACAATTGCGCTACTTAGCATAAGAATATATTTTCTCATTCCAACAATTATTAGGCATCGTCTTATAATTTAGTTGCAGAATAATTCCCTTTTATTTATTGTAGCTCTAAAAAGTGAAGGCACGCGTTACCTGGTGGTAAACACAGTGTGATCGAATGACCTCGACGACCACTGAATTGTTACCAATTCATCGACAGTCATTGCTGCTCAAATGTCTCTTCACGTTATTGTTTGAAAGACCCTATGTTGTAGGAATCATACTTATTGGGAGATAGTGCCACAATTTGGCAGTACAATAAAACATTAATTTCCTTTCAACAATCGTATCATTGAATTTCACAATTTATTTAGTACTAGCGGTCGCCCAATAGTCGAAATTCGATCACCGACTTTTTGATTACAGACTATTTTCTTTTTTACATTTGTAATATGAACGTAAATAATGAATATTATATAATTTGCTGGCACTTTTCACTGAGCGTCAATGTCAATGATTTGGAGGGTCTAAGTTCAATGGCACTAGACGGGGTAGTATTCACAGTATTATCTTATTTTATTTTATTTATTAACATTGTATTAGTAACACAAATTAGATATAAATAGCTTTCACCACTCCTTCTAAATGTAAACTTTAACCATGCTAAATCTCAAAGACTTCCGTGCGCGCAATATGCTTAAAAAGGAGTCCGAGGTTTTCTCCTCACGTAGTAATATATATTATATCGACAAATGCACTCTCTACTATAGACTTATTTTTTATGTTATATCCGAAATGACGGGAACCTATACAAGTTCAACGAAAATAAAAGTACATGGATCATTTTTACATTCTGTGTCACAACGTACGTGTATGGAAAACAAATTAAACGGCCACTTATCTAAACGCAATGATTGACCAAGAAACGTTTAGTTTTTACGACTACTGACGAAAGTATGCAAGTTGATAGTTCAAAGATTATTGGTAGATACTCAGCACATCTAGGTTAAGCTTTTTGTAAGTCACTAGCTGTGACCTACGTTCAATTTATTCCATCAACAGACTCTCCAAACTAACGCTGCCTGCGCACCTATTTTTATTTTCACTTTCCGTGCTTGCGTACAACTTGCATGAATTTCATGGTTATTGCTCCACCTCTTAGAGTCGTGGCGTCAAGTTTTATAGAGCTATAACTATGAACGTCAACCAATCAAGGCAAACTGTAGATAAGTACGGTAAGTGAGCTTCGGCGGTAGCGGCGGCGGCGGCGCGGCCGGACGGTGAAGAGTAGATGAATAAACTTAACACGGATGAAACCGCAGGAATATCTAGTATAATATAAAGTTCTTCAGAAATTAGTTAATTTGAGAAACGACGTAAATTAAGTATAAATTTATTTTTCGAAAACAATCATAATTAACAAGAAACAATCATACAGCATTTCTTGGCACGGTCAAGTTTCACTCTTTCATTATAAATAATGCATGGGACGGAATGTATGACCATGGCCGTCAAATTGTACGTGGTGAATACTAAATCGTTGGACACAATAGCGTGCATTTCTCCTATAGATTTCCCGAGATCTTTTGTTTTGCCTTTCTTAACCTTGATACGTTTAAATGACTTTGTGTAAAGATTTGCATTTTCTCTTAAGGCTCGCATGTATGTAGATTTAGAAAAGGGCCACACTTACTTTCAGTAATAATAACTACACACACGATTTTACACAACTAAGGTGGTAAACCAGCATACGGTCCGCCTGATGCTAAGCGGTTACCGTAGCCTATGGACGATTGTAATTCCATGGATATCATTAGCACGCTGCCGACCTTGAATTCCCCTACTTCAAGCAACTCTGGAAATCCTTCTCATCGAAGGAAAATAACACAAGGTTGCGATCTTCTGTAGGGTGGAGCTATTCCATCAGTCATAATTAATTTAATGTTACTGAAGAAATCAAAAATATTTATGTTATCTATACTAATATAATACAGCGGAAAAGTCCTTTGTTTGTTTGTTTAAACACGTTAATCTCTGGAACTACCAGCTGGATTCGAAAAATTCTTTTTTTATATGATAGCCAGAGTCACGAGGAATAGTATAGGCTTATACAGTGTGTGCGGTAATAAACGGATAACCTTGAAATGGCATATAGCAGAACTTATGGCCGTTCAGAAAAAAATGCGAAACAAAATATATCCTAGGTTAGTACCTAAGATATATAATTTTTTTAAATAAAAAACTACAAATTTTTAGCTTGTTATACATTCTTGTACACTGCGACCACAAATGACTGAATTCTAGCGGTTTTTTATTGATTTATTATTATACGCTAACTATGCCAATCGATAAGTAGTAAATAGTTTGACTAGGTATGGTACTATTAAAAACAAAAAAACTTGAATTAATTTTTCTGTGAGAAATTTGCTAAAATATTTTTTTTTACAAAGTTTAAGCTTCTTGGGTATAAAAAAAATGTATGAAAACATGAGTAACCAATAATTTTAAAATAATATCGGTTTTGAGTAGATTGCATAATGGTATAATTCATTGCAGTATCTTATGTAAATAGTGAAGTATTGCTATTAAAGTAGAAAAGGAGCAAATTTCATGATTTGGACTTGTTTTTTTTTAGTTATATTTGCGGTGACTTGCCTTTTTTCTGGACTGAATTGGACTGTTGTGGTTTTTTAAATCAAAATGCCACGTATTCAGTATACGCCACAAGAATATGCAAACATGCATTTTATTTATAGAGAATGCAGAAGTAATGCGAATTATCATAGAGACAATTTAACGAAGATAAACTTCGTCTTTTACAGCATGTTATTTGAACGCATAGTTTGAGAGATAATGCAAAATTAAAATAATTCAACATTCGGCTCGGGTCCATGTATTTATTAGTGGCGCAAATGAACGGTGCGATGCCGCGATGTGACCATATGGCCGCCTGATAAAAATATTGTCTATACTGAAGTATTATAAATCATAAATCCTTGATTTCTTCTCAATTATATACGGGTAAAACCGCGGGGCACAGCTAGTGTTAAAAATATACGTGAAACAATACTAACCCGACCCGGATAATTATTTATTATTTAGATAATATTATATGCATAGCTTATAGGAGGGTTTTCAATACTGTATGTAGATTGGAAGTGCCCTGTAGGTTTTGATAATCGGTCACGGTGTGTGAATTTTAGACTTTTTTTATCGAAGGATTGAACCGGCTGTACCTTTTTATTGTATTAACCTAGAAACTTAATTTTTCTACAGCAGTTTGAGATCATAAATCTTAGTATTCGGTATTAATTTCAACTGTATACCTTAAGCCCTTTTTAAGAAAAATATAAAACTTAATACAATTTCTTTACATTATAATTTCACATGGGAATTAGAAATTCGTTGTTTTTCGATATATTCCTAAACTATTGTTAAGATCTCTCTTAGTGCGAAATTTCAAGACTGTAGGTATGCGGGATGTACCCTACAGGTTTTGATAATCGGTACGTAAGCGTTATTTTAACTATGAAGCGTCGTATCTCTTTAATGTGTTAGTTAATATAGAAAATTTCTTTTTTTACAGCTGCATGAGGCCATATTCTTTTGTATATATTGTTAATTTCTATTTTATAGCTCAAGTAGGTTTTGAGAAGAAGTGACACGGATAGACAGCCAGCCAGACAGACGGACAACTATGTGATCCCATAAGGGTCCCAGTTTTTTTTTTCATTATGTGTTACGAGACCCTAAAAACGTATAATCTTTTATAGCACAACATTTTAAAGTCTTAACTTTATGAAGGAAATACACAATGAACAGAGAACGTCTTTAGACGTCAGACTTTAAGATCTAAGACTAAATCTTATATTTCGTTCGCAGTTGTTGAATCTACGATGTCAGAAGTTAAGTCGAAACACAACTCAGTGTAAGTAAAACGTAACTAATTCAGCATATTATGTATACGTGATAAATTGAACAATAATAATATAGGGTTGTGGACATATTTTGGGCAATCAACTATTTTACCCACAATTTGCTGTCCCAGACACCATATCAACTTGTGAACTTTCATTATAAATGAACTTTTACTTATCACTTGCGGTTAATTTTTATTATAGAACAATAC
The DNA here is from genome assembly GCA_033032175.1 of Saturnia japonica. NCBI lineage: Eukaryota > Metazoa > Arthropoda > Insecta > Lepidoptera > Saturniidae > Saturnia > Saturnia japonica. Next base: position 4,927,830 of record CM065312.1, read on the forward strand.
GGCATGATATAATTATCGTGTGGAATACAAAATAGTGATAAGACAAAATACTTTTACAGCAAAACAAAAACCTTGTATCCGTGTCCCTCACAAAATGCGTATACTGTGAGTTACCTTCAAGAATTTTGTTAGAAAACACATAATTGTGTTTGGCTTTACTCGCGACGGGCTCTTTGATAGGGCATTTGATCAGAAACAAACAATGTAGTCTTACCTCTCCAAAGTGGGGCTACATTAGATTATTGACCTATTTGTCTAACGTGTTGTGTCTCGAGGTCGCGACGCATTAGATTGGTTCTATCGATTTCATATAATTGTTATGGTGAGATTTAAAAATTATTGTGACGCCATATATTCTGAATAACTGATGGTAGGTCTTGATCAGCGTCAGAGTGGATTATGTAAGGGGGCCGGATAGCGGCCGCCTCACAACAAAGATTAGGCAAATGTGCACGCGCTACGCGACTATTGATTCAAATTTTCGTCAGAAGGTGTCACAAAACAACATAATATTATAGCTGATATGAAAGTATGACGTCAGAGCACACCGCAACATAACAAATCAGATAAACATAATTCCAATAAATATGCATTTATTATCACTAATATGTATGTCGCATACTAATTTTTATGCACACTTAATGACATACAATTTCTTTAGTACGTACGTAAGTGGTAATTCACAAAAAAAAATTAGTCTCTAAATCAAATTTTGAAATAGAACGGATTTGAAAACTCTACTTTAAGAAATAAAAATTGCTTTGCTGTAAATTATTTAAAATATATGTTGTTATGTTATAATCGATTAAAAAAAAAATCGCTTATTGACAGGCTTTCAGAGAAGCGACTCTCGCAGTGGGAAGTATTGATGAGGAAGTTTTCAGAGTCACACAAAGAACAATGCAAGTGAGTTGTTTTTCCTTAATTTCAGTGAATTATAACAAAATTAATTACCATCTTACCATTCTTACCATCAGATACAGGGCCGTCACTTTACTGCGCAACTATAATATTAAATGATAAAAAAAGCTTTAATTTATATACAAGGTGTCCAGAAAGGGTATCGGGTATTTGTTTTCGCGCCATATTCGAAAAGGGGCGTCTAAAGGGTGCGGGGAGGGGTTCGTGGCGTCCGCCATTTTGTGGAGTTTTAGTCACGATGGAACAGTACTCGGGGACGCATCGCGCATTTTGCGTACGAGCGTATTATCGTAATGGTGATTCAATAGTGACTGCTCAACGTCTCTATCGTGCGGAATATCGTACACGCCACGCGCCAAGTGACGATAGCATTAGGAAATGGATCAGGATGTTCGAGAATACAGGTGCGACACTTAAAATTCAAAACTCTGGTTTTTCTCGTTCAGTTCGCGATGAAGAAACAATTGAAGAAGTTGAGGCGTCGGTTCGTCAAAATCCGTCTTTATCCATCCGAAAGCGAAGCCAAGCGTTGAACATCAAAAAATCGTCTTTACATTCGATTTTAAAGAAAGACTTACATCTAAAAGCCTATAAAATTCAATTGGTTCAAGAATTGAAGGATACGGACTATGCTAATCGACTGAATTTTGCGAACGAAATGCTGCAGCGATTTAACAACTTTAACAACATACTGTTCAGTGACGAAACAAATTTTCACCTGAATGGTCATGTTAATAAGCAGAATTGTCGGTACTGGGCAGTGGAGAATCCGAGACGAAAGCATGAACGACCCCTGCATAGCCCAAAGGTCGTTGTTTGGGCCGCTATGTCTGCTAAAGGCATAATTGGTCCTTATTTTCATGAAGATCAACGAGGCCGAGAAATTAATGTGAATAGTGACCGTTATTGCGATATGTTGCGAAATTTTTTGGTCCCAAAGTTGCAGGAGTTTGCAGGTTTCAACTCAAGAACGTGGTTCCAGCAAGATGGGGCCACTTGCCATACCTCAAATGACTCAATGGAAGTTGTTAACGAATTATTCCCTAATAAAGACATTTCGCGAAGGGGTAACATCAACTGGCCTCCCAGAAGCCCCGACCTTAGCCCGCTTGACTATTTTGCATGGGGATACCTTAAAAGTAAGGTTTATCAAAACAATCCGACGAATCTAACCTAGTTAAAGCAAAACATCAGGTCAGAAATGGCAGCAATATCGATAGCTATGTGTCAACGTGTTATCGCCAATCTTCGTTTCCGTTTAGAAGAGTGCCAGCAACGTAACGGTCATCATTTGGATAACATCATCTTTTCCAAATAATTCTCCAATTCATATGCTAATAATAAACAATAAACTTTTTTATTGCATACAAATAATTTTTGTTTCATTGAACTTACAAATACCCGATACCCTTTCTGGACACCTTGTATATTATGTAAATAGAAAAAGTATGTAACAGTGACTTCATTAAAATATAAAGTATCACAGGTACCTTACACATGAAGAGACGTTTATAGATTACTAGCTATGCCTCATGGTTCCACTCGTGTTCAATTTATTCGACCAGCTTTCTACCACGCTGCCAAGACGTCAACGTACCTTGTGGCGGGTCTGCCTACGCTGCGTCTATCAGTACATGGCCGCCGAAACTCACGCAGAAAAAATTCGAACATAGCCCTCTCCATTGCACTTTTAGTGACCTTGAGCTTTCTTATCAGATCCATAGTTAACGACCACGTCTCAGCACCGTATGTAATCTACCTCAATAAAATGCAAAAAGATTTTTTCAAATCTGACTGCTAGTTCCAGAGTCTTAACGTGTTCAAAGAAACAGACGAAAAGACAATTTCTTGAGCGGTTTAATATTCCTATAGATAGAGTTTTATTAATCTTTATTCAATTTACAGAACTGTGTCTGTCGACATACCCCGTGCACTACGTTCTATTAAGCAGTTCCCTACAGGGTCTCAGTACGAAGGTACATGGGATGTATTGGGTATGAGCGGCTACGGTAGATACACCTTTCCAAATGGTAAATTAACCAAACATCTTTTATTTCATGGCAACGTCTCCTTATTCGACGCGCTTTAGACACTAACTAGATGGAGTCTCATTTGTTAAAACTGTCCAGACAGTTTTTTTGGCAACTTAAAATGCATGTTTCTATTTCCTTCACTAGAGCACAATAATCAAACTACATTGCGTAAAATGCCGCCAGCCAAAATTCCATAAAATAGGGTTCAAATAATATAATTTTTTTCTGTGAAACATCTAATATGGCGGTTCAGGCGACGCTTTGGCCTCAACGTTGACGATGTGGAACAGAGTTTTTTTTAATTATTATACAGACTGTATCATTTCATAGTTTCAATTTAAATCATTACACATAGTAATTAAGTATTTCGGGATCACCCGGTGTATTCTTTTTTTTGTTAATATTCACTAAGTTTTTGCCCATCTACCGGGCGTCCCGTAACGGCGAATTGATCAAAATTTAAAATAAAAACCACCATAATAATATGACAGATCAAAAACCTGCTGAAAACTTTTAACCAATGTGATATATAACCTCAGTTAGTTCTTTAAAGATAACATTATTATTCGATTTTTAGGGTTCCGTCTGTCCGGGATTTAGCTCAAAGATTCTTAGTACTAGAAAGTCGTAATTTGGTATGTGTGTTTAATGATACAGCGCAAATGGCAAAATAAAATGTTGAACAAAAAATTTTTAAGGTATCTCCCACTAAACGTAAAGTTGGGATGATTTTTTTCTCACCCTTACCATTGTGTAGGATGTCGTTAAATAGGTTGTTCAAAAATACTGTAGGCGTGTGATACTAGTTTTCGATTCAGGGATACATTTGCTAAATATTAAACTTAAAGTGCTAATTTTTATCAGAAACCCCAAAGTTAAATGGGTGTTTCTGGAGATTTATAAAAATTGCGGTAGTAGTATATACAAACAAGTTAAAAGGAAAACTATCACAGCTAATTATGCTGTATAATTTAATGAGTAATAGTCGAAAAACTTATAAAATGTACTTGGAGAAGAATATTTCGCACAGATTCCATTGAAAATGACTTAAATGAGTTATTCACACAGTCCACAAAACTGGTGGGAAATGTAAGTGTAAAATTATGAAAAAATAAAACCATAACATACTTAATAATAATAATTCCTAAGGCAACTACCGAACCCTACATTGCACATGGTCGGTTTTTTAATTTTAAGTACTTAACGTAAATAATACAATTACGGCCACTTATTGCAATCAATGTTATTGCTTTAAAATTATTTTTAAAGTGAATACAAGCAATAACATTAACATGTTTTTAAGGTAAATAACAAAATTCCGTCTCTTATTATTACCAACCTATCAACTTTCCACTGCTAATCATAGGAATTTTCTCGAGGGAAGGTGGTCTTTTAAGCATATATTAAACTTTTACGTAGAATTAGTCTAGTGGTCGTAAGGGCGACTCCTATGATCGAGGATCTGGGTTCGATTCCCAGGTCGAGTAAAGTGTTGTTGGTTTTTTTTATGAAATTCTCAGTAGCAGCTCGGAGTTTGGTTTTGTGCACGATTAATGGCAATAGCCCCCCCCCCCCCCCCCTCATTACATGGATCCTAAAAACATACCCTTCGAACTGTGGGTGTGCATTAGTGTACCTCTGCCTAACCTTTTAGGGATACAGGCGTGATGGTATATATGTATGTATGTAAAACAATATAATATAACACAAACTAATGAGATCAATCACTCTGACCAAGACAGTTATCACAAATATTATCTGCATACGAATGTATGATTTTTTCCCAGGCGTAATTTACGAAGGGGAATTCGAAGACGGTGTGTTCCAAGGACTCGGTGACTTACGTTACCCCAGCGGTGCTATACTCCGAGGTAAATGGAACAAGGGGCATATAATAGAGCGGACTTTGATATTTTCCGACGGTCTGGAATATTCTGAAGTTGACTGGAAATACTGTCGGATGCCAGACAGACGGTAAGTTTATCTTTTGAAGTGAAAACTTCTTTAGTAACATACGCGATGAAACGATTAAGCGACACCAGAAAGAGACAAATACATACATCTATAGTATTTATCCTGCGAGAGAATAAGATAGAATACATTATACACGGTTAAATCTAGTCGATTTTAACATCCTTGAAAAAAAAAACATTTGAATTGAGAACCTCCTCCTTTTTTGAAGTAGATTAAAACGAGACAAACATACATCTGTAGGAATTAGGCTGCAAAAGCATGAGATAGAATACATTATACAAGCTCCTAATTGTCGTGACTATGATCGTCGTCGAATTGGTCTAGCGGTGTGACGACCAAACTTATACTAGCTGTTGTATTTACAGTACGAGCGGTCGATAGTTCGAGGTTTGCTGATATAGGATTTTGAAAAAGAGATTTTAATAAAGATAGTTTTAGGTTTTCTGTTAGGTTACACTTCTACCACGTGTGAACTGTACACATCTTTTTTTTAAACATACATCTTTTGGTGCGTTTAGTAGAATTTGTAAAATTTAGAGCTGCGCGCACGTTATGTAACAGAAGTGCGACATGATGAAGTCGGTCATCAATAAAAATGATAATTCATTTTACTGACTTTAATTCATTTTTTATTTAGAATAGGATAGGATTAGATCATACAGGGTTTTGATGTTCTTTGCTTCATCCCTGGAACGCCATATGTACACTTAGAATTAATAACAAGCTAAATTATTAAAAGGGAAACAAAAATTCTGACTGCAAAAAAAACACAACTCACTTCTTGTTTTTTTATTTGATTCCAGGACGTTACTTAAATATTATATAGACTATGTCACTCCCACAATTAAGACGAATCCAACGACACCTCGTATTATAAAATCCATCAAGCCGTTTAGGCTAAGAGCGTGCCAGAGAAACAGACATACATACATATATAAGCTCGTAAAACATAACCCTTATTTTTCGCAGTCGGGTAAAAAATTAGTGGACATTATAATAACTTCCTATTATAACATAACATATTGTGAAGAGACATTAATGACGGTTAATGATGGATTGTAGATTCCACGGTCATTTGCAGGGCAACGATAAAAAAAAACTTTATCTGATAATATGAAGAGTATTCTCGAATCAGATGTGAATTTTCATCAGAATACTGCCTCCGCCGGTCTGATGTAACGTAGTTAAGGTCCCCAAAAGTTACCTAAATATGAGCGTCTGTAAGTTTCCGAAATTGAATGCGTAATTTGATTACAATCTAGGGTTTGTTGTTACATTCGGTATTGTTGTTGAATAAGACTTACCAAAATCCAGGTCTTAGTACAATGGAAAATTTATTTTCTCACAACCAAGATACGTTGGATATGAAATGTATAGAGCTATTTCCAGAGTTAAATATTCATGATAACTTGGACTACATAGTTGCAGAAATCTCTATGTGCAAACTTCGAATTTTCAGGAAAATTGTTTGAAAACAAAAGTTTTACTAGAAATATTTCTATTATTATGTTTAGAAAAGAAAATGAAATTTCGGTGTGAATTGAATTTTTTTTTATCGTTTCACGACAAAGTGTTGGCGATGTATCTGATTGTAAACACAGTGTAATTTAACCAAATAGGCGACCACCGAGAGATCTAAAATCCATCGCCAGTCTTCGCTGTGATGCTCGCCTGCTCAAATTTCTCTTCGCGATATATTTGAAACTAGCTTCGCTCACGTAGACTACAGAATGCCCGCGCGAATCTTGTTCCCCAACTCCCGGCTATTTTAAAGACAAAAATGTGTATTGTGGGTGTTCCTTAGAAGATAGACGTATACTCTGGCATACTTTTTTGTAGGTATTTTTAATGTTTACCTTAATTTGCTATATATATCTTATGGTTTACTCAGCGTAAGCCATTTAAGCGCCCGAATTGATTCACCATGACCGTTTTTTTTTATTTGTGCGAAACCCTAATTTTTTTTTTTTGAATAAAAGTAGCCTAAGTTACTCCCTATAAATTCAGCTATCTACCAGTGAAAGTCCCGTCAAAATCGGTCCAACCGTTTCGGAGATTACCCAGAACAAACATATAGACAGACAGATAAAAATTTTAAGAATGAGCTTTTTGTTATAGGTGTTGTATATAATTTTATATGCATTTAGTAAAAAACTGTTATTTTGACATTACAAACAGACACTTCAATTTTATTAATTGTATAGATAAAGATACCACAACGTCATACATGGTACGCTAAAGAGACTAAACAAATTTCTTTGTTCGTGCCGAGATGAAGGTTACTGTTAAACTGCGGCTCCGGAGCCCAGCGAGTATGGTTCTGTTATAAAAGGGCGAGTTATCTTCTATTTTTGAATACTAAATTCAGACATTATGCTATCCACGTGAATGCTATCAAATGAAAAGTCTTTATACTAAGGGACTTCTGCAACTGTTCCCTTCAAATCTTGTCTTTATGCAATATTTACATATTATAAAACGCAACGTAACTTTGTCTGCTGGTTTGTTAGTTAGTATTTAAAAAAAAATCAAAATCAAAAATACTTTATCAATACCATAAACATTACTTTTTGGTTTATTCTTATTTTGTTTTATCCCTATTGTGTCTGTAAAAGGTTTCACGAATAATGTCGGTATAAGTGGCTCTGAGATCGTTATTGACTTTAGGAAAGGACAGAACAATATCTACTGGGCCAACTAGTACATATTTAATTACCTATTAATAAAATTAAACATATAAAATTTATCTAATTTTACAAGGTAGTGTATCGATAAGAAAAATCCTCATCCATTTTGGAGCATAACAATGACCGTGATTAAATGTCTCTCACTGTAAAACATTGCGTCCCTAATTTTTTCTTCCACACTAATCGGCCATCATGGCGCCTTTGTTTTGCTCGCGAAGGATTTCCCTCGTCAAAACAATTCCATAATGCTCCGGATTATTACCGTTGTTTGGTAAATTCATAGCATAATATGAATACGTATATCATATAAGTGAGTAAAGGAGGCCTTATAAATCCGGTCTTTGTGAATAAATTCCTGGAGATTAGAGAAAGTGAAAATGTTTAGTAAAGGGTAGAACGATTTTAGAAATATTGGAATTTTTACGCTGATAAAGCTAGGTATTCCGTGAAATGGAATATTTCATATAAAAATATAATGTTTCAACTGCAAATATTATACATATATTATGGTGTTTAAAACAATATTTTTTAAAGTTTGTTTACTCCCGGATTGTAGGTTCACGGTAGAATACGATAAAGGACTACAACCAGCTGGGAAATCATACCTGACCGCTGATCAGCCGACCCGCGATATACCACCAGGCTACTATGATACCGGTGACGGCTTTTACGATCCCAAGACCAAAGTCGTTTATAAAGCCGATGATCTCACTGCAATCCTAAGGTAAAAGTGCTAATCGGAGTCTTACCACAAGTAGACAATAATTCTGCCGTCCTATGGAAGGGAGGTGTATCTGCCAATTGTAACAAAACTGAATTATAAATGTGTATTCAGAATCACGGAAAAAGGCGCACCTAGTATATACTGTTCCGTTCTCGAGTTACAGTTGGTCTAAAAGGGCAAAGAGTGTCATATTTTTAAAGATTTTTAGATTTCTATTTATTTGTTTTTTTCAGGTTTATGTTTTAGTTAGACGCACCCCTTTTCCTTACAGCGGCAGAATTTTAAAGCCAGTCGTAGCGTGTGCGGACATCACGTCGAAATATTGTCCGCCTGGCTAGCTATCTTACAAACCATGATGGAAAAGCTAGCCGTTAAACAACCGAGACCGGTCAATATCTCTAGCCCACTGCAGCTTTAGAACAACGCTAGACCCAATACTTCACGACAGACGGTCACTAAATACCACCCCCAAGTTGAAAATTTATCGACAAGCACATAAAGCTATGTTCCGGCAGCTGCACTTGAGAGCCAGTCCTCCATCTAGGCTTAGGCGTGATACCATCTTGGCCCACATCGTCACTTAACATCAAGACTGGTTTCAAACGTTAAAACTATAAAGAAATTAAATAATGCTCCAAGTATTTACAATTTTCGATATACGATACTATGTTTCTTTTTTATACAATTAAAGTGGTGAACAAGCGTGGGCCGTACGCTAGACGCTTGGTAACAGAAGTGTGCTGCCGAACATGAACCCAAGGGGGGTTCAAGAAGCTCAGGAAACCCTATACACTGCATGAACACAACTACATAAGGTTATTTGATAGCGATCTTCTGTATGATGGAGAGGTATTCCAGTAATCAATCTGGCCTAAGTAGATAGAAATCTTGCTAGTTTATCGGTTTTTTACCTGATACATTGCGGCGAGTGTGCGTTGGAATTGGACAACTTAATTCCCCCATCCCTCTTCCACCATCGGACGACAAAAAACACGTTGAAGCCTCATCGATTTAAGGTAGATATTCCACCAGTGCGCACAAAGCGTTTTGGTAACGCATTTATCATGCGCACTACTAAAGAGTGGAACACTTTGCCGGTTTTTGTATTTCCCGATAATTAAGTATTAATTAAAGTAATTAAGTCTTGGGTGAATAGATATTTTCTAGGCAAGCGTGCTCCATTGCAGACCACATCATCACTTACGATCAGGCGAGATAGTGGTCTATCTGTGCCGTCTATAATAGAAGCACGGTAAAGTACCGTATACCTGACAGTAACCACAGACAATCAAAACACGACGGCGACCACCGAGAGATCACAAGCCTCTCGAGTCTATTACCATGTCCATTGTGCTCGCGAGGGATCCTATAAGGGTTCCGTTTTTTTTTCTCTCTCTTTAGAACCTTGTCACGTACACTAGGATTGTGGAGTGGGTTATCCAGCTCGGTTCTCCTCCTGAGTTATGACACGGGTCTCCAATGGACTCAAATGCAGACTCCAAGGTCGGCAACATGGCTGTAATACCAATGTACCTCTGGTAACCATCTACCATCACGTGAATCGTCGGTCTGTTTGCGCGCTTTGGCATAAATAAAAGTACCTTTACAACGCAGTTAATAAATATACCGTTACCGTATGTATCTGAAAAGAGTACTTGACATTCTACCGTTGACAATCCCAAGAGATTCTTACAAACAAAAGAATTCCGACAATAGTTTTGTTGAATGCGAGACGAAAAGCCTAAAATTAACGACGAATGTACGTTAACTGCGGGTTTAATTAGCGAAGCGTCGAAACAGCCGGTGATTGCAGCGCTAATTGACTTGTCGACTACTAGGCCTTTCCCAACGGTATGCATCTGCCTGCCTCGATCCTATACATAATTATTATATGCATATATATGCTACGCTATCGATATTTCTACAGAAGTAAATATAGGTAAATGGGGCTATATTTAAATTATTTGCGAACTTCAGTAAAATTGTGCTCTGATTTATTCGGAGAACAACTCGAAAATTAGAGTAATTTTACTAACAGGTCACCGTCAGTACGTGAACAGAAGTGGATAATACAGAACTGTCGCACCTGCCCCGATGAGGCTGTCGGCCCTCGGCCAGACTTTTACGAGGTATGGAGCAAGCCCTTGGTGAATCCCGTACCCCCACCGACTCCAGCAGCCGCCTCACGAGGACAAACACAGCCTTATATTCCTTCGACTTTCGTGCCCGAAAGTGAGATTGTAAGTAACGTTTTGCTATTGCGATTATTAATTAGAGGAAACAAAAACTCGATTGCTACAAAATACTTGACTAAAAAATGCATGAGTGTCGTGGAACACTCGGTTGGAACGAAGTTCGTAGCTTTGAACCAATAAACGCGCACCTATGACTGGGCACTGCCAATATCATACGCGCTATGGATAACCGTCTACACTAAGGAAAGGGTCGTGACGGAAATCTTACACTTATTTTCGCCTAGCCCCCATCTGCCAAATCCGTACCGTGCAGTAAGGAACTTCGTACCAAAAATATTTGATTCCCAGACGTAACTAGTACTTAAATTTTATACAGCCTATATCAATCGCACAATTAAGGCGAATCTAACGACACCTCGTATGCTTAAATCCATCAAGGCGTTTAGGCTACAGAGCATGCTCGAAAAACATAACCCTCCTTCTTGAAAGTCTGGTAAAAATATACATGTTGTTATATAAGATACAAGAACATTTTAGTATGGAACAAGATAACAAAAAAAATTAAAAACCCGACATAAATAACCCATTACCTAATTGAAACCATTACAATGAGCCCAAACAAAATATCTCTGCTGTATGTTGGTGAGGACGTTTTTTCAATATCTCCTTTCTATAAGACAACCATACGCGCTGGTCTTCGGAGTCACGGTTTTAAGGTTACCTCCGTAACGACACGAACGAAAAAGTTATCTTTCTTTAAGCTTTATCGTACCGTAAAACAGTGGAACCATCTATCGGCCAATGTGATCCCTTCTTCTTACAACATTGGGTCCTTCAACCGTAACGTGAAAGATAATAATTATGACACGAGAAATTTTAATCTTTCGGTGGTCGCCGTTGTGTTAGGATTGTACTGTGTTTACCATCAGGGACAGAACAGTATATTTGCAAAGCTACCATAAAAAAAATTGAAGTGACATACTTACACACAGCGTTATCGACAATTGCGATGTAAAATCACCCCCCCGCCAAAAATTTCACATTTCTATCCTTAGTAGTTTGGACTGGAGCCTTTAAAATAAAAGGATAACTGAGTGACTGACATATCGACGCACAGCCCAAAGTACTGGTACCGTGAAAATTTGCATGTGGGTTCCTTTTACACTGTAGGTAAGCACTAAGAAAGGAGGTAGGAGGACTGATATGGTTAAAAAGGGGATGAAAGTTTGTATGAAAAGCTCTCATTTTTTAAAATAGGTCTATGAAAATTGGCGTTTAGCAATTCAGTTAAAATGGCACACAACTCAACTATGACGCGAGGGAAGCCGCAGGAAAACCATTAGTATATTATATAGATTAAATACTTGTCTTACATAATACAATAGCTTTGAACTTAGATTTTATAAATTTCTCTTTAGTCAAGTGCGGCGGTCTACATGCCTTAAGCTCACGTAGATTCCGAGTGCTCTTATCATATAACTAGCTGTGCCCGCGGCTCCGCACTCTTGGAGTAGGTATAGAATACCGTCAATCGGACTCACGCATGAATCGTACTATCCCCGCTCCCGGTTATTAAAGACAAAATGCTTACTCTGGATGATTTTTAAAAGATAGACATGTACTCTTGCTGATTTTTTTGTAGGTATTACATATGTAATACATTAATTTGGTATACTTGTTAAAACGGGCGCAACGAAGCCTAACAGCGCGACGGTACGCTCCTAACAATAATTAGCTACGCACAACGATAACAGTACCGAGTAGGCCTGCACAAAGAGAGTGCAGCGCGGCACCCGATCAACCCTCAGACTCGGTACCACGGTGCTACGTGCTCTTAATGAGCTGCAAACCAGTGTACGCAAGCCCAACTCTGTCCATACCTGAATCTACCAGGCGTGAAGAGAGCGAAACGGAACGGCACACACGCAGTGAGGTGCCTACATGAAGGTGTGGCGCTGGCGTAGCTACGGAGAACTAAGTGAACTGGGTTGCTGGCGGTTGAAAGATTTCTTGAAGATTATAATACACACGAACACCAAAATCAAGTCGCTGTATTCAATCTTCACAATGACCGCTTAAAATAATTCTTAATACTATCCTGTGCTTCGGTTTCTTGACACAGAGCTTCTTGCAAGTCTTCAGGGTCTTGAATTTTCTTTTCTTGAATAGCGTTTGATACTCTGTGTGCCGGTTGGCCGCAACAACCCCATACTTTTACCGGTGTTGGAGCGGGACGGAACGATGGCGTCTATTCCCCTCCTTGTGGCGTGGCGCGTTGCAACTATTCTGTTATTATTATTATTACATACAATTCTACGTAATTAGCTAATATCTTATAAGATTCTTATCGGAATGTTACAAAACCTATTCAAATCTATTAAGAATATTAATATCTACCTAAATACACACAATATAACATTAAGTATTAGTAAACTTCGTTAATATTAAACTTTAAACATTACAACATAAAACGGCCTATAAACACGTTATGTATGAATTATAAACATTAAAAACACGATAGAATATATATGTTCAGTACGTTTCTATGCTATTCTTACGAAATTATAAGCTTTATTACTACATATTTAGTATCTTTAAATACCTAAACTCTTTATTTTTAAACTAGCAATAGTAAATCAATGATTGTTAATATGTAAATGCTTATTCCTTAAGTCTAGCAACTTATACCTACAATTATTTGTCCATGTTATTTCCTAAATCATCACGCCTAGCTCTATGCTTCGCTAACACTTCTTATGATTTAATCAGCGTAAGCCATTTAAGTCCCCGAATTAATTCGCCATTACCAGTTTATTTTTTCTGCATTGTCCTAATTAAAATAAAAGTAGCCTACGCTGCTTCTTATAACATCAGCTATCAGCCCCGTAAAAGTCTCGTCAAAATCGATCCAACCGTTTTGGAGATTACCCGGAACAAACAAACACACAAATATTGGTGTTTTGTTTTAACTACCGTACTTATATACTTGTATACGCATTCAGTAAAAAATACTGTTATCTTGACATTACAAACAGACACTTCAATTTTATTATTTGTATAGATGTCTGGGCGACCGAGCTTTGCTGGGTATCATAAATAAAAGAAACTATGTATCTAGGTAAACTTGTAATGTAAAACATTATCTAAATAAAAAATATATACATACAAGAATGACTCACTTAATAGTATTAGATTGGATAAAGTCGCGAAAACAGTAACAGACAAACAGTTGGAAACAACACAACGGCTATTCATATTATTATCTACAGCTGTAATAACCATTAATTACAACGAAATGACTATATACTGATTTTCAGGAGTTACATTTCGGGGATCTTCAAGATGAAGGATCAGACTCGTCTAGTTATACGTCGAATTAGAAGAAGTTATCCTTGTTATAATTTGATTTAGTTTGTTTTGTAATGAAGAAAAAACTGCATTTTACTTTCCTTTACAATTTTTTTTAAGTTAAATAATATTATGAATTTCTATTCAGTATGCTTAGTTATTTCAATAGGTCTAAAATAGACATTAATTATTATAATAAAATATTTTAGAAAGTCAAAAATTGTTATTATTTTCAATAGTAATTCCGTAGCATTTTTTATTGTAAATTTGTAATTACAGTGTAAACTCTTTATAACGTTATCCTTTATAACGATAAACTCCCTATAACGTTGAAGTGAGCCCAACTTGGTTGGTTTGCGTTAAAACCCACATATTGAAACACTCTTTATAGCGATACGCCATTCTCTATTACGAAGAAATGTGTTCATATTTTTAGACAGTAAATATTTATTATCGGTATTATTGTTTATTATCAGGTAACAAAAGACTTTGAAGCTCCGAAACATCCGTGTTATCCTTAATTGCCTTGAACACGTGCAGTATGACGCATTGTTTTCTCGGAAGTGATGGTCTTCGACCAAGCATACTGGGTACCTATCGTATTATCAGTCGTAAACCTACTTTGAAACTGTTAACATGGCCAGTAAACGGAAAACGATTAGTGTTGATGAAAAAGTTTGATAGAAGAAGATATGAATAGAATACATAAAATAATACAAAACAAGTACTGGCATAGCAAAAAACTTCAGACAAAGTTATCAGACTATATGTGTAAACAATAATTTATAAGCATTAATTATCTAAGACATACATATTAAAAATTCTTGTTAATTTGGGTGGTTGTTTTGTTCACTCCATATAACGATAACTCTCTATAACGACAAAAAATGCTCAGTCCCTTGAGTTTCGTTATAAAGAGTTTACACTGTATATTGTGTTAATTGTTTTCAAAATATACTTAAATATTTATGTTACCTACTAGGTATTATTACCATAGACATAAATATGACCTATTAAATAAGAAAAGAAAAATGTATATTTGAAAAAAGAAGAGATCGAATTAATATATGAAACACTATACAATATATTCTATCTCATACTCTCGCAGGCTACATTCTATAGATGTATGTGTTGTCTCTTTTTAGGGTCGCTTTTTCTATTCGAGTTTCAAATCACAACTGTTGTAAAAAAAAATTTCACTTCAAAAAATTAGCTTTTTTTTTTACTGTAAAATATTGAAGCTCTTTTCTTGAAAAAAGTCACAAGAAGCGATAAAGAATTTAAACGTTAATGTCTAAATGCCGTTTTTTGTAAATTATAGATAAAATCCATCCACAGGTTAAAGGCGGTGACACTGTCTTCAAGGGTTACTTGAAATTCCTGGAAGACCAGACGAAGATATAACGGTGCAAACACAAAATATTTCTAAATTAAAATGCTAGACCCATGGCATTCAACAACATTGATGACAAATAAGAATAGGCTGTTATAATCAAAATATTTATGTTATTAAAGGTCGCAAATGTTATGAAGCTTTGTAATAAATCTGTTGAATCTTTTCTAAGGCTGTTTTTATTTGCAACTACAATATTTTATTTTTAAAAAATGATATGTTCCTTTTTACCATCTAAAATAAAAGTAAAAAAATTCTAAATACATACAAAATTTCATCCAATTGAATAGAGTCGTATAGGAAAAAACCAATCTATACAAATAAATAAAATTCATTTAGTGTTTTTAGTGGTCAAACTGTCGTCGTCGTCTTCTTGATTTGACACCGTAAAAAGCTCGCCTTTGTAGTATTTCCTATATTCAAAGTGAGGCCAACAAAATGGTGGCTTCCTTGTTACATCTATCTAGGGAGTATTTGTGACATCTCAAAATTCAGTTCACGGTATGCACAATAACCAAACCATATTACCAAAAACGTATGTAATAATATAGGGGGGTTAAAGAACCTAGGTAACTTCGGCTACTTTTATTTTAGTTAAAAAGTTGGCCGTCACGAGACGATCGGCAAATGTGGAACATTTTAGTGAATATTAAAAAAAATATTGTCAGCACTCAGCTCCAACGCACGAGTAAACTCCGGTACTCGTTAAGTAAGATTGTCTTTTAATATTATGCAATAGGCAAAAAGGTGAATGGGTTGACTAACAGACTGTACCTGTAGTGTATTTGTCCATCAGTCGAGCTCGAACGCGAACGGCTATACGAACTGTAATGAAATTCTGTATAAAACTCAATTATATTAAGAAACAGGACATAATAAGATACTTTTTTATCGTCTAGCAAAGTGGATGGGAAACAGGTAGTATATACATTTATTTAATATCTAGCCAAACAAGCTTTGCTTGATGTTTTGCAAGAAAAAGAACACGTTAGATGAATGTGGAAAGAAAAACAAAATTTTATCCAAATCATTATAGACAATTCAGTTAGGTACTTAGACAGAAATTGCTCGTGTTAAATAGTACCTATTACATTAAAACGCAAATGAGCAAAATTAAGTAGCATAAGTTAAGCAAACGCTCGCGGTCGTGAACGTGCTCGTGACGGCTTCACAGGTTCGCATTAATTTTGCGAAAGATAATTAAACGAAAACGGCTCACGGCTACATACCGAGAACCTTATTCCTTTCGAGTCCAATATAAAACACTAATTTACATTCTCGAGCGCAATTCCTTGTAATTGAAATCAGTTTTAGGCAATTACATACATCCAGCTTAATTGCGAAACATAAGACTTATAATTGGTTAATAATAAACATAACATAACATACCATCACGCCTGTATCCCCGAAGGGTTAGGCAGAGGTGTACTATACACCCATAGTTCGCCGTGTATGTTTTTTAAGTCCCATGTAATAGGATTAATCGGGCACAAAGCCAAACTATGACCTCTACTGAGAATTTCATAGAAAAACGCAATAACACTTTGCTCGTAGGTTATACAAAATCTGTTCTGCCAAAAGGCTGTAGGTACAAGCATCTATATTTTGACAATTTAAATTCATACTACTTCAATATGCATCATCGCAATTCTTGTCTCTTATAAAGGATTTAAACTATAGTTATATGCACACTTTCTGTGAATAACAAAAAACATTGTGACCTAAGGTTTACGCTGTACGCATAAATAATTTTGTAATAATCTTCTAAACGTATTTTTTACTAAGATAAATCTATTTCTGTTTGTAAAACAAGATTTTTTTCAACAAAAAAAAACAAATCTTATCTTATGTTTATATAAAAAAATCATTAGTAAGTTAGGTGTGTGATATTGCTTTGAAAACCAAATGTAATTATTTGCCATACCCTGCATCTGATTTTAAGTAGTCACTACCGCGTGTAGGTGTTTAACCATATTCCATATCCTACACCAGGTTATTAAAAAAAAAAAAAATGCTTATTGTGGGTGATTCTTAGAAGTTTTATAGGCCTTTTTAATATCTAAAAGTATGTAGTACATTAGTTTCATATATGTCTTATGGCTTACTCTGATAAGCGATATAAGCGCCCGAATTGATTCAACATGGCGTTTTTTTTTATAATTTGCGCGGAACCCTAAGTGCTGGCGACTGAATTATGTATTATTATGTTCATGTTTTATATATTGTGTGTTTTATATATGAGAATAGTTGGGTAACATTAATATAGAGAAATGAAATAGATTTATAGAGAAAATGTTAGCAACTATATACGCTACATTACAAATTAGGTGTCATATATTATCTATTATATATATGCTTATGTATTATGTGTAACGTGTATACGATTAGAATTATGACAAAATGGATAAAATGTATAGAATTAGATTATATGGAAAAAATGTACGACATCACATTGAATGTACGAACAATACGCGGTAAAACCGCCCGTAATTTCTATTGTTTTTGCCCTTGTATGGAATATGTGCTTAATGTTTATAATGTATTGACGTTTAATAGATAGGGAATAAAATAAGGAACAATTTGATACATAATTTGTATATGTAACTTATATATTCAAATAAATATGGAGCGGGAAACGGCGACCAAAGTGAAAATAAACAAAAGTAGACAAAAAGTAGAGGTTCTCTTTAAGGTAATTGTCTAGGTTACTTATGCCCTGCAAAAATCATGTCGGGCACGGTCGGTGTGAAGCCCTTGGGTCTGGAAGCCGCCCGTGCGATACAAGTGACAAGTACATAGGTTGTGTAAGGAACCTTTTTTTTTCTTATTTGCGCTAGTTAGTGTAGAAAAACTTTCCGATCACTAAATACACATACGCATATTTCCTTCCTTCCAGGAGGAAGTGAACATGCATATGAGTATATATTAGTTAGCTCCAATTTACGAATAGGGAATTAATCAGATCGCGACTGATTTGCAATCGCGACAACCGCCCAAGCCGAGGTCAGTCCACTTTAGCACCCTTGTGCGCGAGTTGTCTAAAACTTTCGCGGCTGAGTGCCCTAAGTGCTCGCCCCCAAGTCTGGTGAAGCTGTAAAGCCGTCACAGGCTCCAGGGCCCCTAAGGCTGACAGTTTAGTCATTTATTTAAACGGTTGGAGTCATCGGGTACACAGCTACATAATAAGAAGAAAACAAGATTGGTCATCCTGCGAACGCCTCAGTGAAGTAAAGAAGCTCGAGTTTTATTGAAGATCCAGCACCTCAAGCGGCCGTGCATTATTGCACCCCCCGGGCCCTTCACCACTAGAGATGGGAATTTCAACAAAAAAAAACAATTATTTAAAATTGTTTATTTTTGAAAATAATAAAATTTATTAAATAATAATCGATTTTTTTCATGTTTCCTTGAAAAATTAAATTAAACACCTGAAATATTCACAATCATAATTTTCTTAATGAAATAATCAATTTAAATAAGACAAAAATTGTTGTTAATAACGGAGAATGCCCACTCTTGTACCAAATTTTGTTGTTTAACAAGGTTGAATAAAAATTAAACAATGTTTTTTTCCATATTATTTTACGACCTTTTGTCCTCGGAATTTGGTTTTCTATGTAAGAATATTCTTTAAGCTTTTATCTATACTAATATAACAGAGCAGAAGAGTTTTTATGTTCTTTTGTTTGTTTAAACACGCTAATCTCTGGAACTGCCAGTCGGATTTGAAAAATACTTTTTCTATACAATAGCTCGATTCAAGAGGAATAGTACAGGGTATCTAGCTTCAATGTGCACATCTCAGCTAGCCTTTAATATTGATTTTTGTTAAGTAAGTCGCAACACGAAGCTCTCCCGAACTGCTTTATCGGCGTGCGCTGCGATAATTTTTAGTGGTACGTAAATACAATGATGTACAAAAATATTGGGCCTTAGGATATCTAAAAAACAGTCCGGTATAGCATATGCCTATCTCTTATATATAAGCCACAATAAGCTCTTTTATGACAAACAATTGTTAAAAATAAAAAATATTTATGTTCATTATTTTAGACATGGTAAATAATGACAATTTTATGAAGTTAAATTTTTCTCTTTATAGCATGTTATTTGGACACATAGTATTATAGATGATAATGAAAAATTAAAATAATTTGTAATTGTGGGAAAAACAATTATGATAGAGTACACGGGTGCGTTGGTGTTACGGTGTTTGTCGTATAAAATTATAACGGATGAAACCGTGGAGTACAGCTAGACATTATTATACACTGCGTAAATAAAAAGCAACTCATTATTGAATTATAAATAACGATATTTAAGGGCGATTGAAGTTTTTGGTGGAATCTTGTAGTGACATGTTGTGGTTTTTATTTTTAACTAGCTGACCCGCACAACTTCGTCTACGTCACATAAGAGAGAGAGAGAGAGGGTTAAAAAGAATGGGTCATAGGTACATAAAAAACAATTCTAAAGGAGCTAAAAACTTTTTTTAATTTGCTGCGGAGTTATTTGAAAACTGTGATAACTCCTAAGATATTTATTGGACCGAAGTTCCTTACGGCAGGCTTGGAGGAGATAGGGATTTTGCTGCGCGACCGAACTGAAAAAAATGTGATTGTAAAACCGTAAGAAAAAGTCCGTGGAATAAAACCGATAAATGAGACGTGCGCAGGCGCGACAATCGTATACACAAGCGAGTAGTGTATAATACTTTTTTTTTGTATTGTAATTATTTCTATTTCTATGTTAAAAATAAAGGGACATATTTTGTTATTTTAATTGATAATTTGATATACGATTTTTTTTATTTTACGTAATTTACTTAAAATACTGAATTTCCTAAATACTTTCCTGTACTTAAATAAAAACTAATCAGCAAAATTTAAGAGAAAAATCAAGAAAACCTACATAAAATTGAGCACGATTTTTTTTTTGCAAATTGTGTCGATTCTACATTAGCCGAAGGAACTTCGTTCCTACCTGGTGTCCCACGATACCACATCTTTTTTTTATTGCAATCAATTGATGTCAATGACAATTTTATTCAAAATTAAATACTTGTGAGGAATATTGTATTTATTTCAATAAGGATTAATACCATGTTTATTATAGAAACATCTTCGCAAATAATCCATTATTTTGGAACAAATTTTATTACCATAAAAAAGGTTATATTGAGTCAACCATAAAAGATAGCCAAATGCTATCACAATTTTTTTTTTACTTTTTAGGAGAAACTA
The DNA here is from genome assembly GCA_033032175.1 of Saturnia japonica. Lineage (NCBI taxonomy): Eukaryota > Metazoa > Arthropoda > Insecta > Lepidoptera > Saturniidae > Saturnia > Saturnia japonica. Next base: position 4,948,348 of record CM065312.1, read on the forward strand.
TTCCGTCACACATGGTTATTGCGTTACTTTAACAATTTACGCAGCGCATGCAATGGAAATTCTCGAAAGAAATAAATTTTCCCCGTTTTTGCAACATTTTTTGTTGATGCTCCGCTCCTATTGGCCGTAGTGTGATGTTATATAGCCTATAGCATTCTTCGAGCAATGGGATATCTATAAAAAAAAATTTTTTCATTCGAACAAGTAGTTCCTGAGATTAGCGCGTTCAACCAAACAAACAGACAAAGAAACTCTTCAGCTTTATAATATTATAATAGATTCATTAACTTAAAATGTAGCCACTATATTATATAATACTGATAGTGTTTTGTGTGATATAGTTTGGTTATTGTGCATAAGTGAAGTGGATCATAGTTATAAACTGGAAGCATACATTTTGATGTGCCACAAAAACTACCTAGAAAATTCTAACAAGGGGCCACCATCTTGTTGGGATACTGAATTCGTTCTAAGACAGGACACTATATTCACTTGATAATGGCAGTAATGGTTTTCAATAAAGAGGACTAGTTGGCAAGTTAGTAAGAAGAAGGGTGATTGAATACCTAATGTCACAAAAAAAAATTGTATCTATTAAAAAAAATCGAAAGCTTTATTAATTTCTTGAATTATTATTAAAAGTAAACAAAAAATAGTATTAAATGTAAAATTATAATTTTACTTGCTGTGCCCGTGGCTCCTCTCGTGTGGACTAAAGAATACCTCTTTAGGATACCTCTTCGAATATAAGACACCGATCATAGCTCGGTCGCCCATATATTAAAAAGTAAATATAGAAATATAAATAATTGTGATATTGTTGTAGTCGGGTTTTTTGTTTCCTTTTTATAATCATTTTAGGGAAGTTTACGTTAAACAATCTTAGGTTAGTATAAAAATATAATATTTTATATATATATTTAACAAAAAAATCTTAATAATAAGTAGAGAACATATTAGTAACTGAAGTTTAATATTATAATTGAAAGTGGTAGTCGATTGCAGAATCAAACGTTAACGAAATATCGATTAAATACAATTCCGACTTCCATTGGTGCGTTAAGCCCAACACTAAGAAATAGTTAGAGGCATGGATGTCGTATGTCATATTTTATTCGCTGAAATCTTCAAAATAGATCAATAATATTTTTTCCTGAAACTTACTTACTATATATTTGAAAAGTTCCTGTCTAGTTAGATAATATAATCGTGTAACTAAATATAACAACTTATCATAATAATATAAGAGTGGCTTGAATCCGGTAAATCAGGTTAATTTTATCAGGCTGTGAAATATTGTGAAAGTGTCTAAAGAATGTATAAAAAATGAAGTGCCACTACGAAGTACTGTGCGTGTCGAAGGATGCGACTGCTTCTGAGATAAAGAAAGCATACCGCAAGCTGGCTTTGCAATGGCATCCCGATAAAAATTTGGAAAACTTACAGGAGGCCAAAGAACAATTCCAACTTGTCCAGAACGCATATGAAGTTCTTTTTGATCCACAGGAAAGAGCCTGGTGAATTTTTTTTTTGTGATTTCGTAAATTAATAAACTACATCTTTTCATACATATTTTTAAAAACTCTTCAAATAAGACAGCTCATTTTTGTGGCAGTATTTTTTTTTTCAATAACTTGAATAAGATATATTATAATAATTATAGTATACTTGACTCATGATCGACAAAAAAACTGTTCATACAAATGTTTATTAATGAATTTAATATTTCTATAATAGGTATGACAATCACAGAGAGCAACTACTTCGAGGGGCTGGCAGTTCATACAATGATGATAGTCTGGATGTGTTTCCATATTTCAGTCCATCCTGCTACAAAGGCTTTGGCAATGATCCTCAAGGATTCTATGGAGTATACAAAGAGGTATTTAGTATTTTATGAATTTTCAAATATGTTTTATTGTAGCAAAAATTTAAACCAAATTTATTGAAATTTAGTTGGAAGAAACATAAATTATTGAAGTGAAATTTCATTATGCAGGTAAGAAAAATTTAGTTTAATATACATTATGAAGGATAGGTAAGGGTTTGAAATATATTGTGTCGAAATTCAAAGTTTCAACAGGGTGTAAAGAGTAGGCAATTTTTTTTTTTAATTCTACTGCTCTATGCATTTAACAAGAAAAGAAAATGATCATGATTATTATTATTCTTTGGATTTTGTGTCCAATCATTACTAAACATCAGGTTATATAGTAGTGAAATTTAAACCTATAAAATAATAATAAAAACTTTTTGCAATACTTTTGATAGCATAGTTTTAATAAATAATAAATATATATTATTTTAAATTAACTGAGACTTGCTTACAGGTTTTTGAAAAATTGTCAGCAGAGGAAATTGATTTCTTAGATGACCCTGAAGATGTTAATAAAATACCCAAATTTGGTAACTCATCTACACCCTATGAGGAAGTGCATGAATTCTATGCATACTGGATGGCATTTTCGACAAACAAAAGTAAGTGTCTTGTAAAGAATAATATGAATTTGTTTACTGAAAATGAATTAAAAAATTTGTTTCAATTTCTGGTCAACACAAGTCATATTTAAAATATCAGTAGCTTGGGCTATGTTGAAAAGATTGGCTACTCAGAAGTGCTGCTTAGGGGTTACCGGACATACTCAGGTATTGTCACTCACAGATTTCATTCACTCCATGGTACACTTAATGGCCCTTGTATGAAAACTAGTAAATTTTTAACAATTAAGACAAATTCATAGTATCTCAAATTAATAGACCTTATGAAGTTATAAGTTCATTTGTAACTAGAGTTATAGAGTTTGGAGAAGACTCATCTCCAAACAATGATATGATAGCTAAAATTATTTATGAAAAAATTAACTCATTAACTTTTGCAGGTTATGTGTGGTTGGATCAGTATGAAATACAACAGGGGGATAATCGCCGTGTTATTAAATTAATGGAGAAGGAAAATAACAAGATAAGGCAAAAAGCTCGTAAAGAAAGAAATGAAGAAATCAGGAGGCTAGTTAGTTTTGTTAGGAGGAAGGATAAGCGAGTTATTGAACACAGTAAGATGCTTCAAGAGAAAGCAGAAGAAAATAAAAGAAAGGTTAGAATTTTTTAATACTTTTATAGATCCATAATTGAATCATTGATGAGGTTGTTCAAATATATTATTTTAGGCAGAACAAGTTAGGCGGGAAAGAATACTCCAAAGACAGAAAGAAATAGAGGAAGCAAAGAAAAAAGAAGGTGAATCTTCTTTCTTACAAAGTGATGACTATCAAAAGAAACTAAGTGAGATTGAATCCCTATTGGCTGAAGAATTTGGTTTGTCATCTGATGATGACACAATTAGTGAGGGAGGAATGGAAAGTAGCAATGAGGAGAGTTCTAAAACTGAGGAGGTATTTATATTATATATTTATGTATATAAATTATTAGGAGTTATTTCTATTATAATGTCTGTTATACCAAAATGTGTAATATAATTTTTTGTAAATTTCTTAAGTTAATTAGAATTATTGAAATAAGTAATACTGTGTATCTAGTTAATAATTATGAATGAGTTTAGCTAGCTGGGTCTTCAGTGGTAACTGAAGAAATATGAGATTTGCATTTATTTCTTCAATTTTGAATTTACTATTGTACAGAACATTTGATCCAGTAATGTTACTAGGAAGTACAATAGTAAGATAAAATTACGTAACTTGAATCATAATAATTTTTTATTAATACATATATTTACTAACCAAAAATATTCTAAGTAAGAAAGATACCAAATCTGATGTGGTTACATAATAATTATTAACTTTCATATTTAAGTAAACTCTTAAGCCTCAAAAAAAGCAAAAGTCAATATGAATAACTCGCAACAAATTAAATTAAAATTTGACAACTGATTAATCTATATTAGGTGTTTCTTAATTGTACTTTTTAATCTTGGTGGGGAATTTAAAAAAGGTAAAGGTAAAACTTTGTTACCTAAATGCATCACAGTAAATACTTTTATATTTATTAGTGTTTAGTATTAACTGATACACAAGTCTCACAAATTAAATTAATTTGATTGTCCTATTATTTTAGTTAATAACATTGACTTTCTAAAATTTAGGTAAGCGAGGCTTCAAAAGCAACTCCAAAATTTTCAGCCAAATCTAAAAATATCAAAAATTTATATTGTACAGCTTGTAATAAACTATTCAAAAATGTAAATTCATTTGAGAATCATGAGAATAGCAAAAAACATAAAGAAAATGTAGTGAACATGACTCTGAATGATGAAATAGCAATATCAGATAATGATGATGATGAAATTGACAAGTCTCCAGTGAAAAATAATCAAGTAGAAGCAGAAAAAGTGAATGGCCTTACAGAAGAGGAAAGAGATGCTTTAGAAAATTCTACTTCAGATGTAGAAGATAATGATTTAAGAGAAACATTAAGTGATGATTCAGATAAAGTTCAAGTAAGTATTTCCAGCCTATTTTTATTACCCATACATATTATGATATTTGCAATATTTCTGTGGTTTGTATATTGGGTAATTCTATATTTTTTTAAATATCAATAATGAAGAATATGACAACCTGTTAGTGTATAATTTTTATTTAAGAAAATTTAATATTGCTCTTCTTTGTATAAAATTTTCAGACATTGCCTAAACATCAGAAAAAGAAGAAAAATAAAAAAAAATCATTCATACCAATGCCAGAAAGTGAAGGCAACGACAGCCATGATGAGATGAGTTTCAATGAAATTGAAGGGCCATCACGCAGTAGGAAAGCAAAGAAATTCAATATGCTCAAGAGTCAGATACAAGCAAAAAAAGAAGCGAATCTCAAGAAAGGATCACAGTCACAAACATCAACAGAAAATCTGTATGAAGTGTCAAGTACTACTCCTACAGATGATGCATTAGGTGAAGCTGCATTACCTAGAGATAGACCAGCTTTACCTAAAATGCAAAGGACTGTAAAGCCAAAGAAACCAGTTGAAAGGAAGCCAGTTAGGACTAAAACCAGTGAGACAGAAGATTCAAGTACAACACTGACTTTGAGGTGTGCTGTCTGTCAAACAGACTTTCCATCCAAGAACAAGTTGTTTGAACATCTAAAAAAGACTGGGCATTCAATTGCCCTACCTCACAGTAGTTTTACACAGACTAAAAAAGGCAAAAGAGCTAATAGATAAATGTGCAATCAATTTAGATAGGAGGGAAAGTATTAAATAATCAATGAGAATCAATTTGATTTTCTTTAAAGTTGTACAACTTGTACAAATAATTGTTTTAATAGATTGCTGCAGTTATCAATCTATCTATTGAAATTATTATTGTCACTAAACTGCATAAAGTTTTACTATCACCCCATGTTACAACAATCTTAATAAATGGAATAATATGACAATTATCTTTTTATTTATATATATATATAAAAAAGTGTACACAAATTATTTCCTTAGCAAGATAGGACCTCCAAATGAAAATAAAAAAACTTAGTTACTTTATAATCAATTGTATTAAAAATTTCCACAATCGCACATTTAATCATTATTATACAATTAATAACAATCAAACAAAACACAAAAGGAAGACCTAACAATCTATTAGATGAATCTATAAAAGAAGGTAGTTTAAAAAGTAACAATAATTTCACAATTAACTTCATTTTATACTGAAGCTGTTTTAAACTCGTAACATTTGTTGCTTCATTTGCTCTAAAGAATTAATTAGCATATATATTAAAATTTTGTACCACAAAGAAAATAAAATGTTAAAATAACCACAAAAGCTAAACAGAACCAGTGACTTTAATTATTAGGAAATCTAAAATCAGCAGTGCAAGATTTAACAACGTTAGTCAGTATTTTGACAATGAAATTATGGTATTGTCACACACTATTTGAAATAAAATACAACACAAAAAAAATCTTAATTCTATTCAAATTCAGGAATATCAGAAAAGCTATAGCCAGGATATTCTTTATATGCATAATATGCTATTCTTATATGGTATGCACCTGGCAAAAACATAATCCCACCTAAAACAATCATTGGCCATAATCTATCAGAATATTTGTAATCTATGTGACCAGTAACTATTAAACTGCCTGATATTAGTAATATGGTCCCGACTATAAAAAGAAAAGCAGCTAAACTTAATGCTTTCCATGGTATCTTTGGAGGTGGGGCTTCAAATTGAGCATCTGAGAAACCACTGTCTTCATTTGATACTAGGCGATAACCATCATGGTGCCTCCCAAACCTGAATCTCGACATTCTTATAGTCTTTATCTGTTCTGTAAAAAATAATTTTTAATAAAAAACAATGTATGACTTCCATTGAGGTATTATGTATACATACACATAACACCTGAGTGATGGCTTTGCCCGTTTTTATGTAATTCTTTGTTCTGATCTAAACTTCACGAGAAAATTTATTTATTTGTAAGTACATGCTTCCTAAAATTAACTTATATGTTAATTCTATATTTTGTGCGATAAATACTTAGACGGCAGTATGAGTACAACACGCAAAACAAGACTACAAGCGATGAACAAGCTTCATTAAACGTTACTACGAGCATTGTAACAAGAAATCGTATAATAAATAATATTACATATATTTATGATAATATGTATGACTAGGACTTTCATTCATAGTATTTATCGGTCATAATATTTATTCGCTATCGCTACAAAATAAATTATTGGTTATTTTATGGGCTGGATAACTAAATAAATAAAAATGTACCGAGGAATAAAAAAACACTATACAGTTTGATACTTTCATATGATTATTATACTGATAGTTTCGATAAATTTTTCAGCTTTCAGCACTTGCAAATGAATAACTGTCATTTAACTCGGGACTTCAACTCAATACTCAACTGTCAAATACAGTGTCTCTAGAATGAGTTTTAAAAATTTCCTCAGAGCGGCCAAAAAATTTCCCAAAAATAATTTTTTGCTTATTTCTAATATAGGCAGCTTTAATAGGTGGATGTATGCATTCAGAACCATAAAGTAGTATTTACGACGATACATATGCAATAAAACTTTATTTTAATTTTATTTTTAAATAAAAAACTATTCTGACCAGATAAACAAAATACATGCTTTATGGGAGTCACGTTAATTTTTTTCGCGCGTTCTTCTCTATTCATTTACTATCAGTAGGTATAGTAACTAGAATCTGATATCGTTATTCGATATGCTTATTCGCACGTTGCAGTAACGCTGGCTGACTATTGCCATGGTAAACAATAATAAAAGATAACTGACAGTTGAAGAATAGGTCTTTGTTATAACAAACGTATACGTTGAATAGGAATAATGTATAATAATAATATAGGTATAATATGTAAATAATAATGTAGTGACATTATTCGTTTTTGGAACCAGGTACGCTAAAAGAAAGGGGATTTGAAGATAAAGAGAGTATGTAATCCATTAGGGACAGTTCAGCCAAATTATCGAGCTACTATTAAAAAAAACGGTAAATATTTTAAAAAACGGGTATGTGCTGTTTGAATTAAAATGTCAGAGACGGCATTAGTAGAACTTCTACTTCTTTTACTGTAGAAGTAGTAGTTAGTAGTACGGCTGTGCAGATAAAGTACTTCCCCAATACTAAAATTTTCTTCCTCAAAAATCTCCCCCTTATATTTGTTTCCCCAAAATGGGGGAAAAAATTACCCATTTTAGAGATTCATGTCAAATCAGATATTTGTCAAGAAAATCCCCCAGTTTAAATAAGTTGATAACTTTAAAGTTATAGTGATGCCCTTTAATCAACAATTCTGTGATACTACCTCAGAACAAATGCATAAATTTTAGCGAATATTATGTAGTTGATTAGTTTCCTCAAAACAAAATTCCTATTTCACAAAAAATATTAATAACGAATTGGGTTTTTCATCACTCAATGTAAATGATAATTAAACACAGAACGTGTTGACCTTTATCTTCCATCAGCCTCTCAATAAGTATGTAGGCATTGTCTTTAGAAAATAACAAACGAGAAGGTACTCACTCGACCAAGAGAGTGTTGGAAAGTGTTTCAAATGCACTTTTAAATCATCGACCTCGTTCTATACTTCACGATCGTAAAAAACACTTGAAAACCTAGTAATATTTTTTACAAGGGCATATAAGTATAAAAACCATCTTTTCATTAATGCGGATTACTGTAGATAAGTTGAAAACAATCCGTATACAATATATTATGATAGCACCAATATCAGTACAAAATACAAATGGCTTTATAATAGAGATTTTGACGGGATCTTAAACTGTCATGTGGCGGTTTTTATTTTAGTTCATAAACTTTTGGTACCTAGTTTTTTGACCCTATACTTTTGTCGGTATTTTACGTGATGTAGTTTAGTTATTGTGCACATGTAAATAATCACTAAATATTGTATAGGAACATGCATTTATGTAGCCACCAAAACTCATACCATCACGCCTGTATTCCCCGAAGGGTTAGTCAGAGCTGTACATTTGTACATCCACAGTTCGCCGAGTTTGTTTTTAGGTCCCATGTAATAGGGGGCGAGCCTATTGCCATTGATCGGGCACGAAACCAAACTCCGAGCTGCTACTGAGAATTTCATAGGAAAAACCCAATAACACTTTGCTCGACCTGGGATTCGAACCCAGGACCTCGCTCATAGCAGTCGCACTTACGACCACTAGGCTATGAAGAAGAAGACCTTGTACTAACGTTGTATCAATGCGTGATTTCAAGTAACAAATGAGTTCTCTCGTATGCTTTCTATGAACCATTCGAATTAACTTTCAGTTCCTCCCGTGAACCTGCAAGTCTACGATTACTCTGACGTTTTCTGAGTAATTATGACTGCCATGGTTTCCCAAAATATTTACTAGTTACCCAGTTATCAATAAAGAATCACATGTTGTACATTTTAAATTCATTTTAAAAGGAAAAAACGTTATAAAAATGACAAAGTGGACGGAAAATACGAAAATAAAGTTTGTACAGTAACATTTAATTTTATTCGCCACCAAGTGTAGTGGAAATTTAAACTACTTAACAAAAATACGTGTAAACGCTTTAACATTTCGTTATTCACTTCCTCGCTTATTACGTTTGAACAGGCCACACCGGATTAAAATACGGCGATGATTTATCACTTTTCTATCTACTTCTTTTCTTCTTAGAACTTTTCTAAATCTTTTTTATTTATATTGTGGCGCTTTTAGGGCTGAAGCTAGTTGTCCTCCCCTAAATCTGATCCGATCTTGTAATCCGAATGGAACTTTCTATCGTTTAAAGAGCTAAAAAAAAAATTAAACCTCAACAATTGCAAAACTTTGAATGAAGAGACTTAGTATTTACCTTTAATTTCTTGTGGAAGCAGAGTCATTCCGAAGTGAAGCTTCTATTATTTTCTAAATTCTATCCCTCACCTACAGAACTACGTTCTAAACTTTGTTGGATACACTATACCGCCGCAACCTTAAATTCAGTTTTTTATCATAAGGCATTTGTTTTTTTTTCCATCTGCATCTGAAAATATAACGTTAAAATATAATTAAAATTCACGATAATATAAGTTCCATAGAAGAAACATATGCGAACATTGGAACCTCGTTTTTTTTTTTGTTTTTTGTTGTTGTAAATAGTTGGTTAATTGTTGTCCTGTGTTAATAGGAGACTGAATTGTAACGCCTCGTTTGCTAGTGCGTGTTGCCAATCACATCCTTCGGACCCGAACACAGCAGCGCGAGAACTGCTATTTTGCGACAGAAAAACGTTAAAAAATATAGTAGGTACGATAAAATTTAAGGCTTTGCGTCCTTGTGTTCCGAGGAATTGTATGATATTATGACAACGGCTACCTTTCATTCTCACACCTACGACCCTGAATGGTTGCTGACCGTCGGGTTGCAGAGGAGTTTTCGGATGTGGAACGAACTCCCTGCTGTGATTTTCCAGGAGTCTAAAGTAGGTATGGGATTCCTCAAAAGGGAAGTGAATAGATTATTAAAGAGACAGCACCGCGCATGAGACCCTTCTGGTGTTGTAAGCATCCATAGGCTGCGGTAACAGCTTATCACTTTGCGAACATCGATCGTGGTATAAAAAAAGTTGCACACTAATGGTTTTTTTTTCTGATTGACTATACTGTTAGCCTTAGGGGCCCTGAACAAATAGAGCTGCTGATGGCTTTGACAGCTTCACCGGGCTTGGAGGCGAGCGCTTTAGGCACTCAGCCGTAAAAGTTTAGACAACATGGGCGCAAGGGTGCCAAAGTGGCCAGACCTCGGCTTGGTCTATTGCCGCGATTGCAAAAAGGTCGCGAACTGACTAATTCTCTATACGTAGAAAATTCGATCCTAACTAACGTATACATATATACACGCACGTGCCTGTCTCCTGAGAGGAAGGAAAAAACATGTGCATATGTATGTATTCTGTAAACATGGTCGAAACTATCGCAAAAAAAAGAAGAAAAGATCCCTTACAGAACCTATGTACTTATGTGGTGTGCATGTATGTACATATTGTGAATAATGATGTATGTGGGTAGCTAAATGATTACAAGTGCCGTGTCACCTGTATCGCGCGAACGGCTGCATGACTCAAGGGTTCCACACCGAGGGAACGGTGACCTACCAAAGTTATTTTGTTATGTCCGATGTTAAACACAGTATAATCCAAAAATAACTACGACCACCGTGTAATCGGCAATCCATCGCCAGTGAATCATGCCGACCTGCAAACTTCTCGGAGGAAGTTAGATGCAGATCCCTACCACCGCTTAATTTCTGGACGTACACTAAACGTGCCAATAACATTAAATGTTTCACCTTGTGTATGGTGGTGGTCCAGTCGGATACAAGTGTCGTGGTTCGTAGTACTACCACCATGTTTAACTTATGTCATTTAATTCTTCATGAATTGGCAGTGGCGGCGTTTTGCGGTGGTTGTGGTAGCTCATATGGACATTGCGTCGATCGACATGGGTTCGAATACCTACAACGAGCCTGAGCTTTCGGTGAAGGAAAACATCGTGATGAAAATATAGTATTGTGGCAGGGCTTTTTCCAATGCCCATCTAGCTAGCTACCACTCTCAAATTGATAATCTGTCGCCAAGCACGTATATATGTATGTTCCGGGAGCTGTACTTGAGAACTATCCCTTCGAGGTTTAGGTAGTTTAGGTAACATCGGATGAAATTGTGGCTAAACTTAAAAAATATATAAAAATCAAACGAGGTCATAATAATGACAGTGAGGTTCTGATACTTCAATTTCTTCTTTAAGCTTGTTCCGTAGTATAAAACAAACGAATTCAATTTCATCCTGTAAACTACGTACCAATCTGAAATTAGATAACAATGTTTAATTAATCCGACCTTTGTAGAAAGAAAAGGTTAAAGGAACCCCACTTGCAGATTAATTTAATCGAGAAAATTGTTGATTTGTTCGATAAACTTTACTTCAGTCCCACTTTATCCAGCGTTAATTGGCCTCCTGACTGGAAATAATCCTTATACGTCCAAATCAAGTCGTAGATGCCTGTTTTCTTTTTTAATTAATAGTTTTAGCGATTGGCCACAATTTCACTTAACGATGTGGCCTAAGAAGGACATAACATTAAGCATGGAGGACTGGCTCTCAAGCACAAGTGCCGGAACGCACCTAAGGTGCTTAGCAAAAGATTTCCAACTTGAGACAGGCGGGCATTAGAAAAAAACTCTACCACAATTACCAGGTTCGACGCGACTACGCTGTCTCCGAACTTGATCTGAACACGCTATCACTGAGATATCTTTTTTTAAACCTAGCAAACCTTCACTTGTTCATTTGAAAAAAAGGAATATCTCTAATAAATAAATCCGTAGTTCTGCCTGTACATGTAATTTTTTCCCCCAATTTCCCGATAGAGACGTACTATATTAAAAACACTGATCACGAATATGCCCTTACATTTTTTTTTTTGGCTGTCTGTCTATCTGTTTGTATGTCCGCATTTAAACCACAAACGGCTTGACCGACTCTTACGAAGTTTTGTACACGGGAACCTTATGTCATTAGTCAATTGATGGGCTATAATGATTAATTCTGAACCGATTTTGATGAAGTTTTATACACGGGAAGCGTACGTACTTCATACCAGAATTGATAGGCTGTAAAAATTGCAAATAATACATTTTAGAATAGTAAAAAGAATAAGTTTTCAACCGATTAATTCTTTTTTATTTTAGCGGGAACCAATTTTTTTTTTCTAAAATAAAAGTAACCTAATTTACTTAATAAGCTATCGGCCAGTGAAAGTCCCGTCAAAATCGGTCCAACTGTTTCGGAGATTACCCAGAACAAACAGACAGACAGACAAATTTATAAATTGTATTTTTTTTTTTGTTATAAATACGATACATATAATTATACTTTCATATGCATTTAGTAAAAAGCTGTTTGGCATTAAAAACAGACAACAGATAACAAAATAACAACTTTTTACTAAATGCATATGAAAGTGTTTATGGTACTTATAACAAAGCACTAATTTTTAAAATGTTTATCTGTCTGACTGTCTGTCACCGCAATACCAACATTGTGTAGTCTACGCGAGCGGAGCCGCGGGTACAGCTAGGTAAAAAATAAATGAGCACCATGAAAATTGTTTATTAATTGAGCCCTTTAGACAGGGTGCATCATTTTAAAAATTCAAAAGAGATCGCAATAAAAATATACCTATGCAAAGTCGCCTTAATATTTAATACAATCGCACACACACATTGGCAGGTCACTGCGGATTTTGTGCAGTGCCCTTGACCCGGCAGCGGCGTAGGGGACGGGGCCGCCAGCAACGAACATGCGTCGTCAGCAGTCTGCAAACGCTACAGAGGAACTCTACCTCATTGAACACGTAATGTGGTCTTGTTCAATGATGCTGCAAATAAAAAACCCGTGTTGCCATAATAAAATGACAGTTTTATATTCTTTAATGAAGTAAAAACTTCTTTTGGTATCTACCGTTGTAATTTAAAACGAGAAAGCGACACTAAAAAGATACAGACACATATATCTATGGGGTTCATTCAGTCTGAGAGAGAATGTTATAGAATATTATACACACAGTTATCGTAAGTCCTGTACATGTGGGCGATAGTTCGAGTCTAACGCGAGATTTTAAAGATGATTTTTTTAAGTATTCTAAAGTTTTCACTTTAACCGCGTGTGATCATGCACACATGATTTTTTTTTTGTGAAAAATCTAATACGGCGGGTCAGTTAGAATAAGGTCAAATATGGTCACAATTCCGATGTAACCTCTTCAAGCTTGCGATCTGTATTAAACTAATGACTCAGCACCTAATTCCTATAAATAAAATCGCACTTAAATCTTTATCAGTGCCGGCAACTTCTGGGCCTTCAGAGTGTATGTTCTCGACAGCAGGATATATGCTCCTATTCAGAAGGCGCAGACATCTCGATGACGCTGTTAATCAAATATGTTTTAATCAACAAAACTATGACAATGAATAAATTTAATAACAAAAACAGCCGTTTCATTACTTCCTTTGTTTTATAAAATTTTTGGCTTTGGTTTTTCTTAAAAAGGAATCGGGAAAACCCGTTGTTGATAATTATAATTGGTTTACATCACTACTTCATAAAAATTCGAACACAGTTAATACAATTCGTTATTATGTGATAAGAACCTTGGTAGAGCTTTATGACGTAGGAATTTTGTGAATTTTATGTTATCCTTTACGTTTACCGATTGCGTGATCACAAGCTATGACGTTCACAGATTTTATAAAAAATAATGGTGTTCATATTAAGATAAGGCGGGCGATAAATCAAATTATAAGTTCATTGCTTTTATATTATCTTATGAATCTAATCAAAAATAATATTTGTAGTTAACATTGACCTTTGTTCCATTTTTATTATTTTACCTATATTTAAATTTACGTGAAAAATTTCATAGTTTGGTAGTTAGTGGTCGTGTAGGTTCGTCTCTCATACAGAATGAACTTGTGTTTTTTACATGTTTAAAATCTATGCCTATGTGTTATAATTATGTTGGGTATTACAATAAACTTTCTAAACACATTTCCGATATGCCGGCCGATAAGTTCTAGAATCATGTAAGCCAAATTTTATTATCATTACAAGAATGAAAGTGACTTCTGGAAGTGACTCTTGCAATAAAAATTATAAAAATTACTGTAAATAATTCATTGTGGAGTTAAAACAATTGACCCTCAAATTAATCAATGATGGAAACAATGATGGCTCAGGCATGGTAGCGTGTACGGACATAGCTTCGATTGACGTTAGTTCGAATCCCTGCAATGAGTCTGAGCTTTTGGTGAAGGAAAATATCGTGATGAAATCATAGCATGTTGGTTGGGCTTTTTCTAATGCCTGAATGTTACAAGTTGAAAATCTATCGCTAAGCATTTATATGTGTGTTCCGGCAGCTGCCTTTAAGAGCCAATCCCTCGAGGCTTGAAGTGTTACCATCTTGGGCCACGTTGTCACTTAGCATCAGGTGAGATAGTGACCAAACGATCAAAACTAATTTTAAATAAGTAATTAGATGGCCCTGCATATAACTGGACCGACGCCAAACTAAAGAACACTTCCCACCGAAGCCTGCCGACGTAATGGCGAAACTAATCGATACCACCCAATACCACCCACAGACAACACAACGGGTGTCAGCTGGTCTTGACACGTAACATACTAATAAATGTATGAAAACTGATCAAAACACTTTTGGCTGAATACGAATACTCTCATTATGTAAATTATGATCACAATACAAAACAGTATCATCATTCTTGTAAAATTACATTATTATGTTATGTACATGAAAAGCGACAATGTATAATTCGTGATGCCTCCTCCTATCTCAAGAACATTCTGTATAATAAAAAAATATATAAAAGATTCAGTGAAATCTAAATTCACCAAACTAAAATATGTATGAATCACAACGAAATTTTCACAGTATCAACGAAATATCGTAAAAATAAGTTTTTTTACAGTAATAATCCTATTTCAAACTATCTTATTTGTACGTGTGCGTAAAAACATATCAAAATTGAAGAAATTTAAGTATGGTGTCATATTTTCTCACCTCAATTATTGAATGCAAATGTACACTATTATAAAACTCGAAAGGGAACAGAGGCGGCTCTAACAGAGGTGGGCAGTAACTCAGTTTAAAGATTGGGAATGTGATACATCTATCTCAATGTAAATAATTTTAGTATATCGGCTCAATATAAAGATCATAGATTTTTTATAAAATTAAGTTGGCAAACATTCTTACAGCTCGTCTGATGGTAAGCGGCTATCGTAGCCTATAACATAACATAACATACAATCACGCCTGTATCCGCGAAGGGTTAGGTAGAGGTGTAGGAGGAGTTCGCTGTGTATGATTTTTAGGTCCCATGTAATAGAGGGCGAGCCTATTGCCGTTAATCGGGCACAAAGACAAACTCCGAGGTGCTACTGAAAATTTCATAGAAAAATCCAATCACACTTTGCTCGACCTGGGACTCGAACCCAGGGCTTCAATCATAGCAGTCGCGCTTACGACCACTAGGCTAATGAAACTAGGCTATGGACGCTTGTAATCATAGGTATCATTAGCGGATTTCCGATCATGATCTCCCGACAACAAGGAGCTTCGGAAACCGAGGGATGAGGATCGCAGGAACCCAATACAAGGTTATTTGACTGTGACCTTCTGTACGGTGTAGGTATTCCACCACTCAGGTTGTCTCAAGCAGAAATAAATCTCTAAAAAAATTTCTCCCTACCTATCAAATTTCAAGGGAGCTAAATCTATACATACAATTAATAAAATTGAAGTGTCTGTTTGTAATGTCAAAATAACAGTTATTTACTAAATGCATATGAAAGTATATACGATAACGATAACAAAAAGCCCATTTTTAAAATTTTTGTCTTTCTGTATGTCTGTTTGTTCCGGGTAATCTCCGAAACGGTTGGATCGATTTTGACGGGACTTTCACTGATAGATAGCTGATGATATAGGAAGTATCTTAGGCTACTTTATTTTAGAAACAAATAAAAAAGTGGGTCATGGTGAATCAATTCGGGCGCTTAAATCGCTTATGCTGAGTAAACCATAAGAGATATAGCAAATTAATGTAGTACATAATCATAGACATTAAAAGACCTACAAAAAAGTCTAGCAGAGTATACATCCATTTTCTAAGGAACACCCACAATAAGTATTTTGGTTTTTAAAACAGCCGAGAGCGGGGGAGCAAGATTCGCGCGGGCATTCTGTAGTCCACGGGCACAGCCAGTACATAATATATTCATTAACGCATCGACAAATCGTTACTTTTTCCGGATCGCAATTTGATATTGATTCGATGAAAGTTTTTCAGTCGCACGTCGCACTTCTTATGACCATATTTACACGCTCACGAATCGATAAAAATCACGTATACGTCCAATTGTATCTTACGTCCATCGCTAAAAATAACGAATCATCATCAAAATCGGATGTACATGTGAACGGACCGTTAGGGTCAAAGGTCGAAAATGGGAGCGTGTCCAAAAATCCTTTTCGTATGAACGTTGACGCAAAAAGAGAAGCTCATCACGTTGAGTGAAATACGCTAAAAATAAGAAAAGTGAACACGGGAAAAAAGTAAGCTTGAAATACCATCGGAGATAGTACTTTTTAGCCCGTCAATTTTCCTTGGAAAACTTTGAAACACGTGTTCCTTTTCCTTCTGCATCCTTTCAGATATTCTACAGTTTTTACATTACAAGCGATACATTTAGTGATTTCGGCAATGAAGGAATTAGATCTATTCTTTTTTTGAATAGAGTTGATACATATCCGAGGTGAGATTTAGTTGTGTCAGGAGTTACCCATATCTATTAGCCTGCGTATTTGTGTAGTCTGCCTGCCGGTAGCTAGGTGTAAAAGGAGCAGGAAGGGCGCATGCGCGGTGGTGCAGGCGCGCGCACCCTTGCCGGCTGTCACAGGCCGCGACACTCCGCCGGCAAACCGACCTCGAGCCACACGCGCGCCCATCGCTCGCTCAGCGAAGCAACGCCGGCCCTTTGCGGCCAGGAGCCCTCCTCGGCGCTTCTAACACCCTAATCCACACACCACCGTCGGGGGCAAAGCGCCACGGAAGCCGGCGTTCGCACACAGGGCTCGCCGCATAAAAGGTACACCTCACATTATATGTTCGAAATTCGAATGACACATCCGCCCTGAATCAGCTATTCATTTGCAGTAGAAAGCCATTTTTAAGTGTTCGTTTGAAAAATACCGTCCGCATTTAAAACGGTAGGGTTGCTAGATTATAGGAAAAAATACAAAGTAAATCTAATTAATAAAATAAAACATTTTTTTTTCATTTGTCTGCTACTTTATATTGGTTTACCGCTAATCCCTATTTGACATGTGTGGATATACACGACCTTAGTTACCAATCGAGTTCAATGCTGTACGTAAAAGCGTATTTTTATACTATTACGGCAATCAACGTGTCGTTGGCAGACGTGATCGCTTCCAGTTTCGTTCTACACGAAATATTCACAATTAGGTCAAAAAATAGATCTAGGTGAACGACTTCGTGTTACCTACGTCTGAACACTATCTATACCTGGTGATGTTAACTAATTCTAATTCTGTCCATAAAAACGTGCTCTGATAAAGTTATAAATCAATAGAATATTTTATTCTACGAAATCAAAAATGTAATTTCGCCTTTTCTCAATCGATTACTTCCTTATATTTGTAATTACTTGCTCCGTGTTTGACATAAAGACAATATAGTACCAATAAGCTTACAATGCTTTTTTTCAATTAACCTGATATATTCATAGAAATTATATTATTTTGTATATTAAAGGAAAATACTTGTAAATATGTATTTAGTAATAAGATATGTATTGAAAATTATATAAGAAACATTACAATATGGCCAGAATCGTAATCCGTTTCTTTCATAGCATTAAATGTTATCTAAGCTGCCGTTTCACATCTACTATAAATTTTACCAAAGGAGTTGACAGATTATGGGAATACTGAACATTGCAGAAGTGACTAAGAGTAGTTAAACGATAGAGTATAGGTACAATTTTGCTAATTTAAATTCATACAAACAAAGAAAATAAATCCAATTAATTAATGAAATTGATATAAATATCACTTGACTAGTAAGTAGCTATTTCTTTAATTCCCATTCAACGACTTTCATTCAATTCGAACGGTTTCGTTCATAGTTTTGTTTATCTATATATTAATACGTGCAAAGCTTTCTACCCCTTTTTAAGCGTATTGCGTGCACGGAAGATTGAGATTTCGCATGGTTAAAGTTTATATGGGGAAGGAGTGCAGAAAGATAAAATTTATCTATAATATATGTTACTAATATATTAAATTAAACAAATTAATACTGCGAATCCTAATCCGACCAGTTCCATTGAACTTAGACTACCTACCAAAATATTGACATTGTCACTCGAACGAAAAGTGACAGCAAGTGATATAGATAATACACATTGTTTAGGTTCATGAATACTGCAAATGTCAAACAGAAAAAAGTCGCTGGTCGAATTTCGACCTTAAGGCGATCGCTAGTCTTTTTAATATGACAATATTTCTTAAAATAATTGTTAAGTCCTCTGGATAGTCGTCCTAGAAACCTAACTTCGTACGATTTTTATAATCTTCAGACATTGCTCTAACTAGATGGAGGTACATTTGTTAGAGCTGTCCAGGGAGTCTTTTTGTGGATACTCAAAATTCATATAAAAATATTTCTAGCTATGATTTATAAACCGAATTCACTTGTACAAAATAATCAAACCATATCTCGAAAAATCCCAGCAATATACATACCTAATAAAGGGCTAAATAATGTAAGTTTATGTATTAAAAACAAAACAACTACACGAGAAATAAAGATTCCGCCATAAACTCCAATTATGTAACTAACAGTCATCAAAATGTAGCCAGATCTAGCTAAAAGGGACTCCAACTGGCAACGTTGGCCAAACATTACAAAACAAAACAGTACCACTCGAACCTATAAAATTACCGTTATGAAATCCACTACACTAACATCTAATGTCTTAATACATGGACGACCCCTAGACACGACGCACACAGAATAAATAGGTCATAAGGAAAAACACACCTTATACATTCAACTGTATGCAGACACAAACATGCATATTGTGAAACATAAAAAAACGCAATATCAAAGTGCCAAATACCATCTTTAACATCCAAGACAGTCGCGCTTGCTGAATAAATCATAAAAAAAGAAAAACTGAGGGAAAATTTATTACAGTGCCTGACTGGATCCCAAATGCCATGTGCATTTCTTACACAGCTAACATGAAATATTTTGTCGATATATACCACATCTGGGGTAGTAGGTAAGACACGACAATTGTGTCTGACTGGATCGACCATTATACCTACACTAGACATATAACAGCCGCCATAGTGGCATACCTAAGGCGCCACCTCCACGAGCGAGTGTATCGCCACGAGCCCGCCCTGCTATCGTCGAGTGATCTCTACAAGATGATTATTCTTCGCCTGCGTATCGTTGTAAATCGCGACGGATTGCCGCGTGTTTTGTACAGGCTGTTTTGTTGAAAATAACTATATTCGGTGATAGGCAATATCGAAATTGTCAATAGTTCTGTTTTGCGGTGCATTCGCACAGCGATTCGTTCGCAGTTTCCTCGTCAATGTCACACGTGGCATCGACGCGATAAAATCGCTGTGTGGAGACACATTTATAGAGTTGTTATAGATTGAAGTGACTGGAAGATAATATGACCGCAATAAACGCGTTCGTGGAGTTGGCGCCTAAGCGCGTCACTTTCCGGGATTAGCTAGATTATATCCAGTAATGAAGCGGGGTGGTTGGGAATTGTATCCAACTGGGTAGCGACAACCATGTACATGTTGATAAACTTGTCAAGCGACTCTCTTTTGGTTTGTCTTGTAGGATCAGCCTGATCGACATAATAGCGATGACCGGCGATGAATTGCCGATCTTTAGGTGGTTGCAGTTGTTTTTGGATTATACTGTAGTTACCATCAGGCACAATGCCGTCAGTTTACCGTGCTGCTATATAAAAAAAAAAGTATCGTACATCGAATAATTATAATAAGTGAAGCAATCTTGCAGCAATATGCATAACCTATATAATCTTCTTCAATATATAAGCTATAAAATGCAATATTATTTTTCAAATGTGACTGGTAGTTCCAGAGATTAGCGCGTTCAAACAAACAATCTTTTGAGGTCTCTAATAATAAAACAATAAATAATCTTCTTCTTTCTTCCCCTTATTTTTCTTCTTATATACTAAAATCCCTCTTACTTAACTCCACATTTTCAGTTTTTATGCTCTAATCATGACCTTAACCTTCGCTCTTCTAATAATCTTATTCTTTATTGTACTGTCCATACTTCCGGTCTAGTTCATTCATCCTTCTATATCCAATCTATTCTCTTATGAAATGCGCTTCCTTATGAAATCAGGATGTCATTTAATCGTTTCAGTTTTAAAGTCAAGGTACGTCGGCTTTACCAGTGTCATTTAGTAGAATTATCTGGTTAATGCTGTATTTAGTAATGTTGACTAATTATACTTTTATTTATTGTATTAATATTTATGTATGATGTTGTTATGTGTATGTATTGTATATGTGTAGTATATACGTAGTATATTGGTGTTGATATTTTATTTATATATTGTGATATTAAATAGGTTAAACATAATTTCATAAAAACCTTACCTTTTACACCTACCAACATTTATCTCTGCATCACCTAATGGTTGACTGGCAGAGAATGCCTTAGGCATTAAGTCCGCCATTGTGTATTTAACGCATAATGTGTAAATAAATAAATAATAAAATCCATATTTGTATGTATGTTCCATATGGACTCCAAAACGGCACACCAACGCGTGGCCGGGTTTGCTAGTCATAATCTAGATATGGGGTCAGAACGAGGCGTGAAGAAGGAATTTGACACCAGTTATAACTCGTTCTTTCTGAACTGTACTGTACTTCCATTAGACAGAGAGCCATTTTGCCTTGCATCTATAATTTTTTTAATCGCAATATTCAGACCAGATCACATTTATTTGTTGTCTACCTACGTGTATTCCATTTCGGTTCTTCTCGAGAACACCTAGTATGCAAAGTGACGCACGTTTGCATAACAACGGATAACGCAATTGTACTTCCGAGAATTGTACAAAATAAATAACGTGTACATTAATCTATGCCTGTTCCAGTCAAATCCGTGATCTTTATTACGTTTAATCTCATGCTGAATTATAAACACAGAGTTTATAAAGATCCTTTTATACTTATTTTGAAGTGAAAACTTTTTAGCGCTGTTCTGATTTGACATTCAATGAAACGAAAAGGGGAACACAAACAAGACAATTTTTAACGAAAAAAACAACGTCAATGATTATGAGGAATTCCCTTTTATATCTTCGAATTTAAAGGTCCATTGCCAATGAAATTAACATGCGACCACCCTTGAAGTATCCCCTTTCAAACAAACAAAAAATCCAAATCGGTTCATAAATAAAGCCGTTATGGCTGAACATCCATGAAAAAGAAACATTGAAATTGATAACCTCCTCCTTTTTTGACAGCGGTTAAAACGAGACAAAGATACGTCAGTAGGATTTAGCCTGCGAAAGCATGAGATAGAATACATTATAAACGGTTAATGCTATTCCTGATTGTCATGATTAATAGTTATCGAATTGGCCTAGCGGTGTAACGACCAGACTTGTACGCACTATTGTATTTAAAGTACGAATGATCGATAATTCGAGAGCCGCTGATTTAGAATTTTTAAAAATATATTTCTATGTTTCCGCGTGTGTGCGAACTGTGCACATGTTTTTTTAAGCTACCATTTATATACAATCTCGCAAGTGAGGATGCTGGCAAAGATGGGTGAGAAAAGGGTTTAGCAGTAAAATTCATTTCCAGATAGATTTTTAACTTGAGATTAAGTAACCAAGCAGACATGTGATAATAATATATCCACTAACTGTCACATATTCTTTTTCCTCGTCCATAAACTTATAATGAACAAACCTTAAGTTCTTAAAGTGTGAGGACCATGGTACCATCATGAAACTGTGGAACCATGTCATGGTCAATAAGTGTCCTCCTTTTTACTACATCGAGTCCTTCAAGCGTAACGTGAAGAAGATATTTATACATGCTGGCATGACAGTGGCAACTGTCGATGGATATTGATAGATTACCGTTGTGTTTGTATTGTACCATGCTTATTGCATGAGGGACAGTACCGTTTGCCTAACTACAAAAAAAAAATCTACTTTATTTTAAGAAATGGTTTACTCTCTATATTTTGGCTTGACATGAAGAATAAGGCATACGGCCTGCCTAATGGTAAGCGGCTACTGTAGCTTATGGACACTTGTAACCATTAGTATCACTAGTGCACTGCAGACCTTGAACCCCTCTGCCCCAAGGAGCTCTGGAGCTCAAATAACCACAAGATTATTTGGCAGCGATCTTCTGTAGGGTGGGGGGAGGTATTCCGTCAGTCGGGCGGCCCCGAGTAGAGAGGAATCTCCGAACAAAATCTCTGTGCCCTACCTCTCTTTGAATTCCCCCGCGAACCTTTCTATTCGAAATCATTTCACAAAATTTTGTTAACCACTCATTAATATATTTAAATAGAAAATACATTACTATTGTTTAAATGTTGTCAAATTAAATTTAAAATCACATTTTACACTGAATTATTTTGTAATTGTTTTTATTTGTACAAACTATACATAAATATACAACGCCACCATGTCGGTCCGAGTACAGGAGCAGTGCACGAAGGCAATTCCTTTGAGAAGAGACGTTAGACAGGGAGACGTAATATCTCCGAAACTGTTTACCACCGCTCTAGAGGACGCCTTCAAGCTCCTGGAATAGCAAGGACTCGGCATCAATGTCAATGGCGAGTACATCACTCACCTTCGATTTGCTGACGACATCGTAGTCATGGCAGAATCACTGGAAGATCTTGGCACAATGCTCGATGGCCTCGACAAAGTTTCTCAACAGGCGGGCCTTAAAATGAACATGGACAAGACGAAAATCATGTCGAATATCCATATGGCGCCCACTCCAGTATCAGTTGGGAACTCTTGTCTAGAAGTTGTTGAAGAATATGTCTACCTGGGACAAACAGTCCAGTTAGGTAGGTCCAACTTTGAAAAAGAGGTCAGTCGACGAATCCAACTCGGCCGGGCAGCGTTTGGGATACTGCGCGACGTCTTGTCGTCCAAAATACCTCAGTGCCTCAAGACGAAAGTCTTTGACCAGTGCGTGTTGCCAGTGATGACATACGGCACAGAGACGAGGTCGCTCACTGTGGGCCCCATAAGAAAGCTCAAGGTCGCTCAGCGAGCTATGGAGAGGGCTATGCTTGGTGTTTCTCTACGAGATCGAATCAGAAATGAGGAGATCCGTAGATAAACTAAGGTAACCGACATAGCCATAAGGATTAGCAAGTTGAAGTGGCAGTGGGCGGGGCATATAGTTCGGAGAACTGACGGCCGTTGGGGCAGAAAGGTTCTCGAGTGGAGACCACGCACCGGAAAGCGCAGCGTAGGACGGCCCCCCACTAGATGGAAAGACGACATAATAAAGGTCGCTGGGAGCCGTTGGGTGCAGGCCGCACAAGATCGGTACCTCTGGAGATCTATGGGAGAGGCCTATGTTCAGCAGTGGACGTCCTGCGGCTGAAATGATGATGATGATGATGATACATAAATATCAATAACCTACACGATTTTGTCCAGTTATCTAGGCCCTAAACAGGTAGCAAGGACAGAATCAAATAATGCACCAAAACTTAAATGTACACTACTTACTATTATAAAGAAGTTTGTTTATAAAAGGTTAATCTCTGGGAAGCGAAAGCCTTCGGTACCTTATTAAGCGTATTGCGTGCACGGAAGACTGTGACTGTGTGCTTTGGCATGATTAAAGTTTATATGGAGATGGAGTGCAGCAAGCTTAAATTTTTTAATATCTGTTACTAATATATTAAATAAAATAAATTAATACTGCGAATCCTAACCCGACCAGTGCCATTGAACTTAGGCCCCCCCCAAAATATTGACATTGTAATTCAACGAAAAGTGACAGCAAGTGATGTAGATAATACTCGTTGTTTATGAATACCTACTATAAATGTCAAACAGAAAATAGTCTATGATCAATAAGTCGCTGGTCGAATTTCGACAATCGCTATTTCTTATAAAATTGTATATCGTAATTAATACGAATGAAGTTGTTAGTTGGGTACTAAATAAAAAAGTAGGAAGAAAACAAGCTGAGTTTCACCCGCATTAAAACTGTGCTTCTGATGAAAGGAGACTTTTCATTTCGAATGCATAAAGAAAAGAGTCAGTTAACAAAGGAAGCTTAATAGCCCAGTCATATTAGGTAAAAAAAGGGGTCAACCTCGGAAAGAAAGATAATAAGCTGCAAATTGGTATGAACCTTTGTTTTGTCATTCTAAATGTTGTCTCAAAAGTCACAATGGTTATCGTGTCCGCGTCTCAAGATATTCAAGGTCAAAGGTCACAAAAATCGGTTTTTCGCGAATATCTGGCTTCCTATCGGTTAAATGAGATTTGCATTTATTATAAAAGTTGTAGGCTATAAAATTCCCTACAACTTTTGTTTAAACTTTTTTTTCATACAACCAACCGTTTTGAAGGTAGAGCGCGAAGAGTGCACATCGTACAGTCATATACGGCCTAATGCAAGGTCAAGCGTGAGTTATGGTTATCAGTACGTTATAAAGTCAATTATTTACTTGGAAATTATAATTATTAAACAATGCCTATTATTTATGTACTAACTATTAATTATTTATATTTAATTAAAGTAAGTAACTTGATTATTTATATATAATTATTCATATTTAACTATTTAAGTATAAAATATTATTAATTCTGGATTATATATTTTAGTTTTATTTTAAGTTAAAATGATAGTAAGAGTATATATTTTACACATATTTTTATTTATTATTAAATACGGCATAATATACATTTGTCAAAATGTGAGTTCAAATATCAAAAGTATCTTTGTTGATTTTAATTGTAATGAAATTGGAAATGGAAGCTAATTATCTTCTTCTTCTTCGTCATCTTCTTCTTCTTGTCGCTCAAAAATGTTCGATTCATTGTCATCATCCTCATTATCTGTCATGTTCATCTCCAAACCTTCCAGAATATCGGGATCATATGTATTTTCTTCATCGGGATTACTTGGATACAGTGAAGCGTTGAGGCAAGCTTGTCCGTTGCACTGGCCGCAAGCTAAAGAACATTGTAGCCCTGATTTTCTGCATCCACAGCGGGAACCACAACCATTTTTGCAATTGCAAAATATTACGTTTAGTAGTTCGGCTGGTGCTGGAGGTAATAACGTTCGTATGGGCTCCAGGATTTCATTTTCAAGCATCCAGCCCCATTCTTGAGGTTCTAAGTCCTTCCCTAACCACGTTTGAATCTGGTAGTAGACACGTTTTATGTGTTGATGAGCTGCTACACTTGTTGGTGGAAGTGTTGACAGTTGTACAGGTTTATTTAGTTTTGTAAATTTGATGAATTGCGTGTAGCGGAAATGATCAATGTTGTCCTCAGATTTTGGAGCATTATATAATGCCAACAAGATGCGCACTCCATTTTCTAATAATGTTTGTTTTGGGCAGTTTTCTTGTTGAAATACTTCCACCAGTTTATCTAAATAAGGAATTTTTTCCAATGCTCTAGTAACAGTTTTTTTTCCTTTTTAAATAGCGCAGAAGTCGTGTCACAGCCACAGAATGCGTGTAAAAATAAAATGTGCTTTTTAGTACGAGGATATTGGTCAAAACTTTTAGTAGAATATATTTGTGTTTTGACATTGCCTTTGCCAACTTTTTTCAAAAAAATTTCCTGATGATGTGACTGAGTACGTCCAATTAAAATAACGAGCAAATCGATATCTTCTCCTATGATGACAGCAGTCTTTTGATGTTCTGATAAGGCAATAGCTGTGTCAATGATGAGAACATCAGCATCATCTCTGGCTTGTTTTGTTGTGATATTAACAGTTTTAAATTTTTCAACAAGCATGTCGATAAAAATTTTTTTATTAGACCGATTTGATAAAAAAAATTCTTGACTGATTGGCACAACCATTGTTTCGTCGTTCGTCGTCGTTTCGTATTTAATTAAATATAAATAATTAATAGTTAGTACATAAATAATAGGCATTGTTTAATAATTATAATTTCCAAGTAAATAATTGACTTTATAACGTACTGATAACCATAACTCACGCTTGACCTTGCATTAGGCCGTATATGACTGTACGATGTGCACTCTTCGCGCTCTACCTTCAAAACTGTTGGTTGTATGAAAAAAAAGTTTAAACAAAAGTTGTAGGGAATTTTATAGCCTACAACTTTTATAATAAATGCAAATCTCATTTAACCGATAGGAAGCCAGATATTCGCGAAAAACCGATTTTTGTGACCTTTGACCTTGAATATCTTGAGACGCGGACACGATAACGATTGTGACTTTTGAGACAACATTTAGAATGACAAAACAAAGGTTCATACCAATTTGCAGCCTATTATCTTTCATTCTGAGGTGAAAGCCCTAATATGACTGGGCTATAAGCAAATATTAAGGATACAACACTGAACAGAAACTGTTGACGCAAGACTTTACAAATACGAGACTTGGAACAATTGACATCAAGTTATAAAATATAAAGTGAAAGACTAGAAACGTGTTTGGGTATCACCGAGTCTTTTAGGTTTCTATATAAAAATAAATACCATTAAAATTGTGTAAATTAAAGTTGTGTAATTTAAGAGGATCTAAATATGTGTGTAAAAATATTTTGAAATGGCGTCAATTTGAATTATTTATAAGATTGAAAAGTCAGGTCTTTTTAAGAATTAAAAAAAAAGACATCAGGTAGAATTTAGCAAAGCGTTTTATTTATTCTACATAGTTAGAGTTAGTTTAACTGTGATAATTTCCAGTGTGTACTCTTATCATATTCAGTAATTTATTTCTTTTTTTAAATTCTATATTAGTTATTTAAATGGTCTTATGAATTTCTGGTTACCTTATCTATTAAATACAGCTTCGCGGTATTCGAAGTACTCGTATAATGATTAATATTTGGACGACCTAGTTTAGCCCGAGGTCTGGAAAAAACACCAGTCTAGGTAAACTTAATATCTAGGTAAAAATTCCATACAAATCGTTGGAACCGTTTCCGAAGAACCAATTACATATACTAATATACATATCTACAAGAATTGCTCACTTATTTAGGAAGTTGTCGTGTTAATAGTATTAGATGTGTTATAATATTATAAGTTACATATTTATATTTATGATCTGAATGTGAAAATAATTTATTTAATATTTTGATTAATTAGTTTACAATTTCACACCTGATGGTTGTTGAAAATGTTAAAAAAGCAAGATCTTAGATGAAGAAATAACTAAATGTACATAAACAACATGCAAACAAAGTTTACTATAATCTAAGATGTTTTTATAATGAATACAGATGCATTAGCCGCGCTCTATTTTGGCAATATGAAAGTCAGGTAATTTCCTGAAACCCTCTTACGGCTGTTGTCAATAACATATCTATCCGTGGTATCAGTTACTAAAGATAGACAAATATAACCTTTTGTCCTCACTTTTTTTCAATAACCTATCAATGTATGGTTTTTCGTATCTAGCTTGAATAGATAAGAGGGAAGCTGATATCTGTCTTAAGTTAAAGATAGTTCTTAAATACAAATATGTAATAATCGGGGATAGTATACTCAGATATGTTATTGAAAACCGCCCTAAGTCACGGTTGAACATCATTATATCTCCAAATATATATTAATTTTGTTCTAACAACAAAAATAACATTAGGTAATACATACATACCATCACGCCTGTATCCCCGAAGGGTTAGGTAGAAGTGTACCAATGTACACCCACAGTTCGCCGTGTATGTTTTTAGGTCCCATGTAATAAGGGACGAACCTATTGCCATTAATCGTGCATACACCCAAACTCCTAGCTGCTACTGAGAATCTCATAGAAAAACCCAATAACACTCTGCTCGACCTGCGAATCGAACCCAGGACCTCGATCATAGCAGTCGCGCTTACGACCACTAGGCTAATGCTAAAGCTATGGTCTTTCTATTCTTCCCTTTTTTGCGTTTTACATAACTGGCAGTATTATTTATAGTTAGTATATATAGTTTAATTACGCTGTTTTATAGTGCAATGATGTTGGCGTATGACGCGTCTACATATAAAATGTCATTGACTATAATACTTTAAATAACAAATCATTACAATGATACGCCATATATATATATAACAGTACGCAAATACGAAATAAATAAATAATAGTTAGTACAGCGGTAATACCAAAACACTTGGCAAATTTATATTCCGTACATCCCCTGGAAACACCGTCTGAGTTACAAACATTTATCTAAATTACGTCACTCGTCCGAGAATAATGTTCCTAATGCTCTTGTCTAGCCATCGTCCTTGAACGAGTAATATTCGCGGAGCTGCCATAAAAACTGGCTTAGTTCTTATCGAGACGGCCTTCTATCGATCTTAAGTGCACTGATCTGAACAAAGGCTCATCACTTCCAATGTTCTATACATTATTGTAAACTGTCCTATTATGTACTTTATATCTCTATTTGGTGAGTCTACTGTGCCTCCAATATAATATGCAGTCTCGAACAAAAACAAAGGTTTTATGTAGAAAATTTTTCGATGATTCCACGGGTTCCTTTTTCAGGCTCTATTAGTAAGTAGTAAGACAATTTTTGAAGTGAATCTTCTTTAGGCACATTGAGCACTTTTGGGAAGGGGAAAAAGCACTGAACTCGCGTGACCATCTCGCTCAGTTACATATATACAGATATGTGTATATATAGTAGTTTCATCATCATATTTTATATTATATAGAAACATTTATATGAAAATATAAATATAACTACTTAACGAAAAAAATTTATGAAAAATTATTTGACATGGTACTGTAAATCAAGAAAAGCAATTTCAAATTCCGCGCTTTTTTCGATGATTACTTTATTATATTAATACGTTGATAAAAATAATTTCTAATAAAAACTACTTCCTAAAAAAATACTTTTCAACAACCGAAAAATAATGTTTACAAGTTTTTACTTGTGACGTGCAACCCTACGACTGACAGTTGTTTTTTTTATTGATAAGACAAGATGAACTTGTTGTTGATTTGAGCAAAATTGCGGTTAGTACAACCAGAAAAATCATATTAAACTTCTTTGGTGCGTTTAGTAGAGGATAAAATTGAGAGCTGCGCGCACATCATATGACGGAAATGCAACGTGATGTAGTTAACCATCAATGATAATAATATTGTGAATTCATTTTACTGACTTTTATTTTAATCAAGATAAAATGATGTTATTTTTTTAATGGGCTATTCTCACAGTTTATTCTACGGAACACCGAACATTTGGCAACTAAATTCTATAACGTGTGTTTGTCTCACTTGACATTGGTAAAATTGCCTATATAGGTAGAAAGCTAAAATTAAAATTAAAACATCTATGATTTATACATAGTCGAATTGTTTTTACAAAATTTAAGAAAATAATAGTTAATAAAATGTGTTAATTGATGGTTAAATACATCGTCTTGATGGATGCGGGATAAAAGTATTTAGTTTTTTATTCTTTCTTTTGCTAAAGAAGTTCTTATTGCGTGCATGCGTAATAATATAAAACTTTTTTTTTTTTTTTATAATCATATTTTTTGTTTTTTTTTTCCATTTCTAAAATGAAAATGTCGTAAAGACAATAGCATGTTGATCGTGTCATGGCGTGTCGTAACGTCGACCCAAGCCTCGCGTGTCTTAGGTACCATTTTGATGCCGATGTCAGGGTCAATTTTTTTTTATTAATTTCAGTTTATGACATTTGGATGTTACTACCGGGTTCTTAAGTTCTTAAGTTTTCCTGTTCATTTCTATTTGTAATATAATGTGTGTAGAATCTTTTTATTATTACTCTTAAATACTTAATGTTTCTTACAAAGTTTAAGGAAATACATTTTTCCAGATTTTTTATAATACGATAACAAACAAAATAAAATAAATAATCTTTATTCAATTTAGGCCCTAAGAAGGCACTTATTAACGTCAAAACACTACTACCAGTTCGGAAAATATTTATACACCGAGAAGAACCAGTATGAAACTCGATCAGGTTTTTTTTTAACTGTACAAGTGTTAATATAACAGGTACAATAATAATAATTTAGTGGATGCACAGAGAGGGAGTCACTTCCAGACATCACTACCATTCACATTACGATCCACCCTATAATAACCTTTTCACAGTAAAACCCACTTGACATGGTCCTTGAATTTATTGTCCGGCAAATCAGTAATGTGCTTCGGAATCTTATTATATAACCTAACACTATTACCTAAAAACCTTTTATTAGTCTTACTAAGTGTAAAACACGGTACGGATAATTTATCTCTATTTCTAGTAGGTATTAACATTGCGCTGATCTTTGACAAAATCTAGCTTGACTAAGTTTTTGCGAATATACATTAAGTTATCAAGGATATATTGGGAGAGCAAAGTTAATATACCACATTCCCGGAATTTATTCTTTAGTGATTCGCGAGATCACATGCTTTAAATTGCTCGAATTGCCCGCATGGTATGAATTCCACTAATTGACAACTTTAGCGCATAGCTGTTTATACCACACACCACTACAGTCCTGAGGACGTTTAATAACATGTTGCAACGGTTGAGTTGGATCGCCTCGGTGAAACAGACTACGTGTTGTCAACCAAGCCCTTCAGACCAGAACATAGAAGCGCAGACATTGCTACTTTACGGTAGACATAAGCGTGACAGTGGCGCACTTTCTATACATAGTATAAAGTCGCTTCCTGCCGTCTGTCCCTCTGTACGCTTTGATCTTTTAAAATACGCAATGAAATTTAATGCAATTTTAACTATAATTGAGAATTTCTTTTACGAAATGTTTATGTATACAATATATTCCAATTGAGTTTTTTTATAGTAGAGTAAATTCAGTTATTTTTAATCAAGTTATTAAAAAATGATTTTCGGGCGCTTACATGGCTTACGCTGGCTAAACCTAACCACATCAAAATTACGTAGTAAAATTTTAAATTTGTAAAATCGAGGTTTTCAATAACCATTTTTATCTTCAACATAATAATTAAAAATATTACGTTATGTGTGAAGCTATTTTCTCCGATTCAGTATTAATTTTTATCCAGATAAATTTGATAGTTAACTTAAGCATTTAGTGTAGATTAAAAATGGACACTTTTCCATTTGAATGAATACCATAGAAGATGTAACGAATTCAATACGTGACCAAAAAAATCCCTCTCAGCAAAACGGTCGCGGTCGGTTGGCCGGCACTCCGCATCTATGATGAATTGCTCTTTGCCGCACTTTTAGTAACCGCCTGTATTCCCCGAAGGGTTAGGCAAAGGTTTGCAACTACAGTTCGCCGGGTATGTTTTAGGTTCCATGTAATAGGGGGCGAGCCTATTGCCATTAATCGGACACAGAGTCAAAGTCCGAGCTGCTACTGAGAATTTCATAGAAAAATCCAATAACGCTTTGCTCGACCTGCGAATCGAACTTAGGACCTTGAACATGGCAGTCGCATTTAGGACCACTAGGCTAATGAGGCAATTATGAAGTTATGAACTATCAATATTAGAGCGATAAAGGCTGTAACTAGAACAGATTCCTAAAATAGAACTAAACCCAGAAAGCATCATTAGGGAACAACCGTTTCCTTAGAGTAAGTACCGTTCCAGATTGTTTCAATAAAACTTCCATGAAATGGCACAGTCATTGGATAGTTCCCTTTTGCATGGTAAATAGCTTCGGGAATTCTACAAATCCAATATCTCAGGAGCATTCTCATGAATACTTCATAAATCTGTCTGACTTTTGTCTGACATTCGCTTTGTCTGACAGTTCCATTGTGCAATCTCTTCCATCGTTTTTAAATACTACGGATTTTGATATTTGATGAACGAAATTGTTACTTTGCGGAAATCAATCGTAAAGATTTTATCTAAAATTTCTTTGCTACTTACTTAGCTTTGTTAATTACTATTACTATTTAACCGACTTTAAAAAAAGGAGTTTATCAATCAATTTGACATGTATGTACTTACGTAATATTAGTGTAACTGCAATATAATCATATAATGATAATCTATTAGGGCTTCCAAGCAAATATACAATTTTTATAAGCCTATGGATGTATGTATGCATGTTTGTCCACGTATTTCTACAAAACTATTAATCGGATTGCGACTAACTTTTTTTTTTGACTTACGTTTATTTCAACTTAGGGAACAGTGCAAGTTTCATCAAAATCAGAACAGTAGTTTACAAGATATGAACTAATACGTGTAAGTGTCACGGGCTGGCTTATCGATACGAGGTATGGGTGTAGTGTCAAAGGAAAAACATCTTAAATCTTAAAACCTTGGTCAAATTTTAGTTATTCCACTTTTTACTTAAAACAAAAAATTAAGAAAAAAATGAACTAACCAATAAAGAATTTCAGGCCCTTACTTTGTTTCGTACTTACCTTTAAATTCGTTTTGTTGGTTAATTTCAGGTTTTTTTTTTATTAATATTTTTCAGTATCAAAATATTACATGTTTGCGACCTTATTGTGTAATTGTTAAAACTAATCCTATTATTTTTCGCACCTCGTATGTTTATCAATAATTACTTAAACGTATCACATTGGCGTATATTTATTTACCCGCTATGACATATCACATTGGCGTCTGCACCAGGCGATATCAAACATGTCTCAATATTAAGCTTCTAATAATGGACAGTCATTTAATAAACGCGTTTTACCTGAAATAAAACGCATATTAAAATACTTCCCGTATTAGAAGTTTACTTTTTAACCCTGCCTGGTGTATATTTCGATACAATGACGAACAAATTCGCCGCATCCTACTACCACGGCTACAGCCCCCTTGCGCCGCCTGGTGGAGGCTCATGTTGGAGGTGCGAAAGAGATGGCTATAGAAGTTAGAAAGAGAAAACAACGGAAACACTGATGCGCTGCTCTCAATATTAAGCTTCTAATAAGGGAAGTATTTTAATATGCGTTTTATTTCTGCCGTTCTGCCCTTTTCGGTAGTTAATGTCTAGACGACAGCGCCACCTAACGGATCCTAACATAGCTATGAACCATCGTTTTAAAATAACCAAATATATAATTATGAGCTCAGTTTATAGAATCTAGTTCTAGGTTATAGAATAATATAGAATCTAGTTAATATAGAATAACTAACTGATGCACATAAGATTTATGATTATAAAAGACGTGGTTTTTCCCGCGGCTTCGCTCACGTCATAGTTGCGGTAAAAGCTGTGCAGTAATCAATTCATCAAGACCCTCCACGTGCGGTAGTTTTTACATATGCCACAGCAAAGGTTCGTTCATATTCAACGGATAAAATTTTAAATGTTTTAATTTAATATCTGTAACTTTTTATTCAAGCCTTTAGATAAGTGTTTAATAGTTATGTTAATAAAATTAAATAATGATCATCTCTGAACTAATAATAAATACATTCATTTATCTATCGATAAGAACTTCACAGTACATTTGTAGAAATTTTAAAACATTTGGATACCTATTTAGAAGACATATTACATTTTATATATATCGATAGACCGTTTTTATATTAATATATTAAGAATTATGTTTGTTATATAATTGAATTTACGTTATCTACCTTACAAAATTCTGTATAATATTGTGAGGATTGTGACTTAAGTAACAACTCAATATATTAAATTACTATTATATTAAATTTCTCCCAAGTTATAAACTGTCAAGCTGTTTCATACAAAAGACGTGTTAGTTTTTATTATCCGTCTTCAAAAAGGATGGTCTTTATTTCAATACTATGTTTATGTATGCGCCATATTTCAACAAAGTATATATTTTTAATGGGATTTACCTATGGGAAGGTATTAGTGTATAAAATAAGGTATTATTCTTAAATAGAGACTTGCATATAAATAATAACTAAGTTTGTTGTGTTTAGTAAAATATGAATTGTGCTTACTCTCATTGTTTGTAAATAGGGTAATATCACACAATATATTTTGAATTTCATAACTTTGTTGGCGATCAAAATAAATAAATGTTTGCGGCTGAGGGAAGTGGTGATGGTATATAGGTGGATGATCAGAAGTAAGAATTACACAAAGTTTACTTTTTAATTTTTCTCTCCCAGAGTCTAACTTATCGTTATTTCGGTAATCATTTCTCACAGCCACGCCATTTAGTGCCGTATATGCGCAGAGTTTATTATTGTAAAATTTCGTAACGGTGTGAACTTACCCTTTTCATCAGCAAAAACTTTGCGATCTGTGTGTTCTTAACATGTAAACATATATAGAGTTCGTTCTTATTATTTCTTAGTATATAGTTCAGTCACAGAATACATTTGTATATCGTCAGTTTTTCAAGTGCAGCGTGTAGTAAGGTCGTGTTGTCTGATACATTGTGTTCTAAAAATTTTTGTACGTAAATCTGTTCAATAAAGCGTTTTATTATACAGCAAAATGTTACTAAAGTCGATAAATGGTATGTTTCCTATTACGAGTTTAAGTTAATTTAATATAAATATTTAGTTTACTGTAAGAAACGTTTACACGGGGCTTACATTTCCTTTTTGTGCATATTATTAAAAATATTTTCCATTGCTAATCATCATTAGATAAAAATTGTAATGAGTATAAACAAATATAAATCTTTATTAACTCTAGTTAAAGTAATATAGGTTTTTTAACATGTAAGTAACAGTGTAGAATAAATTTATTTATTTATTATATTAATCTGTTCAAATTATTATTTTTTTTCTTAACCTATTTAAAATTAATAACTCAAGAATGGTTTTTGTAAAAATAAAAATACCTAAATTAAAAACACAAATGAAAATTCTTTAATTAGGTTCACATGGAAATTAACTTATCTCCAACTTGATTTCCGAAATAATCACGAATAATCTGTTCCACACCATTAATCCGAATAAATGCATATAAATACAGAATAATACAAAATAGTTTTAAAAATATAGTGGACTTTTATTAATGATTTTATTAAGTTTCGTACATTCAAGTGATTTCAATTAAAAACAATAAATTCTCGTAAAAGTAAACTTAGTGGTGTAAGTACACACATTACACGATACATTGTCGTGTAAAAATTAAAATAGACATTCTCCACTTAACATTGTATGCGGGCGAGTGATAAAAATATCTAGACGGCAGACGTACGTTATTTCTACCTAGGTAGACACAGAGAGACGCTTGTCGATCATTCGGATATTAATAATCTGCCATAACTGTCATTGCTTGTTCGTTTTTTAGTAGTTTAACTTTTTTTTTACCCGACTGCGAACATGGAGAGTTATGTTTTTCGAGCGTTACATACGTATGTATGTATTTCTATTTCTTTGGCACGCTCTGTAGCCTAAACGCCTTGATGGATTTTAGCATACGAGGTGTCGTTAGATTCGTCTTAATTGTGGAAGTAACATAGGCTATTTCATATTTAAGTGCGATGTCTGGAAATGAAATTAAAAAAAAAAGTTTTTTTTTTTTGTGAAATGTTTTTGTTATAATCAGGTTCCTTGTCCGATGAATAGAATAGTAAAATATTTCTATATATCTATATTAATAAATCGGTGGTTCTGTCTGTACTATCCTGTCTGTGGGTTTTCGTGCAATTGATTCCGGATCGTGCATGTATGTATGTACGCATGTTTGAGGTTATATATTTAGCGCAGGTAACAAAACAAAAATAATTCCAAAAATGTTTTCCTTCATCATATTGCACTTGCGTCACATGATGCGTGAGAAGTTTTTAATTTTATCCTCTGTTAAAGACACTAAAAGAACTATAAATTCATAAAAATTATTAACACAGTTACTAAAGAATTGTATACATAATTTTTAATACGAATTTTCAATTTAATAAATGTTTAACTTTTTGTATGGTTACATTGCTTTATGATAACTTACAATGCATATTCATACTTGAATTACCCAAGTTTTCCAGATTTTCTTGGGCTTCGGAATGAATAATTATGCTCCAGTACTCTTACATTTCTAAGAAACTAATAATTGTAATTAATAATCTTGACTGTAAGTTATATAAAATAATACAGTCATGTTTAATCTATTTCTTTTTTCGTTGCTTTGATTAACGGTAATCAATCATTTGTGGAAGCAAGCGTACTTTTGGAAATTGAATTTAAAATTATGGAATTGAAAAACGAAGTTGAACTCTGTATTGTTTCTAAAAGGTATTTTTTCCTGTCAATGTTTCATTGCCGTTAATTCTTTAACAAAATTAAAGATTTAAACATTTTTCAAAGCGTATGTCGTATCGAAACATAGGTTAAAAATAATGGTTTCGTTTACAAAGAAAACAAAAAAAAAACGATTAAAAACTTCTTCACTGGGATTGCCGTCTGTTGATGCTAATGAGAATATATTCAAGTCGCAATCTACAACTCACAATCTAACTAACGTGACAGCTGTTAGTTAGATTGTGTGGAGCCGGGGTTACCCGAATAATCTTGTTCATATCTTGTGTATAATTAGTTCAAAGAATAGAGATAAGGAGTGTGTCACTCATGTGTTAAAATCGCATTGTATAAAATAATATACGTGTTAATACATAAATATTCCTTGTGAATAATAAAAAGAGGAAAGTAATACATTTATTCCGATCTCTTCATAAAACAACAATGCATGAGCTGTATTTGATGTACACTTATTTCATTTTATATTGTAATACACGTGAACGAAAAAGAAAAAAGAAAAACAGAAATAATATACAAGTTTGTTACATAAGGAAAAGAAATGATGTCAAAATAAGGAATTTAAATGCGTTTAATTCTTAACCTTGGCAAAGTTTAATAGTAAGGAATGTTATGAGGATTGGTAAAAAGGCATCGATCGTGGACGGGTGGCGCGTGAGCTGACTGGGCGGTGTTGGGCGGCGTTGGGCGAGTACTGCAGTGGGCCGCAGACTCAAGGGCGACGCGGTGCGGCAGCTAACTTACGCGGGAGAGCGGTAGCGAGCGCGGGCGGGCGGACAGCAACAGCCGACGCATTTCACAAGCCCTCTACTAGATAAACTCGACAGCTTTAACGTTCTTATACATTTTTTTAATGTTCATACTTCGAAGGAATATCCACTAAATAATGTGTCTATTTTCAAACCTTGTGATTTTATTTAAATTTATATGTATTTAGTATACATATACAACTAGGCTGCCCGTAATGAAAAAGATGACAGAGCCTGTACGATTAAGATTTTCTCATACTACCATTACATAGTCGGAAAATCCATAATTACAAACACAAATACAAACATAAATTAGACAAATCATTATTTAGAGATATGAAATTACTGAAAATATGTTCATAATAAAATTAGAGATAACTTTAAATCGGTGAAAGATATTGCACTTGTAATCCAGATTAAACACTTAGTTGCCTTGGAATATCAAAAACATTTTCATTTTAGCGAAGTCGTGAGTATCAGCTTGTTAAAAATATTGCTACGAGTACGTAACAAAGGGCTTATTATGACAATGGAAAGTATATGCGTGTATTATAATATATGCTAACCGATTTAAAAAAAAAAAACAATTTTGAACATTCACGATTTTCCAAAAGTGGGTATATTAAAATATTTATCGCAACAACTCTGCATGTTATATTTGTTTTTATTTAATATATAAAGCTTAATATGGTATTACATAATACAAATAAAGATTTTATCAGAAGTTCAACTATTGGCCTACATCATAAATCATATGCAAGTCCCAAACCTGTTGAGTACATACATGGAATAATTTATTATTATTTTTTCCGGTATAGTTAAAGATATTTATTTTCGTTAAATTAGTTTGTAGTTATCTTCTTACTCTAAAAAGGCTGGAGCGATTGTGATGAAATTTTTAGACAATCTTTATATTGGCCCATTGGGTGATCCTGTAAGGTTTGGTAATAATCGGATCAATGTTCCCTGTGCACTCCAAAACAACACAGCAACGCGTGGCCGGGTTTGCTAGTTATATATATAATACACTTCCATTGTACCCAATAACCTAGTGCACTATAGAGCGTCGTAGCGTAGCCGAGACAGCACTAAGGAACATTATTTATTGTAGTCGATTTATTAACCGAGGTCTTCACAATCCGAATGCTCGAGCGAGAATGTTACCCTTTCACGTCTGTAGCTAGAATCCCACCAAGCTTATTTTTCTGTCTGACTATACTGTTAGTCTTAGGGACCCTGGAGCCTCTGATGGCTTTTACAGCTTCATCGTGGCTTGGAGGCGACCACTTAAGGCACTCTGCCGCTGTCAAAGTGGCTGAATCTCGGCTTAGGCTGTTGTCGCAACCCCCTAGCTTTTTTTTTTTTGAACTGACTACACTGTGTTCCTTAGGGGCTCTATCCTAAAACAGAGCCACTGCGGCTTTTACAGCTTCACCGGACTTGGAGTAACCCCTTAGCTAATCGTTTGCTGCTTATAAAGTGCGTGCGGTCACGAAGCACACCCATTGCTATTACACCCAGCCAATAAGGTGCTCGCTAATATTACGAATACTAAGCCATCAGTACGTATTTCTTAATCACGTCGATGATTCTTGACATATTAATATTAAATAGTATGTTATTTTTTATGACGTGTTGATAGAGGAGGCCGGCTCTTGTAACACTAGCTATCACTTGTTCGTATGTTTACGAATTAAAATACAACCCACCACATAAAATATCAAGATCCCGCCAAAATTCCATTGTGTCTGTTTTCTTTCCACTTTGCAACCATCACGCCTGGTACACACCACACACACACACATATGTACACACTTAAAAAAATTTACTATGACACCGATTTTGACACAAATCCTTTTTAAATAAGCTAAACAATACAAAGCTAACACGATATAATGACGTGATTATCACGCGACGCTATATCAATCTATAACACAAGTCGCAAGCGTGTTAGGGCGTTACACGCACTGCAGCAAACACGCGAGTCGATGTCATTGATTATTCTGTTTGACTAGTAATGTTCGCTAAAGGAGATATTTTGTTTTCAAATTATATTCTCTATCCCAAATAGCTATTTAAAAGAGTGAAAATTTAAATTTATTTGTATATTTCTCTATACTTGGGGCCGCCTGATTGGTAGAATCGCAGCCAAATAACCTTGTGTTGTGTTCCTGCGGTGATTAGGGTTTTCAGAGCTCCTTAGAACTCCCCTTCCAGAATCCCCTTGGGTTCAAGGTTGATGACACGCTAGTGATAATTCTGGTATTACAAGCTTCCATAGGCTACGATAACCACTTACAATAAGGCGGACCGAAAGCTTGTTTATCACCTTAGTTGTATAAAAATGGTTGTTATAAAGTCATTGAATAGTATTGTTGGAAAATTTATTTGTGTGTTTATATTCAAAACTGACTATAAGAGACCTGATCGAAAGTTTGCATTATTCAACGACTTCAATTTTTGTACCTGTGTATTTTAATAATGGAATATATTATTTTACGTTTTTTGTTTCTGAAAAATCTATATTCTGAAATATGTTGTACTTTATTTCATTATGACTACGTACGAGGTAAAAAATTTTTTTTTTTTTAAACTTTTCGGGCACTGCCTGCTCACTTCGCCGAGCGTATATTTTTATATCTTTATATAAAAATATACTTTGTCTGATTCCACGACATAATCGACTTGTATCATAAATTTCATTACAATCCGTCCAGCCGATTGAGTGTGATTAATGGACAAACATTCAAACAAACATACTTCCACATTTACAATATACTAGCTACTTCGTTATGCCCTTTCCGATAGTTAATGGCTCGATCACAGTGCTATCTATCGAATCCATTGCTATGAACCATCATCTCGATAAAACAAGTATATTATTATAGTAAACTAGCTAGTTTGGTAGCTACCCGCCCCAGCTTCGCACAGGTACAATTTACAAAGTGGTGTATATTCATTGATAGTCCATAGCTACATAATTGCCTCAATAGCCTAGTGGTCCTAAACGCGACTACTAACCTCGAGTTCCTAGGTTTGAATCCCAAGTTGAGCAAAGTGTTGTTGGGTTTTTCTATAAAATTCTCAGTATCAGTTCCGAGTTTGGCTATTATTGGCAATAGGCTCGCCCCCTATTACGTGGGACTTAAACATGCTCGGCGAATTGTGGGTGTACAATTCTGCCTAACCCTTCCGGGGTACAGACGTGATGGTATGTCACGTAACTTCATAGTTACGAATAGTGCGCTTAGCTCGCGTCGCATTATTCATCATAAGCGCGGAGTGCTGGCCAACCGACCGCGACCGTTTTGCTGAGAGTAATTTTGAATTCGTGATATCTTCTACGGTATTCATTTAAATGGAAAAGTGTAGTGTACAATTTCAATTTTTCACTAAATGCCCAAGTTAACTATCAAATATATCTGGATAAAGATTAATACGGA
Organism: Saturnia japonica; assembly: GCA_033032175.1. NCBI lineage: Eukaryota > Metazoa > Arthropoda > Insecta > Lepidoptera > Saturniidae > Saturnia > Saturnia japonica. The sequence continues at coordinate 4,989,110 of CM065312.1, forward strand.
ATTGGAGAAAATAGCTTCGCAAATAACGTAATATTTTTAAATATTATGTTGAAAATAAAAATGGTTATTGAAAATCAACCTTAGGAGATAGACATATTATGCCATCTCGGACTTTTCTCTAGGCTTTTTGAAGAGCTACAATTTTACAAATTGAAACTTTTACAACATTAATTTTGATGTGTCTCATAAGGTTTAGTCAGCGTAAGCCATGTAAGCGCTCGAAAATCATTTTTTTACGACTAGATAACAAATAATTGAATTTACAAAAACTTTATTAGAATGTATTGTATTCCGTAAAAAATCTCTAAATGTTAGTGAAACCCCCATTAAAATTAGTTCATAAGATACTTATGGGACAGACAGCGGCAAGCGACATCATTTTATACTAGCTATTAGTAATATGTATAAATAAAACATTTCTATGTAATCCTAGAATTACAATGTAAAGTATACGGCGTCACCCCACAGGTACCCTTGACCTCGTTATCAGCAACATCGAGCCTTCTGAAGCCTTTGAACTAAATTGCAAAAGTTATGCGTAGATATAATTAAAAACATTTTCCAAATAAAAAAGTTTTACTGACCAAACAGAAAGAATAGTTATAATAGTTGCTACGATAATATTTTTATAAATTTAATTTATGGCCCAGCGGCTTTAATCGCCTATTGTCGATGCAAATTTCTCGGCAGCTGGGTATATATTGACTGATCCCGGAACGTGGCAAACCAAAAAAGAGCGGTAAAGGGATTATCACTATTTGCATGACGGTAGCGACTCAGTCACGTACAGTGGATCTGTTAGAAACTGTCGGTAGTAAATAAAAAAATCGGTTGTTATAATCTGAACAGCATGCGACATTTCTGCAGACAATATAATAAAAATAAACGCCGATGATCACTGGACATACACCGGCTGGTCGAGGAAACGAGTAGTATGCGTGATGGCAAACCATTCGAACACAGTTGTCCCATGTTCAATTGTCAAAAATAAATAAAAAGTTCGAGACAAATAAATAAATAAAACAAGCACTGAACATAACCGGGTAGAGATTTCTTATAAATCCGTAGCACAGTTTGCTACGACGCGATCCTGTAATCTTGTAAGTGTAAACGTTATTCGTAGTCAACTCATTATGTATACTGCAATGTACTAAAAAGGTTCTTTACAATGAAATATATTTATCTTAAACTATAATCAACTCATAATTTCTACGGATATCCTCAATGTGTGTGTTGTGTGTTTGTTTTTTTAAATATTTATACTATATATACCTTACTCTACTTACTAATTTATATACTCTATACTACTTTTATATAGTTACCAAGCCCGGTGAAGCTGTCAAAGCTTCTAATGGCTGCAGTACTTTTTTTTTTACTGACCTTACTGTTAGCCTGAGGGTGCCCTATCCAAAAACAGAGCCGCTGATGGCTTTCACGGCTTTACCGGGCTTGGACGGGGTGGCTGAAGTGCCTTTATGGCTAACAATATAGTCAGTTCGAAGGAAAAAAATAGGTATAGGTTAAATTTAGATGTATAATATATATGTTATCTCTGGAACTACTGGTTCAATTTTAAGCATTTTTTTACTGATAAAAAGCTAGAATGGTGACGTATTATAGACTATATTTTATTATTAACTAGCTGTGCCCGCGGCTTTGCTCACGTTTACTACAGAATGCCCGCGCGAATCTTACTTGCCCGCTCCCGGCTATTTTAAAGACAAATTTGTATATTGTGGGTTTTCTTTACAAGATAGATATATACTCTTGCTGGCTGAGAGATTACCAGGAACAAACAGACAGACAGACAGATAGAAACACAGGCAGACAGACAAAAATTAAAAAAATAGGTGTTTTGTTATTGGTATCATATATACTTTCATATGCATTTAGTAAAAAACTGTTATTTTGACATTACAAACAGACACGTCAAATTTTTTAATTGTATAGATAATAAAATCATAGTCGTATTTCTTCAATATCATAAATTTTGAATTACAAAAACGGTGTTTTTATTTTTACCTACAAAATATTGTATAAGCATTTAACTCTAAAACAAATGCTTAATTGTTGTGGGTGAAAGATCGTTAACGGTTATTCACCCTATTAATGAGTAGCTTTTTGTATAAAGTTATTATATTTAAAATGTCCGTGCTGGGGTGTATTGCCCCCAGTTCGCTTATTTTATAATAAAACTATCACCAACTACAACGCGCAACATTATACTCAATATTATAAAATAGGGCTTAGTGCTATAACTTGTTAGTTTTATTTATGTCGAGGAAAATACCACGAACTTTTTAAATATAAATCCAATACTATTGTACTACTTGTACTGTTGGAAAAAAAACCTGATCAAGTTTCTTCGACCGGTTCTTTTCGATTTCTGGGATATTTTCCGAACCGGCAGTATTGTTTTGACGTTCCTAAGTGCCTTCTTAGGGCCTTAACTGAATGAAGATTATTTTGATTTTTATTTTTTCGATATTGAGCTATTTTAAACGCCTCTACCGATTTTGATGAAATGTTGTATTTATTTATTAATTTTTACTAAGCTAGTTTACCTAGAAAAGATTGTTTTATTGCAAGACGCACTAATCTAAGTGCTTTGTCGCCCAGAAGATATTTAATTACAAATATCTTGAAGAGAAACGATAAACTCCCTATAACGTTGAAGTGAGCCCAACTTGGTTGGTTTGCGTTAAAACCTACATATTGAAACTTCACTCCATATAACGATAACTCTCTATAACGACAAAAAATGCTCAGTCTCTTGAGTTTCGTTATAAAGAGTTTACACTGTATTTGAAAATAAAAAGCTAAGAGTATAAAAATATAGCTTTTGTATTATTTTATAGATAATGTTACAATAATACGTTTATAATAATATCAAGTATTTTATATTGGTTCTAGCTGTGACCGCGGCTTCGCTCTCGCGGGCTATAGAGTACCATCGATCGGGCACACGCGTGCCTCTTGCCCCCCGCTCCCGGCTATTTTAAAGACAAAATTGAATATTGTGGGTGTTCCTTAGAAGATGACATAGTTACTCTCGCTGGCTTTTTTGTAGTTATTTTTAATGTCTACAATTATTTTGTACATTAATTTGGTATATAACTTAGGGTTTATTCAGTGTAAGCCATTTAAGCTCCCGAATTGATTCATATCATGACCATATTCTTTATGTGTATCGTATATACTTTCCTTTGAATTTAGTAAAAAAACTGTTATTTTGACATTACAAACAGATACTCCAATTTTATTAATTGTATAGAAGATATATATATTTGTAATACCTATGGAATTGTAGATATAAATATGAAAAAATAATGAAAACAGCCAAGCTTCATAAACAATACGAGTTTCTGATAAACTAATTAATTATACTTTTTACCTTCAGTACTCGCCTGTCGTGCTCAGTAAAATTCATTGTATTAATGTGTTTAACTAAAAACATGCATTGTTGTTTGTGAAGGTTTTGTCATTATACAATTAATAAAATTGAAGTGTCTGTTTGTAATGTCAAAATAACAGCTTTTTACTAAATGCATATGAAAGTATATATACGATACCTATAAAAACCAATTTTTAAATTTTTTGTCTGTCTGTCTGTATCTCTGTTTGTTTCGAGTAATCTCGGAAACAGTTGGATCGATTTTGACGGGACTTTCCCTAGTAGATATAAAATAAGCGCGGACCCGAAGCGGAGCCGGCCGCCTATTATACAATGTGCTACGTCAATCTATACAGAGCGGGACCGCGCACCGAGGGCGCGAACGCGACGGAAACGATTCCCTCGTACTCTGTATATAACCGACGGCGGATAACACGCTACGGTAACCAGCTGTCTGGAAACCAGTGCGTGCGAGCCCCTCTCACTACGTGCGACCAACCCTGTTCACACCCGAAACTACTAGGCGTGAAGAGGGCGAAACATCAAGGTACACACACGCAGTGAGGTGCCTGCTGGTAGGCGCGGCGATGACGTAGCACGGAGCGGAATGGACTGGGTCGCTGGCGGGTTGAACTTAGTGAAGATGCGAAGAAATGACACACAGGCACCACAATAAAATTTGCTGTATTCTTCAAGACAATACACTTTGTTAATACTATATCTTCTGGGTACGGTTACTTCCAGTTTCTTGAGTCTTGATTCTTCAATTTGTGGTAACCGTGTGCGCTCGTTTGCCCCGGCAGAACGCCTTTTATATGGTTTGCCGGAGAGCGAGACGGACGATGGCGTCTCTATCCGTATTGCTCATCACCAAACTTGGGTGTGGTCCGTTAACCGCGGTAATGCGCAGTGGTTGCAATATTGCTGTCTCTGTCTATTATTATTATTACTTGTATACAGAATACAATAAATTGTTAATATCTCTAATTACAGTTATTCAATTACAATAAAAACTATTTCACATCAATGTAGACACAAATACCTATTTAAAAACACTAACTTTAACATTATAGGTTAATAAACACGGGAGATATAAAGCATTAAACATTGCAACCTCAAAACGTCTTGCGACTCGTTACATACGCACTATTTGAGCTTACAAACATTATAAAACACATACAGAAGGCTATTTTACTTATATAACACAAAACATTACGTATAACTTCTACAAAATATGAATTATTGACAATATATGATTTTAGTACTTTAAGTGATTATTTTTATTAGATTACGCACATTTTCATGACTTATATATTGTTCTTACATACCTACACGCTATAGTAACATATTCAAAACATTAGAAACATTTCATTATTGATCGTTTGTGCAAATTATTCATCCTTACAACTTATATTTACAAATGTTATTCTTATATCATTACGCTTAGGCTTATGCGTCGCTAACAGTCTCCCCCCCAGTGTACGCTCCGTCGTGCACTCCAAATTGATGTCGCGACGTTGCAGGCACGATGACGATGAGTCTCGACGTGGGACGCCTCAGCACACCTCCTCTCGAGGTCCGGACGTCCGCCACACGTGTTCTGCCATCTGGGCCGGGGTAGCTGGCGACGACTTCGCCTCGCGGCCAGGTGTTGCGTGGTAGGGAAGCATCGGCGATGATGACTATATCGCCTCGTTGCGGTTGTGGAGCCTCTCTCCCGCTGATCTTCCGTGGCATGAGTGTTGGTAGATACTCACGCAGCCACCTCCTCCAGAAGTGGTCCGCCAGACGTTGCGATGTTTTCCAATCGGCCCGGCCGATGAGTGTGTGCTCGTCGAAGCTTCCGACGACCGATGAACCGCAGGAACGACCTATAAGGAAGTGGTTAGGGGTTAAAGCTTCCTCATCTTCCGGGCTAGCGCTCAGGTGAGTGAGCGGGCGTGAATTGACGGTGTGCTCCACTTCCGTGAGCAGGGTGTGCAGCACTTCTTCTGGCGGGCTTCTCCCGTTCAGGATCGCGGAGAGGGCCGTTTTAACGGTTCGCACCATTCGTTCCCAGGCGCCTCCCATGTGTGGCGCGCCGGGTGGTATGAACTTCCAGGTGATGCCTTCGTGACTTGCCGCTTCAGCCAGCTCGGATTTCTTTAATCTCGATCGTTTCCTTTTTATTAGGGTAGGCGCGACTAGTCCTAGCGGGTCGAAGGTGGACATCACTGCGCTAGTGACTTCGCGTTTCGTCGGCGCTCTCTGGATTTGTATGACGTCACTCGGTGTGTTTCGGAGGTTATTATTGAACGCTAAACAATCCTCTCCGACTAGCCAGCGTAGTCCGAGCGTTTTTTCCTCGTTGTCGCCTATGTGGATTTCTTGTGGGGATGTTTCGTTTTCTGCCAGGTTGCTTAGTAGTTGCGCGTCGTTGCTCGCCCATTGCCGCAGTTCGAATCCCGCCTTCCTATGGATCGCCTGGACCGCCTTCGCGGTTTCTATAGCTTGCGTGCTTGATGTGAAGCTCTGCAGGTAGTCATCCATGTAGTGATTTCGGACGATCGCTTGGGCCGCTTCCGGGTGTGTCGCTTTGAAATCTTCTGCATTCCGGTTTTTAACGTAGATGGCGGTAGCTGGCGATGACGCGGCACCGAAGATTACCGACGCCATTCGGTATTCGGTCGGCCTCGACGACCGGTCATCTCCTCGCCACAGGAATCGCAGGCTGTCGCGATCCTCTTCGCGCACGCGGATCTGCAGAAACATTTCTCTAATATCGGCGACCACTACGATCGGCCCCTGCCGGAATCGCAACAGGACTCCGAACAGCGACTGCAGTAGGTTGGGTCCCGGGAGCAGCGCGTCGTTTAAGCACTTGCCGTCGTATTTAGCTGCGGCGTCAAATACGAGGCGTGTTTTTCTCTTCTGCGGGTGCACCACGGCAAAGTGCGGCAAGTAGAATGTTCTACCCGGTGTGGCTTCAGTCGGTGCCTTCTCGGCATATCCACTGTCGAGTAGGTTCTGAATTTGTTTCGTATATTCCCCCTTTAGTGCGGCATCTTTTTCGAGCTTCTTTTCTATGCCGTTCAGACGATGACGAGCCATTGCGTAATTGTTCGGCAAGGTTTCCTCGTCGCTCTTCCACAAGAGACCTGACTCGAACCTTCCGTCGGGTCGTCTCTTGGTGGTGTTGTGGAGGATTTCAAGGGCTCTCCCATCGGCATCGTTGGTGGGGCGGCGCTGCTGCACCCCGATGGACTCTAGCTCGAAGTGGCTCTTGATTAATTTTTCTATGTCGGCCTCTTCACTCACGTTGTTTACGTGGTTGACGAATTTCACCGGCGTAGAGTCACTCGTAGCGCAGCAACCGTGTAGTACCCATCCCAGACTGGTGAGAGAAGCAACTGGTTGGTTCGGCTTCCCCTTGATGATCTTTCTTGATACAATCATCTCCCAGTTGTCTTGCCCGATGAGTAGAGCCGGCCACTCTTTACTGTAGACGAGCTCGCTTCGGTTTTTCAGATGCGCACACTTGTTTATGGTTTCTATACTCACATGTTGCGGCGACAACTTCAGGTTGGTTACGGTCCGGACTCCTTTCAATAGGCGCTTGTCCCGCCGGTGAGCTCCTTTAATTTTGATGTCGATTATTTGAGAGTCCTTCCTCTCAACGAGCTTTCCCCCGACGGTCTCTAGGATGAGCAGGTCTTCCTTGCCCGAGGCTCCGATCTCTTGAGCCACGGCGTTGTCCAGCAGTGACACGGTTGACCCCTCATCAAGTAGCGCGAGCACACGAGCGGAGCCGGCCGGTCCGAACACATCCACCGGAATCATTTTGAGGTAAACCTCTTTCCCGTCCGCGGCGGCGTACACAGTTTTGATAGTGGCCTCTTCATTATCGCCCTGTGTTTGTGTTTGTGGTTGCGGTCGCGGCGCGGGTTTTTCCGGCGGCGCTTGTGCCGCTTGACGAATTGCGTGTAACATTATGTGGTGTTGCCGTCCACACTTACGGCAAGACGGCCCTTTACAAGTGTTCTTCGAATGTTTCTGACGCAAACACATAAAACACAATTTTTTATTTTTCACGATTACCCACCTGTCTTCGGTTGTCGATTCCCGAAACTGTTTGCATTCAGTTATCCAGTGCTCGCGACTTTCACAATTTGCACAATATTTCTTGCCACTGGATATTGTTTGTTGGCCTCTGTTCTCTTCGGTTCGCGCGGTGCGCACACGCCGGTTGAACCGTTTTGCAGGTGCTTCCACTGGCGCAAACTTCGCCCACAGGTCCGCTTCGTTTTCAAGGAATTTTCTCAAGTTCACTAGCACTGGATCTTCTGTGTGCGTCTTGACATAATCGAACCACCTGATCCGCAATGATGGTGATAATTTCTGAACAATGTCTCGACTTACCTGCGGTGAGCAGAGGTACTCCGGTTTCCGTAGAGCGCTTATTGTGGCGACGGCGTTGCTAACTCGATTGGCGAACGCGCATATCTCGTCACAAGATTCCCCTATGTGAGGTAACTTTTCTATGGCGGCTAATTCGGCCAGGACGAGACGTTCCGGATTCCCGTACCTCCTCTCCAATGTTGCGATGACTTCTTCAGGATCATGGGCTGTGAATAACATTTGTCGCACACTCTCTTTCGCAGTGCCGTGTATGGAGTGCCTCAGACGAGCCATATTCTGTGTGTCGCTAAATTGTGCGACAGAATCCCGATATGTTCTCAGGAACGGTAACCAGTCTTCCGATGCTCCATTGAAGCTAGGCAGATCGGCATACTTCGACGGTGCGGCTGGTACGACGGCTCGTGTTGAGGCTTGCACGGCGGTGACCATTTTATCGGCAATTTTTTCAATGTCACTTACCTTGACATAGGCCTCCTGTGTTTTTTCGCAGTCCTGTTTCTCCATGATGGTTGCACTTTGGTTTATCCACTGCTCGATGTGTGTGGATTGCACTTCGCGTTCGATGTCTTCGTCATCGATCTCCTCTTCAGATTGACACTGGACCATTTCCAGTTCAATCTCGGCCAACGCGGCAGCTGACTTGGCTATTTCCAATTTTTTCCTCGCCTCTAGTTCCGCCATACGGGATTTTGACGATCTCACTGACCTTGATTTTATCGACCTGGCGCGCTGTGCCGCAGGAACGCACGGTGGGGCTGTTCTCCCTCCAATGTCCCTGGACGCCTTTGCTGCGGGCACTGTAGAAACGCACGGTGGGGCCTCCTCGCTCCCTCCAATGTTCCTAGGTGCTGGTGTTCTTGTGTCTTGCGACGCGGTGGCGGCGGTTGCAGCGCGTGTGCGGATCGACGAAGTCGAAGGTACTGTTTTTCTGGTGGTGGCGGACGTGGCGGTAGCCGAACTTGTTTCTGTCGGCGTGTTCAACGACCAATCTGTGGTCGTGGTTTCACTGTCGTCCTTGCGACTTGACGTAGGCGACCGTACTGTAGGCATTTTCACTGTTCACTGGACCCAATCCGGCTATTCGAAGGACCAAAACTAAAATAAGCGTGGACCCGAAGCGGAGCCGGCCGCCTATTATACAATGTGCTACGTCAATCTATACAGAGCGGGACCGCGCACCGAGGGCGCGAACGCGACGGAAACGATTCCCTCGTACTCTGTATATAACCGACGGCGGATAACACGCTACGGTAACCAGCTGTCTGGAAACCAGTGCGTGCGAGCCCCTCTCACTACGTGCGACCAACCCTGTTCACACCCGAAACTACTAGGCGTGAAGAGGGCGAAACATCAAGGTACACACACGCAGTGAGGTGCCTGCTGGTAAGCGCGGCGATGACGTAGCACGGAGCGGAATGGACTGGGTCGCTGGCGGGTTGAACTTAGTGAAGATGCGAAGAAATGACACACAGGCACCACAATAAAATTTGCTGTATTCTTCAAGACAATACACTTTGTTAATACTATATCTTCTGGGTACGGTTACTTCCAGTTTCTTGAGTCTTGATTCTTCAATTTGTGGTACCCGTGTGCGCTCGTTTGCCCCGGCAGAACGCCTTTTATATGGTTTGCCGGAGAGCGAGACGGACGATGGCGTCTCTATCCGTACTGCTCATCACCAAACTTGGGTGTGGTCCGTTAACCGCGGTAATGCGCAGTGGTTGCAATATTGCTGTCTCTGTCTATTATTATTATTACTTGTATACAGAATACAATAAATTGTTAATATCTCTAATTACAGTTATTCAATTACAATAAAAACTATTTCACATCAATGTAGACACAAATACCTATTTAAAAACACTAACTTTAACATTATAGGTTAATAAACACGGGAGATATAAAGCATTAAACATTGCAACCTTAAAACGTCTTGCGACTCGTTACATACGCACTATTTGAGCTTACAAACATTATAAAACACATACAGAAGGCTATTTTACTTATATAACAAAAACATTACGTATAACTTCTACAAAATATGAATTATTGACAATATATGATTTTAGTACTTTAAGTGATTATTTTTATTAGATTACGCACATTTTCATGACTTATATATTGTTCTTACATACCTACACGCTATAGTAACATATTCAAAACATTAGAAACATTTCATTATTGATCGTTTGTGCAAATTATTCATCCTTACAACTTATATTTACAAATGTTATTCTTATATCATTACGCTTAGGCTTATGCGTCGCTAACAAGATAGGTTATTATATAAGGAGTAACCTAGGCTACTTTTATTTTAGAAAAATAATTAGGGTTCCGCGCAAATAAATGAAAACTGGTTTTGGTGAATCAATTCGGGCGCTAAGTGGCTTATGCTGAGTAAACCTTAAAAAATATTTGAAATTAATGTGTGACATAATTGTAGATATTAAAAAGACCTACAAAAAAGTCAACAAAAACATGTCTATCTTCTAAGGATCACGTGGGTACGAATGGAATGATTCGCGCGTAAGCCTGATCGAAAATTTTCTATAGTCCACGTGAACAAACTCGCGGGGACAGCTAGTACAAAATAAGCATGTACAATAAATTTGTATTCCGAAATACTAATACAACGTAGAATCGAAGTTGGCAATGTTTCAACCAAAGAAAATTCTTAACATTGTTTTGTTCCAGAGATGGAAATCGTGCCAGAGGGGAAAAACTTTCGATTGGTTTCTGAAGAAGAGCTCCCAGCTGTTGCCGATATCTTAGTGCAGTATATGCCTGAATCTCTAAAGGTAATATAATTTAACTTTCGAATTAAAATTTGTAACTGTTTTTAACATACTTCAGAGGATCTGTAGTTCTGTCTATATTTTTTTTTAAATATCCTGATAACATATATCATAAAGGATCACGAATATGCTATTTTTCTTTTTTTTTTCTTTTTATTTATCTGTTTATTTGTATGTCATGTCCAGATATAACTCAAAAAGGCTTTATTGATTTTTATGAAATTATCTGTTTAGACGGAAAGCAAACATAATTAAAAGGACCTAAGAATAATTTACAATAATGCCTTTAGATATCATTAAAAAA